>OX485803.1:64837630-66037630 GCA_950295325.1 Polytrichum commune | reverse complement strand
TTGATATGTCAGCTACATCAATTGTTGGTATGTTTTTTTTTCCTTTAACAGAGGTGGAGTTTGTTGCCGTGGAAGATGACATGGAGTTGATTCAAATGATGGCAAGCCTTGGCCTTCCCACTACCTTTGGTACGAGGTCGGAGGTAACCCTTTGTAGTCTTACACTCTAATGACAAAATAGTGTCCCACATCCAATCGAAGATTTTAATCTCTCAAGGTTTCTGCATGCAACACTCGTTTGTGTTGAATTATAGGACTTGATTATCAAAATTGGGGATTTACTATGATATGTAGAGTGTGTTATTGACTTGTGGAGTGATTTCAACATAGCCTTTGTACCTTCTCATGTATTTCCAAATCATGTATTTCCAAATCCTTTTTTGAGTTGAAGTCTGGAGGGCTCTCAAATGTATCTAACGTTCCTCAATGTAAATCAGATAACTATCCTATCGAAGTTGTTACACATTGTTGGTGAAGTAACGTGGTAAAGTTGTTACAATTTTGTTGGTGTTGAAGTAACCTATCAACACAATGCCACAGGTACATTGATATAAGAGTTGCCACCAATAGATGCCTTGAATACGATGCACTTAGGGCAGGCACTTTGAGGACATTCTTGTGGGAGGTCATTTTTTTGGTGCCCTTATATGGGAATTTTCTGTCACACCTTTTGCATGTGCAGGTTAAATCACATATGCCAGTCCAGGAGGTGAAGTTTGCATCTTTGGAAACTATTAGTTCAGTTTCAAAGTCCGAAGACCTGAAAGAGGCTGTAAAAAATACAGGACAGGTTGTCCTCTCTTGCAATAATGAACCTGACTTGAGTAACGCAGTGGAAATTGCTGCACAAGATTCACCCCAGGCTGAAACAGATCAAGAAATAACTACTCAGAAGGCATTGTGGGAGCCAGTTTGGGATTCACATTACCAGCGGTACTACTATTGTAACACTTACACATGGGAGACGACATGGGAGGCTCCAGAAGTTTTAGAGGATTACAACTCACATGCACGTTGGGAAAACAGTGAACAAACTACTGAAAATTGTGAACCCGGAATAACCGAAGAACTGGACATAGGTGCTGAATTGGCGTGCGCATTTCAACTAGTTGGTGAATTTGCTCTTGGGTCGTCTGAGATTTTGCACACTTTCTGCACATGCAGTGAAACTCATTGTGGCCCAACTTTTGGTCATTCTCCTGAGACTACAAATCAGGTAGAGCTTGACAGTACAGTATGTGCAGAGGAACTGAGTGTTCTCGGAGCCTTAGAGACGAACATATGCTGTAATTTGCAGACTGCAGTGGACGTGGACGATAGTCTGCCTCATGTCAATGATGTGCTTTGTGATGTCAATGAGAAAGTAACAAATATGGCAATGTTTCAAACTGCTTCTTGGGTTGAAACATCCTCCACATCCAGGTATGCAGGTTGCCGCTGAGTTACACGACAACTCTGTCATTATTCTTCTAGTTTCTGCTTGTTGACCTTGTTTCTGACAGCTTAAGTTTCTCATACTAGAACCAATTACAATGTCATACATATCTGATAGGACATATAGTCTGATGGGACATATCTATGTCATTAAAGTCATGATCTTTTTATTGCAGTTGATCTCTTTAGATGAAATGGAAGCCAGCTCTGTGCGTTTTAAAATTCCACTAGATTGTTGCTCCCTAGGCATACTACAGCTGGCAAGTAATATCAAAATTGTGATGCAAATGAATTTAAGTTCCTTCTTTTGATAATGCCTGTGTCGCTTAGGCGCAATGATGTTTCTTCTCTTGTCAAAGCAGCATGCCACAAACTTCTTGTGGAACACACATTCAATTTCTGGACAGTGATGATGAAAAAGAAACTGGGGCTGAGGGATTCACTACTGAAACTGTACCCAACGATTCAATAGAAAGGGCTGGATCTGAAGCTGTTCACGAATTGCCACTAGAAGTTGCAACTGAAGGGGATGATAATGGAGTTTTGAATGACGAATATTCAGTTATCAGGATACTTCACAAACCCAAAGCCCGCAAAAAAAAGAGGAAACGGAATGTATCTCGCATTGTGGAGAAAATGCCAACTGACGCTTGTATGCTCAAATTCCCTAATACTCTTCTATGAGTCTTACTACCTGCTTGTTTGGAAGATTGTTGCAGAAGGCCTATTCAAGTTGATGGTTTCTTTAATCACTCATTCTTGAAATGTCTGATTTTCCTGTAGAGGCAGTGCGATTAGGAGTGGCTAGGTTGCTACCTTGCAATTCCCATTGATTTCCTCCCAATCTTTCTTCCTTTATCAAAAGTGAACATTTGTTCCCATTTCCATAGTCTCATCATGTTTAGAAGTAATGAAGAATCTCTGGCAGCGCAAACGGTGATCTAGGAAGCAAAAAGCCTGTGCTCTTACTGCAGTTGATTCGCTGAGTTTTGTAGTTACTTGATTTTCATTTTTAGTAGTTTATATTGTGTAACCCAAGTTCTTTTCCAGGTCTTCTTTAATGGTTGTTTTCAGTAGGCCTCCTTGGCATACTGATAAATTTATGAGATAGTAAAGTTGCTTAAAAATACTGGGAGACCCTTTTAAGAATGGTAGAAGTCCAAAGAGCCACTTTAACATGAACCTGATTACCATTTCTGTGACTTTTTTATTAATTTTCAGGGTCTGAAGTTGTCGGAAGGTTGGAGCCAGCTATTGTTGAAGAAATGAGCATACGCACAGCAAAGTACTGGTACCAGCGTTATCGTCTTTTCACTCGGTTTGATGAAGGGATAAAAATGGATGAAGAAGGCTGGTTTTCGGTTACTCCGGAATCCATTGCACAACATCAAGCACTGCGAATGTGTTCAGGGGGTCTTATTATTGATGCTTTTACAGGAGTTGGAGGAAATGCAATTCAGTTTGCTTTGAGGTATGTTGTATCCCACAAAATGTGCTTTGTCTTATTTCTGTAAAGGACACTGTCTCTTTTCCTGTCCTTGTATAACATAGATAGTAGTGGAATTCTGACATGCTCTCCTTTTGAAAGTACCTAGCTCTCCTTTTTCTCCTTAGTAACCTGCTCTTTGTTGTTTATACCTAAGGGGCCACCTTACAATGGCCAAGGGCTGTGACCATGAAGTTGCTTGGGCACTTGAAACTCATTCAATGAAAGCGGCACGATGAAAGTTGAATTTTGTGTGGTCACAGGCCTTCAACTGGCATGTAAAGACATGTGCGACCAAATGCTATGTCATTATCATCCTATTCATGGTGGCTCTTTTACACAACAAGTCATAAGAAATCAAGGGTTATGAGATTTTGAGGTGTCATGGCCTCCTGGTTTTGTGTTAGACCCACCTCTTCAAAGTGGGCTTTACGCAAAATATGGTAGACCGTGAAATATTAATTATTGCATGCCATGTAGGACTCCAAGTAGGTTTCTTCATCCATTGAAACTTGGTCCTTAGGCCCCCAAGCTCTATTGTAAAGTGAAGGGGAACAGTCTCAGCATTTTCCACCAGGAAAAGATTTTAGATTCCAATGGTCATGGGCCCTCAAGCTCTTAAGTTCTTAAGAGTGTAAACTGCCCTCAAGTTCTTCAGCATCTTGGCTGTTGTTAGTGTGTTGCTTTCAATACAACATCTGGATCGTAGATAAATGAGAAAGTTTGAATTTCAAATCTGGAACTGGAAATGCAGGGGCGAACATGTCATAGCCATAGATATCGACCCCGTGAAAATTGAGTGCGCACAACACAATGCAGCTATCTATGGCGTAGCAGATTACATTGAGTTCATTGTGGGCGATTTCTTCAAAGTTGCACCTTTGTTGAAGGTAACAAGAATATCTCAGATTTATCTCTATTATTTTGTATGCCTTCCACTGTTGCTGCTCTACCCTTCCAGATTACTGTCACCTATTATTCTGTGAGGAGTCTATTCTTGGAACATTGAATCTCGCACTTTCAGGTTCCTTCTGTTGTTAAGTTGCTGTAAAAATATTATCATGTCTGATGCATCCCATAGATGATTAAAGTATCTGATTGACAGGCTGATGGGGTCTTCCTTTCCCCACCTTGGGGTGGGCCGAGTTACACTAGTGTAGAGAAATATGATCTGCATTCCATGCTTCAGCCTTCTGATGGGTACGAACTTCACTCCCTCTTCCTTCAAATTATTGCAATAACCACAATAGGTTCTATCCAAATGTTATAATTGTGTCCATGCCATATGGAGCTCATAATTGCTCTGCTTGAACTTTCAACCTCCAAGTGCATCTAATTAACACAGCAACAGAAGTGGTCATGGGAAATGAAGGGTAGTCTTCCACATGAGTTGAGCACTGTTGCTGAGATTAGTCAACCATCACTACTTCTGATGGCTGCATGATGGGAGTTAAAATTGGCTGAAAATATTGCAGCGTTCTGCAGTCACAGTTGCAATCACTTTGTTCTGAAGGTTGTCTACCAGCCTATGCTCTCAAATATGGGGAGTCTCAATTTCTTGGGATGTTTCTCTTATGTAGAAGTTGTGTTCTATGTAACAGGTTTAAGCTCTTTCAAACTGCACAATCAATAGCTCCAAATGTGGTCTTGTTCCTGCCCCGCAATGTGGACCTTGCTCAGCTGGCTGAGTTGTCATGGCTTGCGACTCCGCCACTTCCTTGTGAGGTAGGGGTGTCGAGTTTGCAATCAGGAATGAATAAATGTTAATGCAGTATTTTGTTGTCACACAAATTCACAGGCATCATTGAAATATCACATTGATGTGTAGCCTGATCTTTAAGTTCATCTTGTAGACTTTGTTGATCTTTGACATTGGTAGTCATATTTCAATGCACTGCAACATAGTAATAGGCTCTGATTGTCATGTTTCATATCTCAGGTGGAGAGGAACTATGTGAATCAGAAGCTGAAGACAATCACAGCATATTATGGTGATATTGCTTGTACAGTCAGTTCGTGATTGCGGCATGGACCTCAGGAGCCATTTTCTTGTTAGCAGTTTCCAAGGTTGGAAGGTAATGCAAGGGATGTACTGGATCTTTTTTGGTGATGATAATGTCTCTGCCATGTGATCAGGACCTCAAGTACTATGTATATGTTGCACAATGATGTGGATGTTGTACATATTCAAGGGGTTCGACAATTTCAGGGTTGCGCCGTTTTACAAGACTAGGTTCAGCCTCATTGATCTACCCACACATAAACACCCTCCCAGTAAAGTGTGTTCAAATTGGTGTTGTTCACTGTCTTTACAGAGTTTAGGTTTCTTTAGTGTTCACTTGGAATTAAAATTGTACATTATTATTGATTGGAAGTGATTTCATATTTTTATCTTCAGAATGGAAACCCATATAATCTGTTGAAAATTGCAATGCAGGATCCTATTGGGGACAAACATGGATGTTTCACTGTCTTTAGACACGTTAGGTTTCTTGATTCTCCAGTATGGATTTATAATTTTGCACTATTATTGATCATAAGGGATTTCATACTTTGATCTCTTAGAATTGCAAACTAATATCATCTGTCTAAACTGGATAGCAGGATCCTTTTTGGGGCAAACATGGATGTTGTAGAGACTTGTACAAAGACACAAGGAGCATCCTGTTGTGTAGATATGAAGATTGGACAGAAGAGTGCCTATGTACCAGAATACACAAAATACTTTGCTGCAGGGAAGAGCTGCACAGGAGGGAGAATGAGATAATAACCCTTGGTGCTGCTTCAATGTGAGGTTTGAGAGCGTGCATGAGGGGCCATGTTACGAGCATTGTATTTTAACCTTTACAACGCTCATATTTTGTAAGGCGATTGTGATTAGAGTGCATTCCTTCATAAATCTTCAAATTGACTAGTTCCCATGTGAGGTTTTGCAAGAGGCCCTTGCAAATGTACCATTTTCAGTTAGGAGGGCTTGGCGTAGGGTAAGATGTAATCTCTGAGTTGTTATCCTTGCCATTCCTAGGAGTGAAATCAAATCAAAATGTCCAAGTATTTGTTGGTAGGCACAGTTGTTCTCATGGCTGGGTCTAATGATATTTTTGTAGGACAGAGTGATCAAAAGGAAGGAGAATATGCATGCATGAATCGCGCATTAGAAGGCTATGCATGAATTGCACATTAGAAGGTTATGCATGCCATTCATCATTATTGTTGTAATTCCATTACTCAATGCTATGTTATCTGCTTGTTGTTGTTTGTCGGCCCAACTTAAATAAGGTCAATACTCTTTTGAATGGTGCTATGATTGAGCACTCCAAGTAATGAATGATCTCCTGATATCCAAGAGATTATAATTCCATTCTCTTTTGAAGAACTTGGCCTATTAATCTTACTCGAGCCTTCAAGTGTTTTTAACAGCCCTAATTTTTGCCATTGGTGTGGCAAAAATCATCATTATAATATTATGAAATTTCGTATTGATTATCAATCATCACAATCAATACGCAGGCATAAGAGTGTTGCATGGTTAGTACTGTCATTACAACTATACAACAGGTACCCCCAACCCTCTGTCCATGTATAAAGCCTGCCCTTATAGGGTTGTGACTCATTCATTTCCAGTGTGTCTCATTACACTAATTTCAGTCTTTTTTGAAATTAGTGTAACATTATCTGGTTCTGGTGTCACATTATCTGAAATAAGTAACATCCAATGTACAACCTATTTCAAGGCGTTTTAGGTGGATTAATTAGGGTTACATCTATATGGAATAATTCCCATCCACCCAGGTATTCCACCATCTAAAGAAACCCACTACGGTAGTTGGGTCTTAAATGTCTGCCTTTTCTTTTTTCTTTTTTTCTTTTTTTCTTTTTTCCCAACTTAGGATAAGAAACACGCAATTAGTAGTACAAGATGGTTAGACGTTCCGAATCGAGGCCGTAGCCACTCTCCTCGTGATTTTCAGAGCTCGTATGAATATCTTACTCATTATCAAAGTGAAGATTCTCATGCTCATGCTCATTCAATAGTCATATAAGCCCCCCCACCTAGAACACTTACCATATTTTGAACACTCAATCCAATTTCTCTCAAACTAGTGTCCGTGGAGGTTTTCAGCCATAATCAGTCGAAATTCTAGTGTTTCCAAGCCCAACCGGTTACATGTTGCAATACTTTGGTTTTTCTCCATACATTCCAGGCATATTCTATAAATTCCTCAAGAATGCTGGGTAAATTTTACTGACGTCCTAAACTTTTAACTGGCTGTTCCTCAAACTCAACCGGTTCGTTTGAAGCAGTGTCCAGGGAGAATTTCAGGCATAATCAGTCGAAATACTAGTGTTTCCGAGCCCAACCGGTTACATGTTGCAATACTTTGGTTTTTCTTCACACATTCGAGGCATCTTCTATAGATTCCTCTAGAATGATGGGTTAATTTTCATGACATCTTGAATTTTCAACTGGCCGTTTCTCAAACTCAACCGGTTTGCTGGCAAGGGCAGCGATGGGGTCGGTCAGCGTCGACACCAATCAGGACAAGTCTTGCAAAACCCGGACCACTGATCGGCGAGAACCGACAGCTAGTTACAGATGAACCGGTTGAGTTGGAGAAAGAACCGGTCAAAGCTACTTCAAGACTTCAGGAGAATTACCGATCGCTTTCGAGGAATTTCATGGAATATACCTCAAATTAATATAGGAAAACCGAAGGATGTCAACATGTAATTGGTTGGACCAGTGATCGGGGAGATTTTTGGACATGATCAGTTGAGATCCTAGGGTTGGCAAGTCCAACCGGTGACATGTTGACATCCTTCGGGTTTCCTTTATGAAATTGGGGTCTATCTATTCTTCTATAAATTCCTCTAAAACGATCGGTAATTTTCCTGCAATCTTCAACTTCAACCGGTTGTTTCTCAAACTCGGCCGGTTCATCTGTAACTAACTGCCGGTTCTCCCCCACCATAGGGCTTGGACTTGCAAACACTAGGATCTCAACCGAGTATGCCCAAAAATCTCCCCAATCACTGACCCTGACTGGAGGCGAAGAGGGGGCATGTGCAGGCCGGGGGTGTTCATGGGCACCCTTGCCGTGGGCATTCAAGTGTATTCACGTGCTACTCTGACCCGACCGCCAGGAGGCACGAGGGTGACCTTCTTAGCAGCTAGGGTTTAGGGTTTACTACATCTCAGGTACATGGGTGGGTCTTCAATGGTTGCTTCCTTTGACCAGCCACTTCTTGCGTTCAGGTAGATTTACGGAAAACGAATGGTGAAATTGAGCCGACTCGGGTAGAAAGAGTGGCTTGAACTTTGTGCGATCTTTTTTCAGAGATGGAGTACACGAAATGCAAGTTGTTTTCATGATTTTATTCTGTGTAAGTAATTAGTTACATTTCCCCACAGACGCGGGTAAGTCCAACCCTGGCTTTGTACACTAGAGTCTCCCTCCTTTGAGCATCAACATATCTTACTTCGCATACAAACGCACACAAGGCGGTTCACTTGATGGCATCTACAAGTGATCGCAAGTGGTAAGAAACAACATCTAAGGTATGGAAGACGGTGAAGATGAGCTCATTAGGCCAAAAAGGGTGGCTTGAAGTTTGTGCAATATTCTTCAGACATGGAGACGAGGAAATGGTGAGGAATGCAAGTTGTTTCGTAATTTCATCCCATGTGAATAGATAGTTACATTCTCCCAAAGAGGCAAATAAGTCAAACTTGCTACTTGTACAAATAGAGTCTCCCTAATTTGAGCATCAAAATATCCTACTCTGCATACGGATGCACACAATACAGTTAACTCAGTGGCATCCAAAAGTGATCGCAAGTGGTGTGAAACAACACCTATCCAGTCAATCATTGCATCCCACCTTTCACAACATCCTTTTTAGGCCACCACTTTTGCAGTCAGCCATTTTGGGTCCACACAAGACTCATGATACCCCTAGTTCAATGCACTAGTAGTGGTCATTCATTGATTTCGGTTTTTCCTACCTTATATGAAACACGCACCCAATACAAGATGGTTAGAAGTTCCAAATCGAGGCCGTAGCCACTCTCCTCGTGATTTTCGGAGCTCATATGAATATCTTACTCATTATCAAAGTGAAGATTCTCGTGTTCTTTAAATGGTTGTACATATCTCCACATTTATGTTGAGCTTAGAGTAGAGATCATTTATTTGAGTGCACAGTCTAATCTCGTTTAAACACATGTCTTTTTGGTATCTATTCTTGGAGCCACAACCAACCACATGCCACTCAAATATATCGTAGGTGGCCTTATTAAGATAAGTAACCAAATAGACATGTCTACCCTAGACTATGGGTTCAAGATACTTGGCATTCAAAATACCTCTCAATGGATCTTACTCGTGGGCTAAGATTGCACCCATTGAGCTTGAAATTAGTTTCTCAAAGTAGGAGGAATACCTTTTTTTCCAGTTGACTCTTAGCAAGATTTGTTGGAAAAGTGGTCCAACATTAGCACCAAGCGCTTCAATCTTTCATACTTTTGACTCAGACCCTAATTTTAACTAGTTGAGTCCAAATTTTCCTATTAACCAATTGTGTAGGTTCTTTGGTCCTGCACCCCATCATAAATCCATCCTTAAGGTATGTAGCCTTTTTGTGCACACTTCCAAGAAGTTTTAACTCCACAAACAAGTTTGACCATTGGATTGAATAAAGAATTATTAGTCCGGGCAGCAATTGCAAACTACATAAGTTCTCCATTATATTGGAATCGAAGTGGCGATGCATAAAGTTATTAGAGGTCAAAGCGATTCATATCCTCTTCCTCTTAAATGATCACGCACACTTTCCCAATCGCATCATTTATGTAACCCACATTAATGTCTACACTTTGAGCACATCGACCAAGATTTCCATGTCATTTTGATATACGTTCTTAGCTACAATGCTTGCCATGTAAAATATGTGAGTGTTATTCAGTTACAATTCTTAAATCAGTCACCTATATTTGATGGGTGTGTAGTTCGGTGAGGATCAGAGAAACAAACACCATAAAGACACATGTTTAAACAAGATTGGACTGTGTCTTCAAGTTTTCAATAATTATTCCACACTCAACAATGGACACTATTAGGAGAACCTATGCAATCAAAGAATCAATAGACGTGCACTTCCAATAACCACAATTAAATAAGGGAAAGTCCGATTTTCAATCTGATTTTTGCTTATGCTACATCGTGGATTTGCCAATGCAACACAAGTTTCGTCGTGGAAATCTAATTAGTAAAAGTTGGAGAACATGAACAACAAACCATATAACACTCACATACGTTACCACTCAAATGTGGGTGTTCGATCAAGAAGAATGACTTTGCAACATATGCCGCACATATTCGTTCTCCTTTCAACATTGAACCTGTGAAACTCCAGGAGGCACAAACTGCACTTGTCACTTTGGCCTTCCAAATTAACAAGGTCGGAGGGCAAGAACTAAGTATCACTATATTCGGTAATCAGAGACATTCTCATGATTTTGAGATTATTTAAAAACGTATTTTTTCAAATAAAGAACAAGAAAAACACAAAAATATATTCAATATGACTTAATAAAGTGATTTGCATGGGCGGCACTAACCAATGTGGCACATATATATGTCCTCACAATGAGAAATTGAACTAGATATTAAAGCATTTGCATTTATTTTGAAACTTTCCAAAGTCTCTAATTAACAAATATAGTGATAAGTGTTGGGTGGGCACTACACTAAATATTGTGTTTAGTGTCATGTGGTGTTTTATGCCACCGTGGTAACTTCTTTAGTGACACTTCTTATGAATACGCTATAAGTATTGTCATCCCAACTTACTTTTAGTTCACCTCAATGTCAATTGTTGAAACAAAATTTGGTGCATTTTACATCCTAACATTTCCTCTAATGAAATGTCATCACAAATGAATGAAACCTGGACGGAAAATCACTTATAGTTATTGCACCAGTGTAAATCTATAATGTCCAAAAACATTTTCAAGGAAGGACAAATACTGCTAGGCCTACATTTGGTGTTGGTGACACTACAAGATCGGTTTACTATTAGTATTGAGCAAAGCAAGTAGAATTGGTGACGCTAAATGCATTGTTTGGGTGGTCCGAGATGACCCTAAACTACTGGATGATGGTGGTGGAGAGATACCCAAAACTCAAGGAGGAAGTTGGCGGTTCGATTCCCGGCTATGAAGTCTCCTCTCTACTTGATAGGATAACTTGTAAGGTGGTCAATTGTACCTTGTGCTTTGGCGTTGGCATGTTGGCCTTTTGCCTCAAAAAATTAAAAAAATAAAAAATAAAAAAGCATTGTTTAGTGTACTTACAAACGAATCGTAGTTGCTTTGAGACCATTGAATGCGTTCTGTCCTATGCACAAGGAGAACCTACAGCTAGTTACATGTGAATCGGTTGAATTTGAGAAATAACCAGTTGGAGTTCAAGACTTCATGAGAATTAGCAATCATTGTAGAGGAATCCTCTGGGATATACCCTAAACTACGCTACTATGATATTTAGGGCCGGTTTACACTATGGACCATGAAGTTGTCCCATGGCATTGTAAGAGCGTTGATTGGCTGCTGAACTTGTCCCGGGACCACTTCGGTTTACAGTAAGGCAAAAATGACAAAGGGACTATGGAGGTCGAGGTCCCAAAAATACAACTTTCAAGGCCTAATAAATGCATTGACATGGCCCAACGGGTTTTGCGGTGAAAGAGGCAAGAGAGGTGGTATAGTAGGAAAAAAACAAAGGGCAAAGAAACGTTGTTTTAATAAATCTTTAATGAAATTATGTTTAGGGCTTAATATATAACTCTTCCCACTAGGTAAGGATCACAAGCCACACTTTTCAACATATCTACCCTCTATGTGCCTTCACCATATCATAGCCCATGAGAGATACCACTTCTACCTTGCCCTACCCCTTAAACCGGTTCCCACATGTTTCACCAAACAATTTCGGACATCTAGAACACAAGAATTCAAGTGCAAATTTGTCTTTTAGACCTACCAACTGAAATGTTTGAATTCTGGGGGCGTGTAATACACGGTTGGAAAAGTCTTGAAAATACCTTTCCAATGGTATATTACACGCCCCAAAACATTTCAAGTTTACTGTTGCAAAAGAAAAAAGAAAAACATGTAGTTGTTTAGTGACTATAGATTATGTTGGTTAAAAGAACCGCAATGGGAAAACGATTGCGGTTCTTTTTCGCATAGTTTTTACTACACTAAATAGGATATTTAGTGTTTGATACACTAAATATCAATACATACACTAAATATCAACTTTGGTAACATGTGGAAGTTACATGTTTGAATTTAGTGCTAGTATGGATATGAAAAAAATAATTATAAAATTATAAAAGGAGAATTCCAACATATCTTCTAGCAAATCTTTTAACACTAATTATCAAAGAATTGAAAATTAGTGGTGAGCAAGGTAGGGTGGTAATAACATTAAATATAATCAAACATCGGAAATCCTATTTAGTGTACTGACAACACAAGGTACATGTCACATGTAAATTACATGTCACATGTACAAATAAAATTGCTCATTTTTTGTAAAAATTGTTGTGAGAGGTTTTGCAAACCACATCCTCGACACATTTAACAAGAAGCGAACATAAGTGAAGCTCAAGAGAAGACAAGAGAATGATCAAACTTGAACTTTCTTTCAAAATTGCCCTTTTTGTTGGACATGTATTAAAAAAAATCAGCACATTCGCTTTTTGGTGCATGGTCATTCGTCTTGGTCCATATTCAGTGTACACCTAGTGAGGGGTCCAAGGCTTTCAAAACTAATTTTTTTCAGAAGTTGGATCATGGAAGTTTGATCATGAACTCGGACCATCGGAAAAGGCCCTCTTCCATGGTCTGACTTCATGGTCCATAGTGTAAACTGGCCCTTAGTGTCACCAATTCCACGTGTCCGGTTCTTAATATTAATTGTAAACCACGGTATAGTGTCACCAACACTAAATGGTAACCCAACATCATTTGTCATTCCTCGTAAATTTTTGGAGAAGATCATAGGTTTACAGTGTTGCAATCACTGTCACTAACCAAGTGAATGATTTTTTCCCTCCAATTTTCAATCATCCATGACAATGTTTCATCACAAGGTTGTTGATGAATGAAGGTAGGGTTTCATCCAACGGATGAACTCATCCGTCATCCGTGACAATATTTGTTCACCCTTTCGTAAGAAGTGTCATTGGAATAGTTACCATAGTGGCATAACACACCGTATGACACTTAACCCTTAAAGGACATATGCTTTCCCGATACCACACCCAAAATATCTTTTAAAATTCATTTTAAGCATGATTAACCAATTAATTTACATAGGCTCTATTCTAAAGAAGTATAGATCTTGCTAAGGTGCTCGATTTGGCATTCTAAAAACCCCATTTGGTGCAATGGAGTAGAAGTTTTGAACAAGATTCTCCCAAAATAATACCAAGCCCGTGGGGCAGCATTGTCCTTTAAGGGTTAATACAATGGTTAACCGATACCACACCCAAAATATACTTTAAAATTCATTTTAAGCATGATTAACCAATTAATTTACATAGGCTCTATTCTAATGAAGTATAGATCTTGCTAAGGTGCTCGATTTGGCATTCTAAAAACCCCATTTGGTGCAATGGAGTAGAAGTTTTGAACAAGATTTTCCCAAAATAATACCAAGCCCGTGGGGCAGCATTGTCCTTTAAGGGTTAATACCATGGTTAGTGTAGTCAAGCAAAACCGAAAGATCAGGACATCATGGAAGCGGTTGGAGTTGGAGAGAACACACTCCGAATTTGAGCGATTATGGCCACAAATCTCCCGAGACAACTGCCTTTGTCACGCAAGGAACTGGGACCCATATTGTGAGGTTGGGTACGAAACCAAATATCTGGTCGAGAGCATAAAACAAGTTTGAGGGAGGCAGGCAGGCAAAGCCACGTGGGCTGGGGGGTCAAAAATCGTGGATACTTGGGTGCTCTTGGACTTGACTCACTCAACTAAGCACCATTAAGTTAAGGGCCGGGCCACTCCTAAGTCCCAAGTCACTCGAGGTTGATCCGTGCGATCTCAGCCGTTGAGAGCACGGAAGTTGGGGTTTTACCACTTCACATGGGTCCCAAGTCAGTTGAGGTCAATCTGTGCAATCTCGGCCGTTGAGAGCATGGGAATTGGGATTTAGCATTTCACATGGGTCTCAAGTCCCAAGTACCAAGTTGGTTTAGGTCAATTTGTGCAATCTCAGTTGTTGAGAGCATGGAAGTTGGGGTTTCACCACTTCACACGGGTCCCAAGTCCCGAGTCACTCGAGGTTGATCCGTGCGATCTCAGCCGTTGAGAGCACGGAAGTTGGGATTTTGCCACTTCATATGGGTCCCAAGTCTTGAGTCCCATGTCAGTTGAGGTCAATTTGTGCAATCTCGGCCGTTGAGAGCATGGAAATTGGGATTTAGCATTTCACATGGGTCTCAAGTCCCAAGTACCAAGTCGGTTTAGGTCAATTTGTGCAATCTCAGTTGTTGAGGGCATGGAAGTTGGGGTTTCACCACTTCACACGGGTCCCAAGTCCTGAGTCACTCGAGGTTGATCCGTGCGATCTCAACCGTTGAGAGCACGGAAGTTGGGATTTTGCCACTTCACATGGGTCCCAAGTCTTGAGTCCCAAGTCAGTTGAGGTCAGTTAAGGTACATGTCACATGTAAATTACATTGAACATGTACAAATTAAATCGCTCATTTTTTTGTTGTGAGAAGATTTGCAAGCCACATCTTCGACACATTTAACAAGAAGGGAAGACAAATGAAGCCCAAAAGAAGACAAGAGAATGGTCAAACTTGAATTTATTTATTTTTGAAATTTCCCTTTTTGGGCATGTATTAGGAAAATCAGTACCTTCACTTTTGGGTGCATGGTCATTCTTCTTGGTCCACATTCGGTTTACACCTAGTGGGGCCCAAGGCTTTCAAAACTAATTTTTTAAGAAGACGGACCATGGAAGTTGGACCATGAACTCAAACCATTGACAAAGGCCATCTTTCATGGTCCGACTTCATGGTCCATAGTGTAAACCGGCCCTAAGGCATGTAGTTTAGATTTTCACTATCACTTGAGTAAAAAAAATAGTACAAATTACGGTACTAGGTCTCATGGAAGATTGGTACAATGTCTATAGAGATTAATTGTCACATTGGGATAGGAACACTATAATAATCTAGGGTTCATCACTCACGTTTCTATTTTTATCATGGTTGAATATGCATTCTTTTCTCTCAGGCAGGTTTGTTTGTGCTTCTTATAGTCATGTGCAATTTTGTCCTATATGTCAACTCTTACGTGTTGTATTTGCATGCCACTACGTCAGTCGTGAAGCTCAATAACTTCTGGCAATAATCTTTGTAACTTGGCAATGGTATCTTTCCTTTTCATGAACCAATAGTCTACTCAAGACTTTCGTCACAAGTTTTTGCGTTAGTCCATTCCTTGATTACTTCCTTTTTTATTGCAATTTAAAGCACATTGCATTGATCAAACTTCAAACATTCATATACAATTTAATTTCGATGAAAAGACCAAGACCAACACATGCAAGAGAAGAAAATTATCTTAATACTTCCATACATGTACATTGATAAGGAATATAATCAATTGAAATGACATGCATAGGCTATGACCAAGCTAACCAAACAATCATAAGTATAAGCACATTGTACACATCATGTGACAATGGGTGATCATGATTCAAACAACCTAGTGGCCTAATTACCTTCTTAACAATTACACTACCTCTCTCAATTGCGCACTTGTGCTTATAGCATGTCTTCTATGTCCCTCCTCTTCGCTTCCAATCCTATTTCTAAGGTAGTTCGCTTAACTCACTCAGCACTACACTCATTGAATCTGTCGGTATCAGAATGCTTCTTTCTTCCTGCAATGTACAATGGTCTCCCTCACAATTCTTCTCCTCTCAACCTTTATTTATTGATTCATATTATACATGCATCCTCACTACCAATTTATCATCACTCTTACATTTATCTGCATTGTCCCTAGCACTGCCAATCCTACCTACTCCTTGAGATAGATTACAATCTTTATCTCCCATTATGTCATCTCAATTTCCACTCTTAGCTTCATAGACTTTGATTGCCATTCTTACAGCATGCTAACATCGGACTCACAACTTTGAGACATCGGACTTCACTCCCTCTCACATGCTACACATATTTGAGACAATCAATTGCACACACACAACTCCAACGTGATTGATATACATGCTATATTATATGAGTAGTTTAAGCATTGTCTCCTATTATGGGACGTCCGAATGCTTCACAATAATCCACTCAACAATCCTCTCACATGCATTGTCTCTCTCATGGGGGGGTCACTCCATTGTCAAGTTGAACACCACGTGCGACCAAAAAAAATCTTCTTTTGGTAAGTTGCACCACCAAAATGGGTCAAAATTTTATCAATTTTTTTTCATGAGTAGATATACACAGTACCTATGACATAGTTAAAAGTGGTAACTAAATTTGATGATTTGTTTTTTTCATAAAACATACCGTTTCTCACTAGAATGACACAGAATTGAACTAAAACAATTACTAAAAAAATAAAGATGACTAAAATTTTCAAAAAAAATATACGAAAGATACTATCAATGGTTATGTATATGTAGAAAAAATATCATAAATTTTAAAATTATATATGGCATGTAATATAGGGGTAGCAAACTTTGTCCACACATGGTGTCAACTTGACAATGAAGTGACCTCCCCGTGGTCTCTCTCAATCAACTCTTACTCACGGCTATAGTCTTCCTTGTTGCTTCAACAACTTTAAAACCACACCTGTTGCCATTGCAATCTCTCACTCTATCTTGCACTCTCTAGGTTTTCTAAGCTAACTCTTGCGTATTTGCCTTGCCTTCTTGTAGCTAGGCTTGAGGATCACTACCTGAGTGATTATAACCGTCTTTATTTGACAATCGTCTCCTCTCGTCATCTAGTAGCCTTTTTCATATTCTATCAATGTTCTTTTAGTGAACACTAAGGCTTGCACATGAAACGACAAAAGACTATGGCCAATAACTCTAGATTATAGGGCCAATTAATCTACCTTATTGAGTGTTCAAAGTTGAGATGAACCAACCTCAAACCTTTAGGAGTCAAGGCTTTTATTATATTCGCTAGCCTTGGTGCCACAAATTCTAAGCCATCCAGCACTGCAACAAGTTGTAGCACAGTTACGTAGATAATGCACAAACTAATCCAACGTTAGAAAAGTTATTGAGCTCACACAATGGTTGGTTGTTGTGGTGAACAAGACATGACATCACAATGTTCAACACGGCCAAATGTTTATGACATCCATGTAAGTTGATGCAAAATATATTGAAACTACGAACCTTTAGGGAACACGTTTTTAACCAGACTCCACAACATGTGCGTTATGAATCCTAAGCCATCCATACCGCAACAAACTATAATGAGTTACATCGAAATTGGCACCAACTACACCAATATTGCAAAACATGTTTTGGAAAGTTAGTTTCAGAGGGAGGGGTATGTTTTACTATATCCATCACTAGCATACAAGTCCTACGCTCATTGTCTCGCATCAATGAAAGAGCAATGCAAATCTATCACCATGCTAGATCTGCAAATTTTTCAATGACATAGAAAAAGTGTCCAATGACGTAAGCCAATTGCCCAGGACTCATATGCTTGTAGTGATTTTATGTGTTTTTGACGATCTTTTCATGAACGGGGAGAACCGACCACTACTTCCAGATGAACCGGTTGAATTTCATAATGTGCCAGTTGAAGTTCAAGACTTTAGGAAGTTATTGGTTGCTCTTGAAGAATCTATGGAATATACCTCAAATTCATGAAGAAAACCCAAAAGATCACAACATGTAAACCAGTTGGATTTGGAAACACTCGGGATTTGGACCGATTATGCCCAAAGGTCTCCCCGACACTAGTTCTTTTTGAGCTCGGCACCGGTAACAAAAGTGTTGAAAAGGCACCACTCCGATGATGGTCATCAATAGTTTTCAAGTCAAAATACTTTCATGATCGTAGAGAGCTTTCAAGTCATCAATCCGTGGTAAGGTTGTTGGGCACTTTGAGGTTCATGGACGATCCCGGCTATTCAATTGGACTGAGAATTGTCTCATCTGATTAGCAATGCAAGTCATGAAGAATGTTGTTTCAAGTGTTAGAATCGGAGTTGAGACGCAAAAGTTACAAGAGTCCTACAAGAGGCCCTGCGAAACCTCGACAACGACATCACGTGACTGGAAACAAAAGTAAAATGAGAATCTATTATTACGATAGATTTGTAGATTTTTCAGGTCCGAGATGACTCTAAACTACCAGGTGATAGTGGAGAGGTATTCATTTCCGAATGGAGTGGTTGGCGGATCGATTCCCGCTGTGAAATTTTTTGAAAAAAAAAACTAGCTAGGTAGGTAGGAAGCCCCAGAGCCAAGAGCCCACCTACCGCAAGGTAGGCAGTAAACCCCACCCTGCACCAAGAGGATTCTTGAGCAAGGTAGGGCCAAAGGGCTCAAATTCACGTCGGATTGCTGACATTGGTCATTTATTTATTTATGTAGATTTTTCAAGTGATGTGGGTCAATTATTCATGACACATATGCTTGTGGTGAGGTGAAGATTCTCTTCCTATTTGAGCGAACACACAAGTCCTCTCAAAATGTGTTGTTGTTTTTTTTAACATAATTTTATTGGTGTATATATGTTGAGCACAATGTCCAATCTCATCGTAACACATGCTTTTTTGGGTGTCCACTCTTAACTATGTACACATGTCATATCTACAAAGTGCAGACCATGTTAAGTCCTACATGGCCATTACGTTTTGGCACCCAAAGTGTTGAAACATATATCATTGTAAGGGCAATTTCACACATGTGACCAAGGGCCATGAGGAAAAATAAGTTACAATGTCTCATTGTCACATCCAACACTTTGAAGCCATGACCACGAGAAATTCTAGATCACTTTTCAAAAGCCTTTGTCACAAGACATAGTGCGAAGCAGCGGGCTTGGGCTCGAACGTAGTATAATAATAATAAAAGGAGTTACTAAAACTATAATCCCCTTTGAAAATATATTTTCATTATTTTATTTTTTAAATAATTTTTTTTATGTCATGGTCACTTTCATTATTTGTTGAGGCAACTTATTTGGGTTGTCTCATTTTAAAATCCATATGGCTACTAACTCTTCTCCAGTATTGGACATGTAGGATTCCATGTCACTTTCTATTTTTTTAAAACATGATGAATCTTATTTTTGACAACCTTGTGTAAAGTAGAGTGGAATTGCCACTGATTTCTCAACCAATGAGGGGATTCATGATGCAGTGGTCATGGTTCATGGTCATGATGTACCTAGTGTAAGCATACCCTTTAAATATTCATCCAGTTGTCTTCATCATATATATGCCCAAAAAAAGATCGTACACTAAATATTGTATTTAGTGACACTTACTACTTGGATTTGCACATTAGTATATCTTTGAAGTATAGATGTAATTTGATACCAAGTAAAGTTGTTGATGTTCTATAATGTCCCGAAAACCAATTTGACATTTATTGCTAAAATGTAAGATTTACAACATATAGATATAGCATTGCATGTTTCGAATAACAAGCGACACTGCAAACAATATTGAAGGTAGTGTCTTCTAAGAGAGTGTCTGGGGAGATTCATGGATGTAATCGGTCAAAATCTTAGTGTTTCCAAGTCCAATTGGTTCCATGTTGACACCTTCTAGTTTAAAGAAACAAATCAAATTGAAATATATTCTCATAGATTCGTCTAAAAACATATATTGTTATCGGAGATCCCGATTCCTAATGAAACACACAAGGTCACACCTAAACTTACACATTTTGTGTTATGTTGTTTTGGTTACCTTGGGACTTTGTTGAATTAATAAATAAATAATCACCATCGGACAATCCAATGGAAATTTGAGCCCGTTGGCAACACCCTGCTCAAGAATCCTCTTGGTGTAGTGTGGGGTTTACTGCCTAGGACTTTGTTGATGTGATGAGCCATGACACCCTTAACTTGTACATGTAGGACATGACCAATGCAAAAAGGTTGAATTTGGTAAACATCAACTTTTGTACCTATAAGGTGCACTTATCCCACTACAAAATAAAAACACACAACATTTGGCACTTTCCTCAAAGTTTCATTGGGCCATGCATTGTTGGACTTTAAGGCTCCTATAGAGGCCTACCAAATATTGAGTGAGTTGCTTATAGCAAGTGGCTCTTATTAGAGTTGCTTATAGCAAGTGGCTCTTATTAGAGTTATTTGCAAATTAAAGCATATGAATCCCATGGGGTTTAGTCCCAAACTCCAAGTTTATGAGAATCAACACAAAGTCATCCAAGTTACCATTCTATCGGATTATTACAACCCGGCTTTCTAGTTTGTGCTACTAGGGATGGGTGGGTCAAATTAGCCCTGCATAGGCCGATTCATGACACCGGATGCCATGCACATATCTTATTTTAGATCCCAAAATTCCTAAAAGTTTGAGAGGCGGAAAGAGAAGGTCCCATAATTTTCACCCAACTTTCAAACTAGGTTTTGATACACGATGAGCTAACTACATTAAATATGACATTTGGTATCACTTACTATTTGGAGCTGCGCAATGCTATATATGTTTGTTGTATGTCTCGTATTTTACTAACAAATGTTAAATTAGTTGTTTGGACATTATAAAACATCAACAACTTTGCTTGGTAAAAAACTACGTCAATAGTAAAAATGTATATAGGTTTGCGTAAATCCATATAGTAAGCGACATTGAATATCATATTTAGTGTAGCTTTGAATAGGAAAGTGTTCTCAAAGAAGAATCAAACCCATGGTTTTGTCTCTCTTTGTGGGACTTTACAAATACCTTTGTTGTGAAAGTTTACGCATGTAAGTTATGAAAACATTTGTTCACCGTTTTGCTTTGACAAGAAGTATAAAATTAATTGGGAATTGATTATAGTAAACATTGAGTCAAGTTCTACACCAAACTCTTAGGGCCACTTCACACACGAGCCAAGAGCCATGACCATGAAATTATGACATCCCAAAAGAAAGTGGCCAAAGGCCGTCCCAAGACATCTTCAAAAGCATGTAGTGTGGTCACGGATCCTCAAGTGTAGTGTGAAGTCATATGTGAGTGGGCCCTCAACCGAATGTTACTTCAGTAAATGTCTATTCATGCGGGTCCTCACACAAAATAAAATTAAATCAATCAACGGTTGTGAGCGTTCGGAGTGCCATGGTCTCCCCGTTTTGTGGTAGACCTACCTCCAAAAGGTAGTTTTTGAATGTAGTCCAAGTGACCATGAAACATGATCCATTCAATGCCATGTAAGAAAATATCCATGTAGACCTTACATCCATCTTGCATTCACATACTCCGTTGGTCCCTCAAGTGCAGTGTGAAGTGAACTTGGACCGGCGCCACCTTTTCCACCAATGAGAGTGCTTGAAGTGTAATGGTCACGGGCTCTCAGTCTCGTGTGTGAAGTGGGCCTTAATTGTTGGCAAGCATCTGAAGACCATTGTTCTATTAAAACTTAAGATTTACATGAACCTTGCTTAAAATATGAAGATGTGAATATAATCATCAAAGTGGATACACTAGAATGGCACCCAATTTCTAAATGTAGTTTAAGAGTTCTATATTCGCTTTGGTTTTCATCTTTATTTTAGGGCATGATTGATGTGCATCTCTACATGACATTCATTGGTATGGCACCATTGTTCACTTTCTAGTATGATAGAGAGGAAGGAATGAAGCTCACACTCACTATGAGAAGCAAGGAGTTTTGACATCCCAAGGCCCACTAAAGAACCATAATTTGTTGAGGAATGTTGTGTATTATATATATATATATATATATATATATATATATATAGTAGAGGAGCCTATTCCCGATCATGAACCCATCAACAATCCATAGGGTATTGGAATTGCAATCATCCTGGAACTAATAGTGCCATTACATATGTCCTAGTTTTCAATGTTAAAGTGAGGAGGAACAAGCGATTAAAATGAGTGTTATGGAATACTCTAGATATTGGTATTATGTTTAGGTCAACTTTTGGCTTTAAGAATTCATAGCATTTTCAATCTAAGGAATAAAAATACCAAATCTTTTTGCAATCCTCCCGATTTCTATCTTCCTACTCGCAAAAAAATTGCAATGTCTTATACTTCTCCAAATTTTGCCCATGATCTCTTAAGTGATCGGTTATGGCCGCCTCTACTCTAGGTATGCCAAAAGAACATACTATATGCTTTTCATAAATGTCATTCGAATAGTAGTCGGTATGAGATACGTTTCTAACATGTAAAGCATATAACAATTTAGAATACAGTAGCTTGTACATAATCTACATAAAAAAACTACATGGAATCCCACATGACAAGTATGGATAATGATGGCCGGAATGTTTTTGGACAACTCTTGAAGGTATGCTTGGCAAAATATGTGACGGGAATTTGGGTTTGCACTAAAGACTTGTGACCTTCAAAAGAACACAGACTATAGTCCATGGATTTCTCTATGCTCTCATCCAAAGAGTGTAATACCATGGTCATTCAGAGGCCATGCTCCAAATGCCTTCTAGAGTAAACATACTCCACGTATCAGTAGCGTAATAAGGTCCCCATGAAAAGGGACATCTCTTCTATTAAGAAAAGGTGAAGGAGCATGGCGCTTAGCAATGTTGTGACATTGACCCCTTCCCCACTTTCATAGAAAAATGGAAAGTAGGAAGTGATAGTCGCACAACAAGACTATTACCATGATGGACAATGGGAAGTAACATAAATGTATGTATCGATTTCGTCAACAACATTGGGCTCGAAAGTATCCATGGAACGATGCACTTACTACTTTCCACTACTAAGGAAGGGTAGGTTCCATAGTTCAAAAAGGCAAGCACACATTTTGTGTTTTTGGACCTTGCCATCAATGTGCATTTCTTATGGTACTTCTCCTCTTCCTCCTAATTCCAACACAACGAAAGTATCCAGGAACGATGCACTCACTATCATACTTTCCACTACTAAGGAAGGGTAGGTTCCATAGTTCAAAAAGGCAAGCACACACTTTGTGTTTTTGGACCTTGCCATCAATGTGCATTTCTTATGGTACTTCTCCTCTTCCTCCTAATTCCAACACAATGAAAGTATCCATGGAACGATGCACTCACTACTTTCCACTACTAAGGAAGGGTAGGTTCCATAGTTCAAAAAGGCACGCACACACTTTGTGTTTTTGGACCTTGCCATCAATGTGCATTTCTTATGGTACTTCTCCTCTTCCTCCTAATTCCAACACAACAATAATATGAACGTACATGTTTCAGTTGCATGTGGTTAGGTGTGGATCTAAAGTCATGCACCAAAAATACACGTGTTCAAAAGAGATTGGACTATGTGCTGAAAATATGTTGACCATTCTAGGTTCATTAATGGTCAACATGATTGGGGAGGTCTATATGACCACTTAATGAGCACGTTGATTTTCACTTTGATAATGAACAAGACATTCATATGATCTCCATAAATCATGAGGGGAAAGGCTACGGGCATGACTTGCTTTTTGCTAATCATCTCGCACCAGTTATGTGTTTCATATCCTATGAAGAAGTGGGTGCAAAGAGAAAAAAAAATATATTCACATAACACACGTCCACCTTACGTGATGCCAACCCCATCCTTGAAGATCCCACAAGCAACTAACTTCCAAGTAGCAAGCTTCCAAAATCATTAACACCACATCTGCCATTATTTAATTTGTATTAAAAACAAAACATAAAAAAATACACTAGACATGTAATGTAGTGTGGAGTACACCAAATACTTTGGAGGTTTTTTGTTCTCGATGTGATTTCTTGTAACAACATCTTTCATAACTATAATTGTGGGCCATGGTCCATTGTATTTTGTGCGTGGGTTGAAAACCCATTGAAAATTAGGGTCGCTTATAAAAGAATATTATCCGAATATCCGAATATTAAATTTACAAATTGATATCATATATTTGAATCCATGATAACCTACATTTGTCTAGAAAATAACAATTCCATATTTGTCGTTTTATACATACAACACTCTATGCTAAAACATGGCGTGGATCATTAAAAAAAATTACATTCACCAAATTTGTCATGTTATTTCAATATTATGGGGGGTTGTCCCAAAACACATATATGTTTTTAATATGTAGTGTGATTGTAACTATTGGAATATATGCAAAACAAAACATGTTGATGCAGTTGAGTATGAAGAACATAACTTTAATACAAAAAAAACACATTCGTGTTCTTTGCATAATTACACCAATATTCAAACACATATTTAAGCACCTTAAAATGCAAACATGTCAACAACGTAAATTCTATGCAAGTGTTTTCGAATAACTTGGATTCTAAGGGTTCGACGTTGTAGAAGCACTTGTCCCTCAAAAATGAATGAAATAATTCGATACATATGAGAGGGGTTGTACATCCAACCTATATAACTTGGGACAATTCTTAAGCTCGCCCACCTCTTTAGATGACCATAAGAAACTATGATAATGTGTGTACCATTTAGTGCATGTTGGGAGTACACTAGATGCATCTCAAATGATTATATTCGTAAATGTTGATGACAACATTAGATATAGTCACATGTTTTTTCTCTCATTGATTTGGTAGAAATACTCATGAATTGAGCATACCAAATCTGATTACTTATGTTTAACCAACCAATTGTACTTGATTTGTGTGTGTGATCATGGGTGTGTATAAGAACAACACATCAACATGACACATGCTCAAATGACATAGCATTGTCCAACTCATTCAACCCGTTTCATTCTAAATTTAGATGCCTTCACCACTGTCATAATTTCTCATGTTGAAGTTGTCAGGTGAGGCATATGCAAGGCATAGTCCTTGGACTTCATCTGACGTATTCTCGGCCCTACCCAACCTCCTTTTGTAACTGCATGATGTTATGAGATCGAACTACGTGCTAAAAGTGTTAGCTACGCTAAGCCAATAGTCAATGTGATTGAGAGGACTTGTATGATCATATATGAATGAATCCAATCTTCACTTTGATAACAAAAAAGTTAATCATAAGAGTTTCATTCCTTTTTGAGCAAAACAATGACAACCTATATTTTGATTTGCTAATCACCTTGCAGTGTTCGCGTGCTTAATACACTTGGAAAAGTGGACTAATTGTGAAACGATAATTATTTGAGACCCACTTACCTCAATCAGACCAAGAGGGGTTTGTGGAGTTAATACAAAATTAAAGAAGAAAAATGGAAAGATACAAAGCCTTCTCTTCTTTGAATATTTTCAATTAGTATAGTCCTTTGTTGCGCAAGTCTTAGAAGCCCATGGGGGCCAACATGGTTTCCCACATTTTTCATCCGGGAGCCATCCACTTCTCATCCAACTTGGCCTCTCACAATTCCCTCATTTCTCATCCACTTGTCGGCCTGGTGCAATGGTGAGTCATGATATCCAACCACCTCCCTTCCACCCTATTTAAAAATAAATTGATCTATTTCTATTATAGGATACGTACCACCAATACTGCATGTTTTTTCCTTAGTAAGGTTTGTGTGTTTATTTTAAGTCAAGAGGCCAGCCCAATTGGTGGCTTAGGGCCGCTTCACATTATGGCTGAAGGTCGAGAGGCCATCGATTTCGACAAATCAGATTGCAAGAAACCAAGAATTCAGCCTCTCGACCCTTCACACTAAGAAGCCAAAGTTCAAAGGTCATTGCTCTCTAAAATGCCTACGTGGCAGTACGCTTTGACCAAGGCGACGGACTCTTGAAGGAAGTTTGGGTCGGACAGGACTGAAAACCCAAACAAACTATGGTTGAGAAGCCGTCCAATTGAGAAGCCGTTATATTGGAGAGGTTGTTTTGGACAGAGAATAAAGTGGGATGGGATGCTCCTCCTTCCTTTGGTCTTTGGGCTTGGCTTTTAAAAGCTTCAACTCCTAAATTTTATTGGCTATGTATTTTCTTTTCAGCCCGTTTCTTTGGACTCTCAACAAAGTTTGGCCATTCAATGCCACGGCCTCTCAACCTGGACGGCCATAGTGTGAAACGGCCCTAATCATTCACCTTTCGTTGAAATTCCGACCAATCCATCTATTAGTGGACGGTTTAGATCGGCAACAAACATGGAGTCCCAAGATAGTGGTTTGTTTCGTAATCGAATTTGCACAAAAGTATGTCTTAACAAATGTTTGGTTGGAGATTTACTCATCCATTATGGATTCTTGGCATGATTGGAAACCCAAGTCTTGCAAGATTATCTCACATGAAAGTGTTCAATGGACCATTCAACAAGATTTAGGGTTAACGTACATACACGGGGAGGTCACTTCATTGTCAAGTTGACACCACGTGCGGACAAAGTTTGCTACCCCTATATTACATGCCATATATAATTTTAAAATTGATGATATTTTTTCTACATATACATAACCATTGATAGTATCTTTTGTATATTTTTTTGAAATTTTTAGTCATCTTTATTTTTTTTAGTAATTGTTTTAGTTCAATTATGTGTCATTCTAGTTAGAAACGGTATGTTTTATGAAAAAAACAAATCATCAAATTTAGTTACCACTTTTAACTATGTCATAGGTACTATGTATATCTACTCATGAAAAACATTTGATAAAATTTTGACCCATTTTGGTGGTGCAACTTACCAAAAGAAGATTTTTTTGGTCGCACGTGGTGTTCAACTTGACAATGGAGTGATCTCCCCGTGCGTACATATTATCACCACTTGACACAAGGAAACCGTTCTTAGCTTGTTTGATTTCACGACTCAAGTTGCAATGTTGCCAACATTTGCTATCCATTGAAAGTCGTGACCACCATGTTAGACAAATCGGAATTAAGGAGACACGTGATGTTCGACGCCCAAACAAGGATCTCATTTGGGTCTCGTTTTGGGTTAGAACACCATTGAATCATGTTAAAAAGCGCAAAGAGAAGTGCTCAAGGTCCATAACATTCGATCCTTAAGTACAAACGACTAACATTATTTGGCACTAGCATCGTTGTTTGGTGGGCCAAAATTAAAGTGTTTGAGATGCTTAAGATCATTAAGCTCTTAGGTTTGTACTTGTAAACATGTCCCAGTTACAATAAATCAATGTATCTATCACCTCTTTGGGTTTCGAGGGGTTTTAGGATGGGGCGAACCAACTTGTACACTGGTTCCTTGGAGGCAAAGGTTTTCAAAATCCAGCAAGGAACAAATGTATGGGTTGGTTCGCCTAGATCGTGGGGTTTTAGGGCACATGTTTCAATTATGGAACCTCCTAATCATGTAATGTTATATTAGTCACAATCACAACAACTAGGTTGCGCATTATTCTTCCTCCGCTATAGACTTGTTGAGTCCCTCCATCTCGATTCATTGCGCATCGAAGACAAACTCAACTTCTTAAGTAACTTGAAGCAAAGTCAAAAGTTAGGTTACAATGACATGTTATGTTGTGCAACTTTCAACGACGATTGCAATAGTTTGTACTCGCTCTTCATCATCTATATCCTCTCGCCAATCTACCTAGTCCATAACACCCACCCCAAGGTTCATCTGATACAACTTATCATCCATTTCTCACGTTGATTATCCAAGCCACAACCCCCCACATCCAAAATTCATCCATTATCCATCATTGCTCATCCTTGGTCCATGTAGAGTTCATCCGGTGCCTTGTTGCCTTGCCTGACCTCATCTTTCTGTCACATGCATTTTTGGGCTTACGTATGCCTGCATCGGCCTAAAATTTGGACGGGACTTCCCCCACAAATCTCTAGTAAAATAATCTATAGCGGGAGAAAGGACTCCTATTATAAGGGTGGGATCATCCTTTTCTTACAAATTCATCCACATGCCTTCATCCTAAGGTCATTCATCCATCCACACCACTTTTTGCTGCTCATGCTTCCATCCTTTCACTCATCTCCGGCACAAATGTTAAATAGTCATCGCTCTTTCACCATAATCATCATATCCTCATAGTGCCACGCCGCATTTTCCTTTTGCTGGTTACCTAGTGTATAACCCCCACACCAAGATTTCTCCAACATCCACTAGAGTTAACCGTAAAGTCTCTCAAAGAGAGACAAAACCTTGGGTTTGTTCCTTCTTTCACAAAAGTTTGCATTAAGGGTTCAATAGGTCTCGGGTTTCGTTGTGGTTGTGGTTGGCGTGTCTTTCCTCTGCTTCCTAGGTGGAGGACAAATTATAGCATCGAAATGAAGTTGGTTCCAACGTTCTCTGCATATGGTATCTCACATATCGCACTTCTTATGGGTGTTTGAACCGGACATTATTTCTCCTCTTTCCAAGATGGATGGATTGCACATTTGGATCTGATATGTGTTGACCCAGTTTTGCAGAACGAGTTGCAAGATTTGCTTCTAAAGTTTCTACACAAGGAACGACATTTATGTAGAGGAGAAGCTAGTTTGAGAGAACCCAATGTTGAGACTCGTTTCTCGGTGGGAAAAGTATGGTAGATGAGTGCCAAAATTTCAACATATTGCACTACATGTGTTATCGCAATATTGTAGTTCTTATGCGAGTGAGCATAATTGGACGAACTTCAACTTGGTACAAACCAAAAAACGCAACATGTTATCCTTCTCTCAATTGAAACAATTGGTTTTTATGCAGACGAACTTGCGGATGTTGGAGAGCATGGGAGCTGAAGATGCCATTCAAGAATTAAATCCTAGTGAAATTGACATCACCAATGTTCTTTCTTTGCCTTCTCGGTTGGCTATTGAATATCAACATTCTTTCTTGTATGAAGAAAAAACTCAGCCCATGGGGAGGTCACTGGCTAATGGTTTCATTTGCTTTACTTTACAAATAACTCTACTATGTGCTCATCTTAGGTTCATTTGTAGTTTATCTAACACCCTAAGATTGGTTTTTTCGAGGGTTGGGACATCGAACCCGCCCATTTTCATCGACATCTCATCCACATGGCTTCAGCCAAAGGCCATTCATTCATTCATTCATTCATTTATTCCGTTGTATGTCCATCCCTCCACATTGCTCTTTGTTTCTCTTGGCTTCCTTTTTCCCCCTCTTCCTTTTGTCTTTGGCACCTATGTTGAAAATTTGCCACCCTCTCATTCTTGCCATAGCCATTGCATCCTTGTAGCGCCTTGCGTAACCACTCCGCATTGCCATACAATGTACACAACTTCGTAACATGGGTTTGTGGATGTTGTGCAACTGTTTTCAAAGGCAAAACAATTGAGGTAGGTGGACCTAATTTTGTTTGATCATCTTGAACATACACTTATATTTACAGTGACTGCCAAAATTGAGTACAAACACAACATATTGAAATTCAACAAACAATGTAAGGAAATTGGATGCACCAAAAATGAAACCATAAATTGCATAGGATTACCATTGCAATCAGTCATACTTCCATGGGAATTGAGGCCTATTACACACAAGTATGCATGTACAAACAAAAAGTAAAGTGAAGTTCAATCCAAAACTCAGTTTTGCTCACACAAGCTGGAACAAAGTTAAAAATTTGTCCACCTACCCTTAGCAGCTATAACAGCTGCAATGCGCTTAGGCATGCTCCTATACAAGTTCTTACACTCATTGGGAGCAATTGAAGCCCAACAATCCTCAACACGCTCCCACAATTCTAACATTCCTTTGGGAGGTCTCTCATATTAATTTAGTCGACGTTTTAAAGTTGCCCACAAGTGTTATGACAATACTTAATGAGCACAACTATTCCCCATCTTTTACCATGTATATTAATAAGGATCACCTTTGATAGGAGATAATAGCATTTGTATCATAGCCCTATTCAATTAACCCATCTCATGTTCATATATGCTCAAGACTCTCTCTCTCTCTCTCCAAAAAAAAAAAAAAAACACGAGTTCAAAGGCTTGTCTTGCGTCGGTTGTCAATGGGGGAACGTGTAAGGTGAGTGGACCTAATTTGGTTAGTCACCTTCAACTTGCACTTGGATTTCAGTGGTGTAAGAATAGATATGGATCTATGAACATACACCACAAAGACAAGTGTTTAAAAAAACTTGGACTAAGTGTTCATTCTAGACTTAATAGTCAATATAACGGAGGGAGCACTATATGATTATTCAATGAGAAAGACTACAAATTTTCATTTTGACAATGAATGAAAATTTCATATTAGCTCCAAAAATTACAAGGAAAAACAACTACAAGCAAAATTTGGATCTAAATCCATTTTTTGTATCACATGAGAAGTGGATGAAGAGCTAAAAGCTCACTAGAAGTGTCCGCTTAGGACCCACTTAGCGCCGTACAAAATAAAGTCCCAAAATTCATTAGTCATCTTCTCTCATCGGTTACGTAGTCTATGTGTAACCCCCGCACATCAAGATCCATCCAATGTCCATCATGGCCTCATCCAATATTCATCCAATGTCCAACCTTGCCTTGCAGCAAGAGAGGGGTTATCACATATGAGCGTACCTCTCATCCATCCAACATTAAAAACATGACGCCATGTGGATTCATGGCCAATTCATCTAAAAATCACTTAGACTTGATTATGTTGGGTATTTGAAGTAACACTAGTGTCAAGTCAACTAGAAAAAGTAACCTTCAAATTACATACTATGTCAATGTTTTTTTGTTTTGTTTTGGATGAATGAGAGGTTTAAAGGTAGACACACTTGAATCGAACATATCAATAATTTGGATACTTATATATATTGCATGGTATGTGGTAAGGAGTGTTTCTAAGAACATACACCAAAAAGGCATGTGTTTTGAAAGAGATTGGACTACATGCTCACATTATGCTAACCATTTTAGGTTCGCTAGTCAACATGATTGGGGCGGGGGGAACCTATATGATCAGTTCATGAGCTGGAGAATCTTCACTTTGATAATGAATAAGGTATTCATATGAGCTCTAAACTTTACGAGGCAAATGGCTATGGGCACGACTTGGATTTGCTAATCATCTCACACTAATTGTGTGTTTCCATATCCCATGATAAGTATATGGTTTTTTAAATATAAGTAAGTGGACATGCTTAATTTGGTTACTTATCTTAATTGAACGCTTGCATTTGAGTGATATGTGTGACTACAAGAACGTATACCAAACACACGTGTGCTTAATAGAATGAACTTTGTGCTCAAAACTTGATTATCATTCTAGATTTAACTATTCAACATAATTGAGGAAACCTATATGACAACTTGATGAGCATGAGAATCTTCATTTCGATAATGAATAAGAAATTCATATGAGCTCCAACAATTACGAGGTAAATTCCTATGGCATGGGTTTGGATTTGCTAAACATCTTGTATTATTTGCATTGATCATCCCGGTTAGTGCACGTTACTATTGGGAATTATGCAATGCTATATTGTCATACTGAAGAGTTCATTTTTTACTAATGAGAGTTCAATAGGTTGTTTGGACATCATGAAACATAGATGACTCTGGTTGGTAATATTTCATCCTCGTTAAGAAGTTATAGCACTACGTAACTACGAATAGTAACATGTACTACTTGAGATAATCAGTGTAGTCAGAAAAAGTAACCATTTAAGACCCATCTCCCTTGGGAGAATATTCCCTCTCGCCCTGACTTCCTCAAGGTATTTAGCTCATCCAGCCCATCTGTTTTCATCCACGCCCATGCACGTCCATCCACACTTCATTCTTCCAATGATCATTCATCCATCCACACCGCTCTCTCTCCCTCCCTCTCGCTCCCCTGCTCCCTTTTCCTTTCTTCCTCTCTCGTCTTCTGGCACGAAGAATGGTCGAAGAGTCGTCGCCCTCTCTTCTCTCCCATTTCCGCCATGGCCATCGCGGCGTCCTCGTAGACGCCCTGCCATGATATTCATCCTCGCGTAACCTTCGCACGTCGCCGCACATCGTGCGACACTTCTCACGGGAAAAAATATTTTGGAGAATTTTGGCGCCGGTGGCGTCAAATTCGGTCGGCCTACAGACGCTCTAATAGGGAGCAATTAGTTTGAGAGTCGGTCGGAGTGTAAGTAAGCACGTTCCGAAGGAAGGAGGCAAGCAAGCCGCAAGGATCGTAGTACGAGAATCTGTTTGAAGTCGGTGTTTGGTGACGTGGCTGGCTTCGAAAACGCGAGGGTTCCCCCTTGCCCTCTGGAGGTTTGAATGTTTGAATGCTGGTCAGGGGACCTGCATTTGTTCCCAATGGGATCCGATGTGTGTCTAATATCCCCAATCTCTCCGGAAATGTGTGGATTGAACTAGGCAGGAATGCGTAGAGTGTAAATTCATACCTCTGCATCGGTTAACAAAAATTTCTAAGTAACTTTGCATCAGGTTTTCATGTGGTTGAGTAGGTAGCTGAGAGGGAGAGAGAAAGAGATAGAGATAGAGAGAGGATCGAATTTGAGGTTGAGTGAGGTTGAGAGAGAGTGAGAGAGAGAGAGAGCTTCTAAGGTTTGGCCAGTATCTGGCAGAACCAAATCACATCGCAATGGTTTTGGCAGAGGAATGAGATCATAGAGTTTCTGGCGGCTTGCGAGATCTCATTTAAGCCGTTATACACAATCAACCGCTGATTCAGGTGTCTAACGTAGTGTAGGTAGTGGAAACGAAAGGGAGAAAGGAAGGAAGCTTTTATTTTCACCATGGCGGGGGTTGAGCAGATGAAGAAGAAGCTACTGCCACTGTTAAATATGGACTCAAGTTTGGCGCCTGGCATGTCTATTGATGCATCAGCCTCGTACAAGGTATGATATGACGACCTCCTTCCTGATGGCTACTTTCTGTTCTCCTTAATACCACTGGGTTTAGGCTCCTGGCTATGGGAGGAGTATTGGAGGAATCGCAATAAGTATTGCAGGTTTTAATTGTAGTTCTGTGATTTTTTGTTGGCTTTCAATCAAGCCCTACCTTTATATCAAGTAGATTTGGTGTGCCATTAATTGTGCATAATTTCAAGTAAATGACGATGAAAAGGATGATTTCTTTTTTTGTCATATATAGCAACATAAGGCATTGCCTGTTTTGTGGCCATTCTAGCCTTCGTCCATTGTAGCCTGGGGACAAAAATCAATGGCATTGCCAAGGTAAGAAGAAGTTTCACGTTTGTTATGACCTTGCGAAGCCTGTCAACAGGAGAAAAACTGTTAAAAGCTTTGTTCTGTAACCTAGGGTGCACTAATATGTGATCACAGAGTTATTATAGTTCGGTTGCTACAGAAATTGGTGACAGGTTACAATAGTCGCTGAAATCCTTTGTTGCCAAGGTATATGGTGCAAATTGATGATACCAGGTTAGGGTAGAGTTTTTGCTTATTAATTTCTGTCATGATCAATGTAATCTGTAGTTGAAGAGCTGTTTGTTTGACATCTTTGGAATTGCAGCAACCCTTAGATGTTGAATTTTTCAAGTAGGCACTTGTTCTCGTGTAGGAGCATTTTCAGTTCGTTATGATGTCTACTGATGGATTTAGACATGTGATGGAAACATTGCAGGTAGATGTATCCAAAGTCATTCTCTATAGATCATTAACATAGGTGAAGTGGATCTCTGTTATAGATGGTGCACATGCCTCATGAAAGTATCTTTAGAATCTGTGGACTCATTAGAGAATCATGTGGCACATGCCAAGTTTTATTTACTTGATGGCTGTGCCCTTCTCAGTGGTCATTTCTAAGATCGTGGTTGAAGTGATCAGTATTCAGAATCAGCTAATAATTTGTGTTTATTTTGCTGGTGGGGTGCAGGTGACAGATGGAGGTTCATTGAATCTATTGAGTAGATCTTGTGCTGAATACAACATCAATGAGCTTGGATTACAGAAACGACGATCTGCAACTCTTGATGACAGGGATGCTGGTGACCAAGAAAAGACCTACCAGTGTGCGTCCAGTGAGATGTGTGTTTTTGGGGCTATTGGTTGGGGAGCTAGCAGTGTAGTCCGTAAGGCCATCCACATTCCAACCCATCGTATTCTGGCTCTGAAGAAGATCAATGTCTTTGAGAAGGCAAGCAAGCACTTATGTCTACATGGTTATTGCACCTCTTCAAGCACTTTCCTACAATGCTTCTGTATTTAGCTGTTTCTATCTATCTGTATCTATGTAACTCCCCTCCCCACTATTGAGACCTCTATCTAGTCTTCCTTAATGTGTAGTTTCCCTCCTCTCTGTATGCAATTCTCTACTGTATCATCCTGTTGTAGTTCATTCTCTTCATGTTTATAACTCAAGCAAAGTTTTCCTGCTAGGGTCTCATACATTTCATGGTGTTCATCAGGAAAAAAGACAGCAACTGTTGAATGAGATACGAACATTGTGCGAGGCCCCACAAGTGAGGGGGTTGGTTGAGTTTTATGGAGCTTTTTATTCGCCAGATAGTGGACAAATTAGTATAGCACTTGAGTACATGGATGGTGGCTCACTTGCTGACATTGTACGCACAAAGAAGTTTATACCTGAACCAATCCTATCGGTGATTACTCGCAAAGTTTTACAGGTAAGTGACACCCATCCATTCCTGCACAAGGTCTCTCACACTGCTCTAGATTTCTTTCTTGTGAAATTCTGGTCTAGGACACTCTCTTTGAAGGTCTTTTTAGTCACTTTACTGATGTGGACCTGCCATCAAAGAGATGATATGATTCTCAGCGCATTTTGTAAATTTATTAATGGTTAATCATGTATATTCTTAAGTAAAAACAATTTGTTGTATTTTTTTCTTTGTTCTTCATAGCAACCCCTTTCTACTTGACAAGGTCTTGATAATATTGGAGCCTTCAAATCCTGAATCACCTTTTTTTCTTTTGGTACATATGGTGTCTGTTAGCCCTGAACTTCCACATAGACATTGGCATGGTGGATGTAATAGTTTATCACATGACTTCTGACTTCCATTTGGATTGGTTAGGTCCATTTACAGTCACATAACAGTGCTTACATCTGCTTAGGTCTAATGAGTGTTTGCTACAAATCATGGACAGTTCAGTCACAGAAGTGCTGCTTCTTGTTGAATTTTTGTTTGCCAGGATTGGAGATATGTTAATTAAACTCATTGGATGATTCACACCAGGGTTTGGTGTTTCTGCATAATGTGAGGCACTTAGTACATCGAGACATCAAACCAGCCAACTTACTTATCAATCTAAACGGGGAGCCCAAAATCACAGACTTTGGAATTAGTTCAGGTCTCGACAACTCCATTGCCATGGTATGTATCAAACATCACATTGCATTGTGAAGCATCTTGTTATTAAAGTAGTGAGTTCTTAATTGAGTGTGTGGTAGAGATAGCAAAGATGAGTGGTATTCAGAAGAGATCCACGTGATCCCAATACATTCAAATAGTGCAGCTGAAACTGCTATTTATACATTCACGTCTTGTCTGGCTCATCTTTCCACATCCATGCTTTGTGATGCGCTGATCTCACGGCTTCTACTTTGCCTGATACATATGCACAATTATTGGCCTGTGACACTAAAGTTGTGCTTTGTGAAATATCTGCAGTGTGCTACTTTTGTGGGTACAGTGACATATATGTCACCGGAGAGGATAAACAATGAGTATTACTCATATCCAGCAGATATTTGGAGTCTCGGGTTGGCATTGCTGGAGTGTGGAACTGGTGAATTTCCATATAGTGCCAACAAAGGGCCTGTCAATCTGATGCTTCAAGTATGGAACATTCATCTCTGGTTCCCCAGCATGGCATCATATTTCTCAATAATATGAATTTCAACCCTGACATCTCACACCTATCTAATTGAAGTTGAACGTTTTCTGAGATCTCAGATCAAAGTGAATCTTCAGTCATAATTCCGACTGCCCTACACACTCATTTAGAATATATGCTTTCTGTGAACTAGGAGGAAGCTCTGAAATATCACTGAGGTCCGTTGCTTTGCAATATGATGATTAATTGATTTTTGCAGACTTCTTTTGACTCACTAAATGTTGTTTGCCATGTAGGTTATGTACGATCCATCACCCTCACCCCCTGCAGACCGTTTCTCAAGGGAGTTTCGTTCCTTTGTGGATGCTTGTTTACAGAAAGAGGCAGATCTTCGTCCAACAGCTGAACAGGTGGATATTCTACTCTTGTCCTTTCTATGCATCAAGAGTAGATTATACATCAACAAGTTTGTTGTATGAATCGTGCTGGCATACGATGATGACTCAAGACATGATGTTTTGCATCCTAAGGTAGATATGTCTGATTCGGTGCCTGATCTTAAATGGAGACCTATTTCTGAGTGGTGTGTGGTTAGCTGCGAATATAAGTATGGGCACCAAAAGACATGTGTTAAAAAGAGATTGGACTGCTTGCTTAAATTTTGTTAACCATTCTAGATGCAATATTGGACATAGTTGGGGGAATGTATAAGATCATTCAATAATTCATAATGTTTATTTTGACATCGAATAGGATATTCATTGGAGCTCTGAAATTATGAGGAAAGTGACTGGAATGCTTTGGATTTGCTAATCATATCGCACTAATTTTGTGTTTCAGTAACAAGTTGGTGCATAGAGAAAAGTGTCTGCTTAAGACCCACTTACCTTATGAGTAACTAAATAGTATATGGTGCTGATCAATGCAGCTGGTGTCCCATCCCTTTATTAAGAAATACGAGGACCAACAAGTGGATCTGGCAGGGTTTGTGCATAGTGTTTTTGATCCTACTGAACGACTGAAAGATCTATCTGATGTAAGCCACCCTTGTATCTTTCTCTTCCAATTTCTGATGAAGATGATCAAGTATTAGACCCCACAAAGCTTACCTACATTCATTTTGGACTTGGTGTCACCTTTACCTCTTTGGGCCTCATCTATGCTTTGGTCTGATCTTTTTATAGGATAATGCAATAGCTGGCTCACAATCCTCTCTCGGTGTGATCCAGATGCTCACAGTTCACTACTACATGTTGTTTGATGGTCCTGAGGTGCGGTGGAAACATATGGAGGGTCTCTATGCTGCAAACTCTACGCTTTCGTGAGTTTATTCAAGCTCTCCTTTTCCTAGAGTCATTGCAATTTCCTCTAAACAAGGTTTCTTAGAGTAAAGAAGCTTGCAAAATGTGAATGTGAGATGCAACTGGCTTCTTTGAAAGTTCATTCTGTAACAGATTGAGGCAGGATTCGTACACCATAGTACCGTATACCTGTCTTGTATATCTTCCATAAAGGAAGGCGACCATACCATTGGAGATTAACTTATTTTCGTGCAAAATATTCACACTAAAAGGTAAGCTACACTGTATATCTGACACAGTGTGGGCCACACTATTCAGCATTGACTCACTACAATGAACAGTAGACTGGTTATTGTGGTTCACATTATTTTTCTAGCAACGGCTGTTCTCACTTATGTTCATGCCATGTTATTCACCATGAACATAGATCAATGTGGGTCAAGCTCTCAGAACATAGATTCTAGGTGGCACTGTGACAAGAGCCTTCAGTAATCAATGCGTCAATTTTAAAGAGTTTGAAGATTAATGTGGCCCACGATAAATATGTTGCACATCAAATCTGATGCCACACTAAATCAAATCTCAGTGCAGCAATAAGTATATATTTAAATATCAATCCAAGCGCCATGTGTTCAAATAAGAACCAAAAAGGAAGGAAGAAGTTAACCCTTGTGAGGTAATTAGCCCCTCTCACCCCCATTTCCTAGGTGACCTTTGGTGGTAAGGCCGATTTAATACATAAAAAGGTGAGGTGTAGTACTAAGTAAACAACATGCTCAAATTTGTGGTAAGTTGGAAGTGGTCCCGTGAGAACCAAGGGAAACTTACCACTAATGTGAAGACTTCCCACCATAACCTACCAACTGTGTGCGTTAACTGAGCCTCAAAGTCATGCTTCTAGCGTAGCTAACCCATGACATGGACCCAGCCTACTCTTTCAGAAGGTATTTTCAGCCTGTTTGGTGTTGTTTCGCTGTTAATTGTGGGAGTGTGTACCCATTCTCATCATGTGCCCTTGTTGTCACAGATTTGCGAGCCAGGTTGTGACGGGGGCGGAGGAGATCTTCAAGACCTTGAGTAACATCAGGGGAATGCTAGCTGGTGAACGAACGGAAGAAAGATTAGTGCATGTGGTGGAGAATCTGCAATGCTGTGCGTTTGCCAAGCGAGGTGTCATGATCCGTGTGTCAGGCGTGTTTGTTATCGGCACTCAGTTTGTGCCCACAGGTGAGATTTTCTTCCAGTGTCCGAGGAGGTTCTTGGGTATAATCTGTAAGGATCCTAGTGTTTTCCAAGTCCAATCAGTGACATGTTGTGATCTTTCGGTTCTCTTTATTAATTCCGGGTATATATCATAGATCCCTCTAAACTGACTGGTAATTTTCCTGAAGTCTTGAACTTAACCGGTTATTTCTCAAACTCAACTGGTTTATCTGTAACTACAGTAGTCCTCTTAGTGTAGGCCACGACAATTCTCTAGAACCCACATCAATTCTCAACCCCGGGAAAATATCTAGCTTGAAAATTAGTGTGGGTGAATATGGATGCTACTTTCGTCCTTGCAGGACTAATACTGTACTTTTCCAAGTTTCCGGAAGTCTCTAAGAAGGCTTTGGGGAAGACCTGGGGTCTTTGGCCCACATTATTTCCACCCTAATCAGACGATCAGAGTGGCCCGCCTTAATATTCCACCCTAAGTAATAGGGCTGTTTAGTGTAGCTGGAGTGGGGCAAGAGCCCGTGTTCCTGATCTTTTTATGTATGAAATCCTACAGAGTTTGGGTTGAGAGTATTTGCTATTGCAATCTTGGATGTGCAAAAGAGAAGAGAAATATATGTGCAGAAGCTCAATGGTATGTTTTGACATCCCATGGGATATCATTCAGAAATCCTCACGCTGCCAAATTCCATCAAGTAGCCCGCCCTTTTGCAATATGCTAAAAGACTTGGGTCAGGTTTTCCGGGACGCTGTGTGAAGGTATGTGTTTGCCCTCTTGAATTCTCTTGGCTTCCTACAGGTGATGGCGTCCAAGTGGAGGGGGTGCCAAGCAGCCCATGCATGGACGTCGAGAAACGGCGCATGGGTACCTTCAACGAACAGTTTTGCATGGAGCCAGGGGAAGCGATGGGGTCATATTACATCTCCAAGCAAGAACTCTACATCCAGCAATAGCAGTGCTTGAACTGGTTGAGGATCCGTCGGCGACGAGGTTCTTCTCGCAACCATTGTGGACAATCCCGTGGGCACCAATATCTTGAGCGTGGGGCTTCTGTGAGCATGAGAAGTGAAATGTCTAGTTTGCTCAAGGAAATCGATAGTGTCCTACTGTTAGGTCTAGTTATGCGGCTCTTGGCCAAGGCGCAAGTCTCGTTGAACCTTTTTTGACCATATGTTTTCTTCTTCCTTCTTCTCCCCCTCCTCCCCTTCCCTTCTCTGGAAACCATCACCACACTTTTGTTGATACAAATCCTCCTTAAAGTGATATCTTTCCTAGATTGTCCTCGCAGAATGGTACTGTCATTGCAAAAGGCTCACTGGAATTTTTGCCCATGTCGATCTCAAGAGCTGTGACGAGGGTTAGTAAGTGGTGTACAGATTTGGGGAGAAAGGAGCACCCGAGAAACACTCTTGGTTCAGCAGTCTGGAGTACTCGGAGCTCTAATGAACTGGAATGAAAAGAACAGATTCCTGTGATGTACATATTCAATCAAAATCAGCCGGAGTGCCAATTGGTGGTGAGGAAGTACCTACTCAAACCACTGGAGCCATCATCGTCTTCTCGCCCGCCTTCTGAAAGTGAGCTGGAGATGATACCTGGGTGTGTTGGAAACACTCTTCTACATGATTCTAGGGCCTAATGAAGCACATCCACACAGAGGGAAGGTTGTACATGTGTGTCAGTTGGTAGAACGCTCCCAAACTGTTGTAAATGAACAGAAGAGAAATTATTGCTCATTTATTTCCTCTATGACAAAAAGGACCGTCACAGTGTGTGAAGTAAACCGTGTAGTTTCTTTATCACATTCTTGCCAGATTGCTAGATGGCATACCAGCAACCCGATTGACTATGAAAGGGCTTGAAAAATAAGATGGTTGAAGTAGGAAGTGAAGTTCACTACGTGCTATTTCCTGTATACACTCACAGATTGATAGATAAAGAGAGACCTATCTTTGGACTGCACAAATTATTGACAAGTAGAGGAAGTTTCTTGAAATGAACATGGACGTTGGAACTACTAGTGTTGGCGTTCTCAACTAGACTGACATGTAAAGTAAAATGCAGAGAGTTTTTGTTATTGTATCGACCATCCAAGATGCCTGCTCTAACAGACGAACACCTCAACTTCTTATTGTCGCCTGCTTGCACAAGATGAAATCATTGTCGCTGCCAGCACGCCTGAGAGATACAAGTATATGAAAACAACCACAAGCAAAGTGGTCATGACAATGCAGGTTTGTCAATGCCACATGAAAATTCTCGCCTCTTCGTGTGCTGGGGATGATGACCGGAGCATTTCTGAGGGCCCTGGTGAATCCTACACAATTAGGTGCCACCGAACAGGTATCCTAGTGACGAACCTCCACCTGGAGCAGCGTGCACCTTAGTTGACGGCCGGTCCTGTTATACAGACACACACATAAAGTAGAAGTGCCCAATTCCGTCAGTGACTTGTCCCAAGGTACATGTTATTTCAATATGAACACTTTATATTATTCGGACAACAAAAAAAGCAGCTCATTTGTTAAAAGAGAAAAAATATTAATGCTCAACACTGTCCACTTTGGGGGGTGGGGAGGGGCTAGGTCACTACCGTAGCACCATAGCTCGTTCGTGCAAAAATAATTCCCAAATCAAAAACTGTTTTTTTTTTTTTTTTAAATTATGAACCCAAATAAATGAATAAGTGAAAAATTACATTAGGAAAAAACTATTTAATGTAAATTTTAGAATCTTCTAAGCTCCAACCATGTCAATGCGCTATACGAGGTTGCATGCAAACGTGTTAATGGCTTGGTGCCCTGCTCACTCAAAGCGGCAAGCTCTCTTTCTATATCCATCTCCCTCTCCTCCTTGCAAATAGGGATAAAAAAAATAAAAATCAACCCGTCGTTGTTTTGGTGCCATTTCTAACACACACTCATGTCAAAGTGCAAATACATACAAAAGACCTAACACATACACTGTGCAAAGACAAACAAGCGCCACACTAAGTAAGGTTAAGGTGGATACTTAGGTTTAAGGCCAAGAAGTTGCCACAAATGAATGAATAAAACAATAACCTACTTCTAGTACTACTGGACCTTACCAAAAAAAAAAAACGACTTAAATTATTTTAAATCATAGGACTAACGAAATTTCATAAATTATATTTTTAGTTGACGAACCTTATTTTTCAAAAAATAAATAAATATTCGTTTTGAGGTGCACGACCTAGCTATGGTGCTACGGTATTTGAGTTGCAAAAGAATCTTTACTTTCATAAATTATATCAAGATGCACAAATCTCTCAAAATTTGATGAATTCAAGTCCATAGGCCTCCTTGTGATTTTTCTATTTTCTCAAATTTTCTTTCTGAAATACTTTATACATATTCAGGGTCTCAAGCACACAAAGTGCCCATTATAGGTGCTTTTAGCTTTGGTAAGCGGGTGAGAGGATTTCATGTACATTTCATCAAAGCATTCCAAAAGTTTAAATTCCAACTTGCCTTGTCCGTAAGATATAAAAACAGCCAAGATATATGATGGAATACAACAATCCTTTCACATCATAAACTCAAGCAGCTCTCAACAAGCTTCGCAACATGTATGTGTGGGAAATAGAACGGAAAACGAGACAAAGTTAGAGTGGTCTGTGAAGTTTGTACAGCTCGTTACCTCAGCACTTTTTCTCCCTACTATCATGTAATCCCGGAATACTCAACATTCCAAGTAGTTATTGGGACAGCAAAGCGTCAGGCAGCTACTGCAAGAAGTTGTAAAGAACGAGAACAACAAAGAGCATCAACCTTTTGCGTGAAGAAGACTTTGCTACAGGCGCAATTAATGTTCGATCGTATTCCAACCCCAAGTACGCACCATCATTGAAACGTTCTTGTAGTCCACGCCCTTTGGAACATTACAACTGTGAAAGACTTATGCTGATTCTGAAGATAGCTTTCGCCTGACCAGACTGACTGCGACGCAATTATTCTCATGGATAATGAGCTGATGTACGCAAGAAGACTTACCGTGATGAAGTTGCCAGAGTTCTGGCCATCCGCGCGATAGTAATTGTTGTTGTTCCGTCCCATTAATGTATTATTACCACCTACAGACATATCTAGAGATGTGCCGCCGCCATCGTCGTACACCTTTCCCGCAGCCGGCTTCTCCATTTTATCCTGGCGTCTCATGTCCGCAGATTGCTGAGGTTGCACAGAGGCTGGAGCTCTATTGTTTGGCCGGGCCCGAGGAGGGACGTCCGATCCAAACAAGTATCCAAGGGAGCTTTTCCCTCCACCGCTGCTCACGCCTCTCCCCATTGTATAGCTACTTCTCTGAACAACCAGCCCTTATATATGCAGATGAAAGAAAGCTTATAAGGAACCTCGAAAGTCCTTGTTGCTATCCTTGTCTGAAATACAAGAGACAACGGTCGAGTTATAAGTGCAACATCAAGAACCTCGCAAATAGCACGGCAAGAAGTTAGCTACAAAGTGATTGCACTGTATAGCTGGTGCTGAGAGAGCTGTATAAGAAGTTATTGAACTCCTGAGAATGGAAACCAGAAGACGGTCAATATCTCCACGGTTGCAGCCACCTGATATTCAGGAGATAGACACGTGCTTAGTCCCCGAAAGATGGAGCACATAATAGCGTCAGTTTGAGATTAGCATCCAATCTGCACAACCACCTTCCCTAAACTCAGTAATTACTTAAGGAGGCAGAGTGTAATCGGAGGTCAATGTAAGGAGATCAGAGTTTGAAGATGGAATCAATTAATACGCACGTGAAATTCTTGACCTCTTAACCGGAGTGTTTTCAGCTGCCAAAAGCAAAAGTCTCCGTCGGTGCAACTCAGACAGATCATAAATATCAGAACCTACATAGACGACTTGACCTGGTTAACCAAGTAAGCATCTGAGACGTTGCTGCGCCCGAAATATGCAATATTTCTTGAATTTTAAGCAACCTCGATCAGTTGGACTAAAGTCTCCAGTTCCAGTCCACAGTGCTGCTGAACTTCGTACTTCTCCCCGAGCTTTTTACAACAAGGTTAAATTACAACAATGCGATCGCTGAATTTGGAAGACTGTCAAAGAGCCGCAAATCAATTTAACGAACCTGTATACAATCACAAGCCGTCAAAGCTTGCAAGCGGCATGGTACGAGAATTATTATGGCGATGCAAAGTGCTTTCTTGTATTTATCTCCAAGGCTAAGACGTAGCGCTGGAGTCAGAACCTGCAGCAACTTCGCTCCACCAGGCTAATAAATCCTCGACTTCAGAGAATCCTATGTACTGATTGCAGCAGATTTCTCACACATCTCCAACTTGGAGGTCCAAATCGTTGCAGTCTGAATATAATGTCACTACATCATTCGCATATGCGGTAATAGCAGTCAAAACCTAAACCAGACGCTCTGAGCGATCGAGAGAGAGAAAGAGTGAAGGTGCGCGCGGGGACGATGAACTGCTGTGGACTGGCTTACACTTCGTTCTTTCAAATGCTCAACGAATGAGGTTCATCCCTCACCAAGATGACAATGTATCATCCAAATATCGTGGATGACCTTCAAGTTACCGAATTTAACCCCTAAATGCCTACATAACCTGAGGAAAGGGTAAAACATTCTTAGAGTGGAAACCTTGACAATTGATCCCCATGGTATATTTCCAAGTGATATCTCCTTTGATGTAAATTTAGTAAATTGTTTGTACAAGTTCCCTTTTCATACATATATTGTGTCAACAATAATCTTATCTTAAGTTAACATGTCTTTAAGTGCGCTTTTTAAATCAATTGAATATCTTGATGATCTTGAAGACTTGAGTTCAAATACGCAGCTTGGATACCCTTTGGATGTAGATACATATGTCATATTTTGATCACAAATGTCAAATATTAATTTTTTCCCCTTCTAAACATTTATTTTTTGATATAAATTAAGGTTTCAAACCCATAAATATATAACATATGATTTTTGGATTTTCGGAGGCCCATATAGATTGTGTACTTGGCCGTATATTGAGACCCTTCATGCTGTAAGGTTATAGTGAACTTGTTGAGGATTTTAAGGACCATGGGTGGATGTACATCATCAACCCACCACGTCATTTGGAAATGATGCGAAGAGGGCATTAAGAAATTGCATGACCTATCTATACCATGGAACCCTCTTAGTTTCGGCACCAAAATAAGTAGTTTCTTGACTGAAGGTGCCACATGTCACATAATGGTTGGTAGAACATGTGGAAAAAGTTGGTGTGGCAAGAAAATAGATGCAGTTTCGGTAAGCAAAGTCCATAATTTGAGAAGGTCCTATGGTAGTGAACAAGATCGTTTTTTTTTTGACTTGTAGCTTTGACGTGATATACATCTAAGATGCATATCAAGTGCATGCCTTGTGAACATCATGTCAAATATTTCAACATAGGGTGTATTGAAATATACACACGGAAATATACACACGGAATATTGAAAGTGTCACCGCACCTTCAATGTTGGTGGATGTGGATTAGTCCACACTCACAAAGGAGACTTCCAATATCTTTGAGTGTTCAATATTCATCTGGTAATTGTTTCTAATCAGCTCCAAAAACAATAAGTTTTAACCGTAAACTTCCCAAGAGGACTGTTTTGGGCTTATGAATGACTCTTGAAGGCAAATTCATTCAAAAGGAAGGTGCTAGGAAGGTCACAATACATATAATTGTTTTCCTCATGAAATTGTCTTGTCAATGACAATGATCCCATTCCAATACGAAAAGATAGTTGTTCACAAGAGATTTTTAAAGTCAAGAACGAACTGACATTCCCCTTTGTTGATACATTACTATACATAGTAAATTTGTATTGTTTTGATTGAAACTTGTCAATTTTCTATGGAATTTTTCTTAATATAATCTTGAGAGTTTTGACTCCAATTTTATTGCATATATTTATCACAACACCACTATGTATAGTTGTTGTTCTCATCAATGCTTAGCAATGTGCATGCATTTGTAGCAAGGTTATATAGGTGGAGTTATGTATATGGAAAAAAAACTTTATATAAAGAGGGTAGTAGAAGTATACAAGAGTAATTTGGTCTAGGAAAATAAATTTATGCATATATCGTAGAAGGGAGCAAGCACGGTCAAGTTTATAGAATAGTGCTCCAGTTGAACGCCTAAAAGTAATAGCAAAGTGTTGTTTTAATTGGTTTTCTTTTATGGCGCCCTCTATGATGTTAGGTACTCCATTATAGAATATCAAGATGAGATCTTCAAAAAATATCATGAAAAGTATTGCTCAAAAGATAATGGCTAAATTTGGTTTTGGACGTAGATTTCATGGCCTTAAATAGTTTGAAGTTGGATTATTAAAAAATAAAATAAAATCCTTGAATTCATTATAAACTTGAGGGCACCATAACAAAAAAATGTACCAAAAAATCAATTTAATGTAATTTAATCATATTTTACACAAATTTTAGACAATTACATGTCAAAATATCTACTTGCACACTATTTGCACCGTCTTCTAAAACATGTAGACTTTTCTTAAATTGTTTTTCGTCAACATAAATTGCTTGGCTTTGTAGATCAATGCGTTGTCTCAAATGTTTATAATTTTTTCCTTCACAAAATTCAAAGTTAGTATATAGTTTGAATCACTTTCACTTAAACCTATGCAGGGTAATGGAGTTGTGTACTTGATTGTGCTTGCACCCATCTGTACAATTTTTTGTGTGGTCACAAGGTAGTTCGCATCCTATTCACTTTCACAATAGTTGAGATCATGTTTCCCCTCTAGCCATAAGTTCAACAACCTCCCTCCATGTACATACGCCATGAATGAATGCCTAATGAACATTTTGCTATGTTGAAAATTTTTATATGCCATGTTCATTCATTTATGAAGAATAATAATTAAGGTCCCTAAGCCCTACCATACTGTTACATTTTATCTTGGGCATGTTAAGCCCCCGTGCATAAGTAAATCTATACATCTCACAATATGCATAAACATCTCACACTATCCATATATGTAAATCTACACATTTCACAACACCTTTTGTACATGATTGTCTCCATAAGACCCCCTCATGTGCACTCACGTATGGTTCCACATGCATTGAAGGGTGCACCCCACGTTATCACCCTCCTCCCATATTTAGACTAAAGGCTCAAGATTTTTGTCGAGCATAAGAACATCAACATTTAGACATCGTTTGGCACTAGTGATAGGTTAACAGAACAGCCTAGCACGGTTGAGAAATGCTTCCTAGTCATCATTTCATTGGAACCATTAACATTGGACGTGTTTGGAAGAAGAAAAAGGAAGTTGCCACTTTCAACACAAGTCTCAGTGAAACGTGAATAAGGTACATGGTGCTAAAACTAACATCCTCAAAATTCCACAACATCCACAATAGACACACATCGATTTTGAGAACGTGCACCACCTTTATTAACATCATAATCATGTGTTGGTATGGAGTCAACTGCCAACCTTGCTTTGAACAACACCGACAACGTTTTGCACACAACATTCAAACAAGACACGCTTTGAAATCCCCTGCCATGGCTAGCAAGAACCAATTAGCTTTTATGGGAAAGAATAGCATTAGAATATCTTGGGTGGGAGCTAAAAGTGGCGGTTTTGGCACCATATATCTACCTTGCTACTGATACCAGAGTTCGGGAAGTTTTTGAAGCCTTAGTGGCTAATTGCCAGTAGTTGCTATGAAGGGTCGGACTTTTTCCAATTTACATCGGCAAGAGCCCGTCTTTTGTAAAATCAATCGGCCAATTGCCTATATTTTCATATTTTCATTGGTCAATATCCAATTAAATGGAATTCATATCGGCACTAATTGTTTAAAAAATGTATGAAAAGTTATTAGAAATCATTTCTTAGTACAAAATCTTGAAAAAGTGAAAAGAAAGGCATGTTCAAAACTTTAAATTTGAAGAGTTAATATCCTTGGCAGGAATTGAACCTAGCAATGCCTTCACCACTTGAAGGCCAAGGGTCCCCCAATTCTTCATAGAAGCAATTGGATTTGGTCATGGAAAGGTTGCATAATTCAAAAAGTTTAAGGTTTAGGGTACTTCCTCAAGTGCATCATCAGATGCCCCAGATAAATAGCGCTCTGGATGCTTCCGGCTAAAATCCAGTAACTCACAAGAAAAATTGGCTACATTTCCGGGACATTTTCTGGTCCATCGGCTAATTGCCGGAGGATTGAAATTACAATCGGATTGCCATCCGATGGTTGGAAATTTGGACCGGCCATGAGGAGAAATCCATCGGCTGATAATGAACTAGCTGTCGGTTTTCCCCAAACATAGACTGATACTGCAACCATGTACAAAATGAATAGAAGCTGTAGTGTCGGCCACATATAACTCCTTTTCGATCCAATTCCTAACGACACTTCTAGACTTCCACTTGATGAATAGGTGTGGTCAACATCACATATCTCATATGAGTCAGTAGTAATCAAACAAAAATGTCTTGGTTTCGATGTGAACATATTATATTGTGGGCATTGTCGATCAAAGTTCAGGTTAAGCTCTTGAGGTAGGCAATAAGGTCGGTCCGGTCTTGCGGTTTTTTCAAGCCCGGGAAAACCATCTTCGTGCCCGGAATATACTGCAACCGTGAAGGAAAGAGTTAGCTCCAAGCTCATGACATCAAACGATGGGCTAACAAAAGTATGGCTAGTTAATTGACCTATGCAATTCACTCAAAAAACCTTGGAGCCGATTGAGTTCCAACTCTAGGACCTATTTGCTATACAAGGGCACATGGACGTTGAGACCGTCACCGTTCCATAGTTTCAAAAGGACCGGTGGTTTGATGACAACATGTTGAGTGGAGCGGTGTGGAGTTGACTCAAGACACTACTACATATGCACGGGGACACGGATCCAAACTACATTGATTAAACCAATTAGTCCCTAGTTAGTGAGGGAGGGCTGATAATGAGTGTGGGAAATTATGAAGTTAATGCCACCAAAAGACCTAGGAAGTATTCACAGAAAATACTATGCTTAGCAACGTGTTTCTCTGAAAGTAACCACATTATTCATCTTGGCAGTATTCATTGACAAGCATTTGTTTCTAATCGAGTTTTTGTCACTCTAAAACATGCACTAATTTTCTTGAAATGCATGGTAAATGAGCATGTATTCACGAATTCAACATCACTCAAGAATTTTTTTTAGCCCTCACTAATTGTGAGACTTGGAAATATAGTGCGTGTTTCCGGAATTAGTACCACACACACTCATGAGGAATAATCAGTGTAGTAGATATATATTTATAGCCAGGGAATGCTCAAATGAAGTAACAAATTGCGCATACCCTAATAGAAACTCACAACTGTGACTTAACCAACATTGAGAATCTTTGCATAGAGAATTCTCTTGATGCCCGCTATGGGATTACATATAGGATAATTAGACAAACTCAAAGATGAAGCACCAACTTCGTTCATGACCGTGTCAATATCCAAGTCCTCTCTCTTTTAATTTTCATGTAGCATCACCTTAAACGAAGACGTTAAGGTACTTGACATACATGTGGTAGCCGTATGAACCGATTTTTTTTTTAAAAAAATTTCGAGGTAGAAAAAAAGAGATCAAGTGTACTGCAAGTTTTCTTTTGGATGATTCTTTCCTCAAAGTTTTGAAATAAATACAAAATCTTGAAGTGAAACTCACCCAAAATTGGTAGGGGGCAATGATGTTCACAGGGCATTCTCATAATCAAAATGTACTTATTATGCAAGATTTCAAGGTGTTGGTTTTAGCACGCTCTGCCTGAGACAGGAAAAATTAGAGAGCCCTTGGAACTGCAGATGGCGTACCTTCTTAGGGTTGAGCAAATAATCGTAGAGTGTTTCTTCATTCCAATGGACCGCCTTCGCCTTGTTAGCTGCCGAAAATGAGAAGCCTGCTGCTGTACCTGACGTCCTTCCGAATAGTCCGGACAAATTGGGTCCTGCATAAGTGGGATTGACATTGCACCCAAATGTGAATTCATACATTTTGGAGTCGCTGATCTCGCCTGTAAGCACATCAACCAATCTTCTGGGAGCTCATCTAATTTTCTCAGAATCTGATAAGTTAGGGATGGGCTATAGATTGAAATTTGTTCACATTTCTTGGTCACAATGCGAGTTTATATTGTTTCGGTAGTTCATAGGCATTGGTTGCAGTCATGAGTGGCGATTGCATTGTGCACCCAATGACCATGGTGAACAGAAGAGAGACAGTTTGTGACAATTATAATCTCAAAAAAGCTTTATCTCTTCTTCTGGCCCCGCGCTGTTTAGTCCCAAAGTTCAGATGACTGACTGTTCCATCGAATTCTTACAAAATTGATAAAGTGAATCAATCAAAATTGGGCATGCTTCTTACGTGACTCGCGGGCTCCAACCTTGTGTGCGGAAATAGTTGGACTGCTCCAACGCATTGCTAAAATCATTTGTTCAAGTAAGTCAAAGAGGGCCTGAGATTCTTCAGGTTAGGAACCTAGGATCAATCTTTCAGGCACAATCTTTGAAGCCACAATGTTTCGGCCACTTTGTGTTAGCGCTATCCCTGGGAGTTCTATCTTTTCATAAAAGGCAAGTGAATCAGAAGGAACAGCAGCCACTTCTGCTTGTAATCACGCTCTGACGCACTAATACTGCGAAAATGACCTTCAGCACTATGTAGCCGGCTTTGTATCTTTCAACATTGTATGCAGAAATGTATCGGTAGGTTCTCGCGGAATCAAAAGCATTAGCTGTTGTTCGGACTTCCCATTTGATCGACCAGTCATATGTGGTCATACATTTCTTTGACATTGGAGGGAATGCGGTAAGCAATCCAGGACGCTCAAATGGCATGCAGGGAAACCTCTCTGCCAGACATGGTGTGATCGATCTATTTTCCGACTACGATTTCGTACGGCGAGTTCTCATCATGCCTTCAGAGACTCGCCTGTCCGCCATGTCTTATGACATTATAGTAGGTTAAATGTGGAGTCACATGTCCATAATCTGTCAATTATTCCCTTGTATGAAGCATCAACAAACTCATAGCAGGTAGACCGCAACGGCCATGCTACTACCACTGACCACTAAGACGCATAATATTACGACCCCGCGACATGATGAACAATGCAGACAGTAGAAATGTTTGGCGGATGTAGCAGCAACTCTATCTGCGAGAATAAATGCTGCATGATGCCATTAATGGAAGACGATCGACGTACCTTGCTTGTGACCACCGGCCTTCTCCACGGCATGGCACTGCGCACACTTGGTTTTGAAGATCTTTTCTCCGGACTTGGCGTTCCCCTTGGGTGCCTCTCCGAACGACGCCATGGTGCAGGTTAAGACGACGACCTGCACTTATATAACTTTCCGCAATGCTGTATGCCTGACCTTCAAGATCAGTAGACGGTATTGTATAGATTTCTTGGCCTATGTTGATTGGCAATCGCTGTGGTTAATCCTGCCAATGCTATTCGAGATCTTGATTACGAAGCAATCAAGCAAGCAACCCTCCCTCTATTCTCACTTTTCCTTGTTTCCTTTCTTTCTTTATTTCCCCCCGAGGACGCTCTTGCTGTTGTTGGGATCCCCGGGAGCGGCGCCGTCAAGCACTGAAGGGTCACCTGCTGTGCTGGTCACCCCATGCGTCATCAAAAAATTATGATGTCTTTGGGGTGCTCAAGTTAATTAGCAGTACTTTTTATGCATGAATGTCTGTTGCAGACCGAGAACCTGGCCGCACAACCCATGAAGTGGTGTAAAACCTCCCCAAGCATTTGGTCTAAGTTCTGATATTAGGTGTTCCAAGTCTAGTAACTTACTGCCCACCAATTTCTGTCTGGTGGGCAAAGTTTAAATTATGAGTTAGATCCAAGTTCTCATATTGGAGCTCAATTGTTAGTTATCGAATGCATTTAATATAGGTAAATTTGGAAGTTCATCATAAATTCTGTTGCCGTTACCTTATTCACATGTAAGTACTTAGTTCCAGGCCGCTTTGCCAAATCAGTTGTTCTTCCAAGATGAACAAAAAGCACTTTAAAGATTGCGTGAAGACGTTCACATCCCGGCCAAGAAGGTTCTTGTCTTAAAGAGCTTCTTTAACCCTAATTGATGCCACAGCCGGTACCCTGTCTGTCTCACTTTGCAGTGCAAGATTGACGTGCTTCTAACGGCGTGATCTCTGATCGACTTGAAATTACCATGACCGTAGTTATGCATGCAAGACATGATATGTAGTTGGGAAACAGAGTGAGAGGGCTTTTAGTCCCCTTTTGGTGTTGCAGGTTGGTTCGAATTCCTGTAATTTTTTTGGTTATTAAACCCCTCAGGAGATCCGACACATTCATAGTGGAACCTAGAGGAAACTCCTTCGGATTCCGAAATAGTAGTCATAAGCAGTGGCCATGTATTGATTTACGTAGAGAAGTGAGCTCTGGCTGTGTAAATAACCGCGAGCAAGGACTAGCATCTCTGTGAGAACTCGCTTTGAGTATGATATTCATCATGCAATGCACGGAGCTCTTGGCAAATCGAGGGAAATTAGCGATGCCTGCAGTTCTTCATGTAGTAATCGGGGAATGGAAGAATATAAAGAAGTGATGGTTTCTTGATGTTGTATCAGCAGATAGCATCGTAGTGTAATGTGGAAAGAAATTAACGTGTAATCAGCTCCCCTCTTGTCAAGTGGAGCTTTGTGAGGGCAGCGGAGAGGATGTCAAAAGCAGAGCCCAGCACCCCACCACCGAAGTACGATTACAGGAAGAAAGTGAGTTGGCAGCCTGACACAGTAGACAACGAACTCCTGCAGAAGAAAAAGTTTGATAATGAGTTTGCAGAGAAGAGGCTGGCTCTCACTGAAGTGATTGACAGTGATGATGAAGACGAGGAGGAGGTTGGCCCATCAAAGAAACCTGCAGATGATGGAGCAACTTCAAGCGCAAGCACAAGCAAAACATGATGTCAAGGAATAAGTTAGAGCTCTCCATCCTTGTGATCAGCATCAATCACTTGATGCAGATAGGTTTCAATCATCATCAGCAGATGGAAGACGTTGCAGGGCTAGACATAATACCAACCATCTTTGGGAAATTTTGCACATTAACAATTTGCTGTGTTGTGCATGTCTCAAATACATACACATGTTTGATTCAGTGCAAATTATTGTGGTGTGGTTTCTTCGTTGCCTGATGAGGCTCATCAAAAAAACCTGCAGATGTTGGACCAAAGTCAGCCACAAGCAAGACTGCTGTCAACAAATAGGTTAGAGCTTTCCATCCTTGTGAGCATCAATTACTTGATGCAGACAGGTGACATCAGCGGATGGAAGAAACAATGCAGAGCTACACGTAATTTCTATCCATGTTTGGGAGATTTTGTGCACAAACAATTTTCTGTGTTATTGTATGTCTCAAAAACCTACACATGTTTGACTGATCAGTGTAGATTATTGTGGTGCAGTTTCTCCATTGCCTTATAAACGTGTTGAAACCATGTTACGTTGCGTACCAGAAGTAGATACAACTGATAGGTAGGTACCTCATGGTTATGACTGTAAGGAAACAAGGTGGGTTCTGTGTATTCTGATATAATACATTGGGTACAGGTTGTACTGTACAAGTTAAGTTCGGCCATAGGTCACCATCTTTCTGATTCACAAAGGATGTAGGTACAGCATCATACTCTTGCTTTCCACAAAAAATATCAACATAAAGAACCATGGCAAAATTTCCAACATCAACTCCAGGAGATGGATTGTTAAAACAACCACAAAGATGTGTCGTGCAGTCACATTACCTGTCAAAATATGAACAATTCTTGTTGTAAGTTGAAATGTAAAGAAAGAGAAAGCAAAAGCTGATACCTTGCTCCTGTTTGTGTGTGCAATGAAAGTTCAAAATTTGACAGGTCCTGTGACCGCACAATGCGTCTCTGTGGTCGTTTTAACAAACTACGTGGTTGAATTAACAATCCCCATATATATTGTGCTGGACTAAAAAGTTAATAAATTACAGGTCCAAAGAGCATGTTCGAAGCTTCACTTCAAACTCACTTGCACCTCAAAGATAAGCACTTAATATACAGGTGGACCACAGAGAGTAGAAAGCACTGAAACTTCAGGCAAATAAGTCATGAAGATGGAAAGAGGAGGAATCCAGAACAAAAATCCATCTTGGAATTGGCCTCAAGAGTGTAGACCAAGCATTTGAATTTGATAAGAGTACATTGGACACACAAATTGGTCTCTGCTTGAGTTGCCTATGCACATATTCATTTCTTCAGCCTGTTTAATGCTGCATTTTCTGAGAAATAGCATTGTCAACAGGGCATTTTAGGTCTAAATGAAAACCCTGTGAGACCACACTGAACTCCTTTGATGCTCAACCCACAGGGTTCAAGAGAAGATCTCTATTTTGTGATCACAATGATTTATCATCAACCATGCACCTGGTTAACTTTTGCTGAAGTGGAGTTGGGACCAGCCTCAAATGATGAGAAAGGAGCCCAGATTCTAAGTTTCCATGTCATCTGCAGCTTCAGCTTGCCGAAGCTTCTCCTCTTCCACTGGTTCAAACAAACCCCAAATCAGTCAAATCAGAAAAGCAACAAGATATGTACGCACATTTACTGTAGCACTCAAGGTAGCCTCCTTGTTCAAAATCATGTGCCATCACTCGTTTCAGACCACCTCTTACAACTCAGCGGCACACAATTCATGCAGCCACTTTTTAGTTAAAAAACACAGGATAAACCAACATAAACTGAAGTGGGCAGAAATAAAAGTTTAAAAAAAAGAATGAGAAACATAACACCATCTGATTTTGCTGTACTGGTGAACTGTTCTGAGGTAGGTAGAGTGAGAAGGGAGGACTCGTGTCCTGCACAGACACTTACTTATGTTCAAAAATACCAACATCCTAGAGTTCATGGAACAGATTGAAAATGGTCAATAGCAAACTGACTATAAGTTTTGCTCATAAGCCCAATCCAAGGATCAATGTCATGTAATAACGAAGTGTCTATTGCCTGAGGAGTTACTTACTCATTAGCTCAATGATAGCTTTTTGTGTACGCTTCTCAAGTTTTTCCAGCTTCTGGGCTACATTCCTTCGAAGATCCCAGTTTGGCTTCTTGGGTGCAATACTTACAATTGGGTCCTGAAGAGCCAAGGAGAGTTCTCAATATAAACACAAAATACTGACATGTTTGCAAAGACTCCATAAATCATGTAAGGAATACATGAAACATAAAACATGTGCACATTCCACAAGAGTTTAAAACGGTATTTATGAAGTGCCTTCAGGACATGTCCTACACTTACCTAGAATTGTCAGGGCTTCATCCCACTTGACCTAACCATTCCTGACAGGGTATTTGAAAGATATATTTCACTTCAGAAACACTGAACATGGACAATGCCCCACATGGGGAAGATATTTGGAAAATATATTTCACTTCAGACACACTAACCAAGTACTCATAAATTAGTACACAATTCCATACTTTCAGAAACAACTGACTGCCCTCTGTTGCCCCATCTAACTTGACGCTCAACCACATTAGAACGTGCACCAGAATATCAAATACAAGTAAAAATGTATTTCAAACTGTTAAGCCGTAACAAAAGACCGTGAGCCACACACATACCAGCACAAAATATACCAAATTGCAAAATCCAAGGTTACCTCGACTCCAGCAACCTGAAGGGGGTCTGTAGCTACAGGATCCTCAAACTTGGGTATCACAGGCGGTGGATGTTTGGCCTTCTGCAAATCGTCGTCCCTTGGGAAGTAGTTACGAAATCTCATCTCTGACATTTCCCTGCAATCGAATCATTGAGTATGCCGTCATCGTTTGAAACAACTCCAACCCCCATGATTTTTTAAGTTATACACCCTCAATATATCCACTCTGCAAACCAATTGGTTTACAAGGTGAGCAACGCCTTTAGCAGTCCAATGTATTAATTCCACCCAAAATCCCCACCTACTTATCTGCTGAATTTCAATTTTCAGTACATATGACTCATTCACCCAGAATTAGAGTTCCACTTAAAACAAATGCTGACTCTTCAAACGAGCATAAACAAAGCATGGAAATCACCATGGAAATTGACAGTAAATCCCTAATGCATTACTGCCATTTATACTGCAGCGAGACAATCCCAAAACAAGTTGGCTTTCGCAACCCATGTATGTCTCTCCCAAAGACCTTCCTGTAAAATTCTGAATGTAATGATGCCGAAGACAGACTTTCCCTTAACGAAAGTATTGACCTAAAGACCATGACAACACAATGCAGGCAGATCAAAATACTTACGTGTCTTCTCCAGCCTCTTGCTGATGACCATTCCCGTCAACCGCACCATTGGAAGCACCATCCTCTTCGGCAGCGAGCGAGAGCTCCGCCGCTGCACGAAGCGCACGCAGACGCGCCTTCCGCTCTTCTACCGATTCTTCAAACTCCGCAGCCATGGCTATTCAACCTCCAAAACCCCCAACCAAGCTCTCTACGCTCTCTCTCAAAGCGAAATTTCTAACAGAAAACCCGACCCTCACTGCAATTTCTCCAATACAACGATCGTAAGGTAAGCGCGCAGCTGGATTTCGGAATGAATTTTGCTGAAAAACCAATCAGAGTATTGAAACAGAGCTCTAGGGTTTGGTCCACAGAACAAGCGCGATAAAGCACTTCAGGGGTTTTGTAAATGGATGAATATGTGAAAAAATACTGGGATGATTTTCGTCCGCCAGATGTTCATCACAATAGGGTCACTTCACACACGAGCCAAGAGCCGTGACCATGAAATTGTGAGAGCCCAAAAGAAAGTGTCCAAAGGCCGTCCCAAATCACCTCCAAAATCAGGTAGTGTGAAGTCATATGTGACCGGACCCTCAATCAAATGCTATTTCAATGAATTTCTATTCATGCGGGTCCTCACACATGATAAAATAGAATAAACCAAGGGTTGTGAGAGTTCGGAGTGCTATGGTCTCCCGGTTTTGTTTTAGACTTACCTCCAAGAGGCGGTTTTTAAAATAATCTAAGTGACCATGAAACATGAGCCATTTGATGCTATGTAGGATTCCATGTAGACTTTACATCCATCTTGCATTCACATACTCCGTTGGTTCCTCAAGCATAGTGTGAAGCGAACTTAGATTGGCTCCTCCTTTTCCACCAATGAGAGTGCTCAAAGTGTAATGGTCACGGGCTCTAGGTCTTGTGTGTGAAGTGGCCCTTACTTAATGGCCATGAAATTGAAGAATCCGTTTAGTGCATTTTAGTACTCAAGCTTACTCATTTAAAGGTTAGGGTATTGGAATGGAATCAACAAATACCTATTTAGTGTGCACAACATCCAACTGTTTAATTTTGTAGCTCTTTTCTACATTAGATTACTAAGGGGCACTTCGCACTATGGCCGATAGTCGAGAGGCCATTGATTTCCACCAATCGTATTGCAAGAAACTAAGAGTTCAGCCTCTCGACCCTTCACACTAAGGCCAAAGTCCAAAGGTCATCGTAATTTAAAATTATTACTTTTTGAAGAAGGCGATGGACTCTCAAAGGGAGTTTGGGTTGGACATGATTGGAAACCCAAACTATGGTCGAGAGGCCATCGGTTTTTTTCCATTAAAAACGTGATTAAAAAATCAATCATTAACAAGATCTTGGCCTCTAGATTGGAGGGGTTGTTTTGTTCATGGCCAAAGGTTTGGACTTTGGGCTTGCCCTTTGAAGGCTTCACACTATGCCCGGCCGAAGGCTCCAATTCCTATATTTTATTAGCTCTTTGTAGCCCATTTCTTTGGACTCTCAACAAAGTTTGGCCACTCAATCCCACAGCCTCTCAACTTCGACGGCCATAGTGTGAAGCAGCCTTAATTCTATTCTCTATCTGAGATGGGGTGGGCGCATTTTTCACTCTTGAATGCAAACCCAAAATAAGGCCATCCCCTCATCCAAGATTTTCATGTGTCTCATATGACATTGCAGTAGTTTTTGGAATAAGAACAATTAGGCACTTAGATGTTGATGGTATATCTAAGGTTGCTTAAACCAATTCTTTAGCTAATCTACCCTATATATAGCATCCAAATTGTATAAGGGATGGCATGTGTGCCGTAGCAAATGCAACTACATTGACAAAAAGAAATAAAAATCACTACAATTTGAATCTAGTAGGCAATTATTTTCACCACATGTAGTAGCTTCTCAATATCGTCGTGGGGGAGGGGGGGGGGGCTTGACTAGGCCACTACTTGACTGCAAAGCAAGTTTCTCATAGTCTTGACCCATCCATACCTAACCTTATCATATCCCATCTTACATTTGAGTCGGCTTGTCACAACCTTAATCCATTTGTCCCCGTTTCTAGCATGTGACTCAAAACCATCCCTGTTAATCCTATGAATTGGACCCCATATGGTGTGATCCACCCGCAAGCCAACATGCCACTTACTTAACTTCAGCGTTATCAACCATCTCATGCATCATACATCACTTAATCTAGCTAACTACATTTTTTATTAGCCTTGTTGATCCCAAGTTGTGATTGACATGTCCAATCAATGCCAACCTCAATACACCGTTTCAGACCTTGGATAGCTAGCCAACTAGCATCACCTAGCTAAATTATATGGGCCCTTATTTGTCACTTGGCTTTAGCTAGCTAGGTTCATTGAACCTATGATTTTTACTTCGCTTTAGCTAGCTAACTTTTCCGGAACTCTCATTTTTACTCAGCTTCGACTAACTAAAAAGTTGTGTGACATGCATATTCATTTTGAACCAAAGAGAAATCCGTTCAAACGACACCAAACAATATATATTTGGTTGTATTGCTCTCGGTTGGCTCTATGTTGTCATGTTGTTGCACAAGGAAATTGAAAGGCTTAAAATCAACACATATAGTCGGTTTCCTCACTTTCAACTGGCATTGGTGATTTCCATGAGGGCATTTGCTTATAGTGGCAGTACAACATGGTGATTCACAAAACTGTTTGATTTGATTTGGGAGTTGGTCAGTCATTGCAAATGTGCTTTGGAACAAGTTCAATCGTTCGTGAGGCTTGGCACTACATTGCGCAATTGTCTGGAACATTGTGTGGCATCGCACAATTTTTACTATATGGGATTTGCCCTAATATTAAAAAAAACCTTTGTGTATATTTTAGATTCCAACTAGCTATTAGCTAAATTTAGCTAGCTAACTTTCCTCGCTGAGATTATGGCACTTAGTTTTAGCTCGCTATTCTTTTGATGCACCAAATTTGTGTGTAGCTTTAGCTAGTCAGAGCTTGTAACTAGCTAAATAGTTGTCCACTTAGTCCCTATCCTTCTCAACTGCCTTTAATCCATCACCCTCATGATTTCAATATATGCAAGTGGTGTCCCAAGGTGATTGAGTTGTTTCAACTTGTAAGTGGCATATTATTTAGAACTCACATGTGTTGAAAGTGGGTGTATTTATGGAGGATAGAATAAGGATCACTTCAATGTCCCTACTGTATACTTGTGATTGCTTACTCACATGCATAGAATAGTAATGCATACACTTGACAAGTATCACAAGATGAGCAAAATCATTGTATACATGAATCCATGTTTGGGTCAATATCACCTCATACCATATGGATACAAGGTGTGATTTTACTTAGGCATGAAGATTCTTGGATAGTTTAAAGACTTGGATGGTATAAGAAAACAAAGTAATTCTCAAATACCCATGCCCTACCACTATCAACAGAAAAAGAAAATTGAAAATTGAAAATCCTCACTACATATTCTTGAGTGGTATTTAAAAAAGAAAAAAAGAAAAGGTGAGAGCAATCCAATATTGGTGAAAACCAATGTTGGACTAGTATCATCTTTCAATGATACCACTCAAGTATATACAATAAGTACCTTGTGGTTTTAATTTATCATTTTTTAATACAAATATGATGCATGTATTTGAGGGGGGGAAAACACCATTTGGGTTTATATACCATGCAAAGACCTTGATGACTAGGTAAAACTCTCGGGTACTAGTATAGTTTGGGATGGTATTGACCCAAGTAATGACTTGGATATACAAAGATTCTTTCATCTTGTGATACCCAACAAGTATCAATATATGACAAATATGTCAAACTCTAATATTGGTCAAGTAGGTTATGTGATTCCCTTATTGATATCGTGTATTGAAAGCACTCAATTACCTATATACCTCCAACATCAACAAAACCCTAGATGGACGGTGTGAACTGGAACGGTTCTAACCAATATTAGTTAGGTACATAGGTGAATGCACGGTATCAATGATCAACATCAATACTGGTATACTAAACCTACATGCGGGGATCAAAATCGTAACACCAACCAAATATTGATATTAGATGTGTACGTCAAGGTGAGAGAATCTTTATATACCCGAGTTATTATTTGGGCCAATACCATTCTAAATCGTATTGATACCAAAATGATGTTGCCTACTTATTCAAAAGTTTTTTGCGTGGTAGATAGACCCGAATGGTATCTATCGGAGATCAAAATACCATCAGATACCCATACCCTCCTAGTATCAAAGTAATTCACAAATTTTGATACCATTCAACCAACATTCAAAAAAAGTTATGAAAAAAAATCACATCTTTTGTTACCAGGATGGTATTATATATATGCACCTGTCCAACACTGATTCTAACCACTGCTCGGGAAGAACCAGCGGTTAGTTGCAGATGAACCGGTTGATGAGTTTGAGAAATAACCGATTGAAGTTGTTTAGAAGAATCTATAGAGAATATACCTCAAATGAATAAAGGAAAACCAGAAGATTATGTCAACATGTAACCAGCTGGATTTAGAACCACTAGGATCTTGACCAACTATACATGCCCAAAAACTTCCCGGGCATTGGTTCTCAACGTGGCATAAACAATGATCTGGGAGATTTTAGGGCATTCATACAGTCTACCCTCTATAAATGTTAACCCTCGGGAGTGGATCAAAGTTAACATTTATAGAGGTGTTAACAGTTAACAATTATAAAATTATTTTTTTGAGCAATATAAAAATCTTAACATTTATAAATATAAGCAATTGTGAAGAGTCCTTGTGAGAGAATGCCATTCATAAAATTGCAAACCCAATCAAAACTTTATTCAATATCAAGTTTACAAATCATGGGTGAAGTATGAATCAATGGTTCTTTGGTGAGATTCATATGCATGCACAACTTGCAAATATTTCTCAATCTGCACCAACAAACCCACATACTTGGCCACATCACATGAACGTGATTCCATGTACCTTCTAATGTTACCAAAACTAGATTGCAAGTCACTAACGCATGGTGAGAGAGAGAGGAATGTAACTGGATGTGTAGTTTTTATCATCCATATTATGGTTGTATTTCATTCGTTAACATTTATAGAGTCAAATTTACAAAGAAGGGAGTACCATTTTGTTAACAGTTAACACGTTTAACATTTATAGTGTGCAATATGTGGGGAGTAGAAGAAAGTTAACATTTAGAGAGGGTTAACACTTATAGGTGTAACATTTATAGAGGGTGGACTGTAATCGGTTGAGATCCTAGTGTTTGCAAGTCCAACCGGTTGCATGTTGACATCCTCCGGTTGATCCTTTATTAAATTGGGGTATATTCTTCTATAGATTCCTCTAAAATGATCGGTAATTTTCCTGCCTGCAGTCTTGAACTTCAACCGATTAGGTCTCAAACTCAACCGGTTCATTCGTAACTAACTGCCGGGTCTCCCCGATCATAGGGCATGAAGGAAATTCAACACAAAGGTCTACATAAACGCTGGCAGTCCAAGGGATATAGGCTAGGGTGTCCTTGTGCCATATCTCAAAAGAAATATACCGGTTGCAGGTGATGAGAGGCTGGCGATTTGATTACATACCTAGCTAGCTCATGGCATGGGTGGTACTGGACTGGGTGCTGTTTTCGTGTGAGTGATCATTTCACTTCAGGTGGATGTCATTTGTTAAGTGGCGGCTACTGAGGAGGTACAGGAGTCACCACCACCTCCATGTGAACTTGTGAATGAAATGTAAGAGTACACACTGCACAATGCCGCGCCTAGTAAGTTAGCTCGCTCCAAAGCAATCTGGAGACGCTGGTAACTCGAGCTTATGTTGTAAGCTCAGGGTTTGATGCGTACTTTTTAATAAGTTAGCTGGCTTCAAAGCAATCTGGAGCCGCTGGTAACTCGAGCTTATGTTGTAAGCTCAGGGTTGATGCGTACTTTTTAATAAGTTAGATCGCTTCAAAGCAATCTGGAGACGCTGGTAACTCGAGCTTATGTTGTAAGCTTAGGGTTTGATGCGTACTTTTTAATAAGTTAGCTCGCTTCAAAGCAATCTGGAGACGCTGGTAACTTGAGCTTATGTTGTAAGCTTAGGGTTTGATGCGTACTTTTTAACTGACTTGCTTGCACAGCATTATCCTGGCACCTGGCGTGCCTGGCAACCACAGCAGCAGTCGCGGCTCAGGACTCTGGCATAACCCATACCTTTTGTACTTCAAAGGACACCGAATCCACGGCAATTTTGTCAGCATTGACGTGCACAGCACAGCACAGCACAGCACAGCCCAGCCCAGCCCAGCACGACTTGGCTTGAAAGTTCTACATGCAAAATCCATAATATTTCGGAGCATTTTTGTTTTTGGTAAAATTGATGAGTACAACAACGAGTGACTGGTGAAGGTGTCCATATGGTACTTTGTGATCATATCCACAGCAACAGAATGGATGGTTTCAAGGGATCAACAGGTAAGGCACACGTACCCAAAACTGACAATATGCACCATTAGTCACTCATTTGAAGCTCCCAAATGTGTGACGATGGTGCATGGTGTAAGTTTTAGGTTCAATGTTGGTTTTTGGTATACATATGTACACATCTGATGGTTTAGGGAAGGAGATACGCTGAGGATGGAAATTCACTGGCACATCTAGAAGAATATGTGAAAATCCACGTCACACCTAAGAGCAACAGCTCATATGGTCACTTATAGACGATTCTTTCAGAAATCAGATTTCTCGGTTTTTCTTCTTTTGGGTGGGGGGGAGGTTGCATCATCATCCCACACCGAGCCCAAATGTTTTCAAAATCTTTACTACCCACCAATTACTGAGAGAAGCAACCGCCTTCTAAACCCCTTCTCATCCTTGTGAATTGAGGGTCCAAGGACTTTAGAGGGGTTGTGTCTCTCTCAATTATAATTGGTGGACAATAAGATCTATATAATATAGAGTATAGAGACTTTCTGGGTGAGATGTGCAAGAAAAAACTTGGAAAGACGATCGTTGAGAAAATTACTCAACAATAACCATACGAGTTGGCCTAAGTTGAGATAAATGGAATTGCCACAAATTGGGATGAGACTGTAAGAAGTATAAGAGAGTGTGCCTTAAGAGTGCAAGGGAAAGCACCATGTGTTCGGAGATCAGTTGCAAATTGAACCATGTGTTGTGCAGACATGATCAGAGCCAATAAAAATACAATGTGAAGCACTTGTCACACTACTGGACGCAGTGTTGGCAAACGTGTTCCTGGAGGGCCTGTCTGTCTCTATGTCTCTGTATAGGAGGTAATGTTCCTCACAGATTCCTCTCTACCTAAGTAGCTGCTACATGAGCACTGATTTCACCTAAAATTCAAGTGCTATGTCTGTGTGTCACTGGTGACAATTCAGTGCAATCTTGGAAATTCTCAGGTGGTTACGAGTCACAAAGGGTTAGCGGCCCTTTTTATGTGGCCAGGAGCCTTTCAAGAAGGGACCTCTATTCATACACATTTATTGGGTTCAGGTTTGGGTTCAGAATTATGCGTGGAAACATACTGTGTTGACATGGGAAGAAGAGGACAACCCAGCACTTCTGGGCACCAATGCCCAAAAGTCCTTGGTTTCCACAACTGGTTGCAGGACCAATCATATTAGAGATGGTTACTCTTTCATGCCATAAAGGATGCCACCTTGTGGAAGTGCTTGCTTGACCTGAATTTCCTGTCATCTTCTTCCAGTCAAGGGCCTCATTAGTCATTCTCCTTGGCATTCTACTCGTGTCACCTGCCTGATACCAAACTTGTGAGCTGTTCATCTTTGGTGCCGGCTCAGGAAAGCTTTGTGTTGAAAAGGGCAAACATGGTCCTTGGTTTTGGCAACCGGGACCCGACGATCATAGTGGAGATGCTCACTTTTCCATGACACAAAGGATGCCACCTCGAGGAAGTGCTCGGCTTGAAACTTTTGAGTCATCTTCCAGTCACCTTATGAGAGCCAGTGAATCTTTGTCATCTGTCCGAGATCGAGGTGTCAGAGCTGTTGCATCTTCAGTGTCAGAAGCCGCCTCCTAGAAACCTGTATTGAAAAGGGCAGGCAAATGAGGTTGCCAGAGCATGAGCATTGGGCAGTGCAATCTTGAAGACTCACAGACTCAAAGGGCAGTTGACTGATAATCGAAAAGTACTGTCATGAGTCACCAAGGTTAGTGAAGAGATTCAATGCAAAGTGGACGCAGTAATTACAGTGTACATCTGATTTAGTGTGGCCCACACTACCTATTCATCATCGATCCATACAATCACTGGGTGGCAACCAGTTGAAGGTAGCATGGGGCACACGGCAAGCTGCTACAAGAGCAGCAAGTCATGGACGCTGCCACTCAAATTAACATACCAGATCAAATTCAATGCCACACTATAACCAAATATATAATGCCATTCACCATGTACAAGAAAAACGTGAATCTTTGTCATCTATCTGAGATCAAGCTGCGAGTTGCACTACACTACTACCTATTTGTCATCAACCCACGAAAACGATATCACAATTGTTGGGTAGCGCCCAGAGAAGGTGGCATGGGACACTTGATAATGAAACATCAATGTCAATGCCACGCTAAATCAATGAGATAGTTAGTGTAATTCACCTTGTAAAAGCCGACCCTACACCTTTGTCATCTGTCCGAGATCGAGCTGCGAGCTGTGGGATCTTCGGCGTCAGCTGCTGCTGCTACCTCAACAGTACCGCCAGAAGCCGTAACAACGCCGTCGTCGTAAGCCGCAACAGCAGCCTCTCGGAAGCCTGTGTTGAAAAGAGCAGAAGTGGTCGCGAGGGCGTGAGCAGGTTTCGAGAACACCGAGAAGCTCAGATCCTTGAACCAGTACCCGTCGACGGGGACCGAGGGGTCGACATGCTCGGGCACTTTGAGAATCGTGCATACCTCGCCCTCCTGCACTTGCAATGTGAATCCACCATAGCCACCGCCGATGTACTTGTTCAGTCTCGCGGTTTCGGTGGGGATTTCGGCCCCGCCCCTCGACGGGTCGATGGTGAAATACACATGTCCGGCGTACAGCTTCCTAGGGTTTCCGATCCACTTGCGCTCGCCCTCGGGGCCTAGACAGAGGGAGGATCTATTCGTGTTACCGCACACTGGGTGCTCGAGGCGCAGGAACATGCGGTCAGCAGCCCACGGCTCGACGGCCCGATCGAGGGAAGCGTTCACCGGCGGGGCGCAGTAAACCGTGCTGAAAATCTGGCTGCCAAACGTGATGTAGGGTTTGTCGCGATTCGCATGCACGAGGCTGGCTAGTGTATGTGGAGGGTAAACCTGGAGGTACTCGTTGAAGTTCCAGAACACGGCCCAGTCGGCGAAGAAGCGCGATCGTTGTAAGCAGTCATTGAGCGCCAGGAGGGGGCTGGAGAATCGGTGCGGGCCGCCGACGAGCTCCATTTCTGCGCCTAGGTTAATGAGCGTCGCCATGCCGCGGTCGAGGAGCGGCCGGAGCACTTCCATTGTCGCGTCGTCGAGCGTTGGCACTCCGTGGTAGAAGAAGTAGTGGACGCGGTCGGATCCGGCGGCGTGGTGGTGGTGCATCAGCCATTGCTTCAGGTACTTGGAGTTGAGTTGGTCCCAGATGGGAGGCGTGCAGAAGGCGAATTCATGCTTCAGAGCGCCCTCGAACTGGATCAGGTTAACAGCCTCCGGCGCCTCGGTGAGGACGGGGACGTACTCGTCTTCCGACCGGATGTAGAGGTGGCCGCCATAGCCGCTGGAGCCCGCTGGGTCGGGAAACGTGCACTTGATCAGCACCACGTCGTAGGGGAGGTCGCCGTCCTTGACGACAATCATCCGCTTCTGGCCATACAATACTAGTGGATTTTTCTTGGAAGAAGAAGACAGGGGAAACCGGGGCGCTTGGGAGCTGGAGGAGCTCAACTCATCATCCCAATCCACCCATACACATGCGTTCTCTTCAACGTCTGGCTCCCTTCGTAGTAAGATCGGGGCTCCTAACCCCACTGAAGTGAACTCGTCGAGTGACCACCGGAACGTGCTGAAGATGACGAGCGGGTGGAGGGCTTGGCCGAACGCACGATACTTGTGTTCTCCATGGTGTAGAGATGATGATCCCATTCGTTTGTTGCCACTTCTGCATTTCGCACACGGTCCTGCCCCTGTGCAACAAAACCCCAGAGCTTTCTACATCAGCTCCAAGAGATGCATAAGTGCTGATTTCACATAGAGAGACCAAGATTTGTAGTTGCAAAATTACTACAAATGTGTGTGTAGAAGATTAGTGCAGGAAGTAAGGCTACTTATTGATCGACAGTATCAAGTTTCTTCTTCCAGTTTGAATTCCCCAGCACTCCACTGAATTGGGTCCCTATTAGCCTTCTAAAAGCTCGTCTATTGAAATCGAACATGAAACTGGGCGATCGAGCTCAAGGAATCCAATGTCCGGATCAAATCATAATCAAGATTGGGAAGAATCAACCGCTCCATCCGTTAACTACCTTGCAAGAATCCTTTCATGTCAAGAAACACAGAGCAAAGATCCCCGAGTTGCACCCCATTTCTCAAGGAATGAAGTAATTGCTACTAAATGCTTCACGAAAATGCCGGACAGCAGCAAGAAAGACCAGCTTATAAATTAACTTTAAAAAGAGACAAAGAGAGAGATGATGTGTGGAAATTTGGAGTGCAGCATTGAAAGCCACAGCACAAACTCCGACAAGAACACAGTGGAAGACGACACAATTGGGGATTTGGGTTGCCACACAGAATGCTTGAGGATTTGGATTGCAGCGTTGAAAGCCAAAACCAGTCAAGAACGACCTTGCGACGATGCAATCCTCTTCCAAATCGCTTCTCGCATAAAGATCTGGTTTTGGACCTTATTTGGAACGATCCCCTGATGGGTTTTGGAGTCCTGAGCATGCGACAGGTTTCCCAAAATAACAAACATGAAAGATCCCAGAGAAGAACACAATGCAACACGCAATGTTCGGGGATTCGGATTGCAGCGTTGAAAGCCAAAACAAGTCAAAAACCTTGCGACGATGCGATCCTCCTCGATCCCATTCTCTTCCAGAAAGATATTGAGTTGTGAGCCTTGTCTGGGACGATTCCCTGATGGATTTTGAAGTTTTGGGCACCGGGCAGTGTCCTCGAAACAACAAAATGCATGATCCCGAAGAACACATTTGTAACACGAAACTTTGACAATCGGATTGCAGCGTTGAAAGCCAATACAAGAACAACCTTGCGACAAGGCAATCCTCTTCCAAACCATGTCCTCACAGAAAGGTTTTCTCTTCTGGGCCTTGTTTGGACGATTCACTGAGAGGTTTGGAGTTCTGGGCATACTTCGACGGAAGATCTCAGCGGAGAACATCAACACATTGCAACAACACGAAACACTTGTTGTTAGTACCACCTTACCTTCATCATTAACATTGGATCGCTTGATCTTGGCTTTCAATTCGGCGAGCTCCTGCTGCAGCTCCTCCATGTTCCTCAGCTCCTGGATGACCTCCGCCAGAATCTCCCCCGTGGGCCCATCCAAGGCGCCATTGATGTCCCACTCGCGTCTCGCCCCATGCGCGTTGTCCGCAAACAGACGCGCAGCATCACCCTCGCTAGCATTCACAATGACCACCAACCCACGGTCCATGGCCTCCTTCACCAGCTCCTTCAAGGAGCTCAGGGAAGCGTTGTTTGCGGATGAGGAGGGCGATGGTGAAGAGAATTTGATGGATGGATACTTAAACACCGAGGACGAAGCCGAGAGCTTCGCGTACTCATGCTGCGCTTGCCGCACAAGACCGGTGGTCACCCGAACGACATTGTCATGGCGATAGTGGTAGGGGTTATGGTCTGCCAGATTGGTGTTGCTGCGGAATACCATCGCCACCAGAAGGAAGATGCCCAGGAAGAAGACGATGGCGGGTGACCTCCGAAACGATGACGACGAAGAAGGCATCGACATGCTTGCTGCCATTTTTGCGCCAAGCTTACGCTCGTGAATCGTCTTCTTCGACCAGGTCGGTAACTCGGAGGCAGCCGGAGATCCTCCTCCCCTCATCACTTATGAGGTGGAATTCAGCAACAACAATGATGCTAACTTGTTACTTTACAGAACTTAACCCTGCTGCTCGAACCCAGATGATGATTCCACTTAATCAGATCTGTTTGGCCATAGGCAGTCAACCATTCTTACTTCGGCTGCATCGATCAGGTCGCCCCAGTGTCTTCGGAATGAACCTACTTGTTAAAATGACGTCTTTGGCAATAGCAATCTTTACAATCAAAGATGCGACAAAAAACCTGCTGGCTTGAGCTTCAAGCTTCTTGAGCCCCAGTGTCTTTGGAACACACCTACTTGCAAGCTCCTCCCCTCGCCACTTTCGGCGGATCCAGCAACAACAATGCCACTAAGTTATTACTTACACTACCCAACCTTGCTGCTCGAACCCAGATAATGACTCCACATTTGTTGGTCATCTGCAATCAACCATCCTCCCTCCTGCTGCATCGATCAGGTCGCCGCAGTGTCTTCGGAATGTACCTACTTGTGCAAACCTTTTGACAATGGCAGCCTTTGCAATGGGAGGTGCGAGAAAGAAACTGCTGGTTTGAGCTTCAAGCCCCGAGTTTTGCCCAAGCTCCGCCAATGCGGACCACCTGCGTCATGTTCGCTCAAAAATAACACCAATGCCACTCGCCAAGAAGGATTCTTGCTCTCCCATTTTCTGATATCTCCACTGTGGAGCAGAGATCATTGAGCTCCAAGAGGATCCTCACGACCTTTCTAACCCAGAATTGCAGAACCCCTCGGTGTCCGTCATAACCTCTCAGAAGCTCAAGAAGAGGCGGACATCATCACCCTTCTCCCACTTCCGAGCAGCCTGCTCAGAAAAAATCCACTTCACGAAAACTCCTCTTCTCCACTGTTATTAGCGATCGTTAAGCTCCACGAGAATCCTGACCCTTTCCAACCCAAAATTGCGACAACTTAAGCACTCATGTCGGTTACAACAGCCTCTCACAAGCTCAAACAAGAAGCTCAACAAGAAGCCGACATCACGTTTCTTCCACTCCGAGCAGACTGCTCAGAAACCTCTCAACCAAAAAGCTTCTCCTCAGTGATCACCAACCTCCATGAAAATTCCTCAACCTTTCGAACTCTAAATTGCAACAACAGAAACACTTATATATCGGTCATTACAACCTCTCAGAAGCTCAAAAACTTAGGAAGCGGATATCCGTCACCCCTTTCTTCTTCTTCTGCCACTCCGAGAAGCCTGCTCAAGAAAACCTCTCAACTACTTAACTGCATTGAAACACCATATGACCACCAAAAATTCCTCCACCTGCTGCTCCAAAGTCACACCTTTCAACTCAAGATCAAAATGCCGGCAACCAAATCCGCCCTACCAACAAGGCGCGCAGCCTTGCAAAACTTACGAAACACTCAGCTCGGCGACACTGAAAACCCGGGAAACCTCCCACCCGCCCTTCCACTGCTAGTATTGTATACTTGGGTATTTTCAAAATCTTGCACCGATGCAGCTTCCACTTGTGCACAAGTACACCCACATAGCGTTTAGTAACACAGTGTAAGTGAGTGAGAGTAGTCCAGTTGGTGTGTGGAGACGCGCGACTGATTTGCGGGTTATTTTGTTGAAACTCGATAATAAAGTTGGGTTGTACATGACTCGTGATCGTTTGTTGCGAGGGACCTCGAGGGGAGTCCAGGGAAGGAGGCGATTTGCGAGGGTCAAAGGAGCTTATAATGAGCAAATCGATGGTGGGGTGGCGCGCGATCCCCGGTTTGTGCGACCTGCCAACTGCTGCTGCCTCGCTGCGGCAGCGGGCAGCCAAGAAACGCGAAGGAAGGCGGCTCAGGTGTGTACGATGGATTACACGTGCCGGTGGGTCCCGCCAGGTTAGTGGGGGTGGGTAGGGTGGGGTGGGGGCCTGTAACCATGAAGTCGCCAGTTGTGGAGCCTAATGCCGTGGTGCCTTCGGTAGCTGGCGGTCGCTCGGCAGCAGGGACTTTTGTTTCATTTAATCTTAAACAAGTCTTCACGAGTTCACTCTAAACTCCGTAGTATCACACCTATGGCAACCAAAGTGCACGTGATATTACGGAGTTGTGTAGTGTTGACATGGATGTGTGATACCATAGAATTAGTGTAGCATGTGACATTATGGAATAACACAAAGGAGATGTGAGGACAACTTGGATTTGTTCTCCCATCACCTACGCTAGTGTGGTCCACTCCACTTGCCCTTCCCGGGCGATGTGGCGGACACATGCACCAACATTCAACGAAGTAACATAAGAATAAGAAGGTGACACTCCACATGTTGACACATGGCGCAATGCGATGGTGTGGGTTGACTTCTTTGGTGGTTTGCATTAATGACAAATTTCGTGATATACGAGAATGAAATGTGACAATAAGGAGTGAGATTTGAACTACGAACATACGTTCCCTAAGGTTTCAGGATATTAGAGAGTGTGTGACATTCTGGGGGTTGATATTACGGAGTTTAGGGTGTATCTGCATGTTAGTTGCACAATGCATAATGAAGAATGCCATTTGGTTTTTTTGGTTGTTGCATCCAAATTTAATGAAGGGATGCTAGCATGTGAGCACTGAGCTTTGAGCTTTGAGTGACGACATGTGAGCAATGAGGAACAAATGTACCAAAAGTTGGGATATTTACATAATTAACACCTTCAAAAATCGCATTTACATGACAACGCATTCAAGAATTCCACAACTAAATATCATTTGAGGCCGTAGGTAGAGTTGCTAGCACAAATGCTATGACTATGGATTTTAGGATTGTTCCATGCTCACAGTCATAGATACTTTATTTGAATGTAGCCACTCAATGGGAGCTAGTCTATAGCACCTTATTGGGATAGTTAAGCATATAGTCCTACCATTGTTGTGTTCTACATTTCCTATGCACACACACACACACAATTTTATTTTTTTAATGTGAATTCTAAGAAGAGCAACATCCATGACATCCACACCTACACCACTAAGCTTGTTCCACTACGCCCACAACTCCAACATTCACATCACCGCATTATAGCTAAATGTGGGTGTATGAATGAACTTGTTGGTGCCATAGTTAACCTTGCACAAGTATTTGAACACACAATACAAACGCTTGAATGAAACCCACTAACCCCTCTTGCCAAGTGCCAAGGACGACATTTTTGCAAAATTTGGGCAAGTGCATTGTGGGATGTTAGCTATGGCCATGAGGCAAGTCTTCTCCCTATTCAGGGACTACGGTTATGATGCAACTATAACCAAGCTATGGGATTGCAGTCACACCAACCACACAATATCCATCCATGTGTAATGCACTCTACCATACTATTCATGTGCTTCAACAATGGTGCGCCCATGTTGCAATGAAATGCTTCGCAAAATCAGACGTTGGAGTGAGCATCAAGATTTGACGGAACATAAAAATGTGAGCTCTCAAGTCTCCTTCCCATAGGCCATGATTGGGAGGTTCATGCCACATTAAACTCCTCTAGACTTGTAGATTATTACACTTAGCACCTTGTCAATGCCAATCATGTGCTTAGCCACCCTCCATATGGGTGGATGTCACCTCGCATCCTTGTGGGACCTTGGCATCACCCAAGGTCCAATCTCACATGCAACGTGTTGAGTCACTCCAATTAGGGGTGCAACATACTAGTTGATTAGGTGATCTTGAGCTTGTGCAAATGATTATGTTATGGATTGTTGTTAAGAAATACCATTGAGTGATTGCATCTAGTTTCAATTAGGGATCAAGCAAACCTAGACTACCTTGGCATCTTCCACCAATGTAAAATTTAGATGTTCATGGTTAGAGACCTCAACTTCTACTGGGTTGAAGTGGGCCTAAAACCGTGTTATGTATCAAATGTCAAGCTAGGGTACAAACCCATGATTATAGCAAACATAGTTTATAATATGTCCGAGGTAAACGGACCTAATATGATTGTTGATCTTGAATGGACACCTATATTTGAGTGGTGTGTGTTGAGGTGTGGATCTAAGAACGGGTACCCAAAAACCATGTGTTTTAAAAAGATTGAATTACGTGTTCCAAATTTGTTAACCACTCTAGGTTCAATAGTCAATTAATTAATTGATAATCAAAATAGTTGACTTAGGAAGGGGGGGGGGGAAGGGACAATGGACGATGTATGATTTGAATACGTTAATCATCTTGCATGAATTGTGGGTTCCATATCCCAATGAATCTAGATAACCTAATTCCGGAGTGGCCTTCATTTCGTGAACATGTAGAACCTTGTACTTATCCGGAAAGGTTCGACAAAGCACAAAGTCTCTATAAAAAGATCCACTTACCTTGTTGTAACATTTTATGGCTACACGTACCCTTGCAGTGTATACAATCTTCTTCTTCTTCTTCTTTTTGTTTTTTTTTTGTTTTTTTGGACAGAAGGCCAACCGAGCCAGTGTATACAATCCAAAGGCTGACCTTTTATGTGGCCAAGCGCGTGTTTTTGGCAAAATTTTGCAGGTATATATCGACCTCAAATGCACATAGTTTAGCAGAAAGGAACCTGTTTTGCCACTTTTCCTTATTTTGGACTCGTAAAATGGACGAAACCTCCCAAACAGTATTGCTATGAGTACAATTTACTATGAATATCACATTCTATTCAAGCAGTTTCATGGAATAGAAATATTCCTCTGACGGTGATCGCCATTTTTGGCTACAACAATAAAATAGTCAAAGATACACTGGGGGTTTTGTTGGATCTTTGATCCAGAGCAACACAAGGATGGATTCAAATACATAGGACACAGAACCAATACAGTCAACGAGATTATAACTAAGTTATTATTGTTTTCTATTTCACATTGATCATGTCAACATTGTATACCAATTTGTTCTATAACGTGTACAACAAATACTGTCACTTTGCACGTTGACCCATTGAGCCCAAAAATAAGAAGGAAACGTGGTATCCCTGAGCCTGTTTTCAATGAACGTACTAATAAGTGGTAAGTTCTCAAATTACCTTTCATGCAATGAATGGGGAGAACTAACTGCTAGGTATAGGTTAGCCAGTGGAGGGCCACTTCACACACGAGCCAAGAGCCGTGACCATGGATTTGTGAGAGCCCAAAAGAAGGTGTCCAAAGGCCTTCCCAAGACCACCTCCAAAATCATGGAGTGTGGTCATGGATTCTCGAGTGTAGTGTGAAGGCCTATGTGTCCAGGCCCTCAACCAAATGGTGTTTCAATGAATTTCTATGCATGCGGGTCGTCATACATTATAAAATAGAATAAATCAATAGTTGTGAGCGTTTGGAGTGTTATGGTCTCTTGAGATCCGTGTTAGGCCCACCTCCAAAAGGCGGTTTTTAAAAGTAGTCCAAGTGACCATGAAACATGATCCATTCGATGCCATGTAGGAATCCATGTAGACTTTACATCCATCTTGCATTCACTTACTCCGTTGGTCCCTCAAGCGTAGTGTGAAGCGAACTTGGACCCGCTCCGCCTTATCCACCAATGAGAGTGCTTGAAGTAAGTGTAATGCTCATGGGCTCTTAGTCTCGTGTGTGAAGTGGCCCTGAGTTTGAGCAGCAACCAGTTGAAGTTCATTAAGACTTCAGGAAAATTACCCATCATTTTAGAGGAATTTAGAGATTATACCTCAAATTAATAAAGAAACACAGAAGATGTCAACATGTAACCGAAAGGAGTTGAAAACCCTAGGGTCTTGAACAATTTATGCCCAAAAATCTCCCTTCACAATGCTTTCATGCAATGACGGTCTAAGGTATGTGGCCCTACTATTGTGAACACTTCCAACTTCATTGACAATTTTGATCTTTGGATCGAATCATGAACCTTCTCACCCACTTAGCAGTTGCAAATTGCACATATTGTCAACTAAAGTTTGGAACCGGGAATCGACATGCAAAAGCTATGAGAGATTGAATGGAAAAAATTATGTCATTGTAAGTGAATACAAAGGTTCGCACAATTGTTATCCAAGTAATCTCATGGAATAGGATGAATCTTATAACAACGATTGTCACTTTGGTTTCAATAATAAACTGTATATACATAGACTACTTCTACCTCATCCCCCCCCCCCGCCCCAACTAACAACCTTATACAAATAAGTAGTGTTGATTAATCATTTCTCAATTATGGGAATCAAGGGGTGCATTATTGGTTGATTGAGGGTCAAACTCAATTTAACAATACCAATTGGTGCTAAGAATGGCCCCATAATAGATCACATCTTCATTCGGCTAGCCCTTGCCCCTCCCATGCCTCCTTCATTGCCCAGTCTTTTTGCCTACTCCTGCGTGGGAACTCTTCCTTGTTGGGAACCAATGTGACAATACCCAGTCAAAATTACAAATATTCAAGTTCACATCACTTTCATTATTCCCAAGTTAATTGATGGAGTTCCTTCACATGCCAAAGGAGCTTAATGACTTAAGTGACCAAAGTATTGTCACATTGGTTCCCAATGAGGAGGAGTTCCCCCGCAAGTGTGGGCAAGAAGACTAGGCAGTGAAGGAGGTGTGGGAGGGGTGGGGCCCATATGAATATGATCTAGCCCATGCCCTATAAATGAGCTTGGCCCTCAATAGCCCAAAAGAGGTTGCTCTTCATTCAAATTCAAACACTATTCCGAGCATGCACCACAAGTGGAAAGAAATTGTTGATGATTTATGTAGAACAACCAATGGAAAATGATATAGGACCAACTCCCAACGAAAAGTCCCATCAAGTTAAATGATAATAGGAGGATACCTACATTCCACTTACTTTCCATCATGACTACCCATGATAAAAGCAAGGAGAAGGAGCTTCCGTTCACGTTGGCATCCAAACACCAATGCTTGTTCTATTATTTATTTGACACAATCTTTACATGGATTATAGCATTTCTAGTGTCATGTGTTATTTGAAATTAAATGATGCTATCTATTTTGAGTGTAGAATTCAAGCTTTATGAACAAAACACAACATCATAAATCTGTAGATAGAAAACGACTCTAGTTGGTAAGAACTTAGACTTTAAGTGAAACATTATAGCACAACATAACTCTAATTAGAAAGTGACACTAAATGTCATACAAAAATAAACATTAGTGTCTAAACACCAATGATTTTTTGAATATATATAACAAAATGTTTGAATTACATTGTTCATGAAAAGCAGTGTCATAATGCCAAAAATACTTACTTACAATTTCAATTTTTGTTTTGAAAAAGTCACAATGAGTACTTTGGACATTATAGATAGTAAAAGACTTCACTTGGTAAGTCTAACTTGCAATTTAAGTACAACATTGTAGCAAAACTTAACTCCAAATAGTACGTGACACTAAATACTATAAGATATATATTGTGTTTATGTGTTCAATGTCATGTACACTATTTACAAAGGCTTACACTAAACTTCTTCGGCTTTAGAAATATCACGCCCATAAATCATCAACATGACAATATTTATCAAATTTTGAAGCACGTGTTTTTTACGTTTTATATTTGGTGTTGTAATGAATGTGCAACAAGGATGTTCTACCATAATGTATATTAACATTGTACAATTTCAAAATATCATATGTATAAAGGCTCAATTTAGGTTTGAAAAACATATAGGGTTCAGTTGGATTTGTTTGCAACCTCCTCATAATTGATGTATGTAATACACCTATCAAGCTAAGCGGGACTTAAACGGGTACTTTAATGTCTGCACTCACTTCTCGTAGGATGTGAAATACATAATTAGTATGAGGGAATAGAAAATCCAAATCATGAATGTACAGTAGCCACCTCCCTCATACTTTTTGGAGCTCGTATACATTTTCTATTCATTGTCAAAGTGAAGATTCTTTGAGTCATATAGGTCCCCCCAATTATGTTGATTGTTGCATCGAATAGGGTTAACAAATTGTAAACACATAGTCCAATTTCTTTTTAACACATGTCTTTGTGGTGTTGGCTTAGATTCACACCCACCAATACACCACTGAAATACATGTGCCCATTTAAGACCAAACATTGATTTAGGCACATCTACCTGAACTTAGGTAGATTTCAGTGAAATATAACATTCAAGCACATTTAGAGAGAATCATGTCTACTACATCGTGCCAAATGAGAATTAGTTGGAAAATCATCCGTCGAGGACACAATAGGTTGATGATATCTTCATTCAATAAGTTTGTTGCATAGGTATCATCAAAATACTTACAGTCTCATGATAATGTAACCTAGTAGGTACAAATGCACATCATTTTGTCCATGTAGATACTTTGGATGCTTCAAAATTGATCAATGAATGCAAATTTGGTACATGATGGACGTCTTTGCCAATGTGATGCTTCATAGGTAGCTACACTGATATGTGCAAGTACTTAGGTTGCCCCACAATAATTTATCAATACTTCACACTATTTTGAAACTCTATTTAAAAAAAAAAATTTGGATAACATTATTGTCTGATGTTCATGTTGAAATACATAGCTTGACTTTGGGACAAAATATAGGTATTGGAATTGGGGACAAAATATAGGTGTTGGAATTGGGGTCATTGGACAATGAACAGGGAGAACTGACTGCCAGTCACAGATGAACCGATTGAGTTGGAGAGATAATCAGTTGAAGTTCAAGAGTTCAGGAAAATTACCAATCATTTTAGAGGAATTTACAGAATATATTTAAGACTAATAAAGAAAAATTGACAGATCACAACATGTCACCAGTTGGACTTGGAAACACTAGGATCTTGACCAATAATGCCCAAAAATCTCCTTGGACACTGGTCATTGAAGGAAATGGGTGCTTCTACCTTGGAAAGGGTTAGCAGCATGAAATGCTAAAGAAAGTTCTTTTGTAACTTGTTTTTCCTAGTGGTTTGTGAGTATGAGCGTTGAAGTCAGACTGTTAAGACCTTCGATGCTCTACTAGAGTCATCGTTTTCCAGTAAAATAAAAAGGCCTCAACATTTGACAGACCTACTGTATTGTGGGTTTTTACATGTAAATATGAATCTCTTTTGCTACATGACACATTAATCACTTACATGTCATACAGTCATTGGATATTAGCTGTCATATATCTTGATGGAGTTCACCTTCTTACAGAGCCTTTTTTGGCAAATGTCTTGCTCTCCGATATGATTGATACTCCAACCTACTGTAAGGTAGAGCATGCTAAAAGCATCACCCCACCCAAAACCAATAAGTACCAAAATCTTGCACAATAAGTTCACTTTGGTACGTTGAAATACCTTTCGATTGCTTAACAAGTATCATTTAAACCTGTATCAACTGATGATACCTAGTAGCTCTACTCAACGCTTGAAGTGACAGTTTTAGCGCCATCTACCTTAACTCTTCTCGTTCTAAGGTTGGTGCAAATCACTCAGCTCAGATGAAAAATTAGCACCTCAACCAGCACACATGGGGCAATACCTTCAACAAAACGAAGACCAAGGCAGAGTGTGGCTTGATTCACAGATGGAGAAAAATAACATCTTAGATTAAATACATGTACACTACTTTCATTGAAAGTTCATTAAACTCTCCAACATGAATAGATAGCAATTCAGCTGTGGTTCAGAATTCGGAATTTTGTCCACAGTGTGAATTCAACAGTCACAATTCAAACAACACACAAAATACTCTTCCCACGTCCACCCATTACAAGGTTGATCAAATCCATCAAGTATAAGAGGATTTAAGGGCCCAGCCGATAAGAAAGGTTGGCCAATCATATTTATCATCAACACCTCTTTAAATGACAGGACAATGCCTACAGATGATACTTGTCAACACTAGTACCAGCAAGCAATCTGGTGCACAATTGTGCTCCAAACCAAAACGCAAGTCCTGTTTCAAGAAAAAGGCACAAAGGCATCTCCTGAGTACATCATTTTGGAGTTTAGGGCCATGAACCCTCAAACCCTAAACCCTAACCTCTAAACTTAATTACAGTCATAAGCATGGATTGTTTGTCAAAAAGCCATTGCCTTTGTGTTAGGTGTATCATGTTGGCTTTGTATTTGCAAAATTATATGCACATGGTGGATATCCTCTTTTGGGAGTCATCTTCCAACATACAAGCAGGCACTTGTGCACATTGAGCTCTTAGATAAGTGAGTAGACTCACTCTTGCACATAATAAAAAGGCAAATACCAAACAAGTGGGGGTTAAGAGTCACATGCCTGGGAAGAGTCATGAACACTGTGTGCACAAAGTAGATGTGGGAATTCCTTACATTAGCCTAAAGCCATTGGTGGCCGCCGCATACTCAACTCCTGTTTGAGGCGAGGCAAGTCTTTGAGTCCATGGTGTTTTCGTAGAACATCCTGCATATTTCAAGGTTGCATCAGAAAACAGAACAGCTTGAGCTTCTCTTTGCTTTGAGGCACTGAACAAATAAGAGATTCTTGCAATTAAGTTTCCATTTCCTTTTACCATGCTGTGTATAAAATTTTGCATGAGCTTCACCAAGTTTGTAAATCATTTTTTTTCCTATGTACTGGTTTGAATCTTTATTTGGAACATTATCTTATGTCAAGGAGAACATAAAATTATACTCATATGTGAGATTGATGATCAAATGACTTAAGTATGTGGTTGCATCCTAGGGCACCTATGCTGTGTATTTGAACCCAAATCTTCAATTATATCAACCATTAAAGGACCATGTGGCCCATTCTGGGCCTCAAGGTGTCACATGGAGGGGCTCAGAAATACTTTATATCTGTAGCCAAAAGTGTCAAAAGTGATAGATATCTTGTCTCTACCACTATAAAATTAGCCCATTTCTCATATGCATTATTTCAATTGGAGCATACATATATGTAGATTGAAGTATGGGAGATTTCGTTAGGTGATGGAGTTTACCTCAGCAGCTGATCGTGCATGTTCCAGAATGTCACCATCTTGATCAAGTCTAGCAATGCCAAACTCTGGAATATAGCCAGATTGCCGTTTACCTAATAAGTCACCTGGTCCTCGTAATCGCAGATCAATCTCCGCCAGGTAAAACCCATCATTTGAGGCTTCAAGTAAATTTAAACGATTTAGAGATGCTGCAGTAGATCCCAATAATATACATTTTGATTCCCTACTGCCACGACCCACACGACCCCTGAGCTGGTGTAGTTGTGCCATTCCATACCGCTCCGCATGCTCAATGACTATCATGGATGCTTCAGGGATGTCAATTCCAACTTCTATCACAGTGGTAGAAACAAGAATCTGTGATTTACCTGCCTTGAATAATTCCATTGCCGCTTCCTTCTCTTGGGCCTTCATTTGACCACCAGGTGAAATTAACACACCGTTAGGACATTAGGACACCCATACCCCACCTTTGCAAATCTAGCGAACAAAAGTCTCAGATGGCAGTTTCAACCAATAGAATAATATCACACAAATATTTAACCTATCATTGAAACAGCCACAGATGTGGAGGTTGAGTCAAAGACCTTCATGCGGCCATGAACAAGCCCACACTGGAAATCCTCAAATTCTTCCGAGAGAATCTCATACTCTGTTTCAGCTGCGCGTAATTCCGGTAGTTCCTCTGACAACTCTATCACTGGGTACACAACAAATACCCGACCGCCACTCTCCAGTTCCTCTCTTATCATCTGCAACATGGCAGTCAACTTGAGAGCAGAACAAATGAAATGTACCAAAAGAAGAAGAAAAAGCTTGACCTACAGCAATAGCAACATGAGAACATAACCAAAGGATACAGTGATTCTGAAGTTAGGGAGATCAGCCATCCAAAAAGTATGGGCACCTAAGGCACTTGAATCTGTAAAGTAGCAGTCTCATGGGCCCGATTATTAAGTTAAGGCCCAATAGATGAGGAGAATCTAATATCAAGCTTGTATTTGCAAAATTTACTTTTCTCCCTTTTTCCTTCCCTATGCAAAGGTTATTCCTACTTTTCTGCTAAAATGATGAGACTTTGATAGAAGAGAAAGGCAATGCTTAGAGATGATACCCATTAACTTCTTTGACCTTTTGGAGGTGGAATACTGGTCCTGTGGTGTTCTGAACTATTTACAAGAGAGCTAAAGTTATGTAGGAAGACTACCTTATATGCATCTCTACGTCCTTTGGCATCTCCATGAAAAGCTTGGGTTACAGTCTGTGCTCGTCCTGGTGGCAATTCTGTTATCTGGGCACAAGAATTCAAATCTTCAGGGGGGTGTTTGTGTAACTATAATCAGTTTCTTCAAATACAGCCTCCTTAATCTGCTAGACCCCACCAGCTACCAAAGATCTATAGCAGGGCCCACAAAATCATGTTAAAATCATCTAAGCAAAAAATCATTGACGACTTAGCAGAACTAGAACTACATACTCCTTGCAATAAGGCATGGACGTCCAAAATATTTCTCAACACTAGAAATTATATTGAGGAGGTCTTAAGGCCTTGTTAGAACCTAGACTCAAATACATACCATGTATATCTAATCATAATTGTCACAAATGACTTTAATTTCACTTCCTCTTTGAAAGTTTGCTGTGCTAAATATGGACTCAATACCATAAACCGAATAAAACATGATTTCAGTACTTGTTGGGGGTTCGTGCACATCGCCATGTATCCTGTATAAACACACCCCGTCCCTTTAAGAGTTGAGCAACATATCAGAAAGAGATAGTGGAGCATATGGACCTGACTGATTGTCATGTCTCCATGCATTGCCAAGGCCAAAGTCCGAGGTATAGGTGTGGCTGACACAGCCAGTACATGAGGGGTACTCAAAATAATTGTTGGAGATTCTCCTCTTTCACTCCCTCCTTCCCCGCCCTCAATTATCTCAGCAGTTTCTTGACTAACATTGCTTTCTCGAACCTGTGACATAGCAGCAGTTAATGCCTTCTGCTTACTCTCTCTGAATCTGGAAGCTACGTTGGAAACCCCATCATTGCATCAAAGAATATGCACTATTTTTTTGGAAACCAAATATCCACATGCTTTGATGCAATAAATGAGGACCGGATATGTCCACATTAGATGCATCAAACATGTCCACATTTTTTGCACGCCATAGGTTTAAGATATTTTGGCGCTCAACAAATCAAAGTGGGCAAAATATCACATGCCAGGTGGGTTAGTGTGATGTATACCATTTACAACGGGTGATGCCACATGACAGATACAGAGATTCTTTACATTGGTTGACTTCACAATACACCTTATGTTGAAAACCAAAATATCTTCTGAACCTTATTCTGAAACCTATGGGGTTTTGAGAAGAATCCTGGACCAGAGAAGCCCATCAAGTGCATCAATTGATTTCACATATAGATCAACTCATTGCATTAGCCTTTGGTTGCAGAACATAATGTTGAGATATGAGTAGTTGAGAGTCCTGTTACCTTCAATAAGAAGGCAGTGTGAAATTTTCTAATTGGCAAAAAAGAGCTAAACACTTTCAGAAATATGGATACTCTAAAATTATAGAAATGTAAAGGCAAATACAGTGGGGTCGATATGCCACGTGACCTACACAATTATCATCCTATCAATCTAGCGCTAGAGATAGAAATGCTGACCTTGCTGTTCAGGCGCCCACGCTGAGCTACACCAAATCGGTGTTGTTCATCTACAACAGCTAGGCCAAGGCTTGCAAATCTAACACTGTCAGAGATTAGACTGTGGGTCCCTACTGCAAGCACAATCTCCCCACTCTCCAAACCCTGTAGAGCAACCGCCCAAGATTAGAATCTCCTATCAAAAGGTAAGGAATATGTCATGGATGATTTTTAAAAAAATGGTAGGAGTGAGTGCCATACACTTCGGATGATGCGAGCTTTCGCAACTGGAGTAGACCCTGTTAGCAAAGCTACTCGTGGCCGTTCATGGTCTTCCAAGACTTCTAACCACCCCGTGATCCTTTGGTAGTGTTGGATTGCCAAGAACTCTGTGGGTGCCATCAGTGCACCCTGGATACATGACAAATTCCGCAGACAAAATTATCATTTTAAAACAATTGCGTATAGGAACAACATCATATGCAAATTTTGCAATATTATTTCATTTTCATATTATATGTGTCACAATATACTACTACCTTGCACATATTTTATGTAGGAATCATTAACATGTTTTTAAATAACCACATTATACACCACTAGGTGTAATTATTAATGTATTTCTCCATAATGATTTCACGACGTAGCACCACCATGATTTCCATCAGAGTGAAGTTATATGCATGACAGAGTATTCATGGTGGAAAATAGTCCTTATAATGAGCTCAAAGAAGACATCCACAGTCTAACAGGTCTTCCCCGATGCTCAACATGATGTTACGTTACGTATTGAAACAACAACAACCAAATAATATAAATATAATGATAGGTTACCTGATATCCAGCATCAATGACTTCAAGAAGGCCAAGGAAAGCAACTACAGTTTTCCCACATCCCACATCTCCCTGCACAAATCAATGCCAGAAAGTCAGGAAAATATCTTAATTTGCAAACAAGAATGTGAAAGCCAAGCAAGATCCAGTCACGTTTCAGCTTGAGACATATAAAGTGTACAAACACAGGTGGCACTGAAACACCAACACATCAAAAGATTTAGTTCTGTAGAAGAGTTTTAATACACTGTTTTTTGAGCAATCTTTTTAAGCATTGAGCAAAGCTCAAAATAGTGACTTCACCACAACTTATGGTTTGTGGAGGGGATATGTGATATGTATTTGAACAACATAGTCCCACTTTAAGCTAATTACATTGAGAGTGATACCATCTAGAATTAACTTATTCTTCAAGTGCACTTTTCAAATTGGTGGAGTACGTTAATGTTACTGAAGATTTGGGTTAAAATACACAGCCTGGGTGTCCATAGACGCAAATACATACCTAATATTTTGATCATCACTGTCACATATTAGTATATTTTCATTTTCTCATTGACATAAGATAAAATACTAATTTCAAGTTTCAAACCTGTAGATATAAATATATTATATATTATAGGCATTGTGTCTATAGTTCGTACATTGAACCCCTTGGTCCTTTAAGGGTTAACTGAAAAACGTGGAAATTGGAAACATCATAGATAAACTTTCCTATTTGAATTCTTCTAGACCATCTGACCTGCAGAAGGCGGCTCATTGGGACAGGCCTCTGTAGATCCCACATGATTTCAGAAGCAGCCTTCTTCTGAGAGTTTGTCAATGTATAAGGTAGGGAATTGACCAACTTCAAAGTGAGCGGTGACCACTTGTCCATCTCCAAATTTCCACTTTCAGCCACCTGTGATGTCCCCGAGTTGCCCAGATACTTGTCTGCCAACTGTTGTCTTTGAAGAAGCATCCCTAACTGCAAATACACATGTATGGCAGTTGAATGCAAAGTGGTCCAATGCAAAAAAGTGTTTCAAGATTTGGACTAGAAGAACAAATTGCACATCCTAAGGTACTGGATATTCACGATAAGGAGATTTTGATTGGTAAAATAAAGGAGGTAATAGGCAACTCTGCAGGACCAGAGGATTTCTGGAAAATCTACAAGCAATACTTCAGCAATGTATTGAAAGACTGTTTTTCTATACCACAGAGTTTCTCATCCTAGTATCAGGTGCTACGCAACTATATATGCTGAAATAAACTACTTCACCAGGTCTCTGTCATTTGAACAGAATAATTGAGAACCTGAAGGTAGAAAAATTCATCAAAGACAAGCCTTTGGCGGCCTCGTTCAGCATCCTCTGTGTCTTGAGGGGTGTGCATTCCAAAGTATGCCTGTCATCCCGCACAGAACCACATAAGGGGACAATCCTAAATTCAAAAGTCTATTCAAACAATGGTTCATAAATTGATCTTCATGAATACAAGGAAAATCAAATGGTTTCAGGAGATAAGAGAGAAAGTCAAAAGTCCTGGGCAAACATGAAGATCATGACATCAACACTCTTGTGAGTTGTCATGAAGCCGTTCACTATGAAGTATGTCAACTCAAGGCAGGCTTTCTGCTCTACTGAAATACCTTTGTCTTCAATCAGCTATTGGATTCACAGTTTGTATACAAGGGCATTCTGTTTGAAACAGACAGCAATCTACAATTAATGTACACAAATTATATATAGATCTACCTGTCGTAATTCCACCAAATTGTACATATCCTTGATGTACTTTGGTACCGGATCGAGATCCAATGGAAGCGCTGGTAAGATCCTGATTTGCAGTGCACAGTGTGAATTCTCAAAGCACCAGTTATTTTGAAGCAAGACAAACCTATCGACACCAGCACACACACAAGCAGTACTGAAGCTTCTGGACATGCAAGGTCCAAGACATATCTGTTGCAGAAAAAAAGAAAATAGAAAAATTCAGTTTGCACAAAACACTAGAGATGTGTACCTCTGAATGCAAAACTCAAGTGTCTTGGGCTGCAGACCACCCTTTGCTGGATAAACAGGATAAGGCTTTCCTGTCATTTCTAATTCATGTTTCACTCCTTTGGCTCCATCAAGCGCTTCAGGGTCAGTAGACTCCTGATCCCAAAGCTCCAAGTTGAACTCCCTTATCTCAAAATGATCTTCAAGTGGTAAAGCTTTCACCTGTTACAACTCAGGCACATGAAAGTGGTATCCAATTGACGGCTACCATTTGCGGGACATGACCTAATCCTTGAAGGAACAGGAATATGCCTATAAGGGATACACAACGAATTGTACAATCCAACAAGTATTGAAATAATATCTGATTTGGTCTTTGATATTGAATCCATGACTAGCACGACCTATTAGAATAAGAGAGTGAAGAAAAGTCATGTGTTAGCGGTGATTACATATACATGGAAGGTATTTGAGTCTAGGTCATTTATACAAGCTTGAATCTCTTTATGATTCATTTTACATATATATATATATATGTGTGTGTGTGTGTGTGTGTGTTCTGACAGGAACAATACATAGATTTATAATGGGCTCTTTGTAGATAGGGCCACTTTTGACAGTTTTAGCTAGAAATATCAAGAAGTAATACAAAATACCTGCATATGACACCTTGAGGCCAAGAACGGGCCTCCTGGACCTTTAAGGTGTAAGTATGAGAAGAAGTACTTCATGAACATGTACCCCATGACCTAGGGTTCTCCACTGCAGTCTCATCATGTATAGTAATAAGGCACAGCTATGTTTCAAAAGAAATTCATGCATAGTCCAGACAATGGTTGAGGAGAAATCCATCCCAGAATGCTCTCTCTGCTGGAACAAATGGACCTTTTCTACACTGATCCGCTTTTGTGAAAACCTCTGAATTTACACAAAAGCTTAAATAAAAGCAGGAATAAGCCTCACCTTACCACCCACTGCCACTTGTGCATGTATAGGGTATTTTGCTGCCATCTTGTTTAGAAACCAAGTATTTGTAAAGCGAGCACCTCGAAAAAACTTTTTCAGGTGAAGGAAGACCGTGTGTCCTTGTCCATCTTCCTGGTCTTCGTCTGAAGAATCATGGGCATCAACAGTGCTCTTAACAATCACTTCAATGGCACCTAAGCTTGGGCTCAAGCGGAGCCCTCTGCAAATAAAATACACATTTATAAGCTTGCCTAAAGATTAAAAAAAGAGACTCATTCCTTCAAAAGATGTAAGTAGCTGATCGGGTTTGACCTCACATGCCAGAAATGATTCAGAAGAAAGTAAGATGGATAGCTGTTATTTGTGAAGCATTGGATATAAAGATTGTCATTTCTACCAGCAGCACAATATTACCTCGAGGACGTAATCGTTCCTACAAAACTGAGGTGCTGACCATCTTCTACTCTCTGCCCAGCCTGCTGAAAATTCACATATGTTCTTGGAAAATGTTGGAGAAGCATCCGCAACTGTCAGTTAACATATGGGTGATCAGCACTCCTGACTATGAAAAATGGAGAAATGTCTTCAGTAAACCTCAGAGTTGATATCTGTTGACCTTAGAAATATTCTGAATTGGGATATTGCGTAGATAAATAGAAACACAAATCTGGATAACAAGAGTGGAGATGGAGGTTCTAGTCCTATGATCTCATATCTCCAACTTCAGGAGTTGGTCCGGTATGACTTTCCATTGGATGTTTTGCAAACGAAATCAAAAAAATCTTTACACTTTTGGTGTATGCTTGAATTTCGTGTTTGAATTTGAATGAAGAGCAACCGAAATAGGTGCTTAAAAGGAATGAGTTAGACCCTTAATAAAACCATATAAAATGTTCTTCTTTCAAACCTCCACACTACCTCCACGCACACACCAAAAACTTACTGAACATGGAAGGTGTTGCATGCAAACAACCAACTCCAGACCAAAAGGATCTAATAACTTGTTGAAGACAACGGATCTCCATGTTGACATGATGAATAACTCTAATGAAGACAACGGAAATGGGTCACCCTAGCATATAGGAGAATACTCATTTCAGTATGTGGAGGGATTACCGTGTGGAAACCATTCTCCTCTAATCGTGAGCGCTGGTAAACTGAAAGATTCTTGATAAAAGTCACAGGAATGTCAAGCACACAGTCTTTGTACATAGCAGCTCCTCTCATCAGCATTAGCTCTGTCAATTTTTCTTCAACATGAGGCGGCACTGAGTCAGAGGTTTCAGTATCTAAAACAGGGTTTGCATCATGACCACTGATGGCTGGGGTTTTTGCAACTTGCATCGATGCCAGTGCCAGAGAACTTCTACTCAGCTTCTTCTTTGTTTGCTGGACTGCCTTTTCAATAACTGCATTTCCCTGACTACTGCTTGAACCTGCATCTTGCACATTAACAGCATTAACTTTTAATCCAGTTGCAAGGGGAGAAGACTCCAGTCTGCCATTGGTATGTGGTTTGTATAGCTCAATGGGTTCACTGCTTCCAATTTTAATTGCTGATGGAATTGGTTTCAATTGGCGTCCTTTAAACTTCTCTTGACTTTTAGCATCAAGTTCACCCTGCAAAGGTTTGACTCCACCTGATTTGCCAGCTTCTTTGCTTTCAGGCTTGGATGGAGTTGAATGTTGTTTTAAAGAGTCTTCATGTGATCCTTCCAGATCTTGACTTGCCTCTTGTGCAGCAAATTGATGAGATATTAAATCTTGTGTATTTAAAAACCCCATGCCTTGAGCCACCTGCCATGCAAAAAGCGCTGTTGTTACTATGCAATGCATTATGACAAAATGCAGCTCTCTCTGAGTCTGTCAAAATTGAAACAAAATTTATCGAGAAGAAAAGCAAAGAAATAAGGAGAGTGAGTGTGAAAACCTTCACACATGTGTTACATATGCTTGCCAATTGAATGGTTAAATAACCAGGATAATACTTTCTCAAACTAACTGTAAAATATATCCATATGAGGCCAGGGCTCTAAACTCCCTGAGTGGCATGAAAATTGCATGATCCCATGTTCTAATCGTCCATATCTTGCACAGATGACGACTCAACTTATCTTTCTCTTTGGTAATATTTGGAAGAAACATCAATTTTAAATGGTGAACTGAATTCAGGTGAGACCTGGACTTACCCTTCATATTATTGAAAACGAAGAAACAGGAAAAAGAAGAGAAAAAGTGTTCTACGCTTGGAAAGCATAATGCACATGAGGCATATAATGCATAGCTAAGGAAACGCCTGTGATTATCTGAATGGATAAAAGAGCACAGGACTGTCCTGCTGCATTTCCATGTTGCTCTTGCAAACTTTCTTTCAAATAAACTCAACCTCATCTAGGAAAGGTTGAATAAAAATACAATTATGAATGTTATCACAAGTGGCAACAGTAACATATCATGGAGTATCCACAGAAGAAAATGGTTATTGCACACATACTTTGTCAAGAAGCTGGGCGCGGCTCATGGGATCTAACTGATCATACAGCTTGGCATCCTTTTCCAAAGATGCAAAGATGTCACCACCACTAGTTGATCGGAGTGAAAGTTGAGAATATAAAAATTCTCCAAACCTGTAAATGACACACAATGTAATTAAGTGTTAACCCATAACTTACTCTCCTTGCTCAAAGAAATATCAATTATTATGAGAACAAGAACTGAAAAAAGTTGTACTACACTAATTGAGGGAAGCAGAAATGCAGCTAATTCAACCACCAAGACATATTCGTTGTTGTTACTGGAGTCATCTATGAAATCAATAAATTCCTGTTTCAAATGAAACAGATAATCAAAGCCCGGTGAAGTAGTCAATTTCAGCAGATATAGTTGTATAGTACCTGTTACTAGGATTAGAAACTTTGTGGTATAGTAAAATTGTCTTCCTTTCAACAGGGGATGGTAAAACTTTTAGTATAATGAAAAAGTTCCTTGCAAGGCTCTCCATTCCTTGTCAACATAATGTAAGATGAAACTTACCGAGAAGCTACTCCTGAAACATTTGAAAATTCATGCTGAGCTTCATATACCATCGCTTTCAAGAGCTTCCCATCATCCATGACCTGCATTGGAGCTATCATTGAGACCAATACCTAGGAGCAGAGCTCAAATTTTACAAATTCGTTATAAAGACTGCTAAATATCTGTCAAAACACGAGAAGATTGGACAATTAAAAAAATTGCCTTCACCTCCGACGCTTTCGGTAGTGAATTCTCACCTCAGGCTGTCCTTCCGAACTTGAAGACACTTGAGAGGCAAATGCTCTTGTCTGGAGCTTTACACCCGATAGAACTGTGACTGATGCAAACAACGGAAAGCCTGGTCGATCACCTATCACTCACAAAAAGATGGATTCAATAGGAGAACAGTTCATTCCAGATATAGAATGTTCCGTGCTTTCTTGTTTTTGTGAATCATGAAACTTTGTGTTCTTTATGGTTAACTGCAATCCATCAAGGGCAGAAATACATCTCAGCGATAACCAGCTTGAGAAGATGTAGAAGAGTCCATTACAAAGCTCTGCAATCACATGCCATATGTGCATTGACATGGCTTCCTCATGCTAATTCTTGGCAATTCACCACTGCAAACTCGCTTTTCATGCTCTACCTTGTAATTGGTTATTACAAATCATCACATTTGATCACTTCATAGCATTATAGGTTGGTGTATTTTCTTGTGATCATCCCTTAACCATTTAGTCAATACACAGTTCCACAACATAGCGTTTTGACTCACAAAGTCATTCACTATCCTCTAAGATCCAAATTATATAGAATGTGGATCAAGCTGTAACTTCTCTGTACTTACATCATTGCTCATGAAATATCAGCACATTGATCTAACTGAAGGACTAAATGTTACCAAGTCAGTAGTTTCCATACTTGTGACATAGGATGTTGCTGGCTTCGAAAGACATAAAACTTACACCGATCAGCGGACGTTCGTCGGCACCAGAACCCAGGGTTTAAATTTAAGAATCAGATTGCCAAAGTAGATCCATCGCTTAGAATATTGCTGTGACTTCTCTGAATTTACAACACAGATCTCTGATTACTAGCACATAAGAATAATCGAGGACTAGTACTACCAAGTCAGTACTCTCCATACTTGTGACATACGATGTTGCTGAATTTGAAGTTCTCAAACCTTACACCAAACAGAGAGCATTCTTCGGTCACTAGAACCCCAAGGTTTAGGGTTTAAAAATTACATTGCCAAAGTAGATCAATTGCTTAGAAAATTTGATGCGACTTCTCTGAATTCATAACACAGCCTTCGGATTACCAGCACATTAGTATAATTGAAGGACTAGTGCTACCAAGTCAGTGCTCTCCATGCTTGTGACATGAGATGTTTCTGGCTTTGAATTTCTTAAACGTTACACCGAGCGGAGGACATTCTTCGGTCACTAGAACCCCAGGGTTTAGGGTTTAAGAATCACATTGCTAAAGTATATGCAGCGAGATCCGCTTAGCTTAGAATTTTTCACGAGTTTCACTCCACGCCATGAGTAATAAGCTCAGTGCATCGCAGTACCTGAACCACTCAGGTTAAAGGAAATCCTCGAAAGTTTGGCGCCATAATTGAATGACGCTGCTGACCACCTCGGCAATCTCCATTCATCGCTTGACCTGTGAGTACTCCGGATTGCCAGGGGACGCGGAATCGCACGAAACGACGAGGAGTGGTAGCTCCTGGCCATGGCTATCATCCCCATCCTAATTCGTCCAATTCGCAGCTTCATCTGAACCATGACCCCTCATTGCGGTCCTCCCACCACCGGAAACATCATACAAGCAAAGCAGACACCAAATACCCCCGCTCTGTAATACAGGCCCATCACTCCTCCTCCTTTCTACTTCTTCCACCATCGCCAACTCCTCTTCCAATTTCTTCACCTCTCTGGTTCACCGTCTTCTTCCATTGTCGCCACCATCACCTATCATTTTTGGCAGCTATCAAAAAAATTTGCTGATGCAATTTAGATATGTTGCAACAACTTATGATTTGACTTGCCCATGTGGTGATGAGTTTTGAATGCATTTCGTGTTCTGGTGATTTTTGGGTGTCGAGGAGAGAAGAGGCAGAGGCAGAGGCAGAGGGCAGTGGGTGCCTACGTGGCACCCACGTAAGATGTCCATGTCGGCAGATTCTGGAGGAAGAAGCAATTGGGCTCCACCAAGATTGTATGCTCGTTCTTGCTCTACAATTCGTGGAATTGAATGCCATAGGGATCCCAATTTGGAGATGGGTGTTTCCGGGAATAAGGCGCGAGAAGTGCAGGAAGAAATAATCTCCCATTGGTTGTTGGTTTATTTAAGCCTAAAATTTATGTGGAAGACGTGGTATACTTAATATGTTATTTAGTGTCGTATGGTATCTAATGTCACCTTGCTAACCTTGCGGATGACGCTTCTTATGAATAAGTGAACAAATATTGTCCTGGATGATGGATGAGTTCATGCATTGGCCAAAACCCTACCTTCTCTTGTCAGCAACTTGTGATGAAATATTGTCAAGGATGATTGAAATTTAAATGAACATTCACTTGGTCAGTGACAATAATTGCAACACTGTTAATCTATAATCCCCTAAAAAATTTACAACGAATGACAACTAATGTTGGGTTAACATTTAGTGTTGCTAACACTATACCGCAATTTATAATTAGTACTGAGCAAGACAATTAGAATTGGTGACACTAAATATCATATTTAGTGTAGTTGCATATGAAATCGAACCAACACATGGATATTTGTCGATAATTAGCAAGCAAGGAAGAAAAAAAAATCTCAAGTAGATTTGTCACCATGACAACTAGAAGGTTTGAAAATCTAAGGTTGTTGTGTGTACACATATATCGTAACCTCCTCCACAAGGATGTGTTGTTTACACCACGTGTAGTTCAAAAATAAGTTTGCACTTGAGCTATGTATGGTTAGAGAATATTTTGCTTTTGTCATGATGTGGATCCCCTCATTAATTCCACTCAGGCTTCCCAACCTTCAAGAGTTATCTAGTCCATAACTTACCTTCTTCCATAATACAAAATCTATATTTATTGTATGTATCTATGTATCTATGTATCTATGTTATTTAGTAAGATCACTAACTATTTGGAGTTACCCCATGCTTATACACTACATGTGGATCAATAGAGTCTGAAATTAATTATGTTTTGCAACCCCACAAATATAGAATCGTTGTTGTTGTTGTTGTTGTTGTTGTTACATGATTCTCTAGAACCTCTTAAATACCACTTTAAAAAATAATTTAGGCATAGATGCACATAAGATGTTAGTTCTTGAAACATAAGATGTAACTAATATTTGATGTTTGCTAATATGTAGATAATAATTATTTCCACATCACTAAATTTCTATCAAACTTGAACATAAGATGTAAGTTCTTACTCTCTCTCTCTCTCTCTATATATATATATATACACACACACAATACAATACAAGGTTTCAAGAATATTTACATTGATGAATTATTCTATTGTTGTGGGCCACGATATTGGGCAATATTTCTATAGAACCCACATTGTCTTTCAACCCATGCCAAATCTCTAGTCCAAACAATCATATGAGTCACAATAATTGCTCTTAAAGGAAATTTATGTGGGCGACTATCTCATTTTACTATATAATGCCACTTTTGTACACGAACTACTACTTAAATACTCACTATTGAAAGACACCCAAAATCTTGAGCCCCACATCATTTCCCACTCTAACCATTAGAGTAGCCCATAGTAATTATTTCCACATCACTAAATTTATGCCCACACGACATTGAAAAGAATGTTTAGTGTTTGATTATATTCAATGTTGTTACCACCCTGCCGTGCTCAACACTAATTTTCAATTCCTAGACAATTAGTGTTAGATATAAATGTGCCGCTACCTTCCCTACTACCACCTCCCTTCTTGTGAAGCATGGATTTCATATCATTACTTACACTAAATTCAAACATGCAACTTCCACACATTACCATAGTTGATACTTAGTGTTTGAGTGTACATTTAATGGTACTTACTTTCATAGGGTTATTGACATTTAATGTATTCAGACACCAAATATCCTTTTTAGTGTACTAGTGTGAACATTAAACAACATATAGTAATATACTACTTCACTCAATAAACTCTAAGAATATTGAGCTAAAATCCATACATATAGAGCACTACATCATCACTTCAAATAATAAAACGATACATGAATTACAGTGGAGTTGTGCCTGAGTGGATCGGATTGTGCTTGGAAGAAGTAATTTAGCCCAGGCCAGGCCCAACTTTCTCGTGAGGCACTATACACAAGTGTGGTCGGTTAATTAAGTTAAAGACATGTAATGCATACCAGGGCCACACCGGGCGGCCCAACCAAAAACATCAGCCCTACGTATTCTCCGGGATTTCAATTGGTTGGAGCACCCACCTTCTTCCAACCACTCTAGTAGCTTCAGCCGACTGAAATCCCAACCATGTATTTCCGGAGAATACATAGGGCTAATGTTTTTGATGACTGGAGTTGCTGGGGTTTTTGGTGTGGCCCCTGTAGCATTCTTCATGTGATATAAGTTAAAGTAAGTTTAACCAGCAGTCCTTGGGAGGAGGAAGGGGTCGGGGATTGAGGGCCACTACACACACGAGACTGAGAGCCTGTGGCCATTACACTCCAAGCACTCTCATTGGTGGAAAAGGCGGATCCGGTCCAAGTTCGCTTCACACTACGCTTGAGGGACCGACGGAGTATGTGAATGCAAGATGGATGTAAAGTCTACATTGGATTCCTACATGGTCGCTTGGATTATTTTCAAAAACCTCCTCTTGGAAGTAGGCTTAACACAAAATCAGGAGACCATGGCACTCTGAACGCTCACAACCGTTGATTTTTTTAATTTTATCATGTGTGAGGGCCCGCATGAATAGAAATTCATTGAAATAACATTTGATTGAGGGCCCGGTCACATATGGCTTCACACTATACTTGAAGATCCGTGACCACACTACATGATTTTGGAGGTGGTCTTGGGACGGCCTTTGGACACTTTCATTTGGGCTCTCACAATTTCATGGTCACGGCTCTTGGCTCGTGTGTGAAGTGGCCCTTATTATCCATTGATCCGCCTGAATCATAAAACTCATGGCCCGCTGCCTTATTATGGACATTGTTATTCCTACAACCTGCCATGTAGGACTCCATGTAGACTTTTCATCCATGAACTTTTCTTGGGACCTTTAGGCCTTCACCTCCTAGTGTGAAGTGAACTTGAACGGTCTCCGCCTTTTCAACCAATGAGAGCTCTTACATTGCCATGGTCAGGGGCCTTTAGCCTTGTGTGTGAAGTGGCCCAAATGCTTGTCAAGTTTCCGTAATTTGGTCCTGCGCTGTTATATTTCAAGTGTGCTAGCATTATAATTAGTCAGTCATTTCCATCTAATGCTTCTTGAGTTTCCGGAATTCGGTTCAATAAAGTTAACATGCTAGCACTTAACCCGTTTCCAAATACTATGAAAATTAGTCGGTCATCCTCATCTTATACTTATCAAGTTTCTAGAATTCAGTCCGATATACTTAAACTACTAGCATTTAACCCGATTCTGAATACCATTGGAATTAGCGGGAAGTGAAAAGTAGAATATAACTTGAGGTCTTGTTGACGGTGCCCAAATTTAAAATTGTTCGCATATCAAAATTTGTGCAATTAAGCTTCCCAAGTGCCTAATTTGCAAGTTTCAGGTTTTGTTTTTCAACAATATTGTAAGCTTTCTTCTTTCAATAACATTCCACTTGAGTCATATTAGTTAACTCTCTTGTTTTCAACGTATGTGCATAAAAGCACGAAAATATTGTACGTACTTGGAAGGAGTGTTGGTTAGGTAATTAAGTATTTGTATTGTTGTGGTTATATATTGTGCAAATTAAGGAGAAGTCCGTAATTTCAAGTAATGATTTTTTTAAGACAAGCATTTATTTCATAGCCTCAATTATTAATGTTTGATCTTGCCCATCTCCAGTTTTGATTTCAATATAATTTATTTTATTTATATTCAGTTTTGAATCATTCATTCACTTAATCTTATCCCTTGTGCATAGTGTCTTTGAAGAAGGCAACTTATGACATCATATTAAGTAATATTTTGATCAAGCAAGATTAGAGGCTTTTGTTACTGACATTATTTTCAAAGGATGAATAAGCTATCAATTATAGCTATGATATGACAACTTATGTGTGTTTGACTTCAATAATGATCAGTTTATCAAATGTTTGGGACCCACATACCTAAAATCCATTATTACATGTTAATCAAGTTGATGATCAACCAACATTGGTTTAAGGTCTACAATTTAAATGATCACATTGCAAACTTTTTAATAGCCTTGTGCTTCATTTAATTTGAGTTCAAATTGCATTGGCACATCTCAACAAACGTCCATATAAGTTAGTATATCACATAAGGGTTACAATATAGCTTCAATGTTAATACATTATTTTCTTAACGTGTTGGATACCATAAATCAATTACAGGATTGCCAACTACCTCCCCCAATACCTCTTCCATCCATTGTAGGCGACCAACAATAATGGTTGGGTTATGATATGCGGCTTTGTGCCAGGTCGACAAGGAATACTATGCCATGGACCTCTTATGGAGGTTTAAACATTTTTGTTCGTTCAAGAATAATTGATGACATTAAAAAAATCCATTAATCCAAGATGAATGTTTTTTGTATTGTTGTTATAATGTTCATAAGTCCTTGTTGTAGTGATTAGAAGTACATTTGTATTTGGTCGGCAATAAAAGCTAAGTAGACAACCTTCATGCATCATCAAAACATCAAAGTACACAGAAAATCACAATGACGACTGATTGCCCCACCTGCTCTTCATTTAAGTTTGGCTTTAGGGGTCTTAGATGATCATTAGCTTCACTTCTTTAACACAATCTATATTGTAGGCATGGAAAACGGTGAAGTTGGTTTAATGGTGCTCACATCTCTTGAGAATTTGAAAACCTTCAAAGTGTAATGACCTGGTTTAGTTATTAATCTCTTCAAGCACCTCCTTTGGTTTCCCACATGTTGAGTTACTTGCAAAAGGTCAAGTTTTACTACATTATTACACATTGATAATGAGCTTATGGCATGTCAATCTTCTTGGGTAGTTCACATTATGATGATGGCTATAATGCCTTCTATTTTCTAAACCAACGTTGGAGCTACATCAATCCTTTGAAATTTTAGCAAAATGCTATGAGATTTGTGAGCATCACAACAACTTTAATTCAAGCATCACTCTTCATGAAACTAAGAGACCATGCTTATGTTGTTGAATAATGTCACGGGCAATGTGGCGTTCATAGTTGCTTCCTCGTGAACCTGGCATGTACCTATACTAGTATGTACTATAAGCTCAATTTATAATGATGGATTGCAAGTTTAGTTCTAGTTGGACGTTGCATCCACTGGTTCTACCACACTACCGTGAATATATCACATTAAATGAGACATTATTTGAGACAATGAAATTGAAGGGGTTGTGAGAGGATGGAATGACAGAACATTGTCTCCAACTAGCTATGGAGCATGCCAATGGTTTGGTGCAACATGTGCTTTCCAACTTGACGGCCATTCATTTAAATAAATTTCAATGCAAATACTTGGCATCAATCACTAGTGGGTCTAGGTGCAGTTATTGTTGTCCCCCACAACATTACAAGGGCTTGAAGGGGATTTTGTAAAGTTTTCAATAATTGTCATTAGGGATGTCAATAACCTAATCCATTATGGATCAGTGCCTTATAACGACACAGTGTTGACGAGTGCCGAGAAGTTGGAGTGTGGCGGGCCCTTTGTCAACTTATGTTGTAAAGATCATTGTCAAAACTTTTCCTTTTGCTCCTACTTCTAGTGTTCCAATGCATGATGTTACTCGTAGTAATTTGTAAAAGTTTACCTGCCTATTTCACTACAATAGTGTATTCCGTGTTGAAAGGTGGAATACACCACATCTAAACCGATGTGCACTGACGGGTTTACCATTATATGTTAATGAACATTTGCGAAAATTACCATTTGACATGATCTACCCAGGAACTACACGATGATAATCAAAACTTTATTGATGGTGCAAATGATGGTTGATTCTGAAATGTAATCCAAAGAATATGAGCTCCACTAATGCCCTTTCCTCACCTGGCTCTACCTCCAAAAATTTCAGACCTTGGACAAATGCCAAAATAATTATACTTGATTATATTTTTTTCAATACATCTTAGAGAACAATTATAGTTAACTGAAAAATTTCAAACCGATTTAAAGAACAACTATAGTTAACTAAAAAAAATTAAACCATATTAAAAAACAACTATAGCTAACTAGAAAAAAATCAGATAGCTATAACTTGAGAGTCCCAAAATCTGTAAGGAGCCAACTGGTGAATTCTTTCATTTATCTCAAAAAATGAAATTAAATATATTATAATAACCTTTTAAAGAGACCTTATATTAGAATCAATGTTTGTCACCCATGCTGGTCCATCTCAAGAAAAAATAGAACCTACCGTTCCTTGCAACAATTGAACCCATTATAATTTGAGTTACTTATAGATAATGAGTTCGTGCTCACTGGGTGTTGATTGATTACAAGTCACAAATATTCTAATGATAAGGGATAAAATTGGGGTTGATTTAGAAGAAGCTATTGCTTTCCAAATTTGCTTTGCTGAGGAAATTTGTAAAGTACTAGAAAACCGTTTCAAAGACAATGACATCATGAGTTGTTTTAAGATACTAAACCCTACAAAAATGCCTTCTAGACAGGTTGGTTTGGGAAGTGGGGATGTCCCAGAGCTAGAAAGGCTTTGTAATCAATTTGGTAAGAATCTAAAGATTAATGAGAAAAAATTTCGTGCTTTGATAAATATTGATGCTACCAAAAGAGATTTTTTTGCCTATAAGGTACAAGCTTTTGCATAATGGCATGATAAAACTTATAATGATATATGTCTATGATAAGTTGGAATCAATCACTTCGTGGAAAATATGATAATCTTTGTATTTTTGCAGACATGATTGTAGTTGTACCCTGATGTTCTTTGCATTGCCATGATTCTCTTGTGTGTAACATGGGCCATTATTGGTACATGTTGACTAGAACTAAGATAAGGGTAGTCTAGAACAAATTTAATGTAAAATCATAAAGTTCATTATATTTGCTAATAATGAACATGTTGTTTTTGGGATTAAATTTAAGATATACCTTTCAAAGAAGTGGATGAATTCTCTTATCCTTCATGTTTTTCCAAACAAACATCATTGCATTCCAATTGATATTTTCAACTGGAATATTTGCACATGAAATGTGCATCAAAACATCTAAAGTTTCTAACTTCAAACTAGTACGTAGATGACTTTTTATTAGGTTTTGTTTAGAAAAACCCCTCTCACATATTGCAGTGCTCACTGGAATCACCATAACTTTCCTCCACAAGTTACTCAAACTAGGCCAATTGATTGACCATTATGAAGTGGTACGTGCAAACTACCTAGCTTCAAATAAAGACTTATTTGGGATCATCTCTCTCATGGTCTCCACCATCTCCAAACACTCACCCCAACACCGATCTTGTTTTTCTTCAGAAGTATGAAACTTCACAAACAACTTCTCCAACCACTCTTCAGTAATACGAGTTCTTTCATCATCATTTGCTAGGTAGAAATTGGGACTAAAGAGCTTGCATACATTGAAGATGCCTAAGTCTGGAAACTTGTTATTCAATGCATCCACCACCCGTTGTACATACTATGCCCCAATGTATTTGCACTCTTCAATTGTACCAAGTCGCTCAGTAACACTCCCCAAATGCATTGCATAGGTTCTCTGGCCACCATTTGCAAGTGGATACACCATCTCCATAGAGGTTTCACATGTCTCTAAAAATGGACACAATACCCTTGAACCTCTTCCAAATGTTGCACCTTTAATTGTAAAAAATATATCTACTCAAAATAGTAATACAAATGTTCAAGTGGCCTCCAATCTGAGTAATATCCACAAGGTCACTCTGGAATAAATTTTTGAGTTTATTTAACTCAGTAAGAACATCCAGAAGTAAACGTAAAAGAAAGTGGAACTAAAAAAATATCAGTTTACGATACCATGTTGGCACATCTTTACGAAAAAACTTGTAAAAACATAGGCATATAATCCAAAACTCGTTGCATCATTTATCCACTAGATAACTATCGCACTCTATGCATATAAAGAACAACTAATGGATCTATGGCAAATTCCAACATTAATTGATCAAGCTTTGTCCGCCTTAATGATGACCTACCCACCCATGTGTATGCAAAGTTGGAGAAGTCATCCAACACATGTAGCTCCGGTGATGTTGTGAAGTAAAGTAGACAACCCCTTTGGTTTCCAAGCCAAAGGGTTGAGTCGTGCTTACCTTTCGTTCACAAATACATTTTATAAGATTCAAAAATCTTTTTGAGAGAAAAGATAATAGTTAGCCTCTTAAGTATCCGATTAGTCCAACTTAAGCTTAGTTACCTTGGAATAGATAACCTAGACCCTTTTCATGTAACTAAACTACTAAAAATCAATGCAAAGAAGACCGAATGCTAATAGAACTTCTAACTAATAAAAAATGAATATGAAGAAAGAAGAAATATATGAGATGCCTCACAAAAACCCTCATAACTTTTGGACAGAGTTTTAGTTTTAAGCAAGACTAAGCTGCAAGAATAGAGAACTTCAAGACCTACTTAGAAATATAAAACTTGTAGAAAATGGCCTAACCAGCTAACCGAGGTGAAGCTTCAAAGTCAGCAGTGCTACATTAGAAGTTGTCTCACGGAAACACTCATAACTTCTAGACATAATTTTAGATATGAATGAAACTAATTTTTTTGGAAAGAAAATTTTAGTATCCATCTACGATATAAAATAAATTAAAATCGGATTTATTGGTAAGACGTGGCAAGCCTCTAAAGTACAATGTTCTACATGATTCTAGTTGCTAACTAATATTTCATTCTATACAAACTAACGTTGCTTCACTAACAAGTAAAGAAGAGGTGAGGAATGTGAATGTCATACAAAGAGGCAAATACTATTAAAACTATAAGAGAATATTTTATTTGAAAGATTGAAACACTTACTCCTTCTGAAGGAGTACAACCACTCATCCTACTAACTACTAACTACTAATAGAAGTCGAGGACACCTAAGTTGGCGAGATAGATAACTAAGCGTCGAGAAGATTGAGGCTCTAAGGGCCCGGGACCGATGAAGTGGAAGAGTGGTGATGCTTAAGGGAGTTTCGACGCCTTTTAAATAGGTGGTCGAGATAGGTACTCCGTGGTATTCCGCCTTGTCACGTCCACCCTCGCATTGGATCCGTTTAGGCTTTGTTGATATTTCGCATTGGATCCGCTTAAATCCATTTTGACTTAGTAGTGTCAAAAGACACTTGTAAACTTGGATCTTCTCTCGTCGAAGCGAATCGGCTAGATCAAACGCGCATCCATCTAGTGTACGTTGATTTGTTCCACTCCTTTAATCCGTTGTCGTTTAGTCACTTCGGATTTAGCCTTTAGCTAAGTCAATCTTAGGGGCGGTTTACACTATGGACCATGAAGTCGTCCCACGTAAGAGGCCTATTTTGCGTGGGATGACTTCATGGGACGACTTCCATGGTCCGATTTACTAAAATATTATTTTTCATGGTTCATGGGCCCCTCACTAGGTGTAAACCGAATGTGGACCAAGAGGAATGACCACACACCAAAAAGTGAAGGTGCTGATTTTTTTAATACATGCCCAAAAAGGGCAATTTTGAAAGAAAAAAAAAGTTTGATCATTCCTTGTCTTCTCTTGGGCTTCACTTGTCTTCACTTCTTGTTAAATGTGTCGAAGATGTGGCTTGCAAATCTTCTCACAACAATTTTTTTAAATAAAATAAAATGAGCAATTTAATTTGTACATGCTCAATGTAATTTACATGTGACATGTACCTTGTGTTGTCACTACACTAAATAGGATATTTAGTGTTTGATTATATTTAATGTTGTTACCACCCTACCTTGCTCAACACTAATTTTCAATTCTTTGATAATTAATGTTAGAAGATTTCCCATTGCACTTCTTTTGACTACCCTGATCTACAATCACTAAACCACTACAGATTTTTCTTTTTTCTTTTTCAACTTCATTTTGTAATAATATTGGGGTGTGTAATATACCGTTGGAAAGGTATTTTGAAGACCTTTCCAACGGTATATTACAAGCCCCAAAATTCCAAACATTACATTTGGTAGACCAAAAAAACAAATCTACACTTGAATTCTTGAGTTCTAGATGTCCCGCGTTGTTTGTTGAAACACGTGTGAGCCGGTTTAAGGGGTAGGGCAAGGTAGTGCTGGTATGTCTCATGGGCTATGGTATAATTAAGGTGCTTAAAAGGTAGATTCATTAAAAATTTATTGAAATGGTATTTCTCTGACATGGGCCCTTGCCTTTTCCTACCAGACCACCTCTCTTGCCTCTCTCAACGCAAAACCCGTTGGACCATGTCAGTGCATTTATTAGGCCTTAAAATTTATATTTTGGGGACCTCAACCTCCATGGTCCCTCTGCCATTTTTTCCTTAGTGTAAACCGAAGTTGTCCCGGGAGAACTTCAACAACCAATCAGCTGCCTTGCAGAGCCCTGGTCCAACTTCATGGTCCATAGTGTAAACCGCCCCTTAGCCTTACCAACCACTTGAATTTTTCCCTAGCTAAGTCAATCCTCACATAGTCTTATAATATTCCGTTAATGCTTGTCCTATTAGGATTTACTTACTAGGCTAATTTCTAACTCCCAACTTATCTAACCGACCTCATATTTACTATGTAAAGTCTATTTACCACTAATATTAGGTTAATTCGATAACGAAATCAAAACAAACCTTCACAGATGCCTCAGCTACATCGCTAGCTACAAAGACATCTCTAAACAAGCAAGGGGACTAATTAATGAATATATTGCATTAAAAAAATTAAATACAAAAAAAACTCAAAATGGAAGACTCACCTATGTGCAATACAATGCACATTAATAAGTGTTGGTATATCTGCACAAAGTCTGCCTGCTAGTCCTTGTCTCACCCCAATCATAGAAGCCGCTCCATCAGTAGCTAAAGCCACCAGTTTCTCAAGAGGTAACTCCAACTTCTCCAATAAGTCCACAACATTCTTATAGAATATCTCACCTGTAGCTCGAGGAACACTTGACAATCCTACAAACTGCATACGTGGAGGCCCCAAGCCACCATGAGATAAACCGCAAACATGCACAATCAAATGTTGTTCTAGACTATGATCAGTTGATTCATTTACAAGAAGAGAGATCACTGGTGAATCTTTAACTTCTAAAAGATCAACTTCCCTCAAATGTTGTGAAATGGCCCACAAAACATCATATGCAGATTGTCTACTAGTATAAGCACCATACTCATCATTGACAGGCACGTCTGGAGCTCTCATGTGTCTAATTATGTGACACATATCCTCATACTGATTAATAGCCTTATCATTAACTACAAAATGATACAATATCTTCATACAACATACAATTCTAGCACTTTCTGCATCAATAGCATTTACAACATGTCTAGCCATGGCAGTTGCCTCATGGTTTTCTCTCACTAGTCTCCACCTCAGTATGGCATGAAAATGAAAGGTTGAGCCTTCATGCTCCTTCACGGCTGAAAGCTGCAATGATTCACAACCCTCTCTTCTAGTCCCCCATCGTGTGTTTTGACCACCTGCTTGACATGTTGCACACTTCATGTAGGGCTTTTGACTAGGCAGAGCAATGTGCATCAACCAAGGCCTTCCTTGACGCCATATGGGCATAAATTTCCTCCTCCTTAGAGGCCGCCCTCCACCACCATGAACTGGCATCTGTACTCCTACACTATCTTCATCATTTGCACTATCATCTGGCTCATCCTCGTCCCCCATCTCAGTGTCCTCTCTAATTTGATCATGTCCCTGAACGTCACCTTGCTCTTCCTCGACATCAGGAATACAATGTGGGGAACGCCTAACAAAAGATTATGACAACTCAGGCAATTCATTCCCCCCGTCATTCAAAGTTTGAGGAGAAGAAGATGCCATAAACATATGGAGAATGCTCTGTTGCCGTGCATCTCTCCTTTGTCTGGGTACACCAGACACTGGCAAAGACATAATTGCAATACATATTAAAAACACTTCAATCACCACTCATATGAAATATAAAAACCTTAATTATGTGACTTAACACCAACCTAGATTCTATGTTCATTTCACATTCTTCTATACATTACTTGACTAACACTTGGGAAAAAATAAAATAAAAAGTTAGCGAATGTATCTTCTCCTCAGGGTTGCTCCACCCTCCAAGCTCCAAGCTCCAAGCTCCACCTCCAACAAGTGAGCTCCCTCATTCATACATTGGTGACAAGTGGTTTAAGAGGAAACAATCCCTGTCCAATGTAACCCAACTCAGCATGCAACTCTGATTGCAATGGGAGGAAATTATATTGAAGACTAAATTTTCATCCGAAGAAAGCACACATTTGAAGTCTGGATCATTGGGACTATGAAGGACACAATCAAAATTATTCAGCACATACAAACATACATAGATATCAGTGAAAGAAGAAGTAGTTTAGAACGACACTGAAACAATCCCTGCTCAATCTAAATTAAAATTGAATTCAAAAACTCAAACTCTACAAGCCCATAACACCTTTCATCTTGGACCTTCTGGAACAATGATCACGGAGAACCGGCAGTTAGTTACAAATGAACCAGTTGAGTTTGAGAAAAAACCTGTTGAAGTTCAAGATTGCAGGAAATGTACTGATCATTTTAGAGGGATTTATAGAATATACCCAAATTTAAAGAAGGAAAACTGGAGGCTGTCAACCCTAAACTGGTTGGACTTGCAATCACTAGGATCTCAACCGACTATGTTGCCCAAAAATCTCCCTGATCACTATTCTAACACAATCTCGAAACTTGGTTGAAGATACAGAGAGAATGTACAGAGAGAAGATACTGACAACCCATAAGAAGAGCTTGAATACCTGCTGGAGGGGGAAGTGCCGATTTTGCACACTGCTAGAGGGGGAACCTAGGCCTCAGAGAATCAGTCTTGCTCTGAACTATGTGGACCATATGCGGCAGGTGGCAGCTAAAATAGATAAAGCCAGAACACTGACAGAATTGAAGGGTGGACGCTAAACACCCCCCACGAACTTTTCGGGGGGGGGGGGGGGGGGGCCATATTCTGTCAGGGGCAGCCCCCGCCATTTTTTCTGCACCCGACCGAAAATTGCTGCCCGCCCGCCCGATTTCAAAAAAACTAGTGTACTTGCATTTTTCAAGGCTACGAGTCCACAAATCCCATATTAAGTGCACTTCATTTTCAAGGTCTCAAATCCAATATATATGTTCACTTCCATTGAGTAAATAAGCAATTGACTAGATTTCATTTTCAAAGTGAAACTGTCAATAAAGCATGTAATTAACTTGGAATTCAAAAATATTACAAAATCCTCATTACCACTGAGGTTATAATTTTTGTCACTTACAATTGAAAGGGACTTTGTCATTCTAAAATCAAACTAGAATTTATGATTTTTTCTTTTATTTATCAGATTTTGTATTTTAATATATAATCTATAATCTATAATATATAATCTAATATAATCTAATATATCTAATATATATTTAATACCTTCTACAATCACAAAGTTTTCATACGCATTTAAACTAGTTAAGTAAGATTGAATGCAACTAAGATGAAAAATCATAAAATTTAGTTTGATTTTAGAATGACAAAGTCCCTTTCAATTGTAAGTGACAAAAATTATAACCTCAGTGGTAATGAGGATTTTGTAATATTTTTGACCTCCAAATTAATTACATGCTTTATTGGCGGTTTCACTTTGAAAATGAAATCTAGTCAATTGCTTATTTACTCAATGGAAGTGAACATATATATTGGATTTGAGACCTTGAAAATGAAGTGCACTCAATATGGGATTTGTGGACTCGTAGCCTTGAAAAATGCAAGTACACTAGTTTTTTTGAAATCGGGCGGGCGGGCGGGCAACAGTTTTTGGTCGGGTGCAAAAAAAATGTCGGGGGCTGCCCCTGACAGAATATTCCCCCCCGGAAAGTTCGTGGGGGGGTGTTTAGTGTCCGCCGAATTGAAGGAAGATACTATTGTTTCCAAGTGCAACCAATCACATGCCGACTTCTTTCGGTTTATCTTTATCAATTTTTTTTTTCTTTAACCTTTTCATGGACGGGTTGATTTAGAAATTACCGGTTTTGGGACGGGTTGCAATTTTTTTTGCCTTTCAATTCAAGGTTTTTGGACGTGGACAGGTAAAAACTTTGTGAAAAATCAGCCATGCACTCCGGGTTGAATGGCAAGGCCACATCCAAGGAAACTCACAGGGAATTTGTTGTGCCTCCATGTGAGCAATGAGGACTTCCAGGGAGTACAGTGGGCTGGATGGAAAGCACGGAGAAAGCTCTTAACCGAACTCATCTTGACCGGCAAGAGAACGAGAAAGAGAAAGATACGTTTGTTGACTCTTATGTATCCGTCCAAGTGCCTACAGTCCTTACCAATCAATGAACGGGGAGAACCGACCGCTACACTAATTATACAAATTAATGAGGGTGGTACTAATTCAAGTCATACACACAATCTAGCCAAATCTCAAACATACTGAGCGTTGAAATTTTTATTGAGTGACATTAAATTCATGAATACATGCTCATTTACCATAGATTTCAAGAAAAATAATGCGTGCTTGCGATTAGTGCCACATGCTTGTCAGTGAATGGTGCCAAGTGTTGGTAGTTTCAATGAATAGTGTCAAGTGCCGGGATGAACAATGCTTCCTAGATCTTTTGGTGGCATTAAATTTATAGCATGAAGGAATTTAGTATCACCTTCACAAATTTCCCACCCTCACTATTAGCCTACCCTCACTAATTGGTATATTGAGTGTAGTTACCAATGAACTAGTTGAAATTGAGAACTTTCACTTGATATTGAAGACTTTAGGAAAATCACCAATCGTTTAAAACGAAATCTATAGAATATACCTTGAACAAGAAAACGGTAGAACCGTGTCCTTTACTATGAAAGACTACAATTGCAGTTGTCCGCTTTGCTCATGCCAATCCATGGCTATTTTACGATACCAAACCTTTCTTGGATTTTGTGCACCTTCTTCTCAAATGCGGGTCAAGGATTGAAGCTACTCATTTATCACCCAATTTTTAAAAAATATATAATCAAGAACTGCCGAAATAACTATAATTAACTAGAATTCTTTCAATGCTTTTTAGGGAACAATTATAGTTATATATATATAGTTAACATCCACATTGAATAAATTGGACCAAAAATAACAAGAACAAGTAACGTCCAAGTGTGAACGCAAAGTAGTTAGGAAATTTGCTCTTGAAACGAAGAAGTTGATGCATAGTCTCTGTCCTACAAATAGAGCCAATAAATAAACACTTGAAAGATGTTAACATGTAACATGGAGATTGTTACCAAGAAGTAGCTGACTTTGTTTTTAATTTGTATAGAAGGGAGGGGTGAGGGGTGAGGGTGCCTTGTGCGGAATTTTTTAATTCACCCGCGAGGATCATGAAGCTACACTAAACAATCCTATTAAGTTGGGGCTAGAGCTCATGCCAAACTGCATGATTTTGGCTTTGCCAAGCAATGACCCCCATCATATTCGAAATGTTATGATCCCAACCAAAAATTGTTGTCCGCCCCGCCTCACTCCAAAAAGAAATTGCCCTTGCATTCTTGAAAGTTGCTTGTCCACAAAACCCATATTGTCAATTAGGCAAGTAGAACCGTGGCAAAGATAAAAGAATTTGATGGTGTTTTGGATGGTACAAGAGGGAATTTGCTTCCTAAATTACATAAATTAAGGGGTTCATCATAATATCCTCTAACCAAAATTGAGAAAAGTTAATAAAACTTATTCTCCATTGCTTATTTATTCTTAATATAAAAGAAATTAAATTAAAGCAGTTAATAACTCAAAATGTCTCTTTAAAAAGTGATACTATCACTTAAAAAGAAAATTAAAAAGATTTTTTATTTAAAATAAAATATATCTAACTAAAATGTAAAATTATTAAAAAATTAAGCCTTTTTTAAAATTGAATAATATAATTTCAAAAAAATTGTTAGTTACTAATATTTTTCTTATTATACCTCGGGGTACAGGGAATCTTTCCCGGGACACCGGACATCTTCCCCGGGGTACCATGTTTTACAAAGTATGGCCCTTTTGGCATTCCATAAGACACCATCCGTCAGCATCTTCAACTGTAACGACTGTAATAACAGTGTGAAAAATGGTGGGCCAACATCTATTTCTGAACATAACCAGTTTGGTGTGATTGGGGCACTTTGGCTCCCTATAAGGTTTACAGTCAGAGTCTAGTCAACCACTACTTTTTGCAAGACAGATTATCCATGTAAACTGAGTAGTCGGGAGCTGAGAAGTAACCAAGAAGTTCGAGAAATAGTGCATAACGGATGATGATAAGCGGAGACTTTTGGCTCCAGTACGTGCCGACTGTGGTGTTGCACGGAGAAGCTGCAATAGAGCATGACACGGTTTCACAACCTTTATATGAGCTCACTCATAAGATAGACCATCAACCTCATACAGATTCCTGGACAATGCAGATCCAGAGTTGGAACTGATCACCTAGCCTGGCAGTTCACTGTAATTCAACGATCATCGTGGGGTGCAGGGAAGCTGAATTCGGCTTGCATCTTCGCCGTCAAAATGGTTTTGCCCCTCTTAGGAGTTGTGATCGGCGTGGTTCTGTTTGAAGCTGCAGCCGTCCTCACTTCGACAGCCGTGTGCGCCGGGCACTCGAGAAACAAATCCAGGTACGGTCGTAAAGGCCGTGGCCGTGGTGGTCGCGGCGGCATGTTCGGTGGGGGTATGATCTTCGGTGGCGGCGATGGGGGTGGCGGAGGTGGAGGTGGCGGGTGTGGTGGAGGTGGCGGAGGTGGAGGCTGTGGTGGTGGTGGAGGAGGAGGAGGAGGAGGATGTTGATTGGTTAATCATTTGATCACCACAACCTTAGAATGTCTTCATCTCCATTCTACAATGTAGACTAGGATTCGACCTGCTTTCACTCACAAGGAGCTTATGTAAGATCCCCCTCTGTTCTAGAGTTAAGAAGAAAATGACCAATTTTCCTGTGAAAATGAGGATAATTTGTGTAGTGAAATTACCTTACACACGAAAATAATAGGCAGATTTCCTTCCAGCATCGTCAGCTGCAAGGTGGAGATTAATTCATCACCATCACATTACAATAGTCTCATATAACCATTGGTGCCGGCTCTTCATGTAATCCAGTCTAGAATTCAACCTCTTTCTCTCAGATGGAGGATATGCGAGAAATCGTGTATTCTAGACTCACGAAGAAAAGTCCATTTGAGAAAAATCCCATTTGAGAATGAGGAAGTTTTGTGTAATAAAATTACCTTGAACATGGAAACAATTCCTTCAAGGATGCTGAGCTGCAAGGTGGAGGTGATTGATCGATCAAGTGATCACCATAACCGTATTGTCTTGATCATTGGTGCCTCTACAGAGTCCATTATGCAACGTATAATTGACCTACTTTCATCGACGAGGAGGTTATGGGAGGTTCCATGTGTACAGTTATGAAAGAAAAAAAGCCCAATTCGCGTGCACATGTCAGACTGAAGTAGTTTGTGTAATGATTAGTACCTTGTACATGAAAACCAGTGCATAGATTTCCTTCAAGCATGCTGAGCTGGAAGGTGGAGGTGGTTGATCACCATAACAGTATAATTGTCTTCATCATCGGTGCCAAGTCTCCTTGCAATTAGTGGGTACAATTCTGCCTCCACAGGATCAATGGGTACATTTCCTTCAAGCATGCTATGCTGAGCCACAAGACCACTGCCATTAACGTGGCTGATGTTTCATTAGCTATAAGGGATTGTTAAATCGACCACACACTGGTTAAAATACGCGTCCCCCGGTTTACATTATCTATCAAAATATGAACGATTCTAGTTGTAAGATACGTTGGAACAATCTAACACATCTTGGTGTAGCGGTGTGGAATGAAAAGTAGTTGATTGTCTTCATTGCGATGTGCACTGGTGTGGAGTAAGAAGTACTTGACTGTTTTCATTGCGATGTGTACCGGTGTGATGTGTATTTACATGAGAGCACATGTGCTTGCTGCCATAGCTTTCTCGTAAGTTACAATTTACAAATAACACTTTAGCAAGTGTAGATACGGTGCCTCCTTTTCTGGTGGAGTAGGCGTCATACTTGCCAACTTGTGAGTCCTTCCTAAAGCTATATGAGTAGACCCATTAGCCTTTTCAGCTTCATGGGACTTTAGATTAATTTCATTTCATTGTAGGTGATTACGTTGCTGGATGTTGATGTGCTGATTGTTGAAGTGGCAACCCTACTGACGTGGGTGATACTTGTGTTATAATGTGCTCCAACAAGCTAAATTGTAAAGAAGAGGAAGCATAGCTAATACCTTGCTCCTCTACATGTGTGCGCAACACGTCTATGTGGTTGTTGTAATGAACTACGTGGATGATTTGACAATCCCCTAGGTATGAATTAGGATTTCTTTCATGGCGATTTGATGCACACATAGGATTTGCAACTTGTGAGTTGCCAGATGTAGTAGCTATGCTTATAAATTTATGAATTGAATGTATCGAAATGGCTTGTTAACTTGCCATATTCCTAGCATGTGAGTCTTTCTGAGAAATCAAAAAACGCAAAACCAAAAAAACAAACATTGGTGGTTTCCAGGCCATTGATGTGCATGTGGGGCTTGTTAATCTTATATGATTCAAGAGTTGTCTTGGTGCATGATAAGATTTAGAAAAGCATATTACTACCACTTTAATCTCTTTGGAGATAGTTGGGTTTGTGAAACAAGGGGGCCATCTCTTCAACGCTACGCCATTTTTGGTATTTAGTGTCGCATGTATAGTAGTCTCACTTACCCTATTTTGAAGAATATCCTAGGTTGTACTAATGATCAACAACTTCACTATTTGTGTCACCTAATGACACTTGACATTCAAGTGCGCTTACTAATATCTTGGCATGAGTATGTTCAATAATGTTATGAGGTGTATGCTTACGTTTCTCAATGGTCTACAAGTTGACCGCACTGCATTTTAACCAACTATGCCCAAAAGTCTCCCAGGACACTGCCCATTGCATTGAGAAATACAAATTAACGAAAGGCACCAAGACCACCCCAGAAAATAGACTTGTAGGAAGAAGATCTCAAGTGACGTGTGGTTCCAGAAAATCACATGGAGCTCAAAAGCCTCAGATATATTTCCTCCAAACAAAACATAGTACAGTCCACCCTTTATAAATGTTAGGCTCTGGAGTAAAATTTTCCTAACATTTATAGTGAGTTAACATTGTAACAGTTATAAAGGGAGTTTTTTGAATGCTTAACAAGTATAAATTCATTACAATTATGGAGGGAGAGTTTTGCAAAATTATCATATATAAAATATGTGTATCAAATCAATCTTTTATTTTTATGAAACAAAATAAGAATCAATATAGTCCAGATGAATAATTTGATCACAAAAGTCAAATTTGGTGGCTTTTGCCACTTTGAAAGGTTGTGAGTCAATGTAATGGATGTCATCACACAATATTGGATGTATTTCGTAGGTTAACATTTATAAGTGGCAAATTAACAAAGAGGGGAGTAAATTATTGTTAACATTTAACATAGTTAACATTCTAGTTAGCAATATGAGGGGAGTACGATTTTATTAACAAATATAATGAGTTAACGTTTATAAGTGTAACATTTATCGAGGGTGGACTGTAAGAGGTGTGGCAGTAGCAGCTGACAGTCAACTCTGACGGACTTAGATGAGATTGCAACTCTAGATTCCTATATGTGCATCACAGCAGTGACATCAAAGAACATGTGAATGGATCTACACCCACCAGGGTACTTGCTATGATATCTCGAACCATATGCTTTGGAGATGCATTTTGACTGCGACCAATTAGAAGTAACTTGTATCATGCTATCACTGACAACCAAAAAACCCCTGTTGTTCCAATAAGGAACCTCTCAGCATCAGCTGCCTACCAAATTTCTCTCCCGTATCCCTTTTTGGTTCTATGAAGCCCAATCAGTACCTGGGAGGACGCTAAACACCCCCCCCCACGAACTTCTAGGGATTCCATATTCGGGCGGGGGCAGCCCTCCCACGAAATTTCTGGCCCCGCCCGGATTTTTTCCAAACCCGCCCGAAAATAGCTGCCCGCCCCGCCCGAAAACGAAAAAAACATTGCTCTTCCATTCTTGAAGGCCGCTTCACTACAAATCCCATATTGAGTGCACTTCACCTTCAAGGTCTCAAATCCAATATATATGTGCACTTCCACCTAGTAAATAAGGCATTAAATGGGATTTCATTCCGGGAGTGAAACCATCAACCAAGAATGTAATTAACTTGGAAGTCAAAAAATTAGAAAATCCTCATCAACATTGAGGTTATAATTTTTATGACTTACCATTTGAAATTGTCTTTGTCATTCTTAAATGACACTTAAATTTAGTGTGCTGATGTGGTATGTATATTTTATGATATTTTAGATAATTCTGGCTACTTTCAAGAATATTCATACGCACTTATTCTAATTAAGTGTGATTTAATGTAATTATGTCTAATTAATTCTGATTAATCCTAATTAATCCCAAATAAATCAGAAAGTATTCTTTCCAAATTAAGTAAGACTAATTAATCCTAAAATTTAATTACTGGAATTAACTCCAATTAAGTCCAATCAATTTCAGTAATTACAATACTCAATTTTTATATCCAGTAAGCCTAATTAACCCTAAAATTTAATTAATGGAATTAACTCCAATCAAATACGGTAATTAAAATAATTGATTAATTAGTTCCATTAAGTATATTTTATAAATAAGTGCGTATGAATATTCTTGAAAGTAGCCAGAATTATCTAAAATATCATAAAATATACATACCACATCAGCACACTAAATTTAAGTGTCATTTAAGAATGACAAAGACAATTTCAAATGGTAAGTCATAAAAATTATAACCTCAATGTTGATGAGGATTTTCTAATTTTTTGACTTCCAAGTTAATTACATTCTTGGTTGATGGTTTCACTCCCGGAATGAAATCCCATTTAATGCCTTATTTACTAGGTGGAAGTGCACATATATATTGGATTTGAGACCTTGAAGGTGAAGTGCACTCAATATGGGATTTGTAGTGAAGCGGCCTTCAAGAATGGAAGAGCAATGTCTTTTTCGTTTTCGGGCGGGGCGGGCAGCTATTTTCGGGCGGGTTTGGAAAAAATCCGGGCGGGGCCAGAAATTTCGTGGGAGGGCTGCCCCCGCCCGAATATGGAATCCCTAGAAGTTCGTGGGGGGTGTTTAGCGTCCTCCCAGTACCTGACCGATGAATCTTTCTTTCTTTCTTTTCTTTTTTTTTGGACAGGAGGCCAACTTAGCCAATGTCAAAATGAATTAAAACCAAGAAAACTCGTCCACACCGAGGGGTGGCGGGGCCCCTCGGATGTGAAACACTGTCACATAAAGAGTAACAACGACCGCCCCCCACCAAGGACAACTCATTGGACCCACCGAGCCAAGGACCATCCCCATTTCACTGGCCAAGGACAACCCCCAAGCCACCAAGACAACCCTCAACAGAGGGTTTGACTACCTAACTTCCACTCAATATGTAAATTATGCTTCCTACAAAGAACATTCCTAGCACCCCAAGTTTTATCAAAACCTTGGAGCATGGCCGCCTCAGAGAATCTGCTAATCTTAATTTGTTCAATCACCCAATTCCAAGCCGCTTTGGCGTAAACGATGAGTTCATCCCAGTCTGGTGTTTGACCATAGACTCGTGCCATTGTTCATGATTGAACACTTGGTCATTGCGCTCAATTCAAATAATCCAAATTGTAATACCCGTAAGGAGGTGCCAATTTTTAATCTTTTTGCTATATTTTTGGGGAATTCTTTCCCCAAACAATGTTTGTTTCCAGTTGAAGCTATCATAATTGCCCATTCTAACCCCACAAAGTTCATGCATAATAAGTGTGGCCCATCTCCACGCCCTCCTAGCTTGAATACAATCCCAACATTTATGCTTGACCGATTCGCTCGTGTTAGGGAGGCAAAAAACACATTGCTTGGAAATTGAGGCAGGCACAATGCGGGCCCTCCACTCATTAACAACAGCTGCTTTGTGCCAGATTGACCACATGGACGCAGCTTGTTTTTCAGAGCAAAGCGGATTCCAAACCTACTACCAATAGACCTATAGTTACCCGGGAGGTAGCCTTGCCATTTGTCCGCCGCACGAGTGGTTCCCGGGTTCTTATTAATGATAGAATCTCTACCATCTTCAGTGGTGTAATCAAGGAACTAACCTTCATCAATTGAATGCCACCGGTCCGGGTCCCAACCGAGGGTGGCCAGTTTCCCATAGAAGAAAGTGATTTGCTCCTTTTCCCTCTCTTTTTTCAGGCCTTTATTAATTCATATAATTTTCACTTTATGAAAGAAAACAACCATCTCCCCCTTGAGTTTTCCCAATCCCTAAGGCATCGAGAGTGGGTGCCCAATGTAAAGCATTGCATCGGCAGGGGCCTGGAAAGATGGTGCAATTGCATACAAGGTGGAGCAAAATCATACACACATTGTAGGACAAAAGCATGATCCTCATGTGAGCCCAAATTATGTGCCCACATGGGTAAGAAGGTTGAAGAGTCATCAGAATTTAAGAATTGATTTCTTTAGTGATTATTGTAAGACATAAAAAGAGCGAACCTTTGTGTTTGGGTTGGTAGTTGAGTTAACGTAAAAGGATGGAATTTATGTGGGACTTTAAGTAACAGTGAGATTTTGGGGGTAGTTCTTAGGTGAAGAAAACAAGTAATCACGTGAAGTTAAAATTTAGGTTGGGAATTGATTTTTAGGGAGGCCTTGGCCGTGCATTATTGTTTCTTTTATAGGTTTGCAATTAGGTGTTTGAGTGTTCGTTTTAGGCTTGGAACCGATTCGATTTCGGTGAGAGGTAGTTGCCCAACGGCTGGTGAGGCCCGAAATCCCGGATCCAGGGGAAAGCCTTGAGCTCTCGGCTTCGGTGTTCTCCTTCTGCTGTTTAGCTGGTGTGTGTGGGTGTGTGCGGATAAGGGTGAGAGAACGAAGCGAGAAAGGGTTGCGGCGTTGCACCGAGGGGGTACAGGAGATGAACTCACAAACATATGTTGGCAGCTAGCAACTGCGGAGGTACGGGGAATGAGAAATCCATTCGGTGAACCAAGGAAGGCGAGGAAGCTGGGAATCCCCTGGCTCATGGCCGAGGCCATGGGAGGAGAAGTGCGAATGAGAGATGGGGGGTGAATTGAAGACTGAGGGACTCCTTGTCGCAACCCTTGCTAACCCCCTTAGCAATCTTGCCAATTTTCAATTCTAGCAAAGGTTACGAGCGCTAACCATTCGCATTCCGCCATGCTAATGGTTAGCTCCTCCTACCCCGGACCTTATAGTTCATAGGAGGGAACCAACCCTCCTACTTTGCTTTCGGGACTCACCCCTTTAATCACTAACCAACCCCTTTTATCGGTAACCAATCCTTAGATGTGGACTTCCATCCATGGAAGTCCAATCTTATGTTGATCATCGCGTTGCCGGAGCAACACTACAACAACCCGAACCATACTAGGCAACTATGGCCTCACAATGGGCCAAAGCCCATGGAGGCCGTGCCGTTCGGCCTCGGGTGGGTGAGGCCACACCCCCTCACCCATATAAGCCTCTAGGACTTTGCGCGGGGCCCCTACCCCACCGTCAACCAACCTCTTGTCTCTCTACCAAGAGTTGGGGCCAAGTGGACATTTTCCTTTAGCTGCTGGGCCTAGAACCCCCCCAGCAGCTTCAGACCATCATAACTTCCTTGTATGATGTCTGATCATAACAACCAACCACTCCATCTTCATCTACGCTTCACGTAGATGCCGATGGACTCCTCACTTGCCCCATTCGGGGAAGTCTTGAGGAAGTTATGCCTGTTTGAACCTTGGCAGTCCCGGGAATCACTCCCAGGCACTGCTGTAGCAGGGCGCTGTCCCGGGACAGCGCCCCACTCAAATGGCCATAACTCCTAGCTCACACCTCCGATTGAGGTGTTCTTGAGCTTTCTAGAATCACCACGCCATGAGCTACGCATAACTCATGGCCTTACCCTTGTGCCTCCTAGTCTTCGTGGGTGGGAGGCGTTCCCAACGCCCGGGGCCCTCACCCACACTAGGATCACTTGGGCCCTCTCACCAACGGCGCCACAAGTCCCGGGTGTCACTCCCGGGTCCCCCTTGTGCCCATGGTGTTTCGGGCACTCCTCATGGACAGGTGCGCGACACTCACCCCCACCAAACGGAGTCGATGCCCTCATCGACTATACTCGTAGTCGGCACACCAATTCTCAAGTTGCCATCCTCTATGGTGCGGCATTGTGTTTACCTTAGGGCGCGACCCCCACAATGCATCTTCAAATTTGGCATAGCCCCAAAGGTGTCGTTCCTAGGTGGTCCGTTAGCGACCTTGGATCTTTCATCCAAGGACCTAACCTACACTAGACCCACCTACTTTGGGACTCACTTGGGTTGCCCTTCCTTTGGGGCTCCCCCGTTAGGCTCCACTAGCCTAACATGACACATCTAGGCGAGACCTCAACGCTTCCACTAAGTTGTCTCGGTTGCAACTCCGAGATGGCTTTCCATTGTTAAGCCACGCCTCGATCGCACGGGGGTGATTCCAAGTCCCGCCCGACTCGGTTCCCACTTTGCTCTTTCGAGACATGGGTTCATGACTCCCATGCGCCAACTTTCGTTAGCTCGCGGGTAGCACTTTTATGAGCACGCGCCATCACCTTGTCCCCGCCCGGACAAGCCCACGGCTAAGAAGTTTTTTGGTTTTATCCAAGGCCCCTCCTAGCCATGGCCCCAATTACTCGGCTTACCCAACCTAGTTTGGCATATCTATTCCCCCTCTTCCACTAACCAAGCACAAGTACAAGACTAGGACCTCATCTCGTACTTTTCTCTTTGCACCACTAAAGTTTGGACTTTATTCCCTCAAGCCAAAGAACAAGTTCATGTTGTGGAGTAATTAACCTCGAAGCTAAGTATGCTACTAGCGTCTCTCCCCCACTAAAGGAGATTGATGTCCTCATCAATGCCTACGCTTCATTTTATTGGAATCCTTAGCCTTAGTTTCTTCAAAGTGCTTCACCAATTCATTGGTGTTCACCATGTCTCTTGCCGCCACCCAAGCGGTTTCTTTTTCATGGTATCCTCACCATTTCGCCAAGTACTCCTTTGTACATTTTCTTTCATTTTCACTTGGACTTCCTACACTTGAGAATGCCCTCTTACCTCATGTTCCAAATGACCTCCACAAGGTCGGGAGGTGGCCTAATCACTTGCTTGTGATCGGGCCACAAGGTGGCGTCCTAAAATGACTTTCGTAATGAGACATGAAATGTCGGATGCACTTTGATCTCCGGCGGTAATTCCAACTTATACATGTTCTTGAACACTTGTTCCACAATGGAAAACGAAGCTCCAATTTTGGACATGAACTTTTGGAGTGAGGCCTTCCGGCTAAGTGAAGTTGTTCACCTTCAACAACCCTTTTGGCCCACCTCATTCTGCACTTTGCGTTTTCCGGCATTGACTAGCACTTCGTAACACCTTCGGGCTTTCTCCACCAACAACTTGGTCATCTCCAAGACTTGTTTACCATCCTTGGCCAAGTCCTCACCATCTTGGTTGAACTCTAGTGTTGAATGTGCCCCCTCGAGAGCTAGGTTAATAGGTTGGAGCGCATCCACTCCATAAGCCACCACGAAAGACCACCCCTTGGTAGCCAAGTGCGTGGCTACATTGCAATTACACTCCGCTCGACCCACATAGTCCGCCCAATCTCCTTGGTCCGCCCCCACCAAGTTCCTCAAGCATTGCTTCAAGACTCCATTCACACGCTCCGCTTTCCCATCCATTTGGGAATGTAAGGCCGTGCTAAACCTTAGTTTCATTCCGACCTCCTTAGAGAAATGCATTGAAAATGCACTTGTGAACTTTGGATCTTGATCCCACACAATCACTCTCGGCAACCCGTGGTGCCTCAACCATCATTTGAGAAAAGGCTATGCGGTCTCCAACGCGGTGGCGGTTTCCACAATCGGCACCATGTGTGCCAACTTGGCAAACCACTCTACCATCAACAAGATGACATCATACCCATGTGACTCCGGCAAACTTGTGATCAAGTCCATGCACATACTATGCCATGGCGCCGACGGGATAGGCAACGGTTGCAAGAAACCGCCTTGCTTTTGGTAAGAGGCTCGGTTCACTTTGCACTTTGATTCAAGCCTTCACAAAGTGGGCTATATCTTCCTTTATGCACCGCCAATGGTACCTCCATGACACCATTCTATGGCGGTTTTTTCTTTCTCCTCTAAGGCCGGCAATAGGACTATCAAATTCCTCCTTCAAAACCGATAGCCTCAACTTGCCTTGTGGCACATACACCCAACTTTGCTTGCACTTGAACAATCCGTCCACCAACTTAACCTCTTTAAGCACCTTGCTCTTGCGAAGCTCACCTAAAAGCTTTTGTGCTTCGGGTAAGTTAATTTACCCCTCCCGTATCTTGCATCACAAGTTTCCTTCGCCGGCACACATTAGCCACAAGGTTTGGATGGTTCTCATTGCTTGGAACTCATCCGGTCTACTTCGCGCATCCGGCACCACATTTCCACGGTCCGGTTTGTGGATCAAATCCACCTTCATAAGCGCCAAACTATCATGCCACCGCAATGACTTGGCACTTACTTGCGCTTGAATGTCAAAATTCTTTTAGGACACATTGTCCATGTAGACCTTTGCTTTGTGCGACCCCAAATAGTGTCGCCACATCTTCAAGCAATGCACTACGACAAAGAAGTTCTTTGTCATGAGTTGGTTGTCTTATTTGACAACCATCGAGCTTCATGCTCCCATATGCAATGGCCATCCATCTTACATCAACAATCCGCCATTGGCAAAGTTAATCAACCCCGTATGCACCTCAAAAGGTTTGTCAAGCTCCGCGAACTTGAGCACGGGCGTCTAAGAACACTTGCTCTCAAGCTCCCCAAAGACTTGGTGGCAAGGCTCATCCCACTCTTGGGATAGCCATTTCTTTCACAAGTCGGATAAGGTAGGATAACCATCAAGCTTAACGCTCTCATATGCAATGGCCATCCATCTTACATTAACCATACGCCAATGGCAAAGTCACTCGCCACCCCGTATTCACCTCAAAAGGCTTGTCAAGCTCCGCGAACTTGAACACGGGTGGCAAAGACAACTTTGTATTAAGCTCCCCAAAGACTTTGGGGGCAAGGCTCATCCCACTCTTGGGATAGCCATTTTCGTCAATATGTTGATTAAGGTCCTAGCAACCTTTAAAAACTCTTGAATGAAGTGATGGTAGTAGTTGGCTAGGCCAACAAATGACCTAAGCTCTTTTTGAATGAAGGGTCAATTCTCCTTTTGGATTGCTTTGACATTCTTCATGTTCGTCCACCAACTTCCTTTGTCACCACATACCTCAAGAACTCAATCTCTCGTTGAGCAAAGTTATTTTTCACTCCTTGGCGGTAACTTTTTGGGCAACACATTGGTGAATACATCCTTGTATCTCACCAACATCCCACCAATGTGGTTTGGGGGAGGCCCATCTTTCCTAGCCTCCCCATATATTCCTTGGAGTTGTTCCAATTGAACCACGACCATTATGTTTTTTATTTTTCATTTGGTCCATTAAGACCAAATTCACCTTGGGTCCTCCTACCATAGGAGTCCCTATCAATTTGAACATCAACTCATTGCCATTATGACACATCATAATGCACCGCAAGCACACTGGCTTGCACCTCACATCTTTCATGTGAGTTTCAAAGAAGGCGGCCTTCATAATGACATGCATTTCATCTATTTCACATGGTGTGAAATTTTGACAAAATTCCAATGTCCCACATTGAAAGGTTACATGCATCGCGGCCTCCTTTGTCTCATGCGGTTCGCCCTTTCCAAACCGCACCTTGGTGGGTTTGCCCGCTCTATCAATCGGCAAGCCCCAACTCCCTTGTGAGTTTTGGGCTCAAGATGGAATGGCTTGCCTCTTTGTCAACCCATGAGACATTTCTCCCATTCATTTGAGCCTCAAGGTACAAAAGACTTGGCCTCGGCTTAAGGCTACTAGCCTTGACCACAATGCCATCGTCTTACATTCGGTCCTCCGCAACTTGGCTTGGCTTGGTCCGCAAAGCCAACTTTAAACATTTCGTCCGCGGGACAAATTGGTTTGGTGCCACAAAACCAATTTCTAATAGTTTGTCCGCAAAACAAACATGTTTTGCCTTGGTAGTACAAAGCCACCTTCCCACACTCCGTCCGCGGCACGAACATGAATTGCCTTGGTAGGACAAACCCACCTCCCAACATTCCGTCCGCGGCACAAGTATGATTTGCTTTGGAAGCATAAAGCCACCTTTCAACATTCCGTCCGCGGCACCAACATGTTTTGCCTAAGTAAAATGGACCAAACAATTTCCACTCATTTCTTTGCGACCTATTTTGGCTAAAGCCACTTGTGGTGATGCGCCGCCAAACTTCTCTTTGGGACCATCGGCTTCAATGCTCTTGCAAACTTGATGGTCCCCACCATGTCCTCAAGAAGCCTTGGGGACTTAAACAAGGCATCCACCACCCGCTTTTAAATCCCCACCTAAAAGGATGCATTATTTAGAAAGCTCGTCCGTTTTAGGTGTATACTTCATTTGTGCGTTTGAATAGCGCACATAGGTCTTAAGAGGCCCCGGGTGCCTCATTAGCACCAAATTCATTCCAACATCAATACCTTCCAAGCATTTCGAATTGGAATTTCAATCCAACATTAATGCCCTCCAAGGTTTTGGGTGCTTTCGGTATTTTAGGCCCCAAATGTTTTTTTGAAGTTTGCGGGAGCCCTTTTCAAAGCACTCCTCCATTTTCCTTACCAAATCCACCCTCATGCCCACCATTGTCATTAGAACCAATGGTATGGTTAAATTCCACTTGCACATGATCCTTGTTCCAATTTGAGCCTCACAACCTTTTGGAAACCCCGGGTTCACCATAGCCATGTTTCCCTCAAAATGCGAGCTCAAAACTTGAAACCCTGCTCTGATACCAAGTGTCGCAACCTTTGCTAACCCCCTTAGCAATCTTGCCAATTTTCAATTCTAGCAAAGGTTACGAGCGCTAACCATTCGCATTCCGCCATGCTAATGGTTAGCTCCTCCTACCCCGGACCTTATAGTTCATAGGAGGGAACCAACCCTCCTACTTTGCTTTCGGGACTCACCCCTTTAATCACTAACCAACCCCTTTTATCGGTAACCAATCCTTAGATGTGGACTTCCATCCATGGAAGTCCAATCTTATGTTGATCATCGCGTTGCCGGAGCAACACTACAACAACCCGAACCATACTAGGCAACTATGGCCTCACAATGGGCCAAAGCCCATGGAGGCCGTGCCGTTCGGCCTCGGGTGGGTGAGGCCACACCCCCTCACCCATATAAGCCTCTAGGACTTTGCGCGGGGCCCCTACCCCACCGTCAACCAACCTCTTGTCTCTCTACCAAGAGTTGGGGCCAAGTGGACATTTTCCTTTAGCTGCTGGGCCTAGAACCCCCCCAGCAGCTTCAGACCATCATAACTTCCTTGTATGATGTCTGATCATAACAACCAACCACTCCATCTTCATCTACGCTTCACGTAGATGCCGATGGACTCCTCACTTGCCCCATTCGGGGAAGTCTTGAGGAAGTTATGCCTGTTTGAACCTTGGCAGTCCCGGGAATCACTCCCAGGCACTGCTGTAGCAGGGCGCTGTCCCGGGACAGCGCCCCACTCAAATGGCCATAACTCCTAGCTCACACCTCCGATTGAGGTGTTCTTGAGCTTTCTAGAATCACCACGCCATGAGCTACGCATAACTCATGGCCTTACCCTTGTGCCTCCTAGTCTTCGTGGGTGGGAGGCGTTCCCAACGCCCGGGGCCCTCACCCACACTAGGATCACTTGGGCCCTCTCACCAACGGCGCCACAAGTCCCGGGTGTCACTCCCGGGTCCCCCTTGTGCCCATGGTGTTTCGGGCACTCCTCATGGACAGGTGCGCGACACTCACCCCCAAAAACTCATCAGCGGAGCCAAAGGGGTGACCAGCAGGTGAGGAGGAGGTGAAGCGAGTGGGATTACACCCACCACCCACAAATCCGTCTGAGTGCACCGCACTGGGAAATTGAGGGGGCAACAACTCCTTGGCAAACATTAGGCGCATTGCAACAGCTGGTGTGAGGCCAAACCCCCCACCCTTAAGCGTCCGTAGTCCGAGTAGTGGGTTTGGGCTCACATTCCTCCGCGGTATTGGATTTGGACTTGGATGAGTCCATAGTACAAGGTTCACCCTTCAAGTGGTCTTGGATTTAACTGGAATTTCACTTTTAACAACTCAATGTACGATTTCAATACGTATGTGGAGAATGCACAAGTTAACTATGTTATTTTAACCTCCTTATGCTCGGGTGCTATTTTGTCTTTGTTTGCTTCTAACGTCCATCCGGCTGCTTTAGCTACACAAGCCCTTAAGGATATCCCTCTCCTAAATGGAGTCCGTACCGTTGACTCTATACTACCACTTGAACTATCACTTGTGTATTCCGTATCGCTACTATAAGAGGTCTCACTTGGTGTCTCCATACCGTACATAAGCCTTTAAGTATTAAGAAATACTTATGTGACTTATGTCAATCTCTCCCTCGCACCTTTGGTCTTTGCTTCCTTTGTCTTGCCATCGCGAGAGTGCTCCACATTCTCCATTAAGTTGTGCACGTGGTTTATTTTTAAAGAGAGGATGCAAGTGTTAAAAAAACACTATTCTCTATAGTCAATCTCAAATACATTTACTTGTGAAAGCCACACATAACACTAACTAGCATAATGTAACTAACTACTTGTCTATGAGCTAATTAGGTAGGCTATCTACTAAGCTCCTTCATGAACCCATCTCTTTACTTTCTAATTACATAAACCCAGCTCCTTCATAAACCCAGCTTCTTAGCTTCTAACTAAACAAACCCAGCTCCTTCATGAACCCAGCTCCTTAGCTTCTAACTAAACAAACCCAGGTCCTTCATAAACCCAGCTCTTTACTTTCTAACTAAACAAACCCAGCTCCTTCATAAACCCAGCTCCTTCATGAACCCACAACTTTGTAATTGTAATCCCCAACTACCTCACTAATTATTCAAGCCCTTAACTAATCTTCCTACCTAATTTCCCTAATTCTACTAACAACCCCTTTCTAATCACACAATTCTTCTCTAATCCTAAAATCCTAAAATCCTAGAGAGGAGAGGGGGAGAGAGAATTTCCTAACTTCACTAAGACTAACTAATCCACACAAGTATATTTTTGCACTCATCACAACATCAAGTGCTCAACTCTTAAACATGGAACTTGCAACCACGTGTATTCAAAACATGAACTTTAAGTACCACAAATTGGAATCATGAATTAACTTTAAAATTCTTCACGTCAACACTAATTCTACCAAGAGGTCAAGCCCTCTTCAAGGCTAACAAGCCTTGGCTCTCAAACTAAAAACTAAGCACACACATGTGCTCCAATATGGCTTCCCACACCCACACTTATAACTCGTGGGGTGCCTTGGAGCACAAAGGAAAGAGAGAGTGAGTGAGGGAAAAATGAGGGATTATATAGTAAGCTTGAGGGGGTGAGCACCCTCAAGGCTCACGATAAGCCCTTGAGATTTCCTCCTACTTAGTAGGCGCCAATCCTATCTTCTAAGTCTTCCTCCCTCAAATGATCAACAAGGATCCTAATTCGAACATTTAACTAGCCTTGGCTTTCTACCTACCACACTTTACCAAACTTGGGATGCTTCAACCCAAACTTAGCCTCCTTTGCTTTCCGCCGCCATAACTTTCTCCCCTTACTTTCCCAAATCGTCGCTCACCACTTAATTCAAACCACGATGCTTAACTCGTGATTTGATTGGTGCTTTGAGAATTTGCTTATCCTCCACCTTGCATTCTTCCTTGGGCCTTCCCCATTAAGTGGCCATGATGAGGTGGTCCACTTGTGCGCTCCATGTGATCCTCCATTCATCCCAATTCGAATGCACTTGCCTCTTGAGTCACTTTGGTTGTCTCCATCCATTTGTACTAGCCTACTCACTAACTACTCAATCCAAGTTCTCCTTACCTATCCTCATTCATTCAAATCCTTCCGAAGGTAAAAACACAATAACAACTCACATCCTAGCCTCTTACAACATGGTACTTCTAAGACTAACATTTCACTCTTTTTATATTTTTGTGAAGTAACATGCTACTTCAAAGTGCATCAACTAACGTTTCAAGGGTCTAAGACTAAATGTGGGCACCCTTTTGGGCTCACAGCTGGGTTGTGGCGGATCGTTTTGCAGATAGCCGTGAGGCGGGTGAGAAAATCGTTACTGGCGCATCAAACTGCACCTCTCACCACTGGCGACACTGGGGCGAATTCGAGAGGGAGGAGGTAGCTGCATTACATGAATTCCTCCTGAATAGGGCGAAGAATGCGGGGAGGAGATTGAAGAAGTGTCGCAACCCTTGCTAGCCCCCCTTGACCATCTTGGTTATTTTGAATTCTAGCAAAGGTTACGAGTGGCTAACCCTTAGCATTCCGCCATGCTAATGGATAGCTCCTCTTACCCCGGACCAATAGTTCATAGGAGGGAACCAACCCTCCTACTTTGCTTTCGGGACTCACCCCTTAATCGGTAACCCATTTCCCCAATGTGGACTTCCATCCATGGAAGTCCAATCCTATGTTGATCATCGCGTTGCCGGGGCAACACTACAACAACCCGAACCATACTAGGCAACTATGGCCTCACAATGGGCCAATGCCCATGGAGGCCGTGCCGTTCGGCCTCGGGTGGGTGAGGCCACACCACCTCACCCATATAAGCGTCTAGGACTCTACGCGGGGCCCCTACCCCACCGTCAACCAACCTCTTGTCTCTCTACCAAGAGTTGGGGCCAAGTGGACATTTTCCCTTAGCCGCTGGGCCTAGAAGCCCCCAGCAGCTTCAGACCATCATAACTTCCTTGTATGATGTCTGATTCCAGCAACCAACCAACCACTCCATCTTCATCTACGCTTCACGTAGATGCCGATGGACTCCTCACTTGCCCCATTCGGGCAAGTGGTGAGGAAGTTATGCCTGTTTGAACCTTGGCAGTCCCGGGAATCACTCCCAGGCACTGCTGTAGCAGGGCGCTGTCCCGGGACAGCGCCCCACTCAAATGGCCATAACTCCTAGCTCACACCTCCGATTGAGGTGTTCTTGAGCATTCTAGAATCACTAGGCCATGAGCTACGCATAACTCATGGCCTTACCCTTGTGCCTCCTAGTCTTCGTGGATGGGAGGCGTTCCCAACGCCCGGGGACCTCATCCACACTAGGATCACTTGGGCCCTCTCACCAACGGCGCCACAAGTCCCGGGTGTCACTCCGGGGTCCCCCTTGTGCCCATGGTGTTTCGGCCACTCCTCATGGAGAGGTGCGCGACAAGAAGGGAAGGTCTGATCACTCTCAGAGGGATCTACGAGTGGTTGCCGACTAATGCAGCCGAGAGAACGTGGACTATCGCCAATGATGAGGAAGGAATATCTGAGAAGGGGGGTTGCCGAAGCCCATTACAGTATCAGGCTCAGCTACTGCTGGGAAAGGGGGATCAAACTAATTGCAATCGAGGGGAGGTTGCGGCCAACTGCATGGGCCACTGTTAGGGGAGAGGGGTTGGAGCTACTTAGGCCTCTGCCGCAAGTTGTGAAGCAAACTGACGAACATGCACCGATGCTGTTGTGAGGCGAAGGGTCCAGTCCAGCTGCGACCGTGACTTGGGTAATGAGGGTTGGGCGTGTGTTAGGGGTTAGGTAGGGGTTAGGGATGTGTTGTTGTGTGGATTTGTAATTCAAGTATTTTTCAATACTTGCCTCTTGAGAATAATAAAGGAAAAGTTCCATTGCATAATTCCATTAGGAGACTACACAGGTGTTGACCAACATGATGTGGGTTGGCGCAATCAAGGGAAGTAAGCCCATCACAAGAGTCACAATTAATCAAGGGAGGGATTAACCTTGATTCACCCCTGATACACTAAGGTTCCAGTTGAGGCCACTGGATATCAAATACATGTGGGCTCTAAGCACTCACCCGGACTACGACGCATAAGGGTGGGGGTTTAGGGCTGACACCTCCCCCCCCCCCCCCCCCATTGATGTAAAAGCCAACCCATTGCCCATGGTCAGTAGTATCCAAGTTGTCTTCCAAGAGGTTCCGCCACTTTTCGAAGATTTTATCCGTGACCATGGCCTAGTCTTTGACTTTTGTTGATGTGAGGCTAAATTTTTCTTTTGCCTTATCCCAAGTAAGAAAATCTCGTTGTTCACTATCCCACACGATGTATACCCTTGCTGTAAAGTTCCAGACCTTTGGCATAAGTGAATTCATTGTTCATGAGTGCCACACCGTTTGACCACCAAATGTTCGAATGTAGCAATTCAAAACTAGTGTAGGGGGGAAGTTGGTATATTATTTTCACCATCACTTTCCATGCTTTACTAATATGACCCCACACCTTGGAGCCCGCAAACCCAATGTGTTGTTTGCTAGTGAACCAATCAAGGCTAACCCCCCCCCCCCAGCTCCTTCCTCTCTATGGGTTGAACCTGGACAATCTATATTTGAGCATAAGTTGAAGGTTAGGGCCACTTCACACACAAGAGTTAAGGCCCATGACCATTGCAATCTAAGAGCTCTCATTGGTCGAAAGGGCAGATTCCATCCAAGTTCACTTCACACACGGAGGTGAAGGCCTAAAGGCCCAAAGAAGACTTCATGGATGAAAAGTCAACATGGAGTCCTACATGGCGGACTATGGATAAGGTTACATGGTCTCCCGGAAAATTTGTTAGGCCCACCTCTAAGTGGTGGGCCTGACACAAATTTTGAGAGACCATGATTTTTTTAATAATTTTCCAGTAGGACATATTTGAGGATAGATTACAGAGCATATTCTTGAACAAATTCCAGGACAAACAAACACCACCAAGTACTTCTCTTAAATTGATAGAGTTTGAGACATTTTATATTAAACCAAGTCCTCTCCTCTTTTTTTGCCAACAAAATATGTAATGGTCCTACAACATGGTCTATTCTCACTTCACACGATGCTTGAGGGCGTGTGACTATATAAGACAACTTTCCCAACACCCATGGTATAGCCTTAGGATGAGAGTCAAGGGTCCTCATCGTTATAAGGTCACGGCTTTTGGTTCATGTGTGAACTGGCCCTTAGACTCACCCGATTCCATTGCCTTGATTATCCACTTATAAGGTAAAATAGTTTTGGCTGCCTCCGGGTCCACTAGTCCTAATCCGCCATATTTCTTCTTTAGGCAACACTCTCTCCAACTAACTTTGGTACATGTAAGTTGCTCCTTCCTGGATCATAAGTAATTACGAATTGCTCCTTTGATTTTTCTTAGGATTTTATTTGCTCCTCCCCATAAAATGATAAAAAAACCACAAGGTGGACAACAACACATGGTTATAGATAACCGCTCTCCTTGCAAATGATAATTTCATAGTCCTTCAGTGATCTAGTTTCTTAGTTATTTTGCTATAGAGGAATCAGTCGGTCAACATCACTTTTTGTTGAGGTTGAGTCCAAAGGGGGTGCTAAGCAATTTGGGGAGGTTGCCCTTCCTCTACCCATTGCCAATTGTAACCGTTGAGCCATTCGGGTTAATCCATGTATTTATCAAACCAGTAAGCACATGATTTCTCCCAGTTAATTTCCATGTCAGAGGCCGCATTGAAGATTTTAAGAAGGCATACAAACTCGTCCACGTGCCACTTATTCCATTTGACCATGAAAGAGGGGTCATCCGCATATTATGAAATGATTTGTTGTTTTTTTTCTCTTTGGCAGGGAGACCCGCTTTATCCTCCCCTCTTGCATTGGAATTTTTTTATTGTGTATGTAAACACCTCTCCGACTATGAGAAAAGGGTAAGGAGAAATTGGGCAACCTTACCTAAACCCCCTATCTACTTTAAATTATTACCTGGGCTACCATTGAGGTTAATTGCAGCTAAGGCATTCTCAAAGAGTAACTTGACCTAAGTAATGAGCTTCTTGCAAATATTCATCTTTTGCATTTCCCCGAAAAAGAACCTCCATAATACCTTGTTATATGTTCTAGAAAAATCTAGTTTTAAGAAAATTGTGAATTGTTTGGAAATCTTAGCCCAATGCATCGTTTCCTAAGTCAACACTATATTATCCAATATAATCTCATGGGAAAAAATGTCCTTTGTTTTGGGCTAACAACATCCCTAAGTACGGGTTGTAGCCTAGGTTGTAAGGTTTTGGCAATAACCTTGTAACTTGCCATAAGGAAGGTTATTGGCCTCCAATAAATGAGATCCTTGGACTCCCCCTCTTTAGGGATTAGGCTAATAAGCGCCCTAGTAATGCCTTCATGCAATGTCCCATTTTCTAAACCCCTTTTTAAAATTTGGTGAAAATCATATCCTATTCAAAATTGTCAAAAACAACTCCATAGAATTTTGTCATGCCCGGAAGTTTTCCTCGTTGTCATTGAGAAGATTGCTAAAGATAACTCTTTCTCTGTGATTTCTCGTGACGAAGAGTCATTCATAGCGGATGTAAACGTGGTTGGAAGACCCTCTAAGACCTCACTAAGTGTGTCCTCCGATACTTACTTATATTAATAAATGTCTCGGTAGAAGTCAAAACATATCTTCTCTAGGTCCTTCATTTTCCTAAAGGTTCTACCTTGTTTGTCTCTTAGCTCTAAAATGACTCCTTGCGAGTATTTTTGTCTTCCTGACTTAAAAAACTCTGCAATGCACTTATCTCCCACTTTTTGCCACTTGATTCTTGACCTTACTTCTCCTCCTCGCACTTTTCTCATCTATATTTCCTTTATGAGACTCTTGTATTGGTTAACCTCCCCTTGTTTTCCTACATCATATATGTCATCATGAAGATTAGCTGTGGCTACCTCTAGCTTGGCCCTAATATTGAGTTCTTCCCACTTGTGCTCCTTTGCCTTTTGCTTGTTGAGCTACTTGTAAAATCTAGTCACGTGCCTATGTTTGTAGAAGAATGACGCCCCAGGGAGTGCACTGTTCAAGTACTGTAAATATACACGTGCGTGCACAAAAGGGGTATTATTTAGAACAAGCATGTACAAATGTACGTACAAGAGAGATATTGCTATTAAGCAGGAAGTAGATATACATGAGGTTGGAGATAAGGCTATAAAAAAATATATGTAAAGTACGGGTTTACGCGTTTATGCGTTCAAGTTAGACCTGGACCAAGAATCATGCATTTTTTCATCCACTAAGTAACGACCTTATTTGGAGTTATGATCTCATATATCATATTGTGGTAGAATTGGATACGGTTATTGCTTTGGCCAATTTGACGTATGATGCTGAAACAAACACGTAGGAACTTCATCCAAGTGATGAAAATATCTTTAACGACTTTATAACTGAAAATCCATGATTTGATATTATACATATAATAGGGCCATATTTTTGCATTTCCAAACATTTATACACATGTTATATAAAATTTCTGTATTTGTTTTTGGACCCTTGTGTACGTATGGAAATGTATTTTGAAGCAATGAGATTTATAAGTATATTGCTTGATTTTAGAAAAAATAAAATGTATACATGGGTGTTTTAATAAGGGGCATGCACACACGTGATTCTTGGTTTCAATAAATAGTGCATTCCCTGAGAATGACACATCGTTTGGCAGATTAATCCACTTTTCTCAAATCCTATATGCAACCTCCCATTTAAGGTGTGGTATATTCCACTTAAATGTAGATTTTCTCACCTCTCCACTTCCCATACACACTTCCACTTGGACTGGCGAGTGATCCGAACCAACCGGGTAACTGTGAATAAAATATGTTGTGTGGTGTATCTTTGACCTACTATGCGTTGGGATATAGAACCTATCAAGTCTTGCTAGTCTTTGCATCCGACCCACCTGTTCATTGTTCCATGAAAATCGGCGTCCACCTTCATGGACGTATGTGTCTTTTATTTGCAAAGCGTTAAGTAGATCGTTGCATGTATAGTTTTCTAAATTACTGATAACCCTTCTGCAATCATTGGATTTATTTTCCAAACTTTTTGTCATATTAAAGTCCCCCCCCAATTACGTGCTCGCAATCATTGGGTAGAGAATATGTCATTATGTCATAAGTGTCTTCTATCTGTGGGGATATTAGGTGCGTAAATGCATGCCATTCCAATATTACCTCCTTCTATTCCTTCCATCTTAATCCAAACTATTATATTTTCGTACAATGCTACATGTGCAATAACTAGTCTTGCGTTTGTGAGAGAGTAATATTCTCACCCCCCCCCCCCTTTACTTGCCGTGTTTGGGTAAGGCCAACTCCTTTCACCTAGTGTTGCTTCTAAAACCCAACTTGCGCACCCTAGTATGAGTCTAGCTCCTAAGTTCTCTAGTACCCTGCCTCTTAGTTTATGCTCTTAAATCATAATAATATTTGCATTGGGTGTTAATGACTCAATAAAACACCATTCTTTTGTAATGATTTCCTAATCATTAAGTCCTCAAATATTGTGCATGATAATATTCCACTTTATAAGGGTGCTAAAAGGTGTTTCGTGACCTTGCTTTTCCTAACCCTCTAGCAGGGATTTGCTTCTAAATTTCCATATTCTCCGTTACTTAGGGGTTAAAACATGTTTCCCTAGACCCTTAAGGCTAGTAGCATTGTTACGGATAGGTGTATTAACTGGTGTTGCTATTTGGCTTTGCCCAATTACATCCTCTCCCCTAGTCTCTTTTGAAGTAGTTGGGCTATCCAATCCAACGCTAGCTAAGATGTCATTGTATATGCTGCCCATGTTCTTATTATTTGGATTAAGCTGTCTCTCCCAAATTATCTCCGGTGGCACCCTTGGGTTAGAGTGCGGCATTTACATCTTTGGGTACAAGCTCCAAACGAGTTTCATATCATTATTAGGTGAGAGGTCCATCCACTTAGCTAACCTTTGAGCTTTGTTACCGTTCCTAAAACTCGTTGGCTCGTGTCCCCATGTTTGTTTGTCGACCATAATGGATTCATTGTGTGGGGTTCTAGCATCTTCGTCCCCTCCCCACGTCGCACTCCTTAGTCTTATGGCGTCCGCGGAGTATTGTGAGGCCAAATCCACCACCCTTAAGCGTCCTAGTCCGGGTGATGGCTTTGCGAGTCACATGTATCTCTTACAAACTTGAACCATGTGCAAAGTAATTTTTATGTCCAAAAGAACACATATTGTTTCCACTCATTGTACTTTATTAATGTTAGCCTCTTGGTTTGTGGTAGAGTTGGCTTTCTCAAGCGTCCAACCCGTGGCTTTAGCCACACATGCCCTTAAGGACATTCCCCTCGCTCGTTTAATCTTCACTTCCTTTTTCTTGCCATTGCAAGAATCTTCCACATTCTCCATTAATAATGCAAGTGAGTTATTTTGACCAAGAGGTGCAAGTGTTGAAAAACACTTTTCTCAATAGTTAAACACACTCCTGCAAACCCACACGTGGCACCAACTAGCCTAAATGAATATAACTTCTTAGCTACCACTAAAGATGGCCTAATGTGATCTAGTTTTTTATGTGCTAATACTTACTACTTGAGCTAGCCTTGCTAACCCCTAGATAGTCTAAATGAATTGTTGCTAGGCAACCCAACTGCCTTCTGATTCCAGTCCCGGGTGTGGTCTAACCTCCAAGCCCAGCTGCCTTTGATTCCAGTCCCGGGTGTGGTCAAACCTCCAAGCCCAGCTGCCTTTGATTCCAGTCCCGGGTGGTCTAACCTCCAAGCCCAGCTGCCTTCTGATTACAGTCGCGGTGTGGCCTAACTTACCAAGCCCAGCTGCCTTCTGATTACAGTCGCGGTGTGGCCTAACTTACCGAGCCCAGCTGCCTTCTGTTCCAGTCTCGGGTGGTCTAACCTCCAAGCCCAGCTGCCTTCTGATTACAGTCGCGGTGTGGCCTAACTTACCGAGCCCAACTGCCTTCTGTTCCAGTCCCGGGTGGTCTAACTTACCAAGCCTAGCTGCCTTTGATTCCAGTCGCGGTGTGGCCTAACTTACCAAGCCCAGCTGCCTTCTGTTCCAGTCCCGGGTGGTCTAACCTCCAAGCCCAGCTGCCTTCTGATTTCAGTATATGAAGTTATAATACCCGAATGGGTATCCCAACCACTAGTTGCACCCTAATCCAAACTCTCTCCTTCCCTAATCACATGTTTTCTAAGTTTTTTTTTTTTCTTTCTTTTTCCTTGCTCCTAAATAATAAACTAATCTAACACACTAATTGCACTAACTACTAACTAGTCAACACGTGCAACTTTAAACTCTAAGAGCTCCCTCAATTGGGAGGCATTGAGAGAGAGAGCTTAACTAATTAACTTCACTAAGAACTAATGTCTCACACACGTGGCTCAAGCTCTTTAAGAACTTGCTCTCTTGAGAGCGCTTGATGGAGAGAGAGGAAAATGAAAGAGAAAACACCTTAAGTAGCAAAGAGGGAGAGAGGGAGAGAAGGAGAGAGAGGTGAGGATAGGGTGAGAGGATTAGCACCTCCAATCACAATCCCTTAACCTTCACCTTCAAAGTAGGGACTAATCCCCTTCCACCAAGCTTCCTTCTTCCTAAACTACCAAGGTGGATCCAAAAGTGGGCATTTAACCCGCGGAGCTCACCTTGCTTCACCTTACCCCCTACTCACATTATCAAGGCATACTCTTATTGAATTCAACCTTGAAATAATCACACAACACATTCTAAAGCCTAAACTTAAATCCAAACCACACTTCACTCTTTTTATGTTTTGTGAATAATCATAACACATCAAAGTCAAACTAAAATTGGTTTCGAAGAGTTAATCACCACATGTGGGCACCATTTTGGGCTCACAAGTACCGTACCTTAGGGGCAGCTTCGGCAAATAATAATTCCAAATAGTAATGATGAGGTAAAAAAAAAAATTATGCAACCAATTTGCCAGAAAGTTAGGAAATTAATTTAGGTGAATGGCGAAATGTCCTAAAAATCCAGCTCATGAATAAGAAATAAAAAATTGTAGGTCTAATCACATGAAGTCCATTAGGTCCTCACGAGCCCCTTGCTTACTTAATAATAGACAAACTTCAAACTCATTAAGGAACACAAGGTTGGCACAAGTCTCTTGCCTACTCAATAATAGGTAAAAGTCAAATCCATTATGGAGCACAAGGCTGGCAGTGGCAGTGAATAAGCAAAAGGGATTGCAACGGCAAGTCTTATTCTGGCCTCTTGCTCGCACATAAGTTAGTGCCTCTTCCTCTCAGATCTTCTCTTCCCTTCGAGTTTGGAGTTCTGGGATTTCGAAGGGACTCGACTGTTTAGGGTTTGTAGCACCTGTGAGTTTCTCTTGAGAAGGACGAGAGGAGCAAGAGGTGACTTGATTTGGTGTTATTGCACAATGAGATCTTACAGGCTCTTTGAACTTGTAGAAGCTTCTAGTCTTGGTGGTGACTGGCAATAATTTCTTGATTACAGTTGTGTCTGTTGTTGTGTCTTGCAGTTGGGTTGTGTACATATCATCCACAGCTGTGGAGGTTATTAAACCTGATGTCTATCCAACATTACCTGAGGAGCCTGGTACCAAAACTCCTGGTGCATGTAGAGTGGGGATTCGGTTTCCTGATGGCTCAAGAGGACACCGAAGGTTTTTGAAGACACTTAGTCGGATGCTCGGAGACTCTTACAGTGCTGATCAGATTTGTGGTCCTTGAGCATCGGATTTTATGTATGAATGACAGGGACTTAGTGTGGGGCGATGGCTACTACAATGGGAGCATCAAAACGAGGAAAACCACACATGGCAGGGAGCTAACCTCAGAGGAGTTTGGGTTGCAACGCTCCCAGCAGCTCCAGGAGCTCTATGACAACTTGTCGAGTGCAAAATCTGGACAACCACAGCCACCGAGTAAGCCATCTGCGTTGAAGCACTTAGTCGTATGATGGTTTGTTCCCACTACTGACTAGATTACAAAGATGCCAGTCACATTTATTTTTGCAATCCTATAGAGTGATTTAATTTAAACTGATGTTGGGTTCTGTGGGTGGACAGTTTCTGTGGTCATTTTGCAGTTCCCAAGTGCAGGAAGCTGCTGCTGGACGTAAGTTCCACTTGAATCAGACAGTGCCAAGAGCAACTTCTTAAATCCCCAAACCCTAAACCCTAAACCCGGGAAGAGGCACTTCTTAAATCGAGGACGGCAGTAGGTTAGGGGCCGGACGAGGTCGGTGATTGATTGGCGTCTCTCAAGTTTCCGCTCATTAAGGATCCGATAGAGGGGGACAGTGTGAGCCTGTGCTTGCTATAATTGGGTTGAGAGTTCATCACCAATCTTCAGTGTTCATTCAATCCATTCCAATTCTCAAGTTCGTCTACCATTCGAGGCAGGAGAGTTGCACAAGGATCTCATTGTTTCTCTTGAGTTCAATGCATCTCTGAACTGCTGTACTGAGTTCCATGCTTAGGATATTATCGTCTGCAACTCCTTGAATAGTTGTTTCTAGTTCTAGAATCTCTCTGTTGAGATGAAGTTCTTTGAATTTGTTGTTGGAATGAATGCTCTAGGGGTTAATATCAAACTCTAGGGGTTTGTGACCATTTGTAAGCTCTGGTTTTGTAGCTGTCAATGTTTTCTTTACAACTCTGATTTAAACTTACTTGCATTGAATGTGGAAGTCAATGTTTGTTTTACAAGTCTGAATCATCTAAACTGCATCTTGCTTTGAACGTGCAGTCTATAACTAGAGGAAATCAAGGCTTGCCCACAAATTTGAATCTGCTAGATTGATTGGGGATGAACAGTTGCAAGAACATATATCCAAAGATGTGTGCTCCAACTTGTCAATCTTCATTCAACTTGTCCATTCTTGAAACATTCTTTTGTGCACTTGATTTCCTGCTTCGTTGTCTCTTATCTTTCGTACCCTGATCAGTGTCGTGCTTGTCATCTGCGTGTAGGGTTCTGGCATAGGATAAAATTCAAATTGTAGGCAGTTAGTCTTGGTAAGAAAATTACAAGTTTATGGCAATAAAAAGATCTCACATTTTAACACTTCAGATGTAACTTCAACTTTTTCTTTGAACTTGTTTGGAATGAACATACATTTTTCTGGCTCGATCTTTCATGGTTGTCACTACAGATCTTTTGTTTTCCCTTGTAGCAGCAACAAGAGATAGATTCTTCTCCATTATGGCTTCAATACTTTCGTCTGGATCTGTTTCGTCATCCTTTTCCTTGCAAATTTCTTCTGCACCTTGTACTTCGTTGAACAGTGAACTCTTCATGTGTTCCTCCATAGCAGATGTCTAAAATGATGATTCAAATGCTTGATCTAAGCCACACATGCTCCATCCTCGTTTAATCATGTCTTTTTTGTTGATATGTTGCCATGCTTGATACAACCAGCTGCACAACAAAGGCTTAAGCACTGACATTTTTGTATTTAACTCTACATCTTGTAATTCCTTCTCGTCAATCTGTTTGCCAATATTTTCAGAAGTGTAATTGTCAAACTGTTGTCTGAAACCATGCTTGAATGGGCGCTGTAAAATCAAATCTGCTGGCTGAAAAACGCTGGTGCAATTTGCAGGGACAAAGATAAGTAGAATCTGTGGATGTGATATCTTCAACCAACAAATGAAGTCCTTAGAAATATGAACACTCCAACAGTCCAGCAGCCATATCAACTTTGTTTCTTCATCCAATCCCATCTCTTGCACTTGTTTTCTTCTATAAGATTGTAAAATTCGTTCAACAAATTGCTTGCAAGTGGTCAAGTTGCTCCAATGATTGCTGCTATATGTTAAATGCCAACCGGCATCTTCACACATTTGGCGACCTTCATTTCGAGGTGGGAGAGATCTATCTGTAGTCCCTGTAAAGACAAGTTGAAAAGGTAACAAGTTTCCTGCAGCTGAAGAAGACACTGAAACTGTAATTTGTCTTTTGTCTTCCATACCTAAGATTTGTACATGTTTGGACCCTTTCTCTACCCAAGTGCGTGCACCTCCCGCTGGTACCAGATGTATCCCTGTTTGGTCAGTGTTTATGACCAGTTCTGGTGCAATGGAATGGGCTGTAACACATCATAGAAGTATTGGTCATGCTTTGAAGTATTTGCAAACGAAATACAAGTTGCCTGGACAAACCAAGAGTGTTTATGATGATTTAACCAGAGGTTCCATGAGAGAATGGTTCACTAAGACAGGGGAACTAAAAGATGGTACAAAACAAACAATCTTCAAAGAAACAGCAACTTACACAGGTGCAGAGAGATGGTACAAACCAGTTCTTGTATGGTCCTCTAGTTTTTTTCCTCTTTGGTGTTGTGTCACATTTCTCCTCTTTGATTGGAACAAGTACAGCTTCAATCTCCCTCTTAGGCCTCCCCACTGGACATTTCTGAACTTCTTTCTTGATTGATTTCTCCAACTCCATCTTCACATGTAGCTGAGCAAAGTCACGCTCAACCCTATCTTCCATTTCCTCTTTGTCTATGACTGTGAACATATTGCTCAAAACTTGTTGTTTACCCATACTCTCAATCACTCATTGGCAAAACACTTAACCTTATAAGCACTTACAAGAATCAAAGCAATGTTGCAAACTTCTCACAAGTCCCTTGACAAACTAGCATTTGCACAAACATGCCCCCATGGTAAACATTGAGATTAGGGTTAGTTAAGCAAACTTAAGTGAACATTTAGGTTAAGTTAAGGTAAAGGTCGGCTGCCACTTTCAAAACATCATAATGAAGTAGCAAACAAAGAATGAAACGCCATGAACTGTGGATGAAAGTTGAACCTATAGTTATTTATTTTTTCAAAAAGTCGAATTCTTAAATATTACTTTTATTTCTGCCGGACATTAAAATTTGAAATTAATTAATTATTCGACCACGAGTTGCCGAAGCTGCCCCTAAGGTACGGTAGTGTTTTCCCTTGGACCCATCCCCTCTTTCAAGTAATTCCTTGGCCTATCCCTTTTGTAGCTTTACCCCGCTTTCATTTTTGTCATTGCCAAAGGCCCATCCTTTCTGGCCCTCAAAGGTTGTTCCTTGACCGTTCTGACCTTGAGGGGGCGTCCCCCTGGTTCGCCCCCCTAGTTCTTATTCCCTCTAGGCATCTTCGTCCACCCTCTTGGCCTCTAGTGCCTCCCTAACACCACTTGTGGCCTTGCAACCTTTGGGCAGAGTTTCCTTATGTCTCCTCCTCTTCCCTCTCTTGCTCTGCCGCCTTGTGGGTAGCGTGAGCCACTGGCTCGCTCCTTGCCTCTTGCCTTGCCCTCACCCCTTCCTTGTGCGTGATGTAGTGATAGTCCCAAGTGTTTGGTGCAACCATCTAGGTTGTTGTTCCTTTCAACACTTCTGCCATTCCGTGCATCTTGCCCTTCTACGCCATGGTCCAACTACAGTGTTTTCTTTGAGTTCCCCTACACTCATTTGGTTACCTCCTACTTCTTCTTCACCTTCGCCCTTTGCGATCTGCTCTGCCTCCTCTAGCACCAGGTCTCGGGTGTCATCTTCCTCGGCTTCTTGCATTTCGATTTCAACCTCATTTCCGAAGACTTCATCTTCTTCCAAATCCAAAGTTTTTTTGATGAGTGGAATTTAATGAGACCTTTGCTCCCGTGGCCAAGTTTATCATCATTAGATGCATACTCGCATTAGGATCGGCCTTAAATTGGGAGATCCATCAAATGGATGTAAAAACGGTGTTTTTTTAATGAAATATTGAAGGTGAAGATTTATATGTATTAACCGGAGGGCTTTGTACAAGAGAAAGTGTGAGCCCAAAATCGTGCCCACATGCGTTCTTAATCTTAAAATAATTAAAATTTTAGGCTTTGGATTTACATGAAACGTTCAAAAACAATAAAAAGAGTGATGTTCATTAGCTTAGATTGGAGTTACTTAAAGCTCGTGTGTTGAGTTAATTAGAGGTTAGGATCATCGCTTAATTGATCTAGTAATTGTTGAGGGTTAGGTATTACTTCAGGCAGAGGGTTCGAATTCAGGGTTTTAGCGTTTGAATTAGGCACCTCGCTGTCCGTTTAGGGGGGGGGGGTTAGGGCCTTGTGGATAATCTAGGGGATCTGCAAAGGAAGAGGGGATCCTCTCTCTCTCTCTCGGGCTCTCTAATCAACTGAACAGAGGTGGAGCAGCCGCGGTGGGCGTCGCGCAGTCCGATGTTGCGATTTTTTGGAGTTGGTCTGCATTGCCTTCGGCCAGCGGGATGTTGGGAGGCTCAATTACCATAAAATTGGCGACATTGAACTCATGGTGGGGAAAGCAGCAAATGTAGGCATAGAGAAGTGGGTACAGAGGAAGAAATAATCTGGGGTTGGGGCAGAAGGTTGTGGATTCTAGGCTCAAGGGCTCTTCTGGTGTGTGAAGAGTATGGAATGGGCTAGGGGGCAAGGAAGCATGTCCCCGAGGTGTGCTGGAACCCAGAGTGAGAATCGAACTCGCAATGGGGTGGGTGGAAGCTCAGTAGCCGCACAAAGGGGATTGACCGCGGAGGAGGGTGCCAGAATTTGTAGGAGGGACTGAAGAATGGGCATTAGAGAGATGCGACCAGGCGGCCAGCAAGGAAATTCGACGCTCATACTTGAATGAGGGAAGTTTGCCACACTCTGAATCTGATTGAAGGGTCAAAGTTCGGTTCACCAACCAAGGCGAAGCCCCCCCGAGTTCAATTTCTGGTCAATTGACTAGATAGTGGCGAATCTGTAGAGGTTCAGTGCCTCGAATGCGGCTGAATGTAGCTGCAGGTGATCACAGGGAGCTTGAATTTCAAGAGTCTGTGCAAGCAAGTGGCAACAACTGTTGTGGGAGGGGCTAGAGCTTGTGGTAACGGAGTGCGTTGCCAGGGCAGGAGGCTCAAGGTCGGTACATACAACGACCGTTAGATGAACTAGGCCGAAGGCCTAAGAGGCTGCCGGAATCAGGAATCAACCACTGTCGAGGTTATGGGCACGGCTTAACTGAGTTGGAACAGGGGATAGCACTGGGCTGGTAGATCCAAATGGTAGGTAGTAAGGGACTTAGGAATTAGGATTAGGGATGTAGGTGATTCATACGTAGGGTAGAGGAAAAATGTATTACCTAATTAGCAAATCTTGGCAAGGGAATTGGCCTTGACGACCGTTGATTTGGTGTTGGCCTTAAACCATGCTTAGCATAGTTCAGTGTAGTGAGGTTTAGTGTTTTCAGTGTGACATGATGGATGAGTATGCGTGGGCAATGACCACAAGGGCATAGAGTATTTCTCAATACTTGTACCTTGGGCCATTTGAATAAAAGTTGTGTGTTTTATATTTATTTGGTTGTGGCGTTGGGAGCTTAATTCCAAGGCTAAGGGAAAGTAGGCAAGTGCATGTGAGCCATGGGCTCTCACCCGGATTACAACGCACAAGGGTGGGGGTTTATGGCTGACAGAAAGCAAGGAGAGCATGAGACCATCTCAATCCAAGCATTGTTCATATGCCTTTGTATAGGTGTCTATGCTTGTGCAATCTTATCTCCTATTGATTCCAATAAAATCCACATCACTGTTGATTCCTTACGGTGGTGGTATGAGGTACCCTCTATGAGATAGACTTGTGGCTAGTGTCAATTTGATGGTCCAATTGAAAGAATTCCATGAGGCTTCCTAATATTGCATTCTGAAATACTGATTGTGGGAGTCCAACATTCGACGGAAATACGGAAATACGGAAATACGGATCCATTTTCCATATTTTACCCTGCTTATATGAGAATAATAGGGTCTCTTAGGTTAAATTAATTGTACTAGGAAATAGGGCATTCTAATTCCGCCTCGCGCGATAAAAAAGATAAAAAAGAATATTAGTACCGGTCTGTCCAAAATTCAAAATGGGTTAGGGGGACCGTTTGATCATGGTCCGGACCAAGTAACGGTCGCGCCAAGATTAACCAACGGTCCGGAAGTGGCGGTTACAATGGATTTATGACGGTTGGGGGAAGAACCGTCGGAAAACGGTTAGCAACCGTTTTCCGTTAAACCAAACGGTAATAAGGGAAGAAAGAAGGAGGAAGGATATTTAAGTGTCCCTTCCTTCTTCTTCCCACTTTTTTTTTCCTGTTCACAAGAGGCAAATTGTTGAGAGAACGAGTGGTGAGGTTGTTTTTTTCGAGCCGCCAGCAGTTGGATTGCTGGGACTCCGCACTTTCTAGTCGCCGGCAGTTGGCTTGCTGGGACTTTGTAGCAATTAGGCGGAAGAGAGGGAATCCGGAGGGGAGAGAGTTTCCGCAGTTGAGACAGATAGAGAAGAGAGGAAAATGCCGGAAGCACGGGAAGAGGATCGGAGGGAACCCATCCCGGTTCCGCTCAAAGCCCTCATCCCTGCAATTCCGAGGGAGGACGGGGAGTTGCAAGAGCTAGCGGAGGATCTCCGGGTTATGGGTTGCGCGGGGTTGCTCGCCAAACCCTGGAACCTCCGAGCGGAAGATACTCTCCGGGAGTTCAAGTTCGAGAGAGGAAATCAGTGGTGAGGAACCAAGATGAGGGATCCGGATAGTTGGACTCCGGATGTATGGAATAGGGTCTACGGGTTTCCGAGGGGAATTACGGAAGGATGGGCCGGCCGCCGCGATGGCCTATTCGCCGGAAAATTTAGAGGGGACGCGGACCCGAAGGACGGTTTTCACCCCGGGAACTGCCGGAACCTAAGAGAGCAGAGGGTGTTAGAGTTCCTCCTGCCCATCCTAAACCCGGACAAGCCGAAGAGGATTAGCCTTACCATGGCTAACACCCTGTTCGGAGCTATGTCCGGAGTTCAGCCAGTGAATTGGGGGCTGATCATTCAAGAGATAGTAGGACGGGCCCTCCCCCATATAGGCCGGAAACCCTCCTTCCTCCCCCTTCATTCTGCACCTCTATCAGCATTTCGACTGCATCACGGCTGAGGAGGAGGACCTGTTGACGATAGTGGCGGACGAGGTCACCTACAAGCTCCATCCGGAAGCTGGAGACCTCGAGATGGAGACTTCCAGCGACCCCATCATTTCGGAGGCCCCTCCCTCTTCACCCGGAAGCCCACCGCCGACCGTCCAGAGGCCAAGCTCTCCTCCCCCTCACTATCATCCGGAAGCTAGACCTAGCCGGGAGACCACTTGGCGGAATGTAGATCTCTCCGCCTGGGATTTTCCGGAAAATCCCTTCAAGCGGGTCCAGGAGGGGTTGGAGGACCTACAGAACCAGTACTACCGGCTGGAACACATCGTCCGAGGAGCGAACCAGGCCCTGGACGACTGCGGACCCGGAAACATTCTCCGAGAATTGGCAAAGACGGCGGACAGGAAGGAGCTCGAGCAAGCCAGGACGGAGAATGCTCACCTCACCGCGCAGGTAGTGGCCATGACTCAGGAGCTGAGTCAGAAGAGTGAGGAGATCTGGAAGTACCACGCGGAGCAGGCAGTGGTCTTCAGTCGGATCCGGGAGCTGGTGGGGCATCCGGCAGAGATCGTCAACAAGGCGCATCTCTACGACCGGATGATGGAGTCCGGAGAACCCGCTTCCGCCAGACAGACCCTCCCCATCCTCATGAAATACTCACGGACGATGAAGGATCTCCTAGCGGAAATCCAGAAGGTGGTTCCGCCAAGCGGAACACCCCGGAAGGTGCTCTATTCGGGTCCGCCTGGGTCACCAACCGGAACCCTCTACGAGGTGGTTGGTGAAGTCGCCCTGGTCCAGAATCCGCCAACGTCTGCAAGACCCAGCCAGCAGGGAGGCGGTTCTCGGCCTGCTAGTTCTGGAAGAGCTCCGGAAAGGATCCGCTCTCCCCAGGTGAGGCGGAAGAGCACCGGGTCTGTTAGATCCGGACGGGGCCAGTCCCCTGTCCCGCGGACTTCGGATCGGTCCCGGACTCCGGACAGGGCTAGGACGCCAATAAGGCACCAGACTTCGGATCGAGAGGCAACTCCGAGCAGGGGTAAGGCCCCTATGACCCAAGCCTCGCCGTCGTCTCTTCTAGACTGCCAAATGGTTAGCCCATTCCCTCCGCCACCCTCGAGGGCGGCCTCCAACAGGGATCCGCGGACTGCCTTGACCTCGGGTGGACAGAATCCGGAACAGCACACCGGAAGCGATCCTTCCCCGATCCGGAGCATCCGGAAGGGTAATACAGTTTCCGGAACACCAGGATCCGGAACACCGCGGACCGAGAGAGCAGCGGACTCGGAGGATGAAATTGCCCCTTCTCCGAACATGAGGAGGATGCTCACGCGGCTGCAGAAGGCATCGCCGGGAGGGGGCTCATCCGCCGTCAGTGGACTTGGCATCCATTCAAAGGAGGGAACGGCTCAGAAGAAGCATCGTTTTTCTTAGGTTAGGATGATAGTTAGATCAGTTAGGCAGAATAGAGGTAGGAAGATAGGACTTAGGAGTTTTTGAAGATGAGGAATAAAATTCTCCCTCGGGTTTTGTCAGCGGAAAATCCGGATCTTGATCCGGGAAATCCGGGAGAACGGATGCAGTTAGGGTTTTTCGTAGCGGCGGCCGCCTAGGCCGCCGCCTTCAGTTTAGGGATTTTGGGCCTCTACTTAAGGCTGAATAAGGAGTTGGAGAAGGGTTCCTTCTCCATTGTTTTACTTTGATTACTTCTACTCTAATAAACTCTTTTTTGATCTCTCACTCCTTGATTGTCCTTGCTTGATTTTGCGTACGAATGCTTCTGAGAGTGTTAGCGGAGGATGGAGAGTGCGAGGGGATAGGAGTTCCGGATACGGCATAGGAGAAGGGACCCGGATCATAACTAGTTATTGCCTTGCGGATCCTCTCTGTGTGTAGTGGGAGGGAAACCTCACTGTTCCGGAGGGTTGAGTAACGTCTAGGTGGGATAGCCACTGGGAGGATTGGGCGAGATCCGGAAGGGGTCCGGACTTACGCCATCCGAGCTTCTGAAGAGGTCCCACCACCCTTAGACGGACCAATCCGAAAGGTGGTACGGATCGCCCAGTTAGCTCAGATTGAGTAGAGCCCCAGGAAGTGATAGCCGGATCGATCTGTCAAAAGAGGATGGAAGGACCGGAACAATTAGGATTCCAGGTTGGAGGCCATCTCTGGAGTATAGTGGGAAGGGAACCTCATGGTTCCGGATGTCTGGGTAACGTCTAGGTGAGATAGCCGTGGGGAGGACTGGGCAAAGATCCGGAAGGAATCCGGACTTGCGGCAATCTGATCTTCTGAAGAGGTCTCACCGCTTATGGACGGGACAATCTAGAAAGTAGTACGGATCACCCACTTATCCCGTCGAGTCAGATCTCCGGTTGGAATCTGGAATACTCCGGTCGTTGCGGTCCTAGGATATAATCCGGATATCTCTGTGTGACCTGCCAAGACGGATTCGGCCAATCCAGATTGGTTGTGAGGGAATATCCGGATCCCAATCTTATAAGGGACGTCTCCACCGGAGGAAACCACCTATTCAAAGAGGGTAGAACGTAGAGGGGTACATATGAATCAAAGGGGTGAGTAAGTATTATAATTAGGACCTAAAGATACAATCTGGAGAGGCAAACTCCGGAAGAAGAAGAGTGTCCAAAAGACCGAAAATCCGGAAACCGGGGTTTCCGGAAATTCGGCTAAGGAGTAGAAGGTAAGCGGGTACAAAGAGTTCTAAACCTCCTACACTTCACATAATCCCTGGACGATACTAGGGTCATCCGGACAAATCCGGATTAGGCACTTGAAAACGCCAATCCGGATATTGTGGTGTTCGCGTGGTCCCACAGTGATGAAGATTTATCTCTAATGGGATTAAGGGGCAATCCAACACAAATGTGGTTTAAAGACATAAAATAGTAAAAGATCCAGCATTACATGAGCAAAAATGGCACAATCTATTATCTCTAGAGATAGGGATAGTCAACCATTGACCAATTTCAATGGAAAGTCTATTATTTGAGGTGTGACAAGCACTAGTGATCTTGCGTTGTGTGTCAACGGTAGTGTAGCATTAGATAGTCCTTTGATAATTATGCACATTGGTTCACATAACAAAATCATTATCAGACTTTCAAGGAATCAACAAGTAGTAACCTTTATAGGCACTTCATAAACAATTCATAAACTAATAGCATTACATGGACATTTCATAGAAAACAAACATAAACATTACCTAGACAAATAGCATTACATAGAAATTACAAGTGTGATCAACTACTAACATGTGTGCATTTCAGTTGTGGGTGATGAGTTGCATTTGCTTTTCCAAGTTGATGGGGAAGTGGATGCTTCAATGATTCCACAATTAGCGATGAAGTACTCATACAAAGCCACGTTGTAGGTTGCCATGCAATCTTACTCTCTTCTCCCCTTACTTCTTTCTCTCCCTCATCTCCCATTTCTTCCTTTCCCTTATCACTCATTTGTATCCTCAATATATTCAAATCACCTTCAATACCCTCAAATATGCACAATTTCACTCAACCAACTCAAATCAACACTCAATTGCATAAAATATGCATTTAAGCATTACAAACACTCAGTGCAATACTTATGACTTCCAAATGTGCCCTTGTACACCTACAATGCTCCAACTCTCTAAACCTTCACACACCAACCAATGCTTCAAATGTGCACGAATGCACCTTCATTTGTATGGGGTAGTCTAAGACGTTACTTTTGGCCTCTACCTACTAGTACATTTTGTAATAGATAACTTTTTTTATGAGTTAATTTCTATTTTGAGGAATACATTTGTCTACAAGCAACCATATTGTTGTGAGAAAGGAAATTAAAAAATGCCTATATAAGATGTTCCAAAAATAATATTTTGCTACGTATCTTTTGAACTTCTACGTCCAAATTCTAAAAGTGTTGGATTCTAAACCATGAGAAATAGATAGTCAAGCCGGTTTCATCAAAACTAAATCAACAATGTTTTGACTAGATCAAACCTAACTTATAAATTCGTGACTAAAGCACCAATCAATTCCTAGGTTATAGATGTTCAGCTAAATGTATCCATGTCATCCCTCTTACTATTGCTTTGTACTAATTGAGTGTTGCAGTGGTAATTTGGGGGCATTTGAAGTGAGACCTAATGTGAACTCCTAATAAAAACAATGCATCTCAAACAACATGTGTTGTAATTTGCGACCCTTTTATTTCTATGTTGAATGTACTGGGGATGTTTTGTTGTCTAATCCTCGTGTACTTATATCCCAAAAGGTGCATGTGCCTAACCAAAGGGCAGGACAATTGTTTAAGCTCTAGCTCTACAATGTGGAGGACTTGCTTTTGAAATAGAGTAAGGTTTGAGTAACTATGTTTTATAGTAGTTTTTGGAGGCTTACCGTGAGAGTTGGTTCTTTGAGTGGAATTGCACATCTATTTTGAAGGTCATCAAACTCTTGTCAGTATATTAACATGTTGTTTTCTGTTCAAAATTGAAAATGCATTCCTTAGTATTGTATATTGGGTAATAATGTTTACATATCAGGCACCTTCATTTGAGTGCTACAATGTGGCCAGGCTTGAGAAGTGAGAGCGAACACAACAAAAATGTGCCTGGCGTGAACAAAAAAGCCAAGGTGTCTTGATGGAGACGCCGGGTATCGATCCCGGTACCTCTCGCATGCAAAGCGAGCGCTCTTCCATTTGAGCTACACCCCCATGCCCATGTTGAGGGTGGCATATCATGTATAAATTGAAATATGACATTTTAGCATAAGAAACGCTCTTATTTGGGGAGCAAACAAAAGGAACTATGTTGTTTGTTAAAAAGTGATCCAAAAGTGATCATTAAAAATTGATCCTTTTGTCCATCCTCGAAAGGGGAGAGTAGTATTGTCCCAATGTCCCCTTGTCCGGTGAGCATCGGGTCATTGGCATTACGAACGGACACTTTATTCATGCCGGCCCCTTGCTAAAAAGGGACCGGAGTTTCTATCTATCTATATGATCCAAAATTGTTTTGGAAGAGCTTTGAAGAAATAAAGAATTCTATCTTCCCATTTACGCCACAAGAAGCAATGGATTGTAGCACAAAATTTTACACCTCATGCCAAAGTATCAATGATCATTTTGTCCCAAACACTTGATTTGCATATGCTTTTACATAAGGGGAAAGATGGGTCAATATGAAAGATCTAGCAAATCACAAGGCATGAGATATTCATGGGTTAAAACTTGAGTTTTTGAAATGGGTGCAATTGATCTATGTGGGCCAATCACAAAGCTATTTAATTTAGTGGCTAGAGAAGGTTTTCCCGGCTTTATGGACTACCAACATTATTCAAATGATTGTCAAATCCGATGAAAGAAGCTTCTTGGGGAACTATAGGACCATAATGCTTGGCACAATCTTTAGCAAACTCTATAGCTCCCTTTTAGAAAAAATAATTATTTCATAGGCATAATTGAAAGGGTCAAAGCGAGAGGCCAAGCATGTTCTAGGGCAGGTGGATCTACTATGGACCACATCCTTACATTATGTACTTCAATCGAACAAGAAATATTTGCAAGTCGATGTCTCTATTCCTATTTTGTTGGATTCAAGAAAACTTTCAACATAGTTCCATCTGACAAGCTTTGGGAGCACCTTTGATGATTAGGCGTACCACTTCATTTGCAACAAATTGTAAGAGCCACGTATACTATAGTTTATGCAAAGGTTTAAATCAATAGAGATACACATTGCAAAGTAATGTCTAACATCATAGTTATACAAGGATGCCCCCTTTCCCACACCCTAGTCAACTTGTACATTGATGGACTTGAAAAATATTTAGACGAGATTTATGGGGATTCTCCATGTTTATTTGATACAATGGTTGCCATTCTTCTTTTTGTTGATGATGTTGTTATGCTCTTTAAATTAAGAGCATGCCTACAAAAGTTCTTGAACAATCTACATGAGTTTTGCACTTATTCTAGCCTTGAAGTTAATTTATCTAAAACCAAAAAATATGATCTTTGGCCGTGACAAAAGAAAATTAAACCAAGAGACATTTTACCTATACAAGGACCAAATTGAGATGACCCAAGAATATAAATACATTGGGATTGATTTCTATTCACATGATTACTTTGAGCCATCGAGTAAAAGGCAAAAAATCATAGGCATAACATTATTTCAGATCCATGACAATGTCTGTGGGACTAAAAATATTCCACAAAATATTCCCCACATTCCGTGAAATAGACACGACTACAACACTTGTAATACGACAATTTTAGGCTTGATTTGTCATATAATAGAGGTAATTAATGTGCGTAAGTGATGGCCTTCACATGAAGGATCTGCCTTGGTATTGGGGAGTTGTTCCAAGTACAAAATAAATCAGAAGAAGAACATGAAACATGATCATTAGTGGGTTAGCTTAACCTTTTTTCTTTTTTCTTTTTTTTTGGTTTAAACCTTTGTTTGATAACATATGTTGCACTTTCGAATCTTTGGGATTGGGTGGAGGTCGAAGAAAAATTGAAGAAGATTCAAGTAAGCTTAAGTAGTTGTTACAAATTTCTTCCCAAGTTTGATTGAAGAATGGGTGGAAGTTGGGTGGAGGTGGCTTACTTGCACTAATTGTTAGGTGAGAGTCGATGAAGGTGTTTGAAGGGTAGAGGATTTGTTAATTAGGAAACATGTTGGTGGGGTGAGGGGATTTCATTCATGTGTATTGGAAGACTCTAGTAGTAGGTGTTGGAATCTTGGTAACATCTTTGGTCCCTCAACTAATCGAAGTTGCATTATCCCAAGCTAAAGTCATCTTCTAGCCCCACACCATTAACACATCCCAATCCCCCAATACTCCCCCTCCCTCTTCTCTCCCACCATCAGTCACCAACCCACCTCAACTTGGCACATACATACAAAAACAATTAACCCCTGCATTATCTCTAGACAGGACCAATGGGGGGCATATGCCCTAACCCAATACAACATGTGTCGATGCCCCCCCCCCCCCCAACCCATTGATGTTATGCACTCATTATGCATGAACACAACACAATAGACATGTGACAATATCCCCCCCCCCCCTATGGCTCCTCCCATGTGATTCTTATTCCCTACGCTACACATGTCTAGTCAAACTAAGGGCCGGTTCACACTATGCCCAAGTCGAGAGGAGAAGCGTCACTTTTCTAGACCAAACTATGTCGAGAGGAGAAGCCTTTGGGTTGAAAAAGTATATTAAAATAATCCACGGGTAAAAATGTTCGGCCTCTCGACGGAAGTTTGGGTCGAGCATTTTGCTCGACCCAAACTTGGCTCGAGAGGCCGAACTCTTGGCGCCATATCTTCCTAAAAGTGCCGCCACCTAGGCTCTTTTGGAGGTGACGTCCTTTGGACTTCGGCCTCTAGTGTGAAGGCCGAGAGGATGGACTTTGGACATTTCTGCATTTTCATTGGTCGAAACGCTTCTCCTCTCGAAGTTTGGCCATAGTGTGAACCGGCCCTAAGGCCTGACATAATGTGCATCCTTCAAACCAACTGAGAAATTACCCCCTTCTTTCCTAGCACTCGGCTTGCACATACAACCCATTGAATTTATTTTTTGCCATGACAAACTCCCAATTTTTTGCATCACATATATCCTATAGAAATACAACCAGATATAAGCCAATTTATGCACATTAGGTTGGCATGTCCAACCTCTAATCATATTCATTGTAGGGATCATAAATACTATTTACACACCCACAATAAGATCCCTTACTAACCTCAAATTGCCCAATCCATCCATCTCCGCCCCTATGAAAAAAACTACATTGCACATTCATACAATACTTGACATACCTCATCCTTAATTAACGCAAGATAAAACATCACCAAAACCTTGTCCCTCTACCACCTTGATCCTACAAACCCCTATGACTCTAATGGTCAACACACCATCAACACCAACCAAAAACCACGCTTAATAGGACAACCTCATATTTCGGAAACCATATTATTGCACATGCTTCATGATTCAAAGCTAATGATGAGAGACCAAAAGTTTCTTAGCCAAGGGGAGCCATGTGTTCACAATTGCTCTTTCTCTAAACAAAACAAACCTAACCATACTCTAGTCTACCCACAACCCCTAGAGTTGGGACTCATGTACGTTACTAACTCCTCTGTCAACATAACACCAACATGGGCACCCCCATTGGGCAACATGGACAAGACATATCCCCTCTCAACCACTGATGATAATTGTACACCATATCACCATCCTCAATTCAACTTGAAATGGCTCCATGTGCCCCCTCACAAACTCCCCAATAGATGACTGATAGATCAGATGCAAGTTCTGCAAGGCCCTCCTCCACCATGATTACCAAACTTCAAGTCGGCGCGGCATGAGGCCCCATCCAATTGGGTGTCCACCTTGCCAATGGCGGATACACACAATGAATAAAGCCAACGACAAAGTCTCCCTCCCTTGGCAGCATAGGCCTAATTGCAACAAAATAACATCTCGAGGACTTGCAGTCGGAACCTCCTCAACTACAACCTCTTCTCGTGCTATAGAAGAAGAGGTTACCATGCTATCCTCAACTGCGTCACCCCTTTTGGTTGCTGTGGGAATTACCACATCCAAGTCACCCGCACTATCTTCCAAAGCCATCACTCACAAATGTAGAGAAAAACATGGACACAATACTACAAACCCACTGCACGCCCACCCCACTAGGTATGACAGGATGCCATTTCTTGGCAACCCTAACCTACTAATTTTCACCCATTTAAAAAATCCACACATCATTACTTCGCCCACAAGCTGACAATATATCCTGCCAGTACCATGCCCCACCACACTCCCTTCCCCTCTCTCTCACCACATTAACAAAATGCCAAGATGACATGTTAGGGAAGGGGTCCACCCCGTTTCAAGCTCGAAATTTGGGGATAACGCTTTCCTACATCAACTAGCATTGTGGGCACACAAGGACTTGACCTTGGCCTTTCTCAAAGGGTAAAGTTCAACGACCCCTCTAAAACATGCAACCTCAACATGTACACCCTCTCCCCCTCTCCCCCTCTCCCCCCCGCCCTTTTCTCCATATTTATACGAACCACCTAGCACTTCCACCCTCCCTACATGCACCGCAAAGCCACTAATAATCACAATATTCACAAATGAATATCACACCAAACATATCCTTTAAAGAAAGTCTACAATAGTTAGAGAGCCCTCCTATCTATAGGTAGACATTATTTCTAGGAGTAAAATCGAGTGGGGTAAACCCAAGCAACAAAGATTGGAAAGAATGGGCCCTCAATCACGTTGGCAATAAAATTGCCGAAGTCTGTTTTATGTCTTTAGTCAACGTCAACAAAGATGTGTAAGTTTTTGGGTATGAGTGCTAACAAGTTCAAGCTCATGACAGTGAAATTGTAATCCTTTGAACTCACTCCATTGTTGTGCACTGGTTGCACTAAGGTAGAATAACCATAACCCGTTAACCACCCTCTAGCCGTGCACTAGACCGCCGTCACAATGGTGAAGTGCCATTTCTAAAACCGATCATGGGTCGGCGGCAACTTCAATGCGTGTACATTTAGTGTAGCCAATGGGAGTCAAGTGTTAATGTACTCATGAGGTAACCGATTTAGGCAATGTTCCGTATGAAAATACGGATTATCATGTTTGGTGTAGGGAGAATCGAGTGAACGAGTAGGGGGTTGGACAACTTTCCACTTTGAAAAACTGTAGCATTTTTTGTATAGGGCAAAAAAATATGAAACAACTTGCATTCTTCATGAATCCTTCTTGTCTGTCTTGGAAAATCATTTCATGTTTGTCAGACCAGATCTTCAATGCGAATCACCTTATTTTCATAGGTTATGGTAATTCTACCTTACTCAACTTTCGTGATTGGGCAAAGCAATATTTTGGCGTATTCGTGATTGTACATGAGAAACCACATTATCACCGATAATTGATGACCTTGCGATGGCTTGGCCACCGTTTTCAATAGTGGACATGTGTTGCCATGGCCTAGGCATGCATGATAATGAATTGAATTTGAAAGCCATTTGAATAAGCAAACAATAGAAAAGAATATGCACATTCAACTTTGTCGTTTATTATATATATACATTAGAACTTGACACAAGATAATCTTCCCTATGGACCACACACTCAAGGGCAAAGCCGGGATTTTGACCGAGGGGGGGTTGACCTCAAAATATGGAAATATCTAATGTATATTTTATTTCCAAATTTCATTAGGTGGTTGAATTTGATTATTTATTGAGAGATTTGGACTCATCAAGCTAACATCCCATAAAAATTTGATAATGTCGTTAATATCTAAAGCTTTGGCAATGGTCTTTTTGATATAGATGATCATAAGATCGACCATCCAATCATCACCAATAAACATTGCTAATAGTAATCAAATGCCTGACTTTCCTTAAATGCACTTGTAGAAAACATTGCGAAAAAAGAACTGTTATCGTTTTCCCATCGCGGTTCCTTTGACCAGCTTGCTCTGTAATCGCTAAACGAATGCATTTTTTTTGTGGTTTTACCAACTAAAATTTTAGGAATGTGGGGGTTGGAAAGGTCTTAAAAACACCTTTCCAACGGTGTATTACATGTCCCAAAAAATTTATCATTGCAGTCGCAAAACAAAAAAGAAAAATTTGTAGTCGTTTTGGCACAATTTTCTAATGTTGATGTCAAGGGGGGCTAAGCCTCCCCCCCCCCCCCCCCCGGTGGCTCCGCCCTTGCACACACTATGAACTCCGTCCATTGGAAACCAATGCCCATAATGTTGTGTTTGTTAAAGAGTTATTTAGGTTACCACATGCATAACTCATATGTAGGTAGTATAGGTATTCTTTGCATACCCCCCATTGCCACTTGCTCTCATTGGTTATTGCTATTTAATATTCCATATGTACATATGGGTTCCCAAACTACATTAGAAAGGATGTTTAGTGTTTGATACATTAAATACGAACGCACACACTAAATGTTAATCACCTTACGAAAATAAGTAACATTAAATGTAAACTCAAATACTAAATATTAACTATGGTAATATGTAGAAGTTACATGTTTGAATTTAGTGTTAGTAAGGATAATAAAAAAACAATGATAAAAGAAGAATTCCACCATATCTTCTAGCATATCTTCTAACACTAATTGTCAAGAATTGAAAATTAGTGTTGAGCAGGGTAGGATGGTAACAACATTAAATATAATCAAACACTAAATATCATATTTAGTGTAGTGACCTCAAATGATATATACTCCTCAATCATCCAAAGCACCTATATTCCACAATTTGATAGATATTTACATCTGCTTTACAACCAAATATGTATATATAGCCCCCCTTTGAACAAATAGCATATATAAAGAAATGACCTTGAAACAAAAAAGGAAACGTATGTGGGCCTACTGTGGTCACTCTTCTTAGTTGATAACCTATATAAGTGTGTCACGATGGTATTGGACTATGCGCTAAAATCACATAACATTAAGTACCAAGCCCGGAATGACCTTCTCAAACTAGCATCAAACCGGGGCGTGCTAGTTTGATGCTCTTTCAAGAGCAAAGGTAGCGTTACTTTTGAGTTCTACTTAGGCTATTTTCAATTTATTTGGGTAGTTACTTTCAATGCTTAGAATTAATTATGTCGGTTTCTAGGACAAAACTAATGCCAAGTGGTGGTAAAGATTCTAATATGGACTAAATTACGATCTAAAAAAATCTAAATAATTATAAAGCAATGGGAAAATTGGTGAGGTCAAAAAGGTGCACTTTTTGGAAAAGTCTCCCAACACCCGCATTGGAAACTTTTTTAATACCTTTTTGAAGCTACTATATTTGATTGTTTATCCAGTCATTCACCCTTGCTTTGCAAGCTTTTCCCTTCTTGTTGAGGTAATATTGCGGGTACTCAAAGGGTACCCTGCTAGCATTGCTACTTAATATTATGCATGGACAACATTTTACGTTCGAATAATGAACACAATTAGGAGGGCCTATGTGATGAACATTTACTTAAAGAGAAAAGGTCACTTCACTTTTGACCTCTCATAAGTTTTACATATCAACTTCGAAATTGAAACTTAAAAGTGATATCCTTCAAAAAACAAGATTACAATTACTAATTGAATGAGACAATTCCCAATCCAACCCAATGGTCACAATTATTTGTGGAGTTGGAAATGCCCACAATAGGGCCACATAAGCTAGGATCACCAATGACCATGTCCAAGCACTCCGGGTTGAATGGCAAGGCCACATCCAAGGAAACTCACAATGAATTTGTTGTGCCTCCATGTGAGCAACGAGGACTTCCAGGGAGTACGGTGGGCTGGATGGAAAGCACGGAGAAAGCTCTTAACCGAACTCATCTTGACAGGCTAGAGAACTAGAAAGAGAAAGATACGTTTGTTGACTCTTATGAGCTGAGTCGACCATGTGATGTTTCTTATTATTCCTGCAAAAGTAGCAGGCAATTTTGTTTGAGTTGCACGTGTTTGCAACTTTGCACTCTGCATTCCCACTTGGAGAGAAAGTGTTCGGCGAGATTTTTGGGCATAATCGGTCGAGATCCTAGGGTTTCCAAGTCCAATTGGTTACATGTTGACATCTTTCGATTATTCTTCATTAATTTGAGGTATATTCTTTGAATTCCTCTAAAATGATCGGTAATTTTTCTGAAGTCTTGAACTTCAACCGGTTATTTTTCTAACCCTTCCGGTTCATCTGTAACTAGCGGTCGGTTCTCCTCGTTCATTGTTGGAGAGATGCAACAAGCTCCCTCGAGATTGCTTTGTCACCCACCCCAAACACAAATTTCGATTGACTATTTCCCTCTTTACTTAATCTCTACACTAAATATGCTATTTAGTGTCACTTGATATTTGTAGTTACAAAGTGCTATGTCTTTTTTACTAGTGATGTAATTTTTTGCCAAGCAAAGTTGTTAGTGTTCTTACATGTAATGTCCAAGCAACCAATTTGACATTTGTTGGTAAAATGTGAGATATACAGTAAATAAATATAGCATTGCGTAATCTTCAATAGTAAGTGACACTAAATAGAGTATTTAGTGTACTTCAAAGAACCTACCTGAGTGCCTACAGTCCTTACCAATCAATGAACGGGGAGAACCGACCGCTACACTAATTATACCAATTAATGAGGGTGGTACTAATTCAAGTCACACACACAATCTAGCCAAATCTCAAAGTTGAAGCCTTGGCTTGCAGAGCGAGCTAATCCACATCACTTCGCAACCCTAGCACATTCAAGGCCAGTTGCAGGTGAAGATGGAGACGCTGAAGTCCTTAGGGACTCCTTAGGGACTGCTTACTGAATGACCCTAAATCTAGATCCCAATGTATAATAGGCCCAATTGACAATCTGGAGGACAAGATTGAAGGCAACAGGGTGTTTGAGTTAGATGTTATGGAGGATGAAACAAGACAAACCTTAACCAAATGATGCAAAAGTGCAAATTGAGACCCAACCTTTGACATCCTCCAAAATTGTGGGCCGGGGATTCGTGGCATTCATGTATTTTCATTAGTGAGAGTTCATTCATCTTTGCGGATGAGATGAACCACTTTAGACACTACCTCACATCATCGGCTCCTTGTCTCAAGGGTTTCAAAATTACCAAGTTTTAGTAATTCTGAATAATCCTAGTCTAATCTAATACTTAAGGCCATAATACAAAGGGGGTTTGATAAAATAAAAATGCCTCATATAGAAACAAGTGGGTGCATCATGCGTTGCCACCCTATCATTACTAGTCCGGTTATTTAATTTTTTTTTAATATGGGCACACATTAAATACCCCCTCACGAACTTTCGGGGGTGTCAAATCCGGGCTAGGCCAACAATCTAAAGAAATTTCTAAACCCGATCGAAAATTGTTGCCCATCCCGCCCAACTTCGAAAAAAACCATTGCCCTTGCATTCTTGAAGGCCGCTTGACTACAAATTCCATATTGGGTGCACTTCACCTTGAAGGTTTAAAATCCAATATATATGTGCATTCCAATCAGTAAATAAGCAATTGATTGGGATCATAAGTTTCTAACCATAGTCTATCTAAATTATTGTAATATTTTATCCTCATCATATATTGTATTATCTTTAAAATCACATGGTATATATTAATTTTTTCAAATAAATTTTATATAATAATAATAATAATAATTTGATTTTTTTAGTTCACCAATTTACCATAAGGTCATATATATTATTTTGACATACTACAAACATTTTAGCAATCACACCCATGCAAAATAAATGAATTATGAACAACAAAAAATTTCTATGACAACATATCATAATTATATGTTGCACACGTTGATATATTGCGATATTTATCAAAATAACCATGTGGAAGTCAAAGCCACATAATGGCCTTGGAAACAACTCATGGGAGGTTAGAAAATAGAGCATCCAAGGCGCATCATTGCAGCTTGCCAACTTATTGATATCTACAAAATAGTTAGTAGTTCACAGTAGCTATGAGGGAGAAAATAAATCTTACAAACCAACTCGGAGGCATTTCACTAAAGTAAGCTCCATCCGAGCTTCTTGATGGACTCATCCGATTTTTATTACCGGATGACTTTACTTGAGTGCCACGAATCCCCGGCCAAAACTGTGCCTGTCATACAAAATGCCAGTCACTCCATTCTCAAATCTACTTTAGTAGCGCAGTTTAATGGCAATCCCTTCCTATCCAAGGATATATTGGCTAGAGTTAGTAATTCCATATATTACAACAACAATGATGATTTTTAAACGTTGCATCTTCTTTAAGTAGTTTCCTGCTCCATAACATTGTTTAGACCCATAACAATGTTCTATGGGACTGACAATATTCCACGTAGTATTCCCGGATGTTCCCCACAATCACACTAAATGTGGGAAATATCGAGGATTACTATGTAGAATATTGTCAAACCCACAAAGCACTGTTATGGATCTGGATAATATTATGTCATTCAAATTACATAAACCTCAATAAACTAATTTGAGATCTTTGAAGCCGAATTAAACATTGATTTGGAATAAAATAGCACCTTTCCACCCTCTCTAGGTGTAGTAAACATGCATATGTGTAGGAGCTAATATGCTTCCTCCTCCTTTCTTTGGATTCATTGTTGAGTTCGAACCTGAACTTGACAATCAACTTGAGCCAAAAACTTGGGACCTACCACAAACCTTGAGACACTTAATTTAGCTCCAGCATCTTTAGGCACATGGAGTCAGGAAGGAAGTGCTCCGACAAATTCCTTGGCCTTGCGATCAAACGTGCAAGCTTGAGCTGAAGGTGTGGGCGGCAACCCCAGACCAGAACTTGATTCCAGCCCCATGAGCTGACCCTGGGAGCAGCTACAGTTGCAGGTTCAACACGCCAGATCACAAACATCGACCGAAATTGTTTATATCCCTAAGTCTAGGGATCAACAACAAGTGAAAGGCGCAGAACGACAAGGCTTATAGTGAGAATCTAGTCAAGCACTACTTGTTGCAAGATAGATTAGCAATTTAATCTGAGTAGTCAGGAGGTGAGAAGTGGGCGAGAAGTTCGAGAAATAGTACATATCGGATGATGATGAGTGGACACTTTGGCTCCAGGGCCGACTGTGATGTTGCACGGAGAAGCTGCATTAGAGCATGACGCGGTTTCACAACCTTTATATAAGCTCACTTATAAGATCCACCATCAACCTTATACAGATTCCTGGACTATGCAGATCCAGAGTTGGAACTGATCACCTAGCCTGGCAGTTCACTGTAATTCAACGATCATCGTGGGGTGCAGGGAAGCTGAATTCGGCTGGCATCTTCTCCGTCAAAATGGTGTTGCCCCTCTTAGGAATTGTGGTCGGCGTGGTTCTGTTTGAAGCTGCAGCCGTCCTCACTTCGACAGCCGTGTGCGCCGGGCACTCCAGAAAGAAATCCAGGCACGGTCGTAAAGGCCGTGGCCGTGGTGGATTTCTCGGTGGGGGTACGTTCTTCGGTGGTGGTGGCGATGGGGGTGGGGGTGGCGGCGATGGGGGTGGGGGTGATGGGGGTGGGGGTGGCGGCGATGGGGGCGGCGGCGGCGGCGGAGGGTGTGGTGGTGGAGGAGGAGGGTGACTGGTTAATCATTTGATCACCATAACCTTAGAATGTCTTCATCTCCATCCTAAATGTAGAATAGGATTCGACCTGCTTTCACTCACAAGGAGCTTATGTGAAATCCCCCTCTGTTCTAGAGTTAAGAAGAAAATGTCCAATTTTTCTGTGAGAATGAGGATGTCTTGTGTAGTGAAAGTACCTTTCACAAGAAAATAATAGGCAGATTTCCTTCCAGCATCGTCAGCTGCAAGGTGGAGATTAATTCATCACCATCACATTACAATAGTCTCATATAACCATTGGTGCCGGCTCTTCATGTAATCCAGTCTAGAATTCAACCTCTTTCTCTCAGATGGAGGATATGCGAGAAATCGTGTATTCTAGACTTACGAAGAAAAGTCCATTTGAGAAAAATCCCATTTGAGAATGAGGAAGTTTTGTGTAATAAAATCACCTGGAACATGGAAACAATTCCTTCAAGCATGCTGAGCTGCAAGGTGGAGGTGATTGATCGATCAATTGATCACCATAACCGTATTGTCTTGATCATTGGTGCCTCTACAGAGTCCATTATGCAACGTAGAAGTGACCAACTTTCATCGACGAGAGGAGGTTATGGGAGATTCCATGTGTACAGTTATGAAAGAAAAAAAGCCCAATTCGCGTGCACATGTCAGACTGAAGTAGTTTGTGTAATGATTAGTACCTTGTACATGAAAACCAGTGCATAGATTTCCTTCAAGCATGCTGAGCTGGAAGGTGGAGGTGGTTGATCACCATAACAGTATAATTGTCTTCATCATCGGTGCCAAGTCTCCTTGCAATTAGTGGATACAATTCTGCCTCCACGGGATCAATGGGTACATTTCCTTCAAGCATGCTATGCTGAGCCGCAAGACCACTGCCATTAACGTGGCTGATGTTTCATTAGCTATAAAAGATTTGTTAAATCAACCACACACTGGTTAAAACGACCACAGATATGCGTCCTCTAGTTTACATTACCTGTCAAAATATGAACGATTCTAGTTGTAAGATACGTTGGAACAATCTAACACATCTTGGTGCAGCGGTGTGGAGTGAGAAGAACTTGACTGTTTTCATTGCGATGTGTACCGGTGTGGTGTGTATTTACATGAGAGCACATGTGCTTGCTGCCATAGGTTTCTCCTAAGTTACAATTTACAAATAACACTTTAGCAAGTGTAGATACGGTGCCTCCTTTTCTGGTGGAGTAGGCGTCATACTTGCCAACTTGTGAGTCCTTTCTAAACCTATATGAGTAGACGCATTAGCCTTTTCGGCTTCGTGGACTCTAAATCAATTTCATTTCATTGTAGGTGATTATGTTGTCAGATGTTGATGTGTTGACTGCTAAAGTGGCAACCCTACTGATGTTGGTGATACTTGTGTTGCGTGATGTGCTCCAACAAGCTAAATTGTAAGGAAGAAGAAGCACAGTTGATACCTTGCTCCTCTTCATGTGTGCGATGATAAATCAAATTTTGACAAGTCATTTGATGCGCAACACATCTATGTGGTTATTTTTATGAACTACGTGGTTGATATAACAATCCCCTAGGTATATAGCTCAACTAGGATCTCATTCATGGCGATTTCACGCACACATAGGATCTGCAACTTGTGAGCTGCCAGATGTAATAGCTATGTTTGTGGATTTATGAACTGAATGTATCGAAATGGCTTGTTAACTTGCCATATTCCCGGCATACGATCCTTTTTGGGAAATTAGAAAAACACAAAACCAAAAAACAAACATTGGTGGTTTCCGGGCCATTGATGTGAATGTGGGGCTTGTTAATCTTATCTTGTTCAAGAGTTGTCTTGGTGCAAGATAAGATTTAGAAAATCATATTACTACCACTTTGATCTCTTTGGAGATAGTTGGGTTTGTGAATCAGGGGGGCCATCTCTTCAATGCTACACTGTTCATGGTATGTAATGTCGCATGTGTAGTAGTCTCACTTACCCTATTTTGAGGAATATCCTAGGGTATACTTCACCATTAGTGTCACCTTATGACACTTGACATTCAAGTTCGCTTACTAATATCTTGGCATGAGTATGTTCAATAATATTATGAGGTGTATGCTTACGTTTCACAATAGTCTACAAGTTGACCACACTAAATTTTAACCAACTATGCCCAAAAATCTCCCAGGACACTACCCATTGCATTGAGAAATACAAATTAACGAAAGGCATCAAAACAACCCCAGCAAATAGACTTGCAGGAAGAAGATCTCAAGTGATGCATGGTTCCAAAAAATCACCTGGAGCTCAAAAACCTCAGATATACTCCCTCCAAACATAACATAGTAAGAGGTGTGGCAGTAGCAGCTGACAGTCAACTCTGACGGACTTAAATGAGATTGCAACTCTAGATTCATATATGTGCATCACAGCAGTGACATCAAAGAATATGTGAATGGATCTACACCCACCAGGGTACTTGCTATGATATCTCGAACCATATGCTTTTGATATGCATTTTGACTGCGACCAATTAGAAGTAACTTGTATCATGATATCACTGGCAACCAAAAAACTCCTGTTGTTCCAATAAGGAACCTCTCAGCATCAGCTGCCTACCGAATTTTCTCCTGTATCCCTTTTTGGTCCTATGAAGCCCAATCAGCACCTCACCGATGAATCGAAGACGGTTCAAAACAAAGCCACCCATTCAGGTGTTGACACCAAAAACCAGAGCAAAACTACCTAAACGACCACCCTCAAAGCAGTACCAAGCAGTACAAAGCAGTACAAGCAGCACAAACTCCCTGAGCAATGGGACAAATTATGGCACAAAACCTAGCCCAAAGTTCCAAACTCCAGAATCAAATATAGCGCCTAGCCTACAAAGTGCAATGTAAACAGTTTCAAGCTGCTTTCTCCTGAACTGTTTGGTTCCCCTGCTTCACCCAGGTCACCAGAAATAAGCTGTGAAATTAGAGCAGGAGCTACACTGCTGGATACATCTTTATTCATTTGGCGCTGCCTTCGTTGGCCTTCTGTCTCATTTTTTATTTTTATTTAAAAAAAAACACTGTTGGATACTTCACGAATAACACTGGACATTAATATGTTCAAGAATATCTTCCTTTTTGCATATTGAAATGTAAACACGTGACACTTGCCATTAGTTTGCTCAATAATATCTTCTCCATGCATGTCAAAATGTAAATCTATCATCTCCAATATCCTGATGTGCTATGCTAAATGCCATAATGTAAATATTTCTTTAATTAAAAACGTTTACTTATGTTGACGAGTAATATCATATTGGCAATTGGTGTACTTTGATACCTCTAGGGATCTAATAGTATTGGCCCTTTACAAATAGTGTATGTGACACTAAATACCACAAACAATGTATTGAAAATTATTGAAGATTCAACCCTATCCAGATAATAATTGGCATTGGCATTTTGAACTTAAACTCCACCGATATATATATACACACATTTGAGCAAGGGTCAAGTAGGAACTACTATAGCAGGAAGTTTGGCATGAGCGGGTATATTTTGCATGTCTATAATTCAAGATCCTAAATTTTCACAGGATCACAATTCTGAAGCCGCCTTTCACACATATTGAGCATGGATTAGAGCGAGGCCAAGGATGTCTTATGAACAGACACTCTATTCACTCATGCCTGGACCTTACGGACACCAAAGTTCTTCTCCTTCTTCTTCTTTGAGCATGGATCATTTGCCATCAGATTAATTATAACTAGAAATTATGTTAGGTTGCAATGATTCGGTGGAACTAGCTCGAAGTCACCTGCTGCGCGGCCACCGTCCCGGCGTTTTCCATTTGTTTGAGAATGGTGGACGAAAACAATGTGGTGGCAGGCATGGTGGCCACCACCTCACTATGATTCCTATGCACATGTTCAACACACTGGGACAGGATAAGTCCAAGCTATTCAAATTACATGCATTGTCATCCATCAAAGAAAATTAACGTGAAGTATGCATTCCCATTGGCATGTCGTAAAGTTTGTAATTAGGGGTTGTAATTTTATGGCTAGCCAAACATAGCTTGAGGTCAAACTTATTAAGTCTGCAAGTTTGGTGGGCCAAGACAATTTTTTTATAGAGCCATGCTTCCTTAGTTGTGCAGCACGCTGAGCTTCAAGGTCCAAGAGCTTCGTTTCCTCTCAAGTTCTTTGAATTGGTTGTCAAGCTCGAGCCTTGAGACAAACCATCAATTTTGAGACAATACAACTCCCTAGGCACATGTATTAATCAAAGAAGGACTACAATAAACTCTTTGACCTTGGTCCTCCACACTTAGAAGCTTGGTAAGGAGTGAACACTCACAACACCTAATGCAGAGGAGGGAGAACAAGAGAGGGAGAACATGGGGAGGGGGAAGGTGAAAACAATCATAATTATGTTTATATAGTCCATTTTTTAATTTTTAGTCAAATTTGTTCCTAAAGTAAAGATCAAAGACATTAAATTATTTTAATAATTTTAAATCAGGACGAATCAACAACAACAACAACAACAACAACAACAACAACAACAAACTTATAGAAATAAGTTTTTACTGTTCCCCCATTGTAGGTGTTGTGAAGCAAAATCCCTTACTAAACTTGAGCTCAAGCTATCTTATGAATGGCACCCCCAACCTCATGAGCTGGCTCTGGAATCAACTACAATGACAGATTCAATATCCTATCACAAACATCAATAAATATAAATATATATATCCCCTAATTCTAGCAATGATCATTTACAAGTGTTTTGTTTTTTCGGCACAAATTGAAAATTCAATTGCAGAAGCAAATACAAAGATTCAAGTGTTATAGTAGGGTGATTGTCTAGTCACTTGACGACACTGTTGTACGGTAGATTATCCATATAATCTGAGGAGTCGGGATTCATGGAATAATGTCGAGGAATAATATCGGATGACAATGAAGGCCGGTTCGCACAGCTCCCAAGTCCCAAGTCCCAAGTCCCACGGCCAGAGTTCGGGAAGTTTTTGAAGCCTTAGTGGCTAATTGCCGGTAGTTGCTACGAAGGGTCATATTTTTTCCAATTTACATCGGCAAGAGCCGGTCTTTTGTAAAATCAAACGGCCAATTGCCTATATTTTCATATTTTCATTGGCCAATATCCGATTAAATGGAATTCATATCGGCACTAATTGTTTAAAAAATGTATGAAAAGTTATTAGAAATCATTTCTTAGTACAAAATCTTGAATAAGTGAAAAGAAAGGCATGATGTTCAAAACTTGAAGAGTTAATATCCTTGGCAGGAATTGAACCTAGCAATGCCTTCACCGATTGAAGGCCAAGGGTCCCCCAATTCTTCATAGAAGCAATTGGATTTGGTCATGGAAAGGTTGCATAATTCAAAAAGTTTGAGGTTTAGGGTACTTCCTCAAGTGCATCATCAGATGCCCCAGACAAATAGCGCTATGGATGCTTCCTGCTGAAATCCAGTATCTCGCAAGAAGAATCGGCTACATTTCCGGGACATTTTCTGGTCCATCGGCTAATTGCCGGAGGATTGAAATTACAGTTGGATTGCCATCCAATGGTTGGAAATTTGGACCGGCCATGAGGGGAAATCCATATGCTGATAATGAACTAGCCGTCGGTTTTCCCCGAACATAGCCCACGGCACTTGAGGTCAATTTTTGTAATCTCGACCATTTAGAGTATGGAAGTTGGGACTTACCACTTCACACGGGTTCTAAGTCTTAAGTCCCAACTATGACATGGATGCCTACATGGCAACACTTTTTGGAAGTAAGGCTTGGAACTTGTATTGTGAGTTGGGTCGAGCAAAAATGTAGACCCAACTCTCAACCCAAGTCATGTGATTATATTTGCATTAAATAATCAAGATCCGACTTTAATGATAATGAACCATATTTTAGTGGTTACTTGAGGCTCACAAGTTGGGACTTTGCCTTCATGTTGGGACTTGCTAACATGACAAGGACTTAGGACTTGGGACCCCGTATGAAGCGGCCCTAAGTTGATGTTTGGCTCTAGGGCCAACCGTGGTGTTGCACGGAGAATCTACACAAGAGCATGATGTGCAGTCATCGAGGAGATTTCCTTGGTCAACTCTCCAATTGTTGATTGAGTTGAGGCCCAACCAGTTGGAGCCTAAACTTGGTCGATTGGAACTGGGCCCTACCAAGATGATGCGGTTGATTTCCTTAAAAACTTGTTTTAAATTTTACTTTGGTAAAAAACCCAAAATTTTAAATTTATGGTTGGTTAAAATTTTGTTTTGTTAAAATTCTAACCATTTTTTTTATTTAGCTTTAACTTTAAATCCATTGGAACTTGATATTAAAATTTATTATCCTTAGCAAGAGTTAAACATGGCTTGAATGCCCCCTACCGGTTGGGGGCTAAGGATTCCCAACCCCTCAAACATCCAATGACTTTAAACACTATAGGACTATGAGAATCAACAACTTCAACTTGCATGCATTACTTACCGAACAATGGACCACAACAAAAGTCCGTTATATCAATCAACACTCAACATGTATATTACAATACAAAGACTATATATATCCTGTTGGTCCTCATAGACACCTACACTAGTTGAAGACATTGAAAATAAGAAGGATTTGAGGTTAGTAAATAGTATATTAATAACATAAGAAACCAAACAACATTCAAACTTGCAAAGGAAATCGCAAGACATTATGTCTCCTCTTGCTTGCATTTTAATAACATTCAGATATCATTTTTACATATATATTATATTTAAAAAAAAAATTCTCATTTAAAAAAATTTAAAATCCCTTGAGTTTTTGCTCAATTTCTAAACATGAAAACATTGGAACATTATAACATGAATGTGTGTAATTACTAGTATAATGTGAACATTCATCCGTATGTGGTTCTTAAGGTCATATGTGTTTGTCATTTATGACATAGCCATAATCAAGTTGTGCATTCAAGACTGGTGACAAAAACTATGTTGAGGCAAAGTTATCTTTTCCCATAAATATGTAGTTGTTTGTAATTTAAATGCAAAAATTCTCTTCTAATTGCAACCGAATTTATCAAAAGAGGGACCTCCTCCCATTAACTTCTCGTTTGACACCATACTCACTATTCGAATCAATAGGAGATAAGATTGCACAAACATAGACACTTATACAAAGGTATATGAACAATGCTTGGATTGAGATGGTCTCATGCTCTCCTTGCTTTGCCTTTTATTGTTTTCCTTCTCTTTATTGGTTCACACAAACAATATGAGATACCTCGTATCCCTCTTCAGACTAGCATGATAGTCTTATTCTAACCTTATTATTTCTCATGTTTTTTTCCTTTATATTTCTATTGACTACGAGCAATCTAATGTTCTACCTTCTATACTCCCACTTTGTGAGTACTCAAAGGCTTCTAAACCCATTGTCTTTGTTAATGTTTGATGCCTATCTTTTGCAAGTGGTTGGTTAGCACGTCCGCTATCATATCCTCCGTAGGATAATATTTCAAACATATATCTTGGTTTTCTAGTTTCTCTCTAATGAAGTGATGTTGTACATTGATATGTTTGGTGTGAGAATGGTGTGTGGGAATCTTTGCAAGCGCTACGCATCCTTGATTGTCACACATGATGGATGTCGGTCCTTCTTGCACATATCCCACATCCGCCAAAAGTTGCCGAAGCCAAAGTGTTTCCTTAATACAGTGGCTAGTAGCCATGTATTCCGCCTCCGTTGTAAATAATGCAATGGTTGGTTGTTTCTTGCATTTCCATAAAATGACTCCAACGCTGGCAAAAAATACGTATCCCGTGGTGGATCGCCGGTCGTTTGCATCTCCCGCCTCATCCGCATAACAAAAACCTCTTAAGACAATATCATTGCCTCCGAGGCAAAATTTGAAGTCCAAAGTGCCCTTCAAATATCTTATGATGCGTTTTACAACCATCCAATGTGGTGGACCGGCCTTTGACATGAATTGGCTCACTGTACTTACCGCAAATGCAATATGGGCCCTTGTGGCCATCATTGCATACATAAGAGATCCTACTTCAGCCTTGTATGGAACACCTTTTATTTCTCTTTGCACATTTATAAATTCCTCATCCGAAAGTCTTAACAATTTAGAATTCACATCGAATAGAGTTCCAACCGGTTTGCATTTTTCCATGTTAAAACGCTTGAGGATCTCTTCCATGTAGCTCTTTTGGTTTATGAGAATGGTACAAGCTTCTCTATTCCTCTCAAATTCCACTCCTCGGCAATAATGCAATTCTTCGAGATCGCTCATTTCATCTCAAAGCTCATCTAGAGCTCTGATTTGAGCCACTTCTATTGGGTTATATTGCTTGCCAATATGATCAAATTATCCACGTAAAGAATTGCCACCAAAAAATATTCACCCGTTTGTTTGACGTACAACGAATGATCCGTTTGGCTCCTACAAAAGCCCTCATTAATAAAGAATGAGTCGATACGGTGGTATCACGCCCTCGCGATTGCTTGAACCCGTACAAAACTTTGTTGAGTTTGCACATAAGATCTTCTTTCCCCTCTTGTATGAAACCCTCTAGTTGATCTGAGTAAATCTTCACCTTCAATATTTCATTAAAAAATGCCGTTTTTACATCCATTTGGTGGATCTCACAATTCAAGGTTGCTCCTAATACGAGTATGCATCTAATGATGATAAATTTGGTCACGGGAGGAAAGGTCTTATTAATATTCACTCCGGCCACTTGAGAATATCCCTTTGCTACTAACCGTGCCTTATACCTAATAATTTCACCCAATGCATCATTCTTGGTGTAAAACACCCATTTGCATCTTACGCTCTTACGATCCTTTGGAAGCTTGGTCAATTTCTACGCATTGTTCGCCATAAGCAGTCGTACTCCTCTTGCATTGCGGCCTCCCACTTGCTCGTATCTTTGGTTATCAACGCTTTGCATAAATTCAAATGATCATCCAACAATATCATATTGGCCCGTTCTTCGCCGTGTTGGGGTAGAATATGATTCTTCCATCACTCTCCGGGTGGATGTCGCTCCCTCTTAGGATATATTCCATACTTATTGAATTTCTCAACACGGTCGTCATTCTTCGCAGGAATTTTGATTGCCTCCTCATTTATAATCAAGTGATCTCCCACTTGCTCATCGCGCTCCTCACCATCATCACAAGAAGATGATTTGGACGATTTGTCCATAACAAATGCCGTAGGACCTTCATTTCTTCCACTTGGATGAATCTCCAAAGCATTTCCAACGCTCGTATCATCTTTCATGAATACTGTCATCCAACTTTTTTGGTTTTGAGTAACCATTTCAGGAATAGATGTGAACAGGGTAGGACAATAGCCTGATATTATCAAACTAGAACGCAAAGTAGAGGCTATTATCTTGAGATTCCAGGAACTCGGGATTATAAGGGCTATCGTCTGATTCAGGGAAGTGTAGTCCCTGGATTCTCTCAGGGAAAGTATATAGCCTGAAAATGACTTAAGAGAGGGGACCACTATCTCCTTTGGCGAATTGACATATTATTGTTTTGAATAGAAAGCTATTCGGCCATTGTGCCATTGTCTGACTTTTGAGTGATCATTCCATTCTACCAACTTCTGGATTTGTTTTGCAACCGGAGATAAAGTTATCATCTGTTGTTGGATATGTGGTCAACTTACGCAGAAGATTGCGAGGCTATTCATGTGTGATCCCTGAGTCAGTTTGTTTTGAAATACTTACCTTGTCCATTATCTGTCGCAGTGTGTGATTGGACTTGTCTGTTATTATCAATTTTGTGTGTATTCAACGAGAGAGATGGCTGAGCTAGTTTAAAGAGTAATCATCAATTTGACTATCATCTTAATAAATCGTGCTGGATTTCAGTTACTCCGAGTTTCTGGCATTAATACCATATTAACAGAGTGATTGAATGATCGAGAATGATTGTGAATTGATGAAGTGTTCCGAAGTAGAATCATAAACTTAGCTTCCCCTGTGATCACCGTGCTGAGATTTTCCCTTGTTAAATATTATTGTCTGCACGAGAGAATAAGTTGTGAGGGATCGTTGTCGCATTCACCATAGCCTGGAAAGGGTAAAGTTTGAAGGAAACATAAAGTTGTTCAATAGCCGGAGTGCTTGTGCCGGTGGTCGTGAAGTTGCAGGGCAATAGACGAGCAGTTTGAGTGGTCTATAGACTCAGCCGAATTTGTCACGACGGCCTACACCTTTGAAGATGAAGCGGTTTCAGTGTCTGTCACTTGGTGACTGTCGATAGACTCCGGTGGTGCTGAAGGGGCGAGATGAGAAGTCCATTGTCTGTGAAGAGAACCTGGAATTACCGATTGGAGTTTGCTGGAATCCTTTGACCTGCTCTCATGGTACCATGTATTGATTTCTATGAGTATATTGAAAATGTGACTTGAGCTTGCTTAATTATTCTGTGTAAAACAATTGGTAATCCCATAAGCTAAATGAAATTATTCAATTGAAGGAAAGCAATATCAGAGAGTGATGTTAAAAGCAACAGGTACCATGGCATTATACTTTGCGGTGACAAGGTACTAATCAAAAAGACAATTGTCGGACTGGCACATTAAAAGGATTATTTAATTAATGAATGTAGAACAACCTTGTAAGAATTATTGAACTGACATTTCAAGTTATATTAAAAGGGATTAATGAAGGAAAGTCTATGGGTTTCTCCAGAGGGCCCTCGCCTTTGGAATTAGACCAAAATGTGGTACTTTATTCATGACAATGGTCTATGGCTGTGCCTATGCTTGTGCACTGCACTATTGTTTAATTGAAATGAACCCACTGCCAGACAATTGTCTGGGGAATTAGAGTGAGGAGAGTGACTGCCACTATTGCATGTACTGTTGATGAGAGATTTACCAGCTTTTGTTATGTATTTCCAATCCAAATGTGAGCTGCAAACCGGAATTACAAGTGTAATAACTCGGTAATTTCCCTAAGCAAACCCATTTGAGACACCTAGATATCACCACAATCACCTTTTAAGTCTTCCCTGAGTGTTTCCTTGGGTTTTGTTTGTAACCAAAAAGCTAACTACAAATACTACATCTCTATTTTTTTATGATTTTTTAAATTTGTAAACACATTAGCTTATAGGCCTTAGTGCCCTCACAATAACCCAAAAACAAATATTTTGTGTCCTTTGTATCAAGTTTATCCCTTTGTTCATCCGGCACCATTGTGTAGGCGACACACCCAAATACATGCATATGTGCAATTTTTTTCTTGTGCAATGCAAGGCCTCCTTCTGCTCCACTTTTCCTCGGGCGTAATGAAATCTAACGCCCTTATTAGACAACGGTTTCGTGTGTAAACCGCATTAACTACTACTTCCGCCCAAAACGATTTGTCGAGGTTTTGAGCATAAACATGTTCCTTGCCATCTCCGTGATGATACGTTTCGCACACTCCACCACTTCATTTTGTTAAGGCGTATATGGGGAAGACGTTTGCGTCTTGATACCATGATCCTTCAAAAACAAACTCCCCGGCATTTTATCGACCGAAACATTTTGATTTTGTGCTCTGATTGTGTCTTTATGAATGCTTTGAATTCTTTGAACTTATCAAAAAAAATCCCTTTAGATTTCAACACATACAAGCATACATTTCTTGAAAAATCATCAATGAAAGTTATAAAATATCTTACACTGCCTATGGGTGTAGTCCTCATGGGGCTACACACGTCGGAATGCACAATTTGCAAAGGCTTGGCCGCTCGCCTCCCTCCTTCTTTTGGAAGCGCAACCCTATGTTGTTTGCTTTCAATGCAAGCTTCACAAAATAATGAAGATATGGGGCAAGAAAATTTGACAAGATTCATACCGCTTAGCATGTTTTGGAGGGTATGAACACCCTTTATGTTCAAATGGCCAAGGCGGTAGTGCCAAAGTTTGAGCGTGCCATCTCATGTTGGAGATTGCACTAAGTTGGTCAATTTCGCTCCATGTACCTTCACAAAATGATTTCGTATAAATTGCGTTCGTGTGGTGCAATCACAGTGGCTTCACTATTGCAAGATTTGATAATGCATGCATTTAGGTTGAATTGAACTTTTAAACCATTCAACACAAGTTTCCTCACTGAGAGCAAATTTAGCATGCAATTTGGGTACGTGGAGCACATCTTTTATATGAATTTGGTTTATTTTATTTCCCAAGATTATTTCCATGATAATGGATTCCATTCCGATAGCTTTGAACAACAATATTATCACCCAAATGCACATTGTATAGAATGGTTATCTCATACGTGCCAAACGCGACATTATGCGAAGTCATGTACTTAGAAGCACTCGAATTCATGATCTACTTGCACATAATCTTGGAATATGCTTCATTACACATTACAAATATGTAGTTGTCATTGTCATTCACATTCTTTATTTGTTCTCGCTCCCTGTTCTTTGTTTTGTAGCAAAAAATGCGCAATGTGGCCCATTTTTTGACAATAGTAACACAATTTTACGTTTTCACGCGGAATTAAGTTGCCCCCTTTGCCTTGTTACAACATCATGATGGCGTCCTCACCTTATAGCATTTTTTTCTTGCGCTTCGACATTCCGTGCATCAAATGCGCTATTACATAGTCCATTGTAAGTTCCTTCATTGACATTGTTTTCATAGCAGTATTCGAACGATGTTGGCAAGCTATCAAGTAAGGTCATGACTATGTTTTCGTCTTTCACATGTACCTCCAAACAAACAAGTTGATCTGCAAGCACCTTGATCTTATTGATATGGTCGAACAAGTCATCGTCTTCTTGCATCTTACATGTGAAAAATTTGCGGCGAATGAAAAGAATATTAGACAAACTCTTCGTTTCGTGAATATTGCAAAGGGTATTCCACGCCTCCACGGGTCCTTTGCAATTTTTGATGTGTGCAAGTGTGAGGCCAAACCCACCACCCTTAAGCGTCCTAGTCCGGGTGATGGTTTTGAGAATCACATTCACTTCATAACATCATAATGTGAATTGCTATGTGGCTCTCATGCCCAAGGTACTCACTTTATCTTAACTCAACTTGTCACATTATTTTGAATCTCTTGGCGTGTGGTGGAATTTGATTTCTCAAGGGTCCAACCCGCGGCCTTGGCCACGCATGCCCTTAAAGAGATTCCCCTAGCACCCTTGATCTTTACTTCCCTTGTATTGCCCTTGCCAGGATCCTCCACATTCTCCATTCGTTGCACATGTGATCTTATTTTGACCAAAAAAAAAAGTGCAAGTGTTAAAAAATACTTTTCTCAATAGTCAATATTTGAACACAATCACTTGTGACACCACACATGACACTGCCTAACCTAATGAATCTAACACTTATCTATAAACTAATCTAATCTAAGATGGTCTAATGCGTCTATGATTATTTTGGTAATGCCACCCACTTAAACTATGCTTTGGCTAATGAAACGAGCTCCCGGCTGCGGTTGTCTAATGCAGTCAGCCTCAGCTAATTAAACCAGATTCCAGGGCCTTCGTCTAACCGGTCCCAGCTGCAGTCCAACAGCAGAGTCTCTACCCAGTCTCGGGGTCTAACCGGTCCCAGCTGCAGTCCAGCAGCAGAGTCTCCCAGTCCAGGGGCTTACTCAATCTTTTCTCTTTGTGCCTTAATCAATAAACTAATCTATTCCTATAATGAACTAATCCCACCCACTAATTCCACTAAAGGGCTACCTAATCCCCACACATTGTCTCAAGCTCTAAGAGCTCACTCTACTTGAGAAGTATTGAGAGAGAGAGCTTAACTAATTAACTTCACTAAAACTAATAACCCACACATGTGGCTCAAGCTCTTAAGAGCTTGCTCCCTTGAGAGCGCTTGATGGAGAGAGAGGAAAATGAAAGAGAAAACACCTTAAGTAGCAAAGAGGGAGAGAGGGAGAGAAGGAGAGAGAGGTGAGGATAGGGTGAGAGGATTAGCACCTCCAATCACAATCCCTTAACCTTCACCTTCAAAGTAGGGACTAATCCCCTTCCACCAAGCTTCCTTCTTCCTAAACTACCAAGGTGGATCCAAAAGTGGGCATTTAACCCGCGGAGCTCACCTTGCTTCACCTTACCCCCTACTCACATTATCAAGGCATACTCTTATTGAATTCAACCTTGAAATAATCACACAACACATTCTAAAGCCTAAACTTAAATCCAAACCACACTTCACTCTTTTTATGTTTTGTGAATAATCATAACACATCAAAGTCAAACTAAAATTGGTTTCGAAGAGTTAATCACCACATGTGGGCACCATTTTGGGCTCACAGCAAGTTGGTTGGCCGTTAAGTTGAGGCCGATGATGGATATGGCCGTCTTGACGCATCTCAAGTTATGTGGTATTGGAATCTAAATACCTTTAATGCTCTCAAAGAAATTCTTAAACGTTCAAAACATTTAAGTCAAATGCTTTAAAGTCTAAACACCTCCAAACCTCTCAAATAAGTCTCTTCATACTAAATTCTCTCAAGTAATGTACTATTAGAGTCTAAACACCTTCAAAGCTCTCAAAGAAACCCTTAAACACACCCAAAACATTCAAGTCAAATAGGAAATCAATAGGAAATACGATTGCACAAGCATAGACACCTATACAAAGATATATGAACAATACTTAGAGTGAGATGGTTTCATGCTCTCCTTGCTTTGTTTTTTATTACTTTTCTTTTCTTCACTAGTTCTCACAAACAATATGGGATAACTCGTATCCCTCTTCGGACTAGCATGGTAGCCTTATTATAACCTTATTATTTCTCATGTTTCTTCCTTTATATTTCTATTGACTACGAGCAATCTAATTGTGAGGCCAAACCCACCACCCTTAAGCGTCCTAGTCCGGGTGATGGTCTTGAGAATCACATGTAGTGTATGTAGCGTGAAAATTGATTTCTTCACATCCTTAAGCATTCATGTCATTGTGAATCACTTTGTTTATTAGAAGTAGCCTCTTGGCTCGTGGTCGCGTTGGCTTTTTTTAGGGTCCAACCGGCGGCCTTGGCAACACAAGTTCTCAAGGATATTCCCCTTTTGCTTTTGATCACCCTTTCCTTCACATTGCCCTTGCTAGAGTATTCACCTTTATCCATTTTTTTATAAGTGATCGAGTTTTACCAAAGAGGACGTAAGTGTTGAAAAACACTCCCTCAATGGTTAATCACAATTACAATTGCCTTTGAGGCCACACGTGATTCTAAATAAACTAATGCCTTAACTACTTGGCTTGCACTACCAAGTCTAAACACCTAATGTAATGTTTTCTAGAAATACTAATGTAGGGTTAATTAGAACCAGCCTTGACTAGCTTCTCATGTTAATACAATGTGGTTAGGCTCCCCAAATAACCAGCCTTAATGCCTTCTCACATTGATCCCTTTTCGGGCAGCTCAAGGCTTAGCCTCCATCGAAATCCCACAGTCCGCAGCTCCAGGGCTTAGCCTTACCGAAATCCCACAGTCCAGCAGCCAGGGCTTAGCCTTACCGAAATCCCACAGTCCAGCAGCCAGGGCTTAGCCTTACCGAAATCCCACAGTCCAGCAGCCAGGGCTTAGCCTTACCGAAATCCCACAGTCCAGCAGCCAGGGCTTAGCCTTACCGAAATCCCACAGTCCAGCAGCCAGGGCTTAGCCTTACCGAAATCCCACAGTCCAGCAGCCAGGGCTTAGCCTTCACTAGTAGAAAATTTTGCGTCCGGATCAACAGAAAGGCGTTGGTCGCGGTTGTTACTTAGGACGCGTTGACCTAGACATGATGTAACACAATTTTGTTGATTTTTTCTGTTGATATGGTCACAAAAATATTTTTTAAAAAAAACTTATTATATATATATATATATATAACATTAAAAAATAAAAAATGAATAAATGTCAGATCTGCAATTCCTAACCCCTCCCAAGTAAACCTCAACATATACCTCACCTACAAGTATAGACTACCTACCACTCACATAGGTGGCAAGGCCAAGGCCGAAGGTGTCGGCCACGGGAATCAAACCTTGCACCTAGTGATACCCACACATGTGCCTTAACCACTAGGTCATCACATCACACATGATATAAATGGAGTGTTTTAAACCTTTCTAGAATAAGGCCACTAATTTCTCTTTACTACCTACTTGATGTATATATTTACAGTAAATATATATAGTATATAATTACAGTACATAATTACAGTATATAATTACAGTAAATATATATAGTATATAATTACAGTAAATATATACTGTATATAATTACTGTAATTATATACTGTATATATTTACTGTAATTATATACTGTATATAATTACAGTAAATATATACTGTATATATTTACTGTAAATGTATACATATTTATATATTATATATTATATACATACATGTTACATATATTGTATACATATATGTTACATATATTGTATACATATATGTTACATATATTGTATACATATATGTTACATATATTGTATACATATATGTTACATATATTATATACATATATTATATACATATATTATATACATATATTATATACATATATGTTACATATATTATATATATACATATATATATTATATGTTACATATATTATATACATATTATACATATTAATATATTAATATTAATACATATATAATATTAACTATCAACTAATATAATATTTATAATATTTAAACACCTTTGAATTCGTAATTATTTCCATACCCATACACTTACAAGTCCATAAATTGCAAAAAATTAAAAAGATTTTACAATATTCCAATAGATCCTAGAATATTCCCAAAAAGATTCAAAAAAGATTTCACATTTACTAAAATTTTGTTGATTTGGTCATTGTACTATTCTAATCAACAAAAATGTAGGCAGTAAACTGTTGATTTTTACAAAAATTCAAAAATCAGTGAAATCGGTCATTGCAGTGCCCGGATCGACAAAGATCTGTTGATTTTTTGTTGATTTGGTCATGATTTTCTAGTAGTGCTTACCGAAATCCCACAGTCCAGCAGCCAAGGCTTAGCCTTACCCGAACCACCATAGTCCGCAGCCAGGGCTTAGCCTTACCGAAATCCACAGTCCAGCAGCCAAGGCTTAGCCTTACCCGAACGGACGACACTTGTATGTGAGCGTAGAGCGGAGAGCGGAGAGCGTAGATTTGGAGAGCGGAGAGCGTAGAGGAAATAAAAATAGTAAACTTGTCAGACTAAAATTAGGATATTTCAAAATAGCCAAGAATATACCAAGAATATTCCAGAATCTGACAATAATAGTAAAAAAATTAGACCTATTTCCGTGGGATGTATAGGTCATAAAATAAAATAAAAACCTTGAATTTGAAATGGTCTCATTAAGTTTGGAAACCGTGAGGTGGTTGAATTATTAAAACCAAGGATGACTACAAGAAAAAATCAATGAAAATGGATTTTTTGAGATTGGTATAATTGAAGAATGGGTCAATCAAAATACAAAGGAATCAAAATAATAAACTTGCTTGGTTTTTATTCATCACTTTTCTCTTTGTCTTATATGTGAGTCTATTCTATAGCTTAGACTTTAGGAATTATCGTTTATGGCCGAATAGATTATAAATTGGACTCATACCCAACATCATTGTATATACAGTTGCACACAATGGGAGATGAGAGAGACATATTTGCTGGATTAGGATGGGATAAGGAAATTAGAAGTCTAGTAGATCCTCATATTCCGGTTAATCCATCGCCGGAATTTCAGTTTGCTGCTGGAAATCAAAGTAGTGATGACTACGAGCTGACTCCATTTTCGCAATCTACACAAGCATGGAGGTGGAGGGTACGGGAGGAGCAAAAAAAATATGAGAAAAAAGAAAACAGGCAGGAAGATGTGCCGGAGAAGGATGCTGATTTGGATGAAGACAAATCGAACGAAACGGAGGAGGAGGTGAAGGTGGAAGGGAAATCTTTGAAGTCTCTTTCATTTCACGAACGGATGAGAGGAATGACGCCGCATCATCTTCCGCTGAAGGATCGAAAGAGAGATAAGACAGTTTCTTATATGGATTTGCTTCGACCGGGTCCACCTCCCTCGCAATCATCTAAGAAGTATGCAAAACGGAAATAGAGTTGATAGACATAGGAAGCATTGTAATACAAAATTTTGAAGCAAATAAAAATAATCATTGAGATTATACCTTTATTATATCAATCAATTATTGCTTCACAAGAGGTCCAGAAATGGATACATATATCATAGCCCAAAGTACTGCTAGGCTGAGATAAATCCTAAGAAGTAGACTTTGTCAAAAGACCCCCTTCGAGGAAGAGTTTGACTTCGTTGAAGCTAAATGTCGTGGCGTGAATGAACAAATTCACTTCCGTATCCAAATTAGAAACCTTGATGAAAATGTAATACAAATGCTTACAATTCAGATAAGAATTTCGTTTGCGGCTGAACTTGGAAATCATATCCAAGAAGTATGCGCAGTTGCACTCTGGAAGAGAACTGACTGTCGTTTGGTAGATCGGTGGTTGGGGTTCTGATTTGGACTGTAGTGTGATAATGCAACCAAATTCCGGTTGAGGGATCATAGTTAACTTCAGAACGGTACCATGCACAGCTTCAGCAGAGGCCACCATCTGCCTCTGCTTTGCCGAAGGTGCGCTGCTGGATCGCCGAACAAGCTTGGACAATCTTGTCGGAGGGATCATGTCGGGGTTTTCTGGAACACGGATTCCAGACATATCCAGCGGGGGAGCAGAGTTGGTGAAGAGTTGAGTCGGTGTGATGCGCTCCTTTGGTGGGAGTTGAAAACCTGCGTTCTCAAGGGCAAAGATCTCCGAGCGGGTGAGGTTGGTACCAATCTTCACGGGCCAGATTGGGGGAATAGGAGGCTTCTGGTCATCAGCAGAGAACTGCATGACCCATTTCCGACGAGGGCCCTTCACGCAACGCTCAATGTCGTCTGGGCAAAAGACAAAGTCTGTGCGCTTCATAGATTGGAGTTTGTAATGATGCCACATACCGGTGTAGGTCAGCGCAGGGACGCTCTTATTATTAGTGACGATTCTTGCGGTGCACTTCTTCTTCGTGCCCGCATGATTAGCCCAACAAGACTTCCCAGATGTATAGGGTATGCAGGCAATATGCCAAAGAGAGACATCTACTTTGGTTTCTTGCACGGCAGTGACACGCTGGAAACCAAGTCCTGCAGGTGAAGGCACTTGAACCTCTTGTACAGAGGGGGAAGACTCCTCAATGATAGTGGGTAGTGTTTCTGGTTGAGATTGAGTGACACGCTTATCGGGGGGAGGGCGAGAGAAGTTCACGGTATCGGGGCGGTGGGTCTCGCCATCATCACCAATTGGAGTGTTTGGTCTTCGCTTCTGCGATCCAAACACCTCGGCGCCCTCAAGGTGTGGATCGCGAGTGCAAAATTCTTCCCCACCGGACATGTCAAGCAAGACCTTCTGCAACACTGTGGGGTCGCCAGTACGCTGAGCTCGACGTTGAGCACCCCTGAGCTTTAGTTCTTCTTTGCTTGGACCATCTCCGCCAATTCCACCTTTAAGGAACTGGTAATATGCAACAACTTGTAAGAAGGCGCGAATGTAGTCGTCAACCGTAGCCACGTATAGATCTCCACCCTTGTTGCCGGAGGCTTGAAGCCACTTGTTGTGGACGGATTCCGCAAGATTGCACGACGGCATCTCGGCCAATTGGTCTTGGGTTAAAACCTTTTCCTGATTGGAGAAATCAAGTATTAATATAAATGTACAGAGAGAGGAAATCGAATCCAAGAAAAACCAATAATGAATTATAAAGGAGATGTACCAGTTCCATGAAACCACCCCATTGAAGGTAGCGGAAGTGCCAAAAAGCAAGCCAGAGCTGAAGATGCTTGAGACCGTCCTCACTTGTACAATTTGATGACGCCCACCAAGCCTTGATAGCTAGGTACCTAGTCTCCGCCTCTTGCATAGAGGAAGCATTCCGATATTGAAGGCAAAGGTGTCTATGTTGGTCTTGTAAGTCATGCTTTATATACGATTTTGTATGCTTTTCGAGCGATTGTTTCCAATGAAAAAAACAAGTGCGCTCACGACCCTCCATGGGAACTTTGGGATCCCCCGAACCATACACAATGCGAACAGCGTTCCAATTGGCTTGGGCACTGTCCGCCATGAAGCCTATAAAGTTTGGATGTGGGATACCGTGTCGGGCCATGACGTGGTTGAGGTTCTGCCAGAAGAGAACTTGGGCATCCTTATCCTCCGATTGGAAATCACAACATGAAATGGTCATGACCCGTTGATAAGTCCCATCGTACACATGAGCGGCCATGGTGGTCCACCCTTTGACCCGCTTCACGTGATCGGACATCATCCACGCGTTCTCCAGGTCCCCACCCGGTTGCATCCGACGAACCAAATCCACTCCACTTCCAGGACCAACCTCCGACATCTTGAAGATGAACACCTTGTCTGTATTGTCACCTTGTCCTGGGAATTGGTTCCATTGGACGTAGGCCCAATTGCTAATGCCTCGGAGCTTCGCGATGCCATCCATAACACCAAACCTCCGCAAATATTTGAAAGAGGTAACCTTAGAGCGAAGGTTTGGGGAATACAACTCTCTACAGCTCTCAAAAACAGGTTCAAGCTCTTTTAAAGAGAAGAGACGGTGTGTGTCATTATCGCCAGAAAGGAGAAACTCACCAACAATGTCCTTGCTAGCTTCAAGGACGATCTTGTTGTGGGTGGCTTGAGGCGTACGTTCAACGTGCTCCTCAAGAAGTGCATTGATACGCTTCCGACTGTCTCTGCAGTCTCCAACCTTCACTGGATGTTGATGAGAACCGAGATGAATGCAGGCTCTTTGGGATGACTCCTTCCCATGGACGTAGAAGATTTTGGCCTCGCATAGTGCAATGCATTTGGGAGGCTCTTTACAAATCCTGCAGACAAGAGTAGATCCGGATGGCACAATGCCAGAGAGAGGGAAAGGATCTTTAGTGAAACCTTCAAATTCTGTGTCATTGACCTTAGAGGTACGATGGGCGCGTTGAAGGTAATCACAACTCGGGTTTTGGCATTGGAGATGGCCAACACAGGTAGAGGAACGAAATGCAAGGCCAACGTCGTTTGTAATGTTGGTGGTTTGAGTCTTAGTCCAAACATGGCCATCATATTGCTTGTCCATGCCGTCCAACGACTTGGCCCTGGTTTGAGATGAAGAGACTTCTGCTGCAGGGAGGACAAATAACTGGGTGCCATCGAAACGAGGGGGAAGGTGATTAACTTCTTGGATTTTGATTTTATCGTAATCTATTTTCTTGAGGACGTTCTTACTACCGGGCATAGAGCCAAGACGACGAAGACATTGAACAATAGTTTGAGGAGGTTTAGACGTAGGGACCGAAGTAGTTGAAGGGACAGAGCTAGATGGAGAAGGCGTTACGTAGGATGCAAAGGGAAACAAATGAAGGGAATCATGGACAGCAGCCTTATGCACTGGTACATCTTCACTCGAAGAATCAGACAAGTCTATAACGTTGTCTACACCAGGCTCGGTCTTGACGCTTATTACTGGGGGTGTGCTAAAGGCAACAGTGGATGATCGAAGAGGAGGAAGGATTTCTGTTGACACTCCCATATGAGAATCTGGCCAGACACAAACCCTATACTTTCCCGCGCCAAGCTCCCACACTACATTGTCATTGTCAGTTACCTTGGAGGTCTCATGGAAGGTATGAACGAGCAATCCAGTATCAGGATGGTAGATCTCACGCTCTACCCATATTGTACTAGCTTTCAAAGAGAACCTAATGCTAAGATGAAGCTCCGAGACAACAACAATACCTTGTGCACCAATGGGGAATATAATAGGGACCCCGATGCCATGTGAACGAAGTTCGGCCATCTCAGAGACGGGAGGAAGAATTGAGGTGGAAGCCATGAAGGCAGAGAAAGCAAACGTGAAGGAACAAAGATGCAAAGATGCATAGAGAAGGAGAATGGTGATGATGATGAAGTTATAAACAAATACGCATGAATATCAGGAAGGAGACAAAACTGTCAGGCATCCTAAAAAAAGATACCCCTAATTACAAAGATGGTTGTCAGATAGTAAAGCGCGCCTCCCATCGGGAGGTATTGCAATTATATACTGAGAAGAATGCGATTGCTCACTTTCTTTCCAATGTGTGAGTTTGCTGTGGTGAGGTTGTGGAAAGGAAATAGAGCGAATAGGTCTGAATTGCGGGAGGGTTGAACACATGAAGGAAATAGGCAATTCACAACCTCCGACAACGGAACCATCTAAGAAAAAGAAGAGGAGGCGATCGTCTACACATTACACTGATAAGAAGAGAAAGACAGTGAGGACACAAAAGTCACAGGCAAGGAAAGCGCCAATCGAGGGCCGTGGGACGCCCGAGGATTTGAGCCAAAGCATAAAGGACCTGCGGAAACCTTCGTGGAGGCTAGACTGTGGGATTCGGCCTTTTCATTTATCACCTATTGTAGAAGAGGCGGACGGAAGTAAAGCGCAACCAATGGCAGAAGTGGAGGAGTTGGGAAACGACAGCATCCAAGAGGACTCACGCGAAGAGACAAACTCTACAAGTGTCGTACGTATTCTTCGGGTTCTCCATATATTCAGTTGTTTGAGCACATAATAAAAATGGTAGAACATATTCAACTGTGAAACAACTTTTCTTTTAGATATTATGGTTTGTCATCATTGTTATAAACATTGTTTTATCTTAAATATAGGAAGAAGGGGGGAGTGGAGATAGTGGAAATATCTACGAAGAAGACAACAAGGAGGTAGCACAACAAATTGAGAAGGCGTTAGAAGAGCGAGAACCGATGTCGGGACAACCAACGATTCAAGCAAGAGAAAAAATGAAGGCGTCCAAGAGGAAAGCGGCCGGCAAAGGAAGATCTGAAATCAAATTTGTTGGGAGGCCGCGAAAGAGCTGAAGGAGGAGACCCATGCGCAGAAACCCTAAGTGTGGATGTTGTGGCCCCTGCTTCAAGATTTCAGCGAAGCAAGGCGGGCGGAACACAACAAACATCAAGGCGAGGGCGTGGCCGCGGGAGAGGAATGGCGCAAGTAAACCTCAGAGATTCGAGAAGCACTCCAATAACGCCGACAGAGGACGGGACCTCGGAAGATAGTGGCGCCAATATAGGGGCTTCAGTGGAGGGCATACTCCAAATTCTGGTAAGGTGTCGGGATCTCGGCCAAGCTATGTTCGCCAACGTTTTTGCTTAATTTCTATCACCTTGATTTCTCATAGTATTTGGAATATCAGCTTGACTTGCTTTCGGCCTTGTCCTGATTTGGGTTTAGGAACATGTCAAGAAAGCTATGTTTGTGCTTGAAAAATCAAAAGGTTATGTGCACATCATGTTGCTCTCGGCCTTGTCTCATTTTGTGTAGTGCACAAGAATGAGTTAGGGGAAGAGGCCTCGGATCCGAGGCCTCATATTTGTGTAAGTTTGAGTATGTGAAAGGTAGGGTTTTGAGAGAGGCGAGGTTCTTGATTTCTCAAACAAATGGAATGTCGACTTTCTTGCTTTCTTGATTCCTTGCTCTCGGCCATTTCTTCTATTGTGTAGTGCATAAGTGGGAGCCATAGGAAGAGGCCTCGGATCCGAGGCCTCTTATTTGTGGGTAGGTTTGTGCTTGAAAAATCAAAATGTTATGTGCACATCAATTGCTCTCGGCCTTGGCTCGTTTTCTGTAGTGCACAAGAATGAGCTAGGGGAAGAGGCCTCGGATCCGAGGCCTCATATTTGTGTAAGTTTGAGTATGTGAAAGGTAGGGTTTTGAGAGAGGCGAGGTTCTTGATTTCTCAAACAAATGGAATGTCGACTTTCTTGCTTTCTTGATTCCTTGCTCTCGGCCATTTCTTCTATTGTGTAGTGCATAAGTGGGAGCCATAGGAAGAGGCCTCGGATCCGAGGCCTCTTATTTGTGGGTAGGTTTGTGCTTGAAAAATCAAAATATTATGTGCACATCAATTGCTCTTGGCCTTGGCTCGTTTTGTGTAGTGCACAAGAACGAGCTAGGGGAAGAGGCCTCGGATCCGAGGCCTCATATTTGTGTAAGTTTGAGTATGTGAAAGGTAGGGTTTTGAGAGAGGCGAGGTTCTTGATTTCTCAACCTAATGGAATGTCAACTTTCTTGCTTTCTTGATGCCTTGCTCTCAGCCGTTTCTTCTATTGTGTAGTGCATAAGTGGGAGCCATAGGAAGAGGCCTCGGATCCGAGGTCTTTTATTTGTGGGTAGGTTTGTGCTTGAAAAATCAAAATGTTATGTGCACATCAATTGCTCTCCGCCTTGTCCTGTTCTGTGTAGTGCATAAGAAAGAGCTAGGGGAAGAGGCCTCGGATCCGAGGCCTCATATTTGTGTAAGTTTGAGTATGTGAGAGGTAGGGTTTTGAGAGAGGTGAGGTTCTTGATTTCTCAAACTAATGGAATGTCAACTTTCTTGCTTTCTTGATTCTTTGCTCTCGGCCATTTCTTCTATTGTGTAGTGCATAAGTGGGAGCCATAGGAAGAGGCCTCGGATCCGAGGCCTCTTATTTGTGGGTAGGTTTGTGCTTGAAAAATCAAAATGTTATGTGCACATCAATTGCTCTCGGCCTTGGCTCGTTTTCTGTAGTGCACAAGAATGAGCTAGGGGAAGAGGCCTCGGATCCGAGGCCTCATATTTGTGTAAGTTTGAGTATGTGAAAGGTAGGGTTTTGAGAGAGGCGAGGTTCTTGATTTCTCAAACTAATGGAATGTCGACTTTCTTGCTTTCTTGATTTCTTGCTCTCGGCCATTTCTTCTATTGTGTAGTGCATAAGTGGGAGCCATAGGAAGAGGCCTCGGATCCAAGGCCTCTTATTTGTGGGTAGGTTTGTGCTTGAAAAATCAAAATATTATGTGCACATCAATTGCTCTCGGCCTTGTCTTGTTTTGTGTAGTGCATAAGAAAGAGCTAGGGGAAGAGGCCTCGGATCCGAGGCCTCATATTTGTGTAAGTTTGAGTATGTGAGAGGTAGGGTTTTGAGAGAGGTGAGGTTCTTGATTTCTCAAACTAATGGAATGTCAACTTTCTTCCATTTTTGATTCCTTGCTCTCTGCCTTGTGCCCCACGGGTGAACGCCCGTGGGCCATGTAACAAGTAACTTGGTTAGGCATGTCTTTATGAGGCACTTTGGTTGGTTCTGAGTATGTAAACTAGTTTGTGTGTGAGGCCTCGGATCCGAGGCCTCTCGGCTGAGGCCACTTGAGGTTTTTTGATTCAAAGTATAACTTGTATGAATGAGGCACTTTGCTTGTTTTTGAGGATGTAAACTAGTTTGTGAATGAGGCCTCGGATCCGAGGCCTCTTTTATGTGTTCCAAAACAAGTGTACGGAAGAGGCACTTTGGTTTGTTTTGAGTATGTAAACTAGTTTGTGAATGAGGCCTCGGATCCGAGGCCTCTTTTATGTGTTCCAAAACATGTGTACGGATGAGGCACTTTGGTTTGTTTTGAGTATGTAAACTAGTTTGTGAATGAGGCCTCGGATCCGAGGCCTCTTTTATGTGTTCCAAAACAAGTGTACGGATGAGGCACTTTGGTTTGTTTTGAGTATGTAAAGTAGTTTGTGAATGAGGCCTCGGATCCGAGGCCTCTTTTATGTGTTCCAAAACATGTGTACGGATGAGGCACTTTGGTTTGTTTTGAGTATGTAAAGTAGTTTGTGAATGAGGCCTCGGATCCGAGGCCTCTTTTATGTGTTCCAAAACATGTGTACGGATGAGGCACTTTGGTTTGTTTTGAGTATGTAAAGTAGTTTGTGAATGAGGCCTCGGATCCAAGGCCTCTTTTATGTGTTCCAAAACATGTGTACGGATGAGGCACTTTGGTTTGTTTTGAGTATGTAAACTAGTTTATGAATGAGGCCTCGGATCCGAGGCCTCTTTTATGTGTTCCAAAACATGTGTACGGAAGAGGCACTTTGGTTTGTTTTGAGTATGTAAACTAGTTTGTAAATGAGGCCTCGGATCCGAGGCCTCTTTTATGTGTTCCAAAACAAGTGTACGGAAGAGGCACTTTGGTTGGTTTTGAGTATGTAAACTAGTTTGTGTGTAAGGCCTCGGATCCGAGGCCTCTCGGCTGAGGCCACTTGAGGTTTTGTGATTCAAAGTATAACTTGTATGAATGAGGCACTTTGCTTGTTTTTGAGGATGTAAACTAGTTTGTGAATGAGGCCTCGGATCCGAGGCCTCTTTTATGTGTTCCAAAACAAGTGTACGGAAGAGGCACTTTGCTTGGTTTTGAGTATGTAAACTAGTTTATGAATGAGGCCTCGGATCTGAGGCCTTTTATGTGTTCCAAAACAAGTGTACGGAAGAGGCACTTTGGTTTGTTTTGAGTATGTAAACTAGTTTGTGAATGAGGCCTCGGATCCGAGGCCTCTTTTATGTGTTCCAAAGCAAGTGTACGGATGAGGCACTTTGGTTTGTTTTGAGTATGTAAAGTAGTTTGTGAATGAGGCCTCGGATCCGAGGCCTCTTTTATGTGTTCCAAAACATGTGTACGGATGAGGCACTTTGGTTTGTTTTGAGTATGTAAACTAGTTTGTGAATGAGGCCTCCGATCCGAGGCCTCTTTTATGTGTTCCAAAACATGTGTACGGATGAGGCACTTTGGTTTGTTTTGAGTATGTAAACTAGTTTGTGAATGAGGCCTCGGATCGGAGGCCTCTTTTATGTGTTCCAAAACAAGTGTACGGAAGAGGCTCTTGGTTGGTTTTGAGTATGTAAACTAGTTTGTGTGTAAGGCCTCGGATCCGAGGCCACTTGATGTTTTTTGATTCAACGTATAGCTTGTATGAATGAGGCACTTTGCTTGTTTTTGAGTATGTAAACTAGTTTCAAAATGAGGCCTCGGATCCGAGGCCTCCTTTTAGTGCCCTCGATCAGCAGTCCCCAGGGAGTGGCTCCCGGGACTGCGAATGTTTAAACAGGCATAACTTCCTTGAATTTTGCCCAAATGGAGCAAGTGAGGTGTCCATCGGCATCTACATTTCACGTAGATGAGGATAGAGTGGTTGATTGTTAGATTCGGAGACAACACCTGGAAGATATGGAGGTCTGAAGCTGCCGGGGGGGGGAAATGTGTTTTGTTAAGTGCATATGTAGGAGCTAGGAGAAGAGGCCTCGGATCCGAGGCCTCTTTTATGTGTTCCAAAACTAGTGTACGGATGAGGCACTATGGTTGGTTTGGAGTAAGTAAATTACTTTGTGTGTGAGCCCTCGGATCCGAGGCCTCTCAGCCGAGGCCACTTGAGGTTTTTTGATTCAACGTATAGCTTGTATGAATGAGGCACTTTGCTTGTTTTTGAGTATGTACACTAGTTTCAAAATGAGGCCTCGGATCCGAGGCCTCTCCGCCGAGGCCACTTGAGGTTTTTTGATTCAACGTATAGCTTGTATGAATGAGGCACTTTGCTTGTTTTTGAGTATGTACACTAGTTTCAAAATGAGGCCTCGGATCCGAGGCCTCCCTTTAGTGCCCTCGATCAGCAGTCCCCTGGGAGTGGCTCCCGGGACTGCGAATGTTTAAACAGGCATAACTTCCTTGATTGTTGCCCAAATGGGGCAAGTGAGGTGTCCATCGGCATCTACATTTCACGTAGACGACGATGGAGTGGTTGATTGTTAGATTCGGAGACCACACGTGGAAGATATGGAGGTCTGAAGCTGCGGGGGGGGGGGGGGATTGTATTTTGTTAAGTGCATAAGTAGGAGCTTTGGGAAGAGGCCTCGGATCCGAGGCCTTTTTTTTGTGTCAAGGTTTGTGCTTGAAAAATCAAAATGTTAGGTTCATTTTTGAATTCTCTCGGCCATTTTCTGTAGTATGTATTTCATAAGGAGGGGCATTCGGAAGAGGCCTTGGATCCGAGGCCTCATTTTTGTGTCAAGGTATGTGCATGAAAAGTTAGGTTTTAACATGATCAAATGTGTGCCCCACGGGTGAACACCCGTGGGCCATGTAACAGGTAACTTGGGTAGGATTTAGCATCATCACGGGGAGATGTCTCCATGTCAAATATTTTTTTAAATTACGAGTTTTTTTTCTCTATATTCATAACCATTGATTATACCTTTTGGTTATTTTTTTGAAATTTTTTGTCATCTTCATTTTTCCTAGTAATTGTTTTAGTTGAATTCTGCGTCATTCTAGGTAGAAATGGTATGTTTTCTAGAAAAATATGATCATCAAATTTGGTCATGATATTTTACTTCGTAGTAGATATCATGTATATCTACCTTCCAAAAAAATTTGAGAAAATTTTGACCCATTTGGTGGATGCAACTTGGCAATGGAGTGACCTCCCCTGGAACATCATCAAATGTGAACCTCACGGGTAAACACCCGTGAGCCATGTAACAAGTAAATTGGTTAGGTTTTAAAATCATCAAGGAGGGGCATTTGGAAGAGGCCTCGGATCCGAGGCCTCATTTTTGAGTCAGGTTGTGTGCTTGAAAAATGAAAATGTTAGGTTCATTTTTGAATTCTCTCGGCCATTTTCTGTAGTATGTATTTCATAAGGAGGGGCATTCGGAAGAGGCCTCGGATCCGAGACCTCATTTTTGTGTCAAGGTATGTGCATGAAAAGTTAGGTTTTAACAAGATCAAATGTGTGCCCCACGGGTGAACACCCGTGGGCCATGTAACAGGTAACTTGGGTAGGATTTAGCATCATCACGGGGAGATGTCTCCATGTCAAATATTTTTAAAAATTATGAGTTTTTTTTCTCTATATTCATAACCATTGATTATACCTTTTGGTTATTTTTTTGAAATTTTTTGTCATCTTCATTTTTCCTAGTAATTGTTTTAGTTGAATTCTGCGTCATTCTAGGTAGAAATGGTATGTTTTCTAGAAAAATATGATCATCAAATTTGGTCATGATATTTTACCCCGTAATAGATATCATGTATATCTACCTTTCAAAAAAAATTGAGAAAATTTTGACCCATTTTGGTGATGCAACTTGGCAATGGAGTGACCTCCCCTGGAATATCATCAAATGTGAACCTCACGGGTGAACACCCGTGAGCCATGTAACAAGTAAATTGGTTAGGTTTTAAAATCATCAAGGAGGGGCATTTGGAAGAGGCCTCGGATCCGAGGCCTCATTTTTGAGTCAGGTTGTGTGCTTGAAAAATGAAAATGTTAGGTTCATTTTTGAATTCTCTCGGCCATTTTCTGTAGTATGTATTTCAAAAGGAGGGGCATTCGGAAGAGGCCTCGGATCCGAGGCCTCATTTTTGTGTCAAGGTATGTGCATGAAAATTTAAAATGTTATGCTCATTTTTAAATGCGCTTGGCCCTATTGTTTTGGGTAGTGCATAAGTAGGTATTTTGTGAAGAGGCCTCATTTTTGTGTCAAGGTATGTGCTTGAAAAATGAAAATCTTATGTTCATTTTCGAATGCTCTCGGCCTTCTTGTTTTGGGTAGTGAATAAGTATGTGTTTTGGGAAGAGGCCTCGGATCCGAGGCCTCATGTTTGTGTGAATTTTATGCTAGAAAAATTAAAATGTTATGTTCGTGTAAGATTGCTCTTGGCCTTCTTGTTTTGGGTACTACATGAGTAAGAGGTTTGTGAAGAGGCCTCGGATCCGAGGCCTCATTTTGGAGACAATGTATTGGCTTTAAAAGTCAAACTGCTATGTTCACATAACATTTCTCTCGGCCTTTTTCTTTTGGGTAGTGCATGAGGAGGAGGTAGGAAAAGAGGCCTCGGATCCGAGGCCTCTCATTCGTAGGTAGGTTAGTGCTAGAATTTACCACTTGACTTAGAATTCGGCCATTACCATTTGTAGTTTGTTCTCGGCCTTGTATTGTTTTTGTGAGGATTTGTTTCTTTATAGTTACGAAGTTATTGACTTTTCTTTGTGAAATTCTCATTTTCTCCATGTTCTTAGGATATGGACTCTTCACAGGTTGCGCAATCGCAACCCCAATCTGGAGAGGATGTTGTTCTTGCGGCCCCCGCGGTTGAAGTTGAAGCTGTGCAGGTTGAGAGTCTAAATTCGCAGGGCCCATTACAAGTAGAGGTGAGTTGGATAGTTGTTGAGTAATTTGTTGAGCAAGTTTTTTGAGTTCTAGCTTTCTAAGCATGGTTTTACTATTTGTGTTTTTGTTAGGCTCTCGCAATGAGCGAAGATGCCGTTCAAGCAGTTGCCGACACGGATCCCGTGGTGTGTGAGCTTGAGCTTCGGAAATCACAAAATGAGGACTCCATTGGTGTTATCCAACGCCTCCGGATTAAGCCAACATGTAAGTCCCGCTTATCCATTCCTTTGTGCCGCTTAAGAGCCCTCCCTCTCGTCCGTCCTATAAGTGAGGTTGAGGTGCAGCGCTTGGAATGTGAATTTGTAATGGGATACCGAGAGGGTGATCGGGTTCTTTACGTGTCTGCTTTCAACGACGTTCCCGTGGACCTCCCCATTCCCCTTGGCATTATGGCCTTTTGGAGCCCTCTCTGGCAAGAGGCCTCCGCAAAATTTGACGCCAAACTCAAGGAGGATCCGGATCTTGCACATTTCGCCGGGAAGATGTTCTTCGTCTGGGAAGGCAATCATCATCTCACCGCTTGGTGGAGACACATCAATAACCACCATGCCGATGACAAGAGTTGGCATATCTTGGTGGATTGCATTGTTGTTGACCCTAGAGGATACACCGGTGTATTTCTCAATGCCATGAGTGACATTAATTGGTAAGCTCACTCATTTTTTTCATTCATTTTTCATTTTTGTTTCAATTCTTTTCCATTCTTTTCACCTCACGTTCCTCACATATTTTCTCTCAGGTCAACCGAGCATGATTATGTCAAGGCAAACATTCCGGCCAAGCTCCTTCGAATCCGCACTTTTAGAAGGTTAGAGTTGTCCACCTTCAAGGATCTCATATCGCCATCTGACTACAAAGCATGCGAGAAGATAAAGGAGAGTCGTCCAACTTGGTACACCTTGACCGCGGATGTGTTCGTTAAGTTTCTTTACAAGGTATGGTTTGTGCATTCAATCATTTAGAACTTCCAACATAGACAATTTCTATGCCGATTATATGAACTCACAAGATCATTTCTTGCAGAGAGACATTTCGGCTCAAGCAGACCTTGCAGTGAGGCATTACCGTAAGACCACACCCGTTGCGGAGAGGTCGGCCACTGAAATTTGGAATGTTATGACCAAGGCCTAGGAGAGGACAATCAAAAGTATTCGGGCCCGTTCTTTTGAGAAGTACATATCCGTTGCACACCCTGACAATGGAGAGGATTTCTTTCATGAGGTACTCTTTTGAACTCAAATCACTCTTAAACGCAATTCATCCAAATCACTCTTCAACTCTATTACTCTTTTGAACTCAAATCATTTTTATTTTGTGCACAGATTGACCGCCATTTTAATGAGTTCTCTTCGACGGACATGACAATTGAAAAATTGCAAAAAATTGTCACATGCCCGGTCGAACCTTCGTTCAAAGCTAAGTGGCTTTACTGGTGGAACGCCCCCCTTCGTGAAATGTTAGATAACAAGTTTCCCGTCGACAAGCCTATGAGGGAGAGGGCTTTGGACGACTGGCTACACAAGGCGTCCTTCTGGACTCAGGTAAATCCATTCCTCGGCCTTCTTCATTTTCATTTTCCTCTATTCCATTTATCTCATATCTAATCATCTCCCTTCTGCAGTTGGAGAAGGAAGTCGCGGTTGAAATTGAGACCTTAAAGGAGAGCCTCTCCGTCGACATTGATTGGGACGCATCAGAAACCATCTTACGCCCTCGTGAGTACGTTGATCATTGGCGGATTGTCCTTTGGGACAAGGCCTTCAAGCCTTACCTCAGCGATAAGCCTGACATCGCCTTTGCCAAAGGTGATAATCTCTTGGAGTTCGAGGAGGGGGCTCTCGCTATCAAGCGTGTGGCCTATCGGTAATACATCTATCCTCCACTTTGCACCTCTCCTTAATTTCATTTCTTGCTCGTTTTCTTGGTTTTCTTACATTCTTGTTTTGTCATGTAGGTATATCATGAGAGAATTGGTTGTGAAGAATGCATTGGCCTCATCTTCCTTGCCGGACTACCTCTCGGACTGGGTGAATATTTTTTCTAGCCTCTGCGTGTACACGACCGCGCAAACAAACAAGTTCTCCGAATTGCACTTGCAAGGTGGTGGATGGTACTTGGATTGTGCTGCAAGATTTGTCCCCGGGGAAGAGAAGGCTTTGTTTGCTAGCCTTGTGGGTAGTGCTCCGGATGATAACATTGTTACCTTGGAGGAGCCTAACATCGTTGAGCTTCCCCCTCCTCCTTCTAAGGCACCAAGGAGAAAAGGCAGAGCAAAGAAGACCGCCACTTAAGCATCTTCCCAAGTTCTCACTCGGTCTGCTTCTAAGACCCCAGTTGAGCCACCCACCCTCCCACACAGTCCATCTATCATTCCCTCCGTTGCTCCCTCTCTTGCCCCCTCTGTTACTCCATCTGCATTTCATCCACAATCTCTTGCCACTCCATCTCATAGTGGCACTTCTCTCCTCTCTTTGCCTCGCAAGAGGAAGGCCGCTCTCTTGGATACCAGTGCCACCTCTTCGGATGCCCCTAACACGCTTTCCCTCATCGAAAATGTGGACATGGTTCAACTAATGCTGGATTCCGAGGTTGCCGGAGGTCCCCTCCCCGCATATACCCGCATCCAAGAGTTCATTGCCAAGGTTTGTATACTTGCCTTCGTCAATTCTCAAATTTTTTTCCTTTGCTTTGCTTATTTCTTTCCTTCTTATTTTCTCATGAAGTTTCAATTGCAGGTTGGGGCAGGTCGTTCCCGTGTGAACACCTCGACTACAACTCACAAGGGCCTCGATTTGTTCTTCGCCGACATTCCCGAGAATTTGCCGGTGCCGAACATCTCCACCGATGTTCCTGCTTGGAACAAGCTCCATGAATCATACTATGAGTGTATTTTTGCATTTGCGAAATCTAACCTCTATGATCATGGTGTCCTTGTTCTTGCCTATTGTGCGAGTGCCAGTGTTTCTAGGAGTATTTTCGATTGGGCACACACTTATGACTTCTACGTCGCAGAAGATTGGTTTGGAATGAATGATTTGGACCTCCAATCTCCCGTTGTTCCCTCTGGAGTGGTAAGCAAGTCTCCCTCTCTTCCCCTTCCGTATTGCTTATCATTTCAATTTCAATTCCATTTCATTTCAATTCAATTTCATTTTCATTGTTGCAGACTCGGAAGTTTAGCATCAAAGTTCTTGTTCGTGTTAACTCCGTTCTTAGAGTGCGGGAGGAGGCCATACAAGAGTATGGTTACAACCTCCAACGAGATGGATGGTTGAATACCTTCACCGATGAGAAGAGCCAGACGATGCGCAGTGATGGGGTACCTTGGCGAGGTGCCCATGAGAAGCATCCTATTTTTTTTTCCATCCTTCTCGCTACTCTCACCGACAAGAATGATGTTATTATGGACTGGCAGTGTGGTGTAGGTACGCCTTGTTTTTCAACTTCATCCTTACTTTGAATTTTCTATTATTTTTCCTTGACTAGTTTCCATACTAACTTTTTACCTCTCGTTGCTTTAGGTGGTTCGATTACAGCATGTCGCTCCCTTGAGCGGCATATTGTGGCCCTTGAGAGTGACCCCGTTATTTTCAATTCACTCCTACTCCCCATGCGCGATCCCCAGCCTGCGCGTATATCTCGCTCAGTTACCGCACCGTCTACATCTATCTTTGATCCTCCTCAAAAGATGACCAAGAAGGCATTCGGATTCCTTTGTGCGTAAGTTTGCTTTTTATATTTTGCCATGTTTGCCTTGATTTCAAATTCTCATTTTCTAGTGTCATCATGTTTCTAATCATTTTGCTTGGGTGTTTAGAGAGCCAGCGGAGGTCGCAGTCATTCGTCGAGACATGTTTTCAAGTCCTCTGAAGCCGTTTGAGCTTCCCCCGTATGCTAGTGCAATGGCGGATTGTTTTGCGAAGGCGGAGTCCCCATCTCCTCCTCGCGTTCGTCATTTCTCGCGTGGGACACGAAATCTTTTCTTGTTAGAAGCAAATGAGGGTGAGGAGAGTGATAGGGAATGTTCTCCAAGCCCTTAGTTTATCATTTTGGTTTTGGAGATTATAACTCCGTTTGTTGTTGTTATCCGGCTTTAATAAAAGTTGTGTGTTGGTTTTATTTTTGATATCCGGCGCAAGTTTCATTCTTTCTCTCCATTATTTCATATTCATAATGTCAATCCGCAGTGCATTCTTTATTTTTTCTTCATCATTCGGATCTCTTAACTTCTAGTCACAAAACAATCTAGCTCTCGGCTCTTAGTGTGAGATCTTTGTTATAGGGGGACCATACTTTCTATTAGTGTGGATGGTTTATTTTATGGTTGTGCACACTAATCACATTGGCCGTCTTCCAATCCCAATTGCTATATAGCAATTGGAAGTTTTGTTTGGCACGCGAACATAACCTCGTCAAACTTTTTAAATTGAACTTCATGTTGTTCTCAAAGAGTCGGCACGTCACCTCAAAAATTTCCAAGAGGATTCTAAGGTTGGACTTGGGGGATTTGTCTTTGAGGTCTTTGGCTAAGCTAAGGACTGAATTGGAAGGCTGTTATGGTGCGACGGAGTTTTGTGGCATGTTCTTTGGATCATTTTACCCATATTGGACATGCCCGGCAGATAGGGTGTAGATGGCCCTAAACTAGAGTATATAGCTATTTTAACTAACTACCCATTTTTGTAAGTCTTGAGGTTGGCTACATTTTGTTAACCAATAAAATATTTTGTGTATGGTATTTTGATTTCAATTTGGTGACGTCAGCCTTAATTTAATATGATACATTTGAAAACATATACTATAAGATGTTTGATAATAAATGCAATCTTCCACGCCTATAGGATCCGTTGGTTTCTCAAACAATTCTGGGTTATTATGTCCACGGGAATGGGGGTACCTTTCCAAATATAGAATTCAAACTATCTCTAATTCCACGGAAATAGGCACTGCTTCTCCTAAAATTACCCAACAAAATCTAAATTTTCCGCTCTCCGCTCTCCGCTCTACGCTCACATACTTGAGTTTCCCTTACCCGAACTCCACAGTCCAGCAGCCAGGGCTTAGCCTTACCGAAATCCACAGTCCAGCAGCCAGGGCTTAGCCTTACCCGAACTCCACAGTCCAACAGCCAAGGCTTAGCCTTACCCAGACTCAATCAAGCCGAACTAAATTCACCATAATCACCTAATTGCTCAAAGGCCCACATGCGAGCCTTTTAGCTACACACTTAAATGTAATCCCCTCAAGATGCTTAATCGGACAATTGCTAATTCTTTTATTCTTCGGCTAATAGGCTAACTAATTACCTAACATCATCAACTAATCCACACACGTGGCCCAAAGCTCTAAGAGCTCACCTCTCTTGAGAGGACTTAAGAGGGAGAGCTTAACTAATTAACTCCACTAAAACTAATAACCTACACACGTGGCTCAAGCTCTTAAGAGCTTGCTCCCTTGAGAGCGCTTGATGGAGAGAGAGGAAAATGAGAGAGAAAACACCTTAAGTAGCAAAGAGGGAGAGAGAGGTGAGGATAGGATGAGAAGATTAGCACCTCCAATCACAATCCCTTAACCTTCACCTTCAAAGTAGGGACTAATCCCCTTCCACCAAGCTTTCTTCTTCCTAAACTACCAAGGTGGATCCAAAAGTGGGCATTTAACCCGCGGAGCTCACCTTGCTTCACCTTACCCCCTACTCACATTATCAAGGCATACTCTTATTGAATTCATCCTTGAAATAATCACACAACACATTCTAAAGCCTAAACTTAAATCCACACCACACTTCTAAATCACTCTTTTTATGTTTTGTGAATAATCATAACACATCAAAGTCAACTAAAATTGGTTTCGAAGAGTTAATCACCACATGTGGGCACCATTTTGGGCTCACACTAATGCTCTACCTTCTACACTCACCACATAACAATTTCAAGGCAGTCCCACCCCAATTAGATATTATTCCTAATTGAAAGCGAGCCTCGCACACGGCGTACTAGTGATAAAATTGATAGAACCTAAAATAGAGGAAACACCCGATAAATGAAGACTGAAAATGGCTAAATCAACAAACCCTCCAAAATGATTGGTTATACCACTTAAAGGCGGATAAACCGGCATGTTCATTAGATCCAACAAAAAAGTAGTCATAATATCATTATCAAAAGTAAATTGTTTTTGGAATGTCGAAGCATCCATTAAACCTTGCCCAATTATATCTCGAATCATTTGCACATCATGGTGTTTGGCACCCCTAATCTCAATAGACAATCTCCTTCGGTATTCACCTTCTGGACCAAATTGAGGGAGTACATGATATCCAATTTCTTTATTAAATGTGTCAACATTCAAAATCCGTGGTCTCTTCAATAAAGAAACATATGGATTTGAATAAAGTCTGTCTTTACAAGTGAACCTATTATTGTCACATCTACAAACTTATGTTGGAATATACAAGATAGCATTGACAAGACATGCAAAATATCAGCTAAGAAATAAAGAATGTAGACATATTTGAAATTATGGAGTTTAGAGTATATTACTGGCCCAACTCCATCGTCCATACCATCATTGTCACAAAAATTATATATGTGATAATGTTCTATATAGAATTGCAGAAGGCTATTTTAGCTTGCCATCATGACAACCATTTTACCTTAGGGTATGGTCTTGGTTTAAGGAAGCAACCCCGTCACTTACATACGGATCACATTATCCTCCCTCACATGTGTACAAACATTGGTTGGACAAACTTGAAAATTGGGGTCGATAAACCCCCATCCCCACACACCTAAGAGATGGGTCATTTTTTGATTTTTGATTTTTTTCTTACCTCCACTTTTGTTAGCCAGGATCACCCCCACCCTTAAGTGCGTTGTGTTCCAGGTGAGGGATCTCCTTTCCACAAGACAAACTTCCCATGCACGCATGCCACTTCAATTCACTCCTTGTAGGAAAAGTGGTGGGTATGACACCCTTTTCTTTATTGCAACAAAACGAACAAGCATTCACAAATGCTTAATTACAATGCACTTCCAAGCATTAATGGTTCCAATGTGTCCTTGAGAACTCTGCCTAATGACAACCCCCCACCATGAGTGAGAGCTCAACCTATCACCTAATTCACCCTCCCCTCAATCACAAGCACGTACCCACTGAGGGTTTTTGGCTCCTTGACCCGCCAACTGGAATCCTTCACTCCTTCCCAGTCAAAATTTCAATAACTATTCCCCTGCCCTCGGGGCCTGTGCAGATTGGCACCTATGCTCCGCAACCCAATTTCTCTCCAGTTGTCCACCTTACAAGAAGGCCAACAGCATCCACGATGACTTGAGAGAATCCGTTTACATGAGACTCATCGCAAATTGCTGCAGTGAGTTGTTTCACTGGAGGTTGGGACCCCGCAAGTCTATTGACTTTGACAACCTCCGAAGACAATGTACAAAGGAAAGAGAGAGGCCAAAGGAGAAGGAAAGAACAGGTGCCGCAGCTGCAACCGATACCAACAAGAGTCCGCCAATGGGAGCCTTCTTCTGGCTCACACAATTCGCCTGTCTTCACTCCTGGTTCATTCCCCCTTTTCCGCCACACTACAAGATCTGCTTGTTACCACCGCAATCCGATCCCTCGCTTGCAGACAAGCAACAAATAAACAACCTCCAACACCCTCTCTCTTACGCCTTCTCCTCCCATTTCATCCCTGGGCAACAACTGAACACTCCCACGCGCCTACACGGCCATCGCCCTTTCACCAACGCGCACATGATACCATGCCACAACTAAACCTCAAGCCTAAGCCACGACAGAGCGAAATCCACTGACCCCTGCTCTCCCTGTCACCAGCCGAAATGGCACCAAAGGTCATCGTTGTCACCACCTCCCCTGCTACCACGCATTCACTCCTGTGATTGCGATCACTCGAGAGGCCGACGCAATGTGATTCCCCGCTCACGGCTCCAAATGATGGCGGCCTGGTGCGCGACATGCAACGGAACAGCAAGGCCGAGAGGTGAGGTGACGCACACTGGATGGCTGGATGGATAGAGGAATGTTGCTCACCGTGTTTGCTTGCGAGCTGTTGTGTTGGGTGCGAGCGCAGCTGGGTGGACAGTAGCAGCTGCTGGTAGGGGCGAAGAGGAAGCGCCGAAATGGCAATGGCGAAGCGATGGAGATGGAGATGAATAATGGCAGTGAAGATGATGATGTTGCACATGTCCCTCATTCCCTTCCTTCTGGTGCTCCAGTGACCTCAAGTATGAGAGAATCCCAACACTCATCACTGCATCGCGGCTGCTAGGTATGTCGGTGTTGAGGCCACGATCCCTAAGGCTCACCTCGGTGAGGTTGCAAGCGTATTCCCCCTCCTTCGCACGCTGTAGCTCCTCCTCTTTCCGAGCCAGAGAGCTCTCTCCTTCTCGCAACCTGAGCGCTCCACACACCTCTCCCAAGACCCCTCCGTTCGGTTCCGGAGATCCAGTAGCCTAATCTTCAATTCGGAGCCCCCCCATCCTAAAACAAACACTAGCCTAAACCTAAACAATCAATACCGTTAGCATTAGGCCACTTGAGCTTGGCCTTACCTAACCTTAATCAAACTAATTAACTCATTTTTTATTTTTCTCACTTAATAACTTAAGTCTAACAACTTAACTCAACTAAAGTCTAACTTCTAAACTCCAATACAATCTAACTCTCAACTAACTCAACAATTGCTAATTCTAATGTTTTGGCCCTTTTAGAGTTGAAATTGAATTGTGGGCGCGAAATCGGGCTCACAACTTTCCAGCTTCTCCCTCCCTTTCTAGAAACCATAGTTGTGTTCTTCACAATTGGGTTCTTGTTGAATTCTTGCACAATTTCACAACTATTTTCTTCCAAAATACAAGAGCTAGGTGTTGAGGTGTATGGCTGTGAGGCCAAACCCACCACCCTTAAGCGTCCTAGTCCGGGTGATGGTTTTGAGAATCACATGTATTGTTTGTGTATTGAAAATGCTCCCTTCACATCCCAAGGCATTCATGTCATCTTAACTCACCGTGCTTTATTAATGTTAGCCTCTTGGCTTATGGTAGAGTTTGATTTCTCAAGAGTCCAACCCGCGGCTTTGGCCACACATGCCCTCAAGGAAATTCCCCTTGCACCCTTAGTCTTGACTTCCTTTGTCTGGCCATCGCTAGAGTTGTTAACATTCTCCATCACTTGTGCACTTGATTTATTTAATATAGAGGATGCAAGCGTTGAAAAACGCTATTCTCTATAACCAATAGTAAGTACACTTTGCTAGTGAAGGCCACACATGCCAAGCAAGCCTAATGTGACTAGCTACTTATCTATGAGCTAATTAAGTTGTCTACCTACTAGGCTATCTTACTTACAACTGGTACCCATTAGTTAATGAATAAATGCCACCTTGCTTACTTCCACTAATTAGCTACCCACTGTAGCTTCATGTGTATGTGTTAATAACCAAGCCCTCCTGGCTGCTTGCAGCTCTGCTGCCGAAAGTAACCAGTCTAGGTAACCAGCTCCCAGCTGCTTGCAGCTCTGCTGCCGAAAGTAACCAGTCTAGGTAACCAGCTCCCAGCTGCTTGCAGCTTTGCTGCCGAATGTAGCCCAGTTGGGGTAAACCAGCTCCCAGCTGCTTGCAGCTCTGCTGCCGAATGTAGCCCAGTCTGGGGTAAACCAACTCCCAGCTGCTTGCAGCTCTGCTGCCGAATGTAGCCCAGTCTGGGGTAAACCAACTCCCAGCTGCTTGCAGCTCTACTGCCGAATGTAGCCTAGTCTGGGGTAAACCAACTCCTAGCTGCTTGCAGCTCTGCTGCCGAATGTAGCCCAGTCTGGGATAAACCAACTCCCAGTTGCTTGCAGCTGTGCTGCCAAATGTAGCCCAGTCTGGGGTAAACCAACTCCCAGTTGCTTGCAGCTGTGCTGCCAAATGTAGCCCAGTCTGGGGTAAACCAACTCCCAGCTGCTTGCAGCTCTGCTGCCGAATGTAGCCCAGTCTGGGGTAAACCAACTCCTAGCTGCTTGCAGCTCTGCTGCCGAATGTAGCCCAGTATGGGGTAAACCAACTCCCAACTGCTTGCAGCTCTGCTGCCGAATGTAGCCCAGTATGGGGTAAACCAACTCCCAACTGCTTGCAGCTCTGCTGCCGAATGTAGCCCAGTTTGGGGTAAACCAACTCCTAGCTGCTGCCGAATGTAGCCCAGTATGGGGTAAACCAACTCCCAGCTGCTTGCAGCTCTGCTGCCGAATGTAGCCCAGTCTGGGTAAACCAGCTCCCAACTGCTTGTCTAACTATTAAACTAGCCACCCCACACCACTAATTAAGACTTCCACTAAACTCAAGATAATCTTTCAACTAACCAACCAATCCCAACCTCCTAATTCTAAATGTTTAACTACCTAATCCCTAACATTATGTCTAATCCTAAGAGCTTACCCCAAGTGTGAGAGTGAGAGATAGAGCTTAACTAATTAACTTCACTAAAACTAATAACCTACACACGTGGCTCAAGCTCTTAAGGACTTGCTCCCTTGAGAGCGCTTGATGGAGAGTGGTAAATGAGAGAGAAAACACCTTAAGTAGCAAAGAGGGAGAGGGAGAGAGAGGTGAGGATAGGGTGAGAGGATTAGCACCTCCAATCACAATCCCTTAACCTTCACCTCTAAAGTAGGGACTAATCCCCATCCACCAAGCTTCCTTCTTCCTAAACTAACAAGGTGGATCCAAAAGTGGGCATTTAACCCGCGGAGCTCACCTTGCTTCACCTTACCCCCTACTCACATTATCAAGGCATATTCTTATTGAAATCAAACCTTGAAATAATCACACAACACCACCTAATGCCTAAAGTTAAATCCACACCACACTTCACTCTTTTTATGTTTTGTGAATAATCATAACACATCAAAGTCAAACTAAAATTGGTTTCGAAGAGTTAATCACCACATGTGGGCACCATTTTGGGCTCACAATGGCTTAGTCTAAGTAGTATAGGGTCATAATGGTTGGATCCATGTGAGATCATGAATTGAAATGTCGTGGATGGATGGAGTTTGGAGTTGTTTCTTTGGTATTGGGCTTCCTAACTCTTTAATAATTTCAATAGTGTGGCCAAAGATAGAGAGCTTAAAGCTTAAATATGAGTTCTCTTATACTTTTGGTAGTTTGCTTATCCTTAATAAATCTTGCATTCAAACAAGAGAGAAGTACATAGAGGCACTTACATCCAAACAACATAGATATACATAGAAGTGCATGAAGAATGATGGGAGGAAGAACGTTGGTATGCTATGCATAATTTCTATGATACAATGCCTGACAAAGCATTCTCCGATTGAGTGTTCAATCAACACTTGTAGGCTCAAAAGGTTTAAAAAATATAAGCACAAAGTTATTTTGGATTATTTAAGGTTCAATCTTGTTATATCCTTGTTTTTTTGACATTTCGTAAGAAACAAAGTAGTATTTTATGTAGGGGACTTGTCATTGTATATATATGGGCCAATAACAACTACAACTTTGCCCAACTTTTCTCTGAGGGTCTACTTGGGCAAAAGTTGGGCAAGAAATTTCTTTAAGGGTTTATTTGGTGTTTTCACCCACCATCCTCCACCTCCACATTACTACAGGTCATTTTCACTTAACCCATGCATTTTGGGACTTAGGAAATCTGCTTCAAGCTTGGTAAGTTACAGGTGCTTTATTTCATTTCTTGATTATTTGATCTCTTCATTTATTTTGGAATTTTATTTCTCATTTGTCATGCTTGCTCCAAATTTACATCAACTTCTAGAAGTCCAATGTGCTTCAAATCTAACCCTTACATGCTTGTGTGCACGTGAGAGATCCATTTCTATTGTTAACACAATATTCATTAAAATGAGAGTTTTCCAGTGAATTGAGAGTACATAAAGCAAACTATTAATCCAAGAATGAAATGAAAAACACTGGAAAGTTGTAGAGTACAAGTAAAAAAATAACATTTGATTTTCCGCCGTAAATTCCGTTGTAGTTTCCATTAAAATGAGAGTATGTTTAGCTGGGAAATCGACTCATTTAGGTCGACTCAACCTAAATTGACAACATATTGTCCTCATTTAGGTCGACTCAACCTAAATTGACTAACATAATTGTCCTCATTTAGGTCGACTCAACCTAAATTGACAACATAATGTCCTCATTTAGGTCGACTCAACCTAAATTGACAAAATATTGTCCTCATTTAGGTCGACTCAACCTAAATTGACAACATAATGTCCTCATTTAGGTCGACTCAACCTAAATTGACAAAATATTGTCCTCATTTAGGTCAACTCAACCAAAATTGGCAACATAATGTCCTCATTTAGGTCGACTCAACCTAAATTGACAAAATATTGTCCTCATTTAGGTCGACTCAACCTAAATGTGTCGATTTCCCAGCTTAACATACTCTCATTTTAATGGAAACTACACGTCTGAAGTGTAATCTAGTATTTATCAACCTAACATGACTTTTAGGTGTCCAAATGGCCAATATTATTTTGAAAGGATCCTACTCTCTCAAAATATTGAATATCGTGTTTGTTGTAATTAGAATCATTGAAGTCTTCCCATTTGGATTCTTACTAACAAGTTGGTACTTTGCACTTTTCATATAATTTTGGGATTTGCGGCAAGGTTTACTTGCATGCATTGTTCTTATTAAATAATATTCTTGTTGCTTAACAAAATTATTGCACATGGAAAGATTGTTAAGTAGTAGCCATGTGTGAGGTTAAGCAATGCTTTTATCAAGTAGTGTAGTTGCTTTATAAAAACATTGAAATAAAAGGCAAGGAAAGTGACAAATTATTCATCTATTATTTTCTTTGCCCTACTTAATATTCAAGAGTAGGTGCTTCTCTTAAATTCTCATTCCTCTGGGAAATCCAATGCATTTTGGATTAAAACAAGTATTTAAAACCAAGGATAAACCCATTCCAAACTGATTTATACCTTCTTTTTTTGCAATGTTGGTTCCCTTCATAAACTTATAGAAGGATGAGTTTTTTCTTCACATGGCTTCATTTTTGTAGTAGCATGCTCCTTCCAAGCTTAGAAACCCTTGCTTCAATTTTTGGGATAAATACTTAATTATTGACCAATGTTTGATTATAAGTGACCAAAGGATTTTTTTTTATTAATGATCAATGCTTGATTATGAGTGACCAGTGCTTGATTGAAAGGGGCCAATGTCTGATTGTAAATGGACAAATTAATTTATTTTAAGACATTAAATTAAGTGATACCTTACTATAAGTGACAACTACTTCAATGAGGTGACAATTTATGTAAGTGGTACTTACTTTGGTGTAAGTGACATTTACTTTGGTGCAAGTGACACTTTGTGAGCCCAAATTGATGCCCACATGAGTTTTAGTTCTTGAATTATTAAAATCTTAGGCTTGGTGTTGGCAATGAACGTGAGAAAAGATAAAAAGAGTGAGGTTTTTATTTAATGTTCTTAGTAAGTTTAAGGGATTGTTTAGGTGTGACTTGGTATTTGAATGTTTAAGAATTAGTGTGGGGATTTATTAATGGTTAGGAGAAGCTTAGAGTTGAAGGGGGGTTAGGATTTATGTTTGCTTTGGTTTTTAGAGTTGTGGCTTAGGCCAGATTTAAATGTTCATTTTAGGCATGAAGGGGGGTTTGAATTGGGTTGAATTTCAAATCTGGATGAGGTGGGAGATTGGATTCTCGGATCCAGGGGACGGTGGAAAGGGTACGGCAAGAAAACAACGAACTCTCTCTCTCGAAGGTCTCTGATGCGGCAGGCGGAAGCTCGGCCAAGAATTCTCTGGAATTTCGATGTTCTCCTTGGGGGAGCAGAAGGAGAATGCTGGAATGGGTCGTTGTGAACCCTTTGAGTGGTCCACCACTCTGCGGGATCACTTTTAGTTAGAATGTTAGCATTAAAAGTTAAAATTGATAGGGAATTTAGGAAAAATTAGTTCATTTAGCATTTAGCCTAGAAGAAGGAAGGTCAAAATGAAACTAAGTAGTGCTAGAAGATAGCAAAGTAGAAAAAATATGCTAGCTAGTAAAAACAACTAGCTAAGCGAATATTAGTAGATGCTAGTTATTAAGCAAATGTTAGTAGATGCTAGCTAAGCAAGTGTTAGTTTATTAGTTAGTGTGAGGCACACAAGACTATTGGAGGTGTTTTACGTAAGAAGATAAAATCGGCTTGAAGACTTTTGAAGACAAAAAAGAAAGAGAGCAAGGGGGATACTTGCCCACTTGCCCCCTTGCCAACTCGATGGCGGAAAAATTAGAAAGATTTCTAAAGGTTTTTTGTCGGAGCCACCTCGGCGAGAGGGTGGCAACCTCAACCGGGAAAACCCCCGAGCCAAAATTTCGGGAAAGGGTTTGAAAAATGGATCCGGTGGAGGAGGGGTCCAACCCTTTTGTGAGAGGGTTTAAAAACCCCTCCTTCCACCTTGTAGCTCTCTTTCTTTCTCTAGTTTTTGGGCGAAGCCCTACTTCAATGTAGTTAGGAAAAAATCCTTTAGCATGTATTCTCAATGGTCTAAAAGAAAGGCTTGAGAACCTCCTCTACTCTCTCTCTCTCCTAGTTAGGTTGTGTGTTTATTAACACACCAACAAAATTATTCCTTCTTTTGTAGAGGTAGGTTGGATGGTAGAGTTTTGAGTAGAGGCATTATAGACCTCATCTGCCAATGCCCTGAAGGCTTAGTTCAAAAGCTAGAACAAGATACTTATCATTTTTCTCTTAGAGAGATTTCATATAGCTATCCATAGCCGTTTCCCATTTGTGATTTGGTTGAGATGACAATTAGTTATGGATTTTCAAAGATGGAGTAGAAAAACTGGGTGGTCTTGTGGGTAGCGGCTGCTGGATCAGACCTGCGAGCCCAATAGGAATTTTAATTCCAAGAAATTATATTTTTCCCAAGTAGAACTTTTGTGTAGCTTTCCAAAATGGCTTAGAACATTTGATTTGAGCATGATTTGAATTAGATATGAATTGTGCAAGATGGGACACATAGTTTGAGAACTTTTGGTTGACTGCTGCATTACAGAGGACCTGCTGGGTTCACTTCGGCTTACCTTTCTAATCACATATTTTTATCAAATACATCTTTTTAATATCTCTCCAGGGTCATATAGAACGTTTGATTTGACTAAGATTTGAATTAGATATGAATTGTTGAAGGCGAGATACATAGTTTAAGCCTTCTTGATTGACTGCTGTGTTACAAGGAGTCCGCTGAATTTCTATTAGCTTAACCTGCTGATGTCATAATTTTTCTAGTTAGAGCTTGTTCATAGCTTTCCAATGGTATAAGGAAAGCCTAGATCCAAGTAGTAAGGAATGTGCTATGAATTTTTGAAGTTAGAAGGTAGATAGGTGGGTTGGAAGGGTCGGTTGAATCGACCTCACACTTCCAACCCTCATAACTTTTGCATTTCTTATCCGATTAGAGTGATTTTTAGATCATTGGAAAGATAATTTGGTGCACTAAGTATAAATATTATGCTTAGGATTAAATGACAGGGCAGAATAACACTTTATATTTGAATTGTTAACTAAGGTACGCTTACTACCAAACTAGTTACAAAGAAGGAGGCAAGGTCGACGCTCGGAAAGTGGAGCAAGGAAGGAGGTAGCGGCTTGGCCTACATCAAGCCCAAATCAACCGAGGAAAATTGAGGTAAATTAACTAACCTTAAGCCTTCCATTTAGGATTGGAGGGAGCACGGCTAAGGTACGCATCTCTAAACCCACTCACCTATCTCGTAAGGTCAAGTGGCTTGACCACTTGACCGCCAAGGGAGTACCCAATTCCATTGTTTTCGGGGCCCTGGGTATGTTTTGTGGTAGTAGCTTCATTTATTAGCAAGTTTCGTGTGTGGTAAGTCGGATTAATCACCGACACGACCACTCTGAATGTTGTTGGTGGAAAGGTGGGGTTAATGACCCGCGAATCCACTATTATGTTGTTGGCCCCATAGATTGGGAGTAATGGCCCCAATTTATGAAGATTGCGCAACAGGTTGAACCTACAGGTCGCCCGTCACCCTGGTCCCATTGAGTTGCATTTCGTGGTCTATCCAGTGTAAACACATTTAACAATCAAAACATACCAAATAAATCGTAAACCCTTGTTGGCAAGAGACCCGAGGTAAGGGGTGATGCCTAATATGTTAATGTAGTGAGTTAGGACGTGCAAACAAAAGTAAGTAATTAGGAAGGAATTTGTGTGAAGGGTGGGACTTAGGCCAAGTTCCTCCGCTTAGAAAACTAAATAGAACTAAATAAAGAAATAGGAAGAATTGAATGGTCCATCAAATTGTCGTTATTCCGTTCGTTGAGTTAGGGTGGTATGAGTCACACCCGGTTGGGTGTATCAGAACCATCCCAATTCACAAATTAGGATTGCCTTGGTTTCAAGGCTGGTGCGTCTGCGCGTAGAATAGGTTGTAGGTTAAGGTTAGAACTAGATATGAAATTGGTTAGTGGAGTTTAAAGCCACACTAGTAAAAAACTAAGGCCTAACCTCCGGAGGTACTACGACGCATATTTAATCTCCCTTAAAAATCTAACTACTCACGTTATACACCTATCATCCGGGTTCGGCTTGGGCGCCTGCAAATGCAGGCCACCTTCACCGAAGGGCTTGTGTGATACTTTTAGGCTCCCTCGAAAGGGAGTGGCCCAAAAGTACCACATAATTGGTGCGTCCGCCGGGAGGGTGAATGCCCCTGCCATGCTCGAATGATATTTCTTTGAGTACTTATACGTTTAGACTAAGAGAAGAAGAGTTTAGTCCAATAGAAATTAGTCATACGTCATGGGCCACTTGTGCTATGGTTAGTACTAGGGGACGATCGTACGACACCCCAACAACAACAACTGCATTTGCATCGGAGGCAACACCAGGTAAGAGGTCGAAGAACGAACCACCAAAACCCGGAAAGACTAAGGAAAATAAATATCAAGGTCTAGGTCCAGAGTCCGAGCGCGAGAGGGAGAAATCCCCCACCCCACAAAGTCCGGTTAGGGTGGCACGACCCCAACTCATGGCGAATCCTTTGGATGCAATGATGGCTCCTAGAGGGCCTCCCATTGTAATGCCACAAGCATTAGCGCCAAGGGCGATGCCGAGTTATTTTCCGAAGTTCGGTGGCCTCCCGCATGAGGATCCTTCAACCCACATTGAACGATATATTGAGGTAATGTTGGCCAACGTGATAGCCGAAGACACGTACAAACTCGTTTGGTTTTCTACTACGCTAGAGGGTATAGCGTATGAGTGGTACCGATCCCACGATGAGGGGACATTTAGGGACTGGCGAGCATTGCAGACGGCATTCCTTAGACAATTTAGACCGGAAATGGGCCAACAAAGCGCACTCGTGGCGTTAACGAACATGCGGCAAGGCCCATCCGAGGGTATTACATCATACATCTGACGGTTCGAGACGGTGGTAACTCGTTATGTAGGAACCCTTCTCACAAATGACACGATTAAATTCTACTTCATACAAGGGTTCAACAAACAAGGTACAATCCGAGAAATTCTTAACTCCAACCCTCAGGATTTGGAAGAAGCTAAAGCCGAGGCTAGGAGGATCGAAGGTGTAGACAAACAAAATGAGCGGATGTGGAATTGCACTATTGCACCTGTGCCAGCCTTCCTACCCACAACCTACATTCCTCCCGAGCAGAGTAAGCCTCCTCAGCTGGAGCCATCCCGACCGGATGCATACGCAGTCCACCGAGCGGCCCCGGTTCCTTTGGCTACGAGGCCACCCCCTGAGCTCTTAGCACTCCCTAGCCCTCCGAGCCACACCACGATCGAGGAGCTAGAACTTAGAGTTAAGAAGGCCAACGACGAGTTGAGGAGCGATGTCATGCAGTCGCTCAAGACCCTCACAGAGCAGCTAACAATGGCAATCACGTCTAGGCCCTTAGCACAACCAGTTCCGCCGGCCTCGGAGGCAGGTAATTATGGCACCAACATTTGGTGTCGTAATTGCAACAAACCTGGCCACAGTAATCAATTTTGCACAGAGCCTAGGTTCACAGGTAACCTAGTAGCCCCACCCCCCCGTCCACAACAAGGCCACTCCCAGACTCAAGCCCGGAACAACGGTAAAGGAGTTTGTCCCACTTGCGGCAAGGTTCACATTTTGGGGCCAGGTAAGTGTTGGATCGAGACGGGGGTGGTCTGCAACCATTGTGGGGGTAATCACCCGGTCGATAATTGTCGTAGGATTCTCGCGGAGCGACCCTCCCATTACTCTCAGCTGAATCAACAACTTCCGGCATTCTTCTATGATAGGAATCAACAGAACCAAGGAGGAATGTCGGTTAATTATCACCAAGGTAACCCACAAAGCAATGGCCAACAAAACTACGGTCCACCCAACCACCAAAACCAAGGTAATAGGGGGAACAACTATCAAGGTCCACAAAATTTGTACCCTCAAAACCCCCCAGCCGGTGGTAGGCAAGCCGACTCGAACTTGGTAGGAATGGTAAGCCAACAGTATGTCCCTCAGATGGGCCGGAACCAACCAAATAGGTTCAACAATGGACCCCAAGTTGCACAACAAGGTAATACCTTCAATAACTCCCCTAATGAAGGCAACCCATTCTATGGGTACCAAATGAACCAAGGTCAGGCTTATGGTCTTAACGGTCAGTATATCGACAACCCTCCTCAACATCTTATGGGGAGTGGACAGGATACTAACCAACAATGGGCGCAAAACATGAATGGGCCTCCAACATCCCAAGGTCCCCTTAACCTTGGTCATGCACAAACCCAAGACGCGAGGTTCATTGATAACAATAGGGCGAGCACAAGTTGTTCAGCTCCATTCCTTCCTATCCCAAATGATAGTCATAGCAACTTCATCTCTCACGAGCTAGCCGATTCTTCTTTACGGGCTATCCTGGTTCCCCCTAAAAAACTAAAGCAGAAAATAGACGTGGCAGTGGTCACTAGGGCTCAGAAGAGGGCACAAACCGTGATGGGTGAAGGTTCCGAGAAGTCGAATGAGTCTGAAAAGTCACCAAAATTCGCAGAACTTCCAGAGTTCTTGCAGAACGCAGCCCTTAAGGCTAAGGTTCCCACAACTTCCCTAGAGCCTAACCCTGATGACGAACCGGTAGAAGAACCATTACTGGAGGAAGAGGAAGACCTCTTCCGATTTGTGGATACAAGAGACACATGGGGCAATGGCTTGCCCACTAACTTCCCACCGAAACCCCGGCCTAGTCGCGCCTTTAACCCGGCCGAGGACTACGACCTTTGGTCAGACCTTTGTAGCCTACGAGCCAACATTTCTTTGGCACAACTAATTCAAGTAGCTCCCGCCTTAAGAAAGGAATTCAAGGAAGGAGCCACCCAGGTTAGAAGGCTAAAATCCCAACGATGGCAGTTGAGGTCCGAAGAACCCCCCTAGGGGACGAAGGACCAATCGAGGTGGAGGTTGAGATTATGGACAAAATAATCCCGCACACCCTGGTTGATGGGGGTAGTGGGATCAATATTATGCCACTCTCAACGTTGGAAAAACTTGGCCTCGAGCTCACTGGCCCTTCACCCTTTGTTATCAATGTCGCGGACCAAAGACAAGTCACCCCCCTTGGACAGGTAAAGGATTGCTTGATGAAAGTCGGGGGAGAAGTCTATACGATCACGTTTCAAGTTTTGAGGCTCCCTGTAACATCCAAAAGTTATCCGATACTTTTAGGTAGAGACTGGCTTCGGAGAGCAAATGCCACAACCGAGTGGTCTACGGGTACCTCCCAAATAACATTTGGGCCCCCTCACAACAGAACAACGACAAGAATTGCACTCCGTAAGCCTTCGACAGAATTCACGGAATCCGACCTACCCAAGTCGAAGCCAGAACCCAACATAGTTTCGGTAGACTTAGCCAACCAAACATTGGGCACTAAGACCCATCTAGGCCCAGTAAAGGACATGGGTCCTGGCCTCTATGGTTGGGAGGACACAGGTGAGTTCACAGCATGGATGGAACTCAACCCGGAAGAAATTCCCAACCACACCCAGGTATATGCGATCACCGCCACCGAGGACACGTCACGTGGACACACCGGATTCGCGCTCATAGCCGATGTCCTACCGCTTGAGTCAATTTATTCCTTTGAGATTGATGGCACGCAACCTATAGGCCTAGAGGACGTCGTGCTCGAAGAAGATATTATTCCATCCTTGCATTTCAAGAACACCTCTACCGGAATTCAGGTAGGCCATGATTTCGCGTCATATCCTTCGGTGCCAAACGATTGGTATAAAGGCCCAACCAACCAAACGCCGTTTGCCCTTGTATACGGGATTGAAGCAATGCTCCCGATGGAGTTGGAGATCCCCTCTTTGCGAATTGCAGTTGATTCACGACTTACGGTAGCCGAGTCACTATCAGATAGGTTGCTAATGTTAGAGAATCTTAGCGAGCGACGACGAGCTAGTGTGCAACATCTCGAGGCGATGAAACGGAGGCGCAAGGCCGTCTTCAACAAACGACACAAGGTAAGAACTTTGCAACCCGGGACGTCGGTAATGCTCCAAGATGCGAGGAAACTGGAGTTCCCAGGTAAGTCTCACGCCTTGTGGTTGGGCCCTTTTTGGGTCACGAACGTGTATGACAATAATTCGGTTCAATTGGCTACACTTGATGGCACATATTTCCCTACGCGAACTAACGGGGGTCGGTGTAAGTTGTATAATGTGTGACAGGTGCAACTAGCGGATTAAATGCGATGTGATACCTTTAGACCCAAAGCAAAGGCGGAGGGTTTCAAATTCCTGCAATAGGTGCTAGGTTAGAGGTCGGCCCTCCGTGGTCATTGTTTGAAGGAAACCAGTAGGGGGACCTTCTTTCTTCAGCGCCTGGGAATTGCTCTTGTAGTCCGAACTCTCTCCGAAGAGGAAGGAAACGGGTTGAATGTTTTTTCTTCTATAGCTCCAAGTTGCTCCCGCAAGGCGGAGGGGGTGTCCTAGATAAACACAAACCCAGTCCGGTGGGGGAGTGTGGCGGCTTTGAAGTGTTTTTTGGCTTTAGTATAATACTATCTTCTTCTTTTCTCTCTCCTCTTCACATCTTTGAAAGGATAAGATGCAAGTAATGATAAGAAAAAACAAAAACAAAACAAAAATATATGTGTAAGTGGTGGTGTGCATGCAGGTGACCGTGTACCCAGAATTGGCGTGCGAGCAAGAGCTGGTGTTCGTAGCGCTCGAACGAGCAGCTCCCCTGATGGCCGACATATGTGAACCCTTTGAGTGGTCCACCACTCTGCGGGATCACTTTTAGTTAGAATGTTAGCATTAAAAGTTGAAATTGATAGGGAATTTAGGAAAAATTAGTTCATTTAGCATTTAGCCTAGAAGAAGGAAGGTCAAAATGAAACTAAGTAGTGCTAGAAGATAGCAAAGTAGAAAAAATATGCTAGCTAGTAAAAACAACTAGCTAAGCGAATATTAGTAGATGCTAGTTATTAAGCAAATGTTAGTAGATGCTAGCTAAGCAAGTGTTAGTTTATTAGTTAGTGTGAGGCACACAAGACTATTGGAGGTGTTTTACGTAAGAAGATAAAATCGGCTTGAAGACTTTTGAAGACAAAAAAGAAAGAGAGCAAGGGGGATACTTGCCCACTTGCCCCCTTGCCAACTCGATGGCGGAAAAATTAGAAAGATTTCTAAAGGTTTTTTGTCGGAGCCACCTCGGCGAGAGGGTGGCAACCTCAACCGGGAAAACCCCCGAGCCAAAATTTCGGGAAAGGGTTTGAAAAATGGATCCGGTGGAGGAGGGGTCCAACCCTTTTGTGAGAGGGTTTAAAAACCCCTCCTTCCACCTTGTAGCTCTCTTTCTTTCTCTAGTTTTTGGGCGAAGCCCTACTTCAATGTAGTTAGGAAAAAATCCTTTAGCATGTATTCTCAATGGTCTAAAAGAAAGGCTTGAGAACCTCCTCTACTCTCTCTCTCTCCTAGTTAGGTTGTGTGTTTATTAACACACCAACAAAATTATTCCTTCTTTTGTAGAGGTAGGTTGGATGGTAGAGTTTTGAGTAGAGGCATTATAGACCTCATCTGCCAATGCCCTGAAGGCTTAGTTCAAAAGCTAGAACAAGATACTTATCATTTTTCTCTTAGAGAGATTTCATATAGCTATCCATAGCCGTTTCCCATTTGTGATTTGGTTGAGATGACAATTAGTTATGGATTTTCAAAGATGGAGTAGAAAAACTGGGTGGTCTTGTGGGTAGCGGCTGCTGGATCAGACCTGCGAGCCCAATAGGAATTTTAATTCCAAGAAATTATATTTTTCCCAAGTAGAACTTTTGTGTAGCTTTCCAAAATGGCTTAGAACATTTGATTTGAGCATGATTTGAATTAGATATGAATTGTGCAAGATGGGACACATAGTTTGAGAACTTTTGGTTGACTGCTGCATTACAGAGGACCTGCTGGGTTCACTTCGGCTTACCTTTCTAATCACATATTTTTATCAAATACATCTTTTTAATATCTCTCCAGGGTCATATAGAACGTTTGATTTGACTAAGATTTGAATTAGATATGAATTGTTGAAGGCGAGATACATAGTTTAAGCCTTCTTGATTGACTGCTGTGTTACAAGGAGTCCGCTGAATTTCTATTAGCTTAACCTGCTGATGTCATAATTTTTCTAGTTAGAGCTTGTTCATAGCTTTCCAATGGTATAAGGAAAGCCTAGATCCAAGTAGTAAGGAATGTGCTATGAATTTTTGAAGTTAGAAGGTAGATAGGTGGGTTGGAAGGGTCGGTTGAATCGACCTCACACTTCCAACCCTCATAACTTTTGCATTTCTTATCCGATTAGAGTGATTTTTAGATCATTGGAAAGATAATTTGGTGCACTAAGTATAAATATTATGCTTAGGATTAAATGACAGGGCAGAATAACACTTTATATTTGAATTGTTAACTAAGGTACGCTTACTACCAAACTAGTTACAAAGAAGGAGGCAAGGTCGACGCTCGGAAAGTGGAGCAAGGAAGGAGGTAGCGGCTTGGCCTACATCAAGCCCAAATCAACCGAGGAAAATTGAGGTAAATTAACTAACCTTAAGCCTTCCATTTAGGATTGGAGGGAGCACGGCTAAGGTACGCATCTCTAAACCCACTCACCTATCTCGTAAGGTCAAGTGGCTTGACCACTTGACCGCCAAGGGAGTACCCAATTCCATTGTTTTCGGGGCCCTGGGTATGTTTTGTGGTAGTAGCTTCATTTATTAGCAAGTTTCGTGTGTGGTAAGTCGGATTAATCACCGACACGACCACTCTGAATGTTGTTGGTGGAAAGGTGGGGTTAATGACCCGCGAATCCACTATTATGTTGTTGGCCCCATAGATTGGGAGTAATGGCCCCAATTTATGAAGATTGCGCAACAGGTTGAACCTACAGGTCGCCCGTCACCCTGGTCCCATTGAGTTGCATTTCGTGGTCTATCCAGTGTAAACACATTTAACAATCAAAACATACCAAATAAATCGTAAACCCTTGTTGGCAAGAGACCCGAGGTAAGGGGTGATGCCTAATATGTTAATGTAGTGAGTTAGGACGTGCAAACAAAAGTAAGTAATTAGGAAGGAATTTGTGTGAAGGGTGGGACTTAGGCCAAGTTCCTCCGCTTAGAAAACTAAATAGAACTAAATAAAGAAATAGGAAGAATTGAATGGTCCATCAAATTGTCGTTATTCCGTTCGTTGAGTTAGGGTGGTATGAGTCACACCCGGTTGGGTGTATCAGAACCATCCCAATTCACAAATTAGGATTGCCTTGGTTTCAAGGCTGGTGCGTCTGCGCGTAGAATAGGTTGTAGGTTAAGGTTAGAACTAGATATGAAATTGGTTAGTGGAGTTTAAAGCCACACTAGTAAAAAACTAAGGCCTAACCTCCGGAGGTACTACGACGCATATTTAATCTCCCTTAAAAATCTAACTACTCACGTTATACACCTATCATCCGGGTTCGGCTTGGGCGCCTGCAAATGCAGGCCACCTTCACCGAAGGGCTTGTGTGATACTTTTAGGCTCCCTCGAAAGGGGGTGGCCCAAAAGTACCACAGTCGCCCAGCAAGAGCTGGAGGAATGGGGGTGAGTTTTAGGAAGCAACAACTTTGAAGGTGTGGGATTTGGCAACAGAGGTTACGGTGAAGAGAATGCGGCAGGAAGAGGAGTTGAATTTTGTTGAAGGAGTTACAGCTGGAAAAGGTGGAGGGTCTGCTCATGCCGTCTGGAAGAAGCTCTCAGCTTCGAAGAGTAAGAGAGAGGGATTAGAATTGTGAGGGCAGCGGAATGGCTAGGGAAATGCGCTCTGTTCGGGAGAACAAAGTGAGGAAATCTGGACGGAATAATTTGCTTAATGCGAGTTGAGGTCACTTGTTTGTCACCTGTAAAACTGTATCAGGAGGCAATGTGACGATTCATTAGGTTCATCCCTGCAAGCGAGAGGGGGGTGGAAATCAGAGATGAGCATGCTGCATGATTCTAACGCCTTCCTGAACCGCAGGGTTGCCCAACAAGATTTACGGCAGAGCAAAATGACTGCATTGACGGAGCAACATGGCAGCATGCTTACAGATGGCAGGAGCGGAGAGCTCTGTAAATTTGAGGTTGGAAGATCTAAGCAGCGCCTTGCTGTCTGAACCAACAATAGAAGGTGTTGGGTTTAACTAGTCCCCCTCTCGCAAGACTGTGCTGGCTTGAGTGCACTGGAGATTACCCGGGGGGGGGGGCTTGGTGATAGGACTGTTGGCTTTGCCTGGGAAGGCAGTCAGTTTAAAAGAGAGGTTTGAGTTCACCTGTTTGGCTGAGGTTAAGCCAATATGGTGACTGTGACTCATCAGGAGGAGGGCCGAGGCCAACAATGGCGTGGAAATCTGTTGGACCAGCAAACACCCATGAAGGCAGCAAGGGTGCACATGGTAGGATTAGGAGTGGGTTTTTGTGACTAGGCAGTAGAGTGCAATTAGAAGTAGTGAGGGGATGTGTGAATTAGTTAGAATGTGGGCTTGGTATGCCATTGGGTGACAGTTAGGGTAGTTGGGGGTTTTATGTGAGTCTAAAATCAAGTAGGCATGGGAATTGAATTGATCACAAAGAAACGAAAGTATTTCTAAATATTGGAACTTGTGACGGTTGAATAAAGTCTTGTGTTGATATTTATGCGGTGAGCAATTGAGATTGGTGTTGCTAGCTTTGTGGAGGCAATTTAGTGCATGTGAGCCTTAGACCCTCATCCGGACTACGATGCTAAGGGTGGAGGTTTAGGGCTGACACACTTACTTTGGTCTAAGTGACACATACTTTATTTGTAGTAGTTTGTGCCAATTTGTAGTGGCTTGTGTTGATTTTTAGTGGCCACAACTAATTCTTTAATGATTTGCAATTGATTTTCAATGATTTACAACTAATAGCATGTGATTAAAGTTTATTTTTAGCATTTGTAGCTAAATTGCAGTGCTTGTAGCTTATGTATAATGATTGATGTTGATTTGTAATGACTAATGCAATTATATAGAGAATAATGTTCATGTCATTGTATCAATGCTTAAAGACTACTTGGTACATTGTTGGAATTTTGATAGCTATGGTGAAAGAGGAGAAAGAGAGTGTGCTCAAATAGGACCTTCTTGATAAGAAGTACCCATCATGGCCACCCATTGAGTTTAGCCTCAAACAATTCATTATCTCCAAGATGTTAGGAAACTATGTGTTGAGGGTCTAGATCCTAAGAGTAAGTCTATAGATGAGTATGTTACGCATGGTGATAAAGTCAAACTATTTGGTAATCCTCACAAGTTTAGGTCCAAGTATGCAAATCTTCCTACAAAGGTTAATATGGGTCTCCTTGATTTGTTTTGGAGAATGTATGGTCATACTCATGTCCCAAACAATGAGTATGCATGTGGCATGGGTGGTGAAAGGTTTTATAGCAGAAAAAAAAGTGGTTAAGTAGGCCTCAACTATTGTTACCACTGTAGCTTAAAGGGGAGAACGAGGAACATCTGCATTTCAAAAGCAACAACGCTACCGTGTGAGCGGTGGGACGCGAGCGGTGAGCAGAAAAAAGTCAACGCTTTCCAATTATAGTAATAAAATTTCCAAATTTCCAAAATATAAATAGAAAAAATTGTGGGACCTCTTTTTTTAGTAAAAATGATGGACCTATTTCCGTGCAAATTTTGAGGGCTTTCAGGACAGAGACTTGGTTTTAGGGTACCTTTCAGAGAGACTAGTTCACATGATTTACTTAAACCAGGGAACTTTTGACTGTCCATATTATGGTGAGAGCCGCTTAATCATAGGCTATGGTCACAACGTAAGAGAAAATTCTAAGTCAAAAAATTCAAGCATTCAAGCATTCAAGCAAAGTAGCAAAACTCGTACCATTCAATAACATCTAAAACTACTGTTGGAAGGAGAGACCCATAAATATTTAGAAACCTTTATAGATATTTAAAAACGAATACAATTCACATCATGTAGATAATGATAGGTCTGATATATCGGCGATATTTTCGGAAAACGTGCACTCATACTATAGTATACTCAACGCAATAATACTTAGCGACAACTTATAAATAAGGGGGGGCAGCCTAGCTCCTATAGGTATCCACGCTAAGGTCCCACATGCTTCATGATGCCACTTTCGAGGAGGTGCTTCACTTCATTGAAACTAAGGCTCGGAGCATGGATGAAAGTGTCTTGGTATTGATCCAAGTTGCAGGTCACACGGAAGATGAAGTACAAGTGCTTGCAGTTCACCCAAGGGCGCCGCTTCCCAAGTGCTCTTGCTGACATCTCCACGAAATCCGGGCACGTGCACGATGGGAAGGTGCTGATAGTGATACGGTACTCTTCAACCTTAGCCTTCTTTCGGGACTGGAACAGAATGATGCACCCAATCCCTGGGTGAGGTATCATTGTGACGGAGGTGATTTGTCTGTTGACGTTGAGGGCTGACTCCCACTTGTTGCGTTGTTGGACGCATGGACCGTTGTTACTGCGTCGGATCTTCTTTCCAAACCTCAGCGTAGGGTATTGATCGGCTTGGGCCGGGGTAGGGAGTTCGGCCATGGATGAGGCAACATTGGAGGAGTTGCCGAAGAGTCTTCTGGGTGACACATCTTGACGTTGCTGAAGTTGGAATCCCCCTTCTTCAAGGGCTAGAACCTCATGGAGAGTGAGGTTTGTCCCAGTGAGGACAGGCCAGACGTCCGGGACATCCGGACGGTGCTGCACCCACTTCCTCCTAGTGCCTTTGACACATCTCTTAATGTCGTCGTTGCAGAAGAAGAATTGTGTCAAGAATTCCTTGTTCTTCTTGTAGTCGCGCATGTAGCCGGTGTACGTAGGAGCTGGAGTACTTTTACCATGCCGAACGATCTTCTGGGTGCACTTGGTCTTTGTGCGAGCTTGCATGGCGAAGCAGGCCTTGGCGGAAGTCTTGGGCAGTCTAGAAATGTGCCACTTGGAGACATCGCAGTGTGTCTCCTGAATGTTATTGACGTGGGTGACCCGTTGTGGAATCAATTTCTCGGGGGATTGTGCTAGGGGCAGGTCTGATGGTGTGGCGGAATCAGTGCGTGCCTTGGTTGACCTAGTGCTCACTCGTGGATGAGAGAAGCTGACCTTGTCGGGTCTATGTGAATCTTGATCAGAACCAGGGGGCATATCAAGTTTGCGCTTGGTGGTGCCAAAGACCTCCTCTCCTTCGAGTTGGGGTTTGCGGGTGCACCAATGCTCTGCTCCAGGCATGTGCTCGAGGGCTGCAACAATTCTCTTGGCGTCACCGGATCGTTGTGCAGCACGAAGGCGGAGTTCTTCTTTTCCTGGGCCAGTACCAGAGCGATCATCCTTCAAGTAGGCGTAGTAGTTCGTACATTGCATGAACGCCCTCACGAAATCATCCACGGTCGCAACATACAGATCAGAGCCACGGTTTCCAGACTGCTGAAGCCATTTGTTATGGACTGTCTCGGAGAGGTTGCAAGATGGCATCTCTGCCAACTCAGAATCTGTGAAATTCTGAGAGAAGTAAATAAAATGTAGTGAGTACGCTTTGCACAAAAACAAGCCAAAAGCCTAAACTGGCACCCAAAAAAAAAAAAAAAACCCAAAAAACCCAAAAAAAAAGTTGACACCAAAAAGCGAAATAGAAAGTGGGTGGGTACTCACTAGTTGCATGAAACCACCCCATTGACGGTAACGAAAGTGCCAGAATGCAAGCCATGTATCAAGGTCCTTGATTCCTTCCTCGGATGCAGCTCCAGAGGAAAGCCACCATGCCCGGATGGCAAGATAACGGGACTCGGACTGCTCGGGAGTCTTGGCATCCTTGTACTGCTTGCATAACAACTTGTGTTGCTGTTGGAGGTCGGGCTTGATGTGGGTGGTGGTGTGGCGTTCCATAGACACCGTCCAATGCAATAGACATGTCCTCTCGCGAGACTCCATAGGAACCTTGGGATCACCACTGCCATAGATAATCCTAACTGCATTCCAATTGGCTTGTGCACTGTCCGCCATGAACCCTTTGAAGTTAACTTTAGCAATGCCATGTCTGTGCATAACTTCATTGAGCCCATGCCAAAGAAGGCTTTGCGCCGTGACGTCCTCAGACTGCATATCACATACTGCAATAGTCATAACCCGGCAGTAGGCCGAGTCATAGACATGGCAAGCCATGGTTGTCCACCCCTTGACACGCTTGACATGGTCAAACATGACCCAAGCATCCTGCAAATCACCGTGTGGTTGCATTCTCCTGACAAGGTCAACTCCAGAGCCAGGGCCCACCTCGGACATCTTGAACACATAGACTTTCTCCAACAACTTTCCTTGGCCTGGGAATTTGTTTTCTTGCACATAGGGCCAACTGCTATGACCTCTGAGTCCGGTGATGCTGTCAATGATCCCCCCTCGCCCAATGCGCTTGAAGGAAGTGACAGTGTTTCAAATACTCGGGGTGCTGAGGTGTTGGTACCTGTCCATGACAAACTTCATGGACTCCAGGTCCATAACTTTATTGGGATCAGATCCCGTGCGTAGAAGATACTTGGCCAGGAACTCTTTACTTGCAGCCAATGCAATGGCAGAGTTGGTGGCGGTGGGAGTCCTCTCAACCTCTCTACCAATGAGATCATAAATTTCGACCTTAGACTCTCTACAGACACCTTGCGAAATGGGGTGATGGTGATGACCCATATGGATGCATGCACGGGTCATGTCACCTTTGCCAAGAACATAGTACATCTTAGCTTGGCAAGTATCAAGACAGTAGGGTGGTGTCTTACAGACCTTACAAACGAGAGATGACCCAGCTGGGGGATCAGCTCCTGCGGAGAAGGGTGAGGCGGTACAGCCTTCCCATTCGGTCTCGTTGACGGTAGTGGCCCGATTGGGGCGGTTGAGGTAATCACAGCCCTCGTTATTACAACGTAGATGGCCAACACAACATGAAAACCGGAAGGTCAAGCCGAGATCATTGGTAATGTTAGACGTCTTTGTCCTACACCAAGCATGACCGTCGAAACGCTTGTCCATTCCGAACATGAGTCTAGCATGGGAATGGGGAGCATCAGCTCCGAGAGGAGGGAACTCAAAGATGACGTCGCCGTCAAAAACAGAAGGGAGGAAGTCAACCTTCTCAAGCCTAACAGATTCATAATCAATACTCTTGAGGATGTTTTTGGACCCTGGTCGGGTTGCAAGCAACTTCAAGTGGTGGACAACACTGGGACGATCTATAGACACACCTGGGTGAACTGGGGGTCTGGAAGTAGATGGTTGACTTACGGTAGGCGAGTGTGGAATCCTGGGAGGATTGATGAAGGGCTGATCCTGCGATGGAGGTGGGGTAAGTGAGGCAAAGTCAGAGGCAGGTGACACATCATCATCAGAGTCATCGCTGAGATAGGTAACCTCTTGGATGCCGGGCTCCTTCTTGACCGTCGCCAGAAGAGGAGCCTGCGTGGTGGAGGTGAGGGACACGCCTGGTGTTAGCAACACAGTAGTGGTGGCCATCTCCGACTCGGTGACCCCTATGGCCTTGTACTTTGCAGGGAGCAAGAACCAAACTCTACCATCGTCAATGCGAAAGGACATCTGAAGGACAGTGTGACTCAAGTCACCGTTGTCATTAAAGACCTCTTCCTCGACATGAATTGAGTCTGGGTGGAATCTAAACCTCAAACTAAGGAAAGACTCTGCGACTTTGGCTAGACCATCATCTCCTAGAGGGATCATAAGGGGGATGGAATGGTGCAGTGCTCTGATGGTGGCCATTGTAGAAGGAATGTAAATGCGAGTCGGCCAAACGGGCAATGGACTTAAGCTGAGCAGAAAGTGGGTTGTGTATATAGTGATGTGATGAGCAGGCCATGGCAAGAGGGAATATGTGAAAGACGGCGGAGACTTGGATTAGTAGTGGAATAATAAGCCGACACATGATAGCAACATGATTAAGAACTGAAAATGCACTGCAGCAATTACTTAAGTTAGTCATGATCATATGCCAATCCAATGTAGATATATTAAGAAAAAACATGAGGCTGAATGCCGAGTGCCGTAATTATAAATACACCAGAGACCACGTGAACCATTTAGTGGATGTAAGGGACATTATAATATATATAGGCAAATATATAGGGAATGTAGGATAACAGTGTACTACAATAAAGCTATATCAAACTAATCCCACCCCAAGCCTAGCCTTAACCCTCCCTGGCCTCACTAATTGAACCTGAAAAGAGCGTATCGTGGCCGAGACTAGGAATTCCAGACATCAAAATCAAAATCTATCACTTACTAATCCCACCCAAGCCTAGCCTAAACCCTCTCTGGCCTCACTAATTGAACCTGAAAAGAGCGTATCGGGGCCGAGACTAGGAATTCCATGATAGTAGCTATGCAATAATAAATTCTAAACACTAGAATGCTACATTCTGATTAGCGACGAAGACGCTTATGGGGACCTTTGCCATTTTTGTCACCGTCATGTTTATGACAATGGTCAATCCCTAAACTATGAACTGCAGTGCATCCTTCGCAACCCAGTCCCTGACCTTTGGGACGTGGGGCACTCCTTAATAGAGATCTAGAGTAAGTGCCCGGTTTAATAATCCCTACTCTAGAATAGGCATGAGTCTGTAAAGTAGACTTGTCCTCTATCAGCATTGCAACATCCTCTTGCGAAGGTGGAGTCCGTGCATGTGGACTCTGAACCATGACCGCCGGAGTAACTGAGCAGTCATGTGGGACGATCGCCGGAGTCAACTGAGCAATCTTCATGTTGTTGACATCTGCAGAACCATCGATGGACAACGTGGTGTGAATTTGAGATGAACTAGGGGCACCTAAAGGAGCAAGGCTTGGGAGACTTGAGTCAGTACCCATTGGAGAAGAATATGATGAGATGACATGAAGGAATGGGTACAAGTAATCGGGTATTATATACACCAAGGGTAGACACCAATACCCGAATATTTGACAACTTGTTAGATCAATACATAGTCAATATTTATTTATGGAAATGCTAGACAACTTGTTTCATGTAGGAATAGAATGTAAGACAACAATAGTCAATCCTTTAGCACCACCAAAAATCTGACATGGCAAGATTGGAATATGTAAAAGAGGTTTTAGCGGCGCCTTTTGTAGTGTATTAATGCAGTGTGGATTAACCGAGGGATTATTTAAGAAGCCTCAGATTAATTATCTAAAACCAATGTGAACATAATTATCCAAAATGTGAACATAATGATGGCGCAAAGATGTAAATTATGACAGACATGACAATGATATATAGGAACTGTTTGCTTCGGTATTGTTAGAGATGAACACTAGGTCGAGAGCGAGAGCAGATCGAGAAGTTAGAAGGAATATTGAAAAACAGAGGTGTATTGAGAGAAGGCAAAGGTTTGAATCACGAGAGAGCATAGGAACGCCGTACAACTTGCGGACAACAATGGGTAGACGAGGGCTTAATTCTGCTAGGGGCACAGGTAGAGGTTCCAAAGGAGAAAAAATGTTTGATGTCTCAGCGGTAGCTCCCATCGTTTTATTTCCTGTATCGGAGGAAGAGAACCAAGTTGACAAAGGGGGCAGTGAGGTGTTGATTATCTGCAAGCCTAATGCCATTTTTTTATGTGTATTCACGGTAATTAGAATAGTTGACAAACATTAACTTCCATCGGCTCCTTTATATCGTATTTTATCTTTGGTGTGGGATTGTGAATTGGGTTTGGGTTGGGCATCTGGAACAGCGACTTACGCAGACACAGCTTCAACCTGGGGCAGCCTCAAGTGCCTCCACATCAGATGAGAGAGAGGAGCAGGTTTGTAAAGATTGGACTCAATTGGTGACTTTTAGGGCCATTGGTGTAGGGTTAGGTTTCTTTGCAAAGCTAACGCTGTCCTAGGCCAACTTCATAGCTAATGAGCAAAGGATATATACACTTGACAGAGCCTAGGAGAATTTGATCGCGGCGCTGATGTGGGTGATCTTCGAGAAGCCAGCATGGACAATGAAGAGCAACACTTTGGGGAGAGTGTAGTTAGGTTTTTAGGTTTGGGTTCATACTCTCAAAAAACCCCAGGGAAGACCAAATAAGTGTCAGGTGTATCTTTAGTGTGTCATAATAAGATTAATTGATAGGTTGAAAGGATTATGAAACGCTTTTGACAGTCAATTAACTTAGGTTTCACTTTCTCATTTATACTTAGTGACCACTTGTAGGGGTTACTTAACTTATAAAGAGTCTAAGTGTTCATAAAATAAATTATCATCTTGTTTTACTCACCAAAAGTCTAGTAACGAGTAACCGGGACCGAGTCTAAGCGAACGAGTCTTAAGCGTCTTAATCGGCCTGAGTCAGTGTCACGAGTCTAGAGTCCAGAACCAGAGTCTCAAGTAGACAGTCTGAGTAGCCAAGTAGACAGTCTAGTAACCAGTAACCAGTAGACAGTCTTGTGTCGTGAGAAGCGTCTAGACACATTAGCCACCAAGGAGGAATAGGCTTTATACCTGCCTTTGTTGGAACCCCCAACCGATATGGGATAACTGCCCGCATCTTCCACTTCACTTCTTAGCTTTCCCTTCAAGTCCTCTCGCGCCTGCTCCACGCACACTCCTTTCACGCACGGTTTCCTCGCCTCTGATGCGGATGCTTTGCGGGACAAATTCCCTCTTCGCTCCTCACCATTCCATTCATAACCACCATCTCACATACTTCATGACTAACTGTTGTTATTGTCAGCGATTCACTTTGGCAATAAGATAATTAGTACATTCCCTAATTAATTAGAAGAGTCATTCTTCATCAATCAGGTATAATTTCAGTCTCTGCATCCAATCCGGACAGGTTATCTTTCGTTCTCGACAAGATTCAACCTCTTGACTCGTGCTCTGATCCAGCGTCGACACTAAACTAGATTCCCTATTAAGCTCCAACTCCGGTGTGCGCAAGGGAAAGAAATCACAGAACGAATTTCACATTCGTAATTAGTAGAAGATTGCAGAATAGTTCAATCAACACATACACTTCCAATCATCGCTACCACTTCAGAGAGGAGATTAATTCGGCGACAATTGAATTCACTATCCTCTTCCTGTGTGGAGGAAAAGAAACAAGAAGTTACACCATACTTTAAACTCGTCTCAAACTAAGGTTTGAACAATTTGACGCTCATAAGGTTTCAATTTCCCACTCACAGGAGATTGCCCTGAGACTCATACCCACTCTTCTCGAGTATTCGGGTTATAAAGGAACACAATTTAATATCCTGCCAGAGAAGAGACCCCTCAAGTTTAGATCCAACCGGGGTCGAGGGATACACTCATGAGTAAACTGTTTGGGATCGGAACAATATCTCGGGTATTTTATTTAGTTCATGACTCGTAATTCATCTTCCAACATTAGGCCCTGTTGTAGTGGCCCATATATTAATTTGAGATAAGAGAAAATCCCCATGCGACAAAGATGATGATACATCTGCTTTCACATAGATATATATATATATATACTGTTTTTACCTTGCACGATCTACATAAGATCGGTTTGGTTAAAAGGGCTCATGTCTCGGAAGATTCACACTCATGTAAGAACTTAAGGTTCTTCTCCTACTTAGTGGAGAAACTTCTCTCAATAAAAAAGATTGAGTTCATCAACTAACCCCGGACTGGAGATCTAATTTCCTTTCACAGGAAATTCCTAGTGTCTACACTCAGACACAAATTCAATCATAATCCAGGCAATCTCTTACACTTCAAGTTCTCACTCTCTTCCCGAGAGTATCATTTATTATTTCTCTTATGGTATTCTCAAGGATTACTTACGTAATTACCCACAGTGGAACTTCACATTCCACTTGTGAGGGTGACTGAGAGTTTCTCACTCTCCTATTCGTCACTGGCTCCTTCACAAGAAGTTGAAGTCACACAACTAATCCTTACTCCCTTCACAAGAGTAGGATAAAATGAATTTCCTCTTAACTTACTCCGAATTAGGGACATTCACTGTCTCCACATTGACTGTAACTTTTCTTAGAACCTTAAGACACTGTCCATATAACTCCATATAAGACTATTCACAATCCACGCATAAAACACATGTGATTCAATTCAAGAGTTTCACACTCCTGAATCGCAACTCCACATTAACAACAACACTCCCACTTCCCACTTCCACAGTGGTAACAACTCTAGGACATCCACACACCGATCCAATCACAAGACTTTCAATTTCACATTCACAACTTAAAGAAGGATTTAATAATGGCACTTTGTATTGATATAAAAAGAGACTGTACACATAAAATTAAGGGCTTCACACCCTGGGAGTTGAGGAATTCACTCTCTTCACGAGAGGAAGATCAAAATTACAATCCCCCTCTTGTCTTCTCCTTCCTTCTTCTTATCCTTCTATCCTCAAAAGGTGGTGACTGTCTGCAGCTAGGATTCCAAGTGCTACTTCTAATTGTCACATGTGAATTCCATGCCCCCTCATATCCTTCTAAACTCTGGGCAGCAAAGGAAATTCCTCTTTCCTAGCCTGTTTCCATTTCGGAGTGACTAAGTGTCTAATACTTCACTATTTCACTAGTCTTGAGTAAAATTTGACATTCATTTACATCTCAAAACTAAAACTTAAGCATTCAGACCAAAAAATGGTACCACAGAGAGGTAGGTTGTCCCACCCATAAATAATTGAATGTAAATTTTTGGTGTGAATTGAAATATTATGGAACCTATACTCGGAACCTATATTTTGGAACCTATACTCGGCGAACGTGAGGGTGAGGGGGAGGGTTGAGGGTGAGGAGGTGAGGAGGAGGGTTGAGGGTTGAGCTTGAGGGTGCGGGAGAACGGCTTTAGGGATGGCGGACTATGAGGTTCACTTGGGGTTGAGGGAATCTGGTTCGGGGGTTAGGACTTGATATGTGACTCAATTTGATGTGAGGCTAAGGGTGGGTGAGGGAGGAGGGGATTCTGGTAGGGGGTAGAAGTGTAAAATTTTGATATTTCAAAAAATCTGAAATTGAAATGTGGGACTCATAAAAGGTGTCTCGGCCCCGACACACATTTTTGGGGGTCTAATATGTTACTGAGTTTGATAAGACTATGAGGTTGACTTGGGGTTGAGGGAATCTGGTTCGGGGGTTAGGACTTGATATGTGACTGAATTTGATTTGATTCTCATTGTGGGTGTGGGAAGAGGGAATTCTGGTAGGGGGTAGAAGTGTCAAATTTTGATATTTCTAAAAATCTGAAATCAAAATGTGGGTTTCATAAAAGGTGTCTCGGCCCCGATACACCTTTTTGGGGGTCTAATATGTTAGTGAGTTTGATAAGACTATGAGGTTGAGTTGGGGTTGAGGGAATCTGGTTCGGGGGTTAGGACTTGATATGTGACTCAATTTGATGTGATGCTCAGGGTGGGTGAGGGGTCTAATATGTTAGTGAGTTTGATAAGACTATGAGGTTCACTTGGGGTTGAGGGAATCTGGTTCGGGAGTTAGGACTTGATATGTGACTGAATTTGATGTGAGGCTCAGGGTGGGTGAGGGAAGAGGGGATTCTGGTAGTGGATAGAAGTGTCAAATTTTGATATTTCTAAAAATCTGAAATTGAAATTGAAGCTCATAGAAGGTGTCTCGGCCCCGACACACATTTTTGGGGGTCTAATATGTCAGTGAGTTTGATAAGACTATGAGGTTGACTTGGGGTTGAGGGAATCTGGTTCGGGGGTTAGGACTTGATATGTGACTGAATTTGATGTGAGGCTTAGGGTGGGTGAGGGTTCTAATATGTTAGTGAGTTTGATAAGACTATGAGGTTCACTTGGGGTTGAGGGAATCTGGTTCGGGGGTTAGGACTTGATATGTGACTGAATTTGATGTGAGGCTCAGGGTGGGTGAGGGAAGAGGGGATTCTGGTAGGGGGTAGAAGTTTCAAATTTTGATATTTCTAAAAATCTGAAATTGAAATGTGGGTTTCATAAAAGGTGTCTCGGCCCCGATACACATTTTTGGGGGTCTAATATGCCAGTGACTTTGATAAGACTATGAGGTTGACTTGGGGTTGAGGGAATCTGGTTCGGAGGTTAGGACTTGATATGTGACTGAATTTTATTTGAGTCCAAGGGTTGCTGGGGGTTGAGGGAAATCTGGTAGGTGGTTAGTTGCTATTGTTGATTTTCAATTGATCGAGGTGAATATGTGGATTAGTTAAAAGCGTTTATGTGTACTGCCGAGGAAGTGGTTCTTACTTTCTTGAAAATAAAATTTCAAAATTGTAGGTACATGCTGCATCTTCGCCACCTTCTACACAAGTATCAGAAAGAATGCAGCCAGAGTTGGAAATCTTTGAGGACGGGCTTAAGGGAGAGGAAGATATTCTTGGGGATGATGCTCAATTTATGGCTGATGAGGATGAGATTCGGACTCGGCAGAAACTTAACTCAGTGTCGACGATCACAAGCTTGAGATTGCAACCCGTCAGTTCCTCGCGATTTTGTATTCCTTTGTGCAGAATGCTTGCAATGCCAATGGTAAGGCCAACTCTATCATCCGATCTTACTAAGCTCGAGCAAGAGTTTGTTCACGGATACAGGGAGGGCGCTTCGGTGTTTCATGTCACAACCACCAATGAAGACGGTAAGACACAGGAAGTGTTAGAAGCTGATAAAGCTTCTTGGGGTCCTATTTGGAACGCCAAAAACGACGTTTTCAACACGTTCCTCCTATCAGATCCAAATTTGGCACACTTAACAAATATGATGTTTTTTGTGTGTGACGGAAACCATAGGCGTCAAGCATGGTTAAATCACATTGACAGACTTCACCGAACTGAGGAGTCTTGGCATTATTTGGTGGACTCGATTCTCCTTGACACAAATGGGAAAGTTAGACTTGTTATGCAAGTCATGCACAACATTAACAAGTAAGTGCATTTTCTTTTCATATGCATTCTATCATATTTATTTCTTTTCATTTCAATAATCTAATATCTTTCACTTGATTTTGATTTTAGACATACCGAGGACTTGCACGTGAAGACCAACATTGTCCATACTCTGTTCAGGGTTCAGAAGTATGGTCTAATGTCAATTGATCAGTTCAGTGACCTTTTGAGTCCGGCAGATTTCAAAAGATGCAAGAAGTCACAAAAAAAGACTTGGTATTCGTTGCCATTAAATGTGTTTACAAACTTCACATTTCAAGTGATTTATTAGTTTGATTTCACATTTTTTTAAGTCATGAATAATCATTTTCTATTGATCGCAACCGGCTAATTTCGTGAATCTTCAATTCTTGTTTTCATTTTCTTATGACATTTTAGTTTATGCATTCTTGTTCTCTCTTTGTGCAGCACGAACTGGGTCTCGCTGCGGACGATGGTGTACGTCAGCTTGTGGAGCAAACAGAAGGAGAAGTCTCTCCTGCTGACAAGGCGGCTGCAATGAATGCTGCAATTGAGAAGAAAGTTGTGGCACTTCGCATCAAGATGGGAAAACTTGTTGCTGTGGCTAACCCGGAGCTTACCGACGGTTGGCTTCGTGAGGTAGGTCCCCTACCTCTTTGTCCATATCAATTTGTTCAGCTTATCCTTGAGAAGAGGACTCACGAACTCACATACCCTCTGTCACACATATCGAGCGATATTACACCCTAAACTCACTCTCACCGGAACTCAACTTAGAGAAGCTCGAGCTCATTGCAACTTCTAGGGCGTCTCCCGCATTCAAAATAAAATGGCTAGAATACTTTAATTCATCTGCTTCCACTCGCGAGGCCCGCAGGCTACCTCCCAAGCCCATCAACGAAGAGAGATTGGCAAATTTCCTGGCTAAAGCAAGTTTCTGGGCAGGAGTAAGTCCACTGATTTCATGAATTTTCAATTATTTGAATTCCTCGTTGGCATTTTTTTATCTACCTCACATTCTTAATTTCATTGACGCAATCGTGCATTTGCTGTCTTGCTTATGCAATTAGTGCAGCTGATGCTTATTGTCTTGGTTACTAGATTTCTGAGCAGGCCAGTATTGTTTTTGACGAGACCATGCGTCAAGACCGACTTCCAATCAACATGAGTCTTGCCAGTGAGCCAATGTTGTTGCCCGCGTATATCGAAGACTGTCGCATGAAGTTATGGGACCATGCGTTCAACACATATTTCAGAGGACACGATTCCTTCAAGAAAGGTGACGATTTTGTTGGATTTGACGGATCTGACCTAGTTGTCCGCAGAGTTCTTTTTAGGTACGTCTCAAATCTTGAAGTAATTCTCATTAATTTCAATAATTGTTTCAGTTGATATTATGTGACTTGCTATTTCAGGAATTCAAGAATTTAATGTTATGTGTTATGTCGTAACCCAGGTACTTTAAGTACGAGCTTTTGGCGAAAGGCGTTATTTCCAAAGAAGACCTTCCTGTATTCTTGACCGTATGGCTTGATAGCTCAAATTCAGCGTGCATGTTCTCAGCTCATCAACAACGCACGTGGACAACTTCTCACCTTGCCGGCGGTGCCTGGTATCTTGATTGTGCTGCAAGTTTTACGCCTGCTTTTGAGACTGAGCTCAGAAAGTCAAGGGAGGATGTAGGTGATTCTGGAATTGAAATGTTGGACATACAGGCCATTGAAGATGAGAATGAGAGGGCAAAGGCAATGAAACGACACATCGAAGAGGACCGAAAGAAAGCGTTGAGGGTCAAAGAGGCTCAGGAGAGAGCTGATCAAAAAGAGCGGGAGAAGCTACAGAAGTCACTAGAGAAGTCCACCAAGAAGGGCAAAAGGAAAATGAACCCCCCTCCAGAGCCAGAAGGTAAGAGTCCCGTTGCTCCTAGTCCAACATATGAATCTGGCTCTCATGCTCCAATATTTTCTAGAGGAACAAAACGCGATTCCTCCTACGAGCAGTTGAGTAAAATTCCTATTTTGACACCCGGGGAGGAGCTTGAGATCCAACTTGAAGAGCTCATTCTCAACTCCTCAATGGAGGACATTCTTGGCGGTGACACGGGTGATTTCACCCCTTCCTATAACGAGTTGAAAAGATTCATGCTTAAGGTACTGCCCTTCCATAATGATGTCATCACAGGTTGGGCTTCACATTTATGCACTTCAGTATGATCGACATTTATCATTAAGTAGTTATTGCCTTTCATATCTCAGCAATCGGAACCGAAACATCGATAGAGTACCTGTGATTCATATGTAGAATAGCAAAACTACATGAGGGTACAAAAATGTGTAATGACTGTGAGCTTGACTGTGGGTTGAGGGAATCTAGTTCGGGGGTTAGGAGTTGATATGTGACTGAATTTGATTTGAGTCTAAGGGTGGCTGGGGCTTGAGGGAAATCTGGTAGGGGGTAGATATATCAAGTTTTTATTTTTCTCAAAATCTGAAATTGAAATGTAGGAGTCATAAGAGGTGTCTCGGCCCCGACAAACATTTTTTGGGGTCTAATATGTTCGTGATTTTGATAAGACTGTGAGCTTGACTGTGGGTTGAGGGAATCTGGTTTGGGGGTTAGGAGTTGATATTTGACTGATTATGATTTGAGTCTAAGGGTGGGTGAAGGAAGAGGGGATTCTGGTAGGGGGTAGATGTATAAAGTTTTGATTTTTCTAAGAATCTGAAATTGAAATGTAGGACTCATAAAAGGTCTCTCGGCCCCGACACACTCTGTTTAGGGTCTAATATGTTAGTGATTTTGATGTGAATTTGAGTTTAACTGTGGGTTGAGGGAATCTGGTTAGGGGTTAGGAGTTGATATGTGACTGAATTTGATTTGAGTCTAAGGGTGGCTGGGGGTTGAGGGAAATCTGGTAGGGGGTAGTAGTGTCAAGTTTTGATTTTTCTAAAAATCTGAAATTAAAATGTAGGACTCATATAAGGTGTCTCGGCCCCGACACACATTTTTTGGGTTCTAATATGTTAGTGATTTTGATAAGACTGTGAGCTTGACTATGGGTTGAGGGAATCTGGTTCGGGGGTTATGAGTTGATATGTGACTGAATTTGATTTGAGTCTAAGGATGGGTGACTGTTGAGGGGATTCTGGTAGGGGGTAGAAGTGTCAAGTTTTGATTTTTCTAAAAATCTGAAATTGAAATGTAGGACTCATAAAAGGTGTCTCGGCCCCGATACACATTTTTTGGGGTCTAATATGTTAGTGAGGTTGATATGACTGTGAGCTTGACTGTGGGTTGAGGGAATCTGGTTTGGGGTTAGGAGTTGATATTTGACTGAATTTGATTTGAGTCTAAGGGTGGCTGGGGGTTGAGCTGGGTGCACCACTCAAAAGACAAAACCCGGCACTACAAGGGTTCTCCGGAGGACCATCCCTGTTTGGACTTGATTCTTGCAGATATACCGGAAGGTCTTCCTGTTCCTGGCATATCAGACCCACCGTCGTCCATTCCCGCTTGGAATCAAGAATCGAAAGAGTGGTTACAACCACTCTTTGACTTTGCCGACGAACATCTGCACGACGACGGGGCAATTATTTTGTTTCACCCTTTTCGCATGAGTACGAAGTTCAATATTCTTGGATATTGCAAATCGTATGGTTTTGCAATTCGGAAAGAGTGGTGGGGAATGAACCGCCTTCATCTCACATCCCCAATAAATCCAGCATCAACTGTAAGATAAAGCTTATGTTTTCTTGCTGATCACCGCATTCAGTTTCAATTTAATCCTTGAGGTAGTTCTGAGTGTAGACCCACCTAAGTATTATACTCACGCAGTTGTGTTGTTTACTTTGTAAAGTAATGTTGTTCTTTATGTCTGGTACATTGTAGACCATGAGGTTCGGTATTTCATTGGCGGTCAGGAGCGTGCCGGGGTCACCTCCATCGAAGTTTTCATTTCGCCATGTCCCTGCATTGGATCCTTATGGGGTGGATGTTGCACGGGATGATATTCTCCAGAACTTGGTCTCTCGTGAGGACCAGCTAACTAATGGATCCACACCATGGCGAGGGCCTCGTGAAAAGTCCGTGCTTCTAATGCAAATGCTAATTGAAGCATGTAGCTCCCCATGGGATATTATTCTAGATTGCACGGCAGCGACCGGTATGTCTTTGTAATCTTCCATTTCAGTTGGTTAATCGTTAATATTGTTTTGGTCTACAAAATTCATAGTTGTTTTTGTACTAAGTTTTTTCCAACTTCTTTATTTGCAGGATCTTCCATTCATGCATGCCGCAATGTGCACCGTCACATTGCGGCATTAGAGGCTGACGTTGATATTTTTGAGGCCTTACTTGCTCCATTGATTATCTCTAGAGCAGCCTCTGAAGTCACTCTTGAAGACCGTGTCACCAGTTTAGAGGATCTTGAGGGTGAAGATATCCCCGTAGAGAGGATTGTGAAAAGATCTCGGTTTACTAAGTGAGTAAGGTCCACAAATTTTCTTACGTGTGTTATGTTTTTTACTGTCATTTCATATAAAGTTGAGTTATGAACATGGTACCATTGGCATTTGCAGATGCGATAAATTGGGCTATCCTATTCACCGGCCTTTTTTTTGTGACCCTAAATTCTATCCCAGCCCTCCAAAGTCTTGGCAACTTCCTACATATGCAAATGATATTGCTAATCAACTAGCTGGAGGTTCTTATCAGACTTTTACATCTAAATATCGTCCGGGAAGAGTTTTAGAGTTTTTGGATATAGAAGCTTTAGAATCTGATGGTCAGGCCTCCTTTGATGCAGATATTAGTGATTCTAGAATGTCTTCATCATCAGGTGATCACAGTGATTCGGATCTGATGTAATAGCTTCATGTGAATGTCTGTGTACTATCTAATATACCGTTTTTTCTTCCGTTGGTTTTTCAGTTTGTGCACTCATTCCGCATGGAATTCATTGTATGTGTATCACTTTTGGAGTTTTTGGGATTGCATATATGAAATTGCATATTTAAGTTAACTTTTGACTTCGTTCTTTTTTATATTGTTCAAAATATTCTCTAACACCACTTGGTTACTTGTTAATGTTTGAGTGTTTGGATTTATAAAGTGTGGTGTGGTTTTTAATATTCCAATTGTCTTGTTGAATGCATCTTGTCGTTGTTCTCAAATAACACTACACTTTTGTGGTCGTCAACTAGTAGACAATCTAAAGACAAGTAGCCAAACCAAATACACCTAACATTTTGATTTCTCAAGCATATCCTACCCACAAGAAAGAGGCCTCGGATCCGAGGCCTCTTTCCAAACCTCCTCCTCATACTAGAACATACAAGAAATGGCCAAATGCAAAAACAAGTAGCCAACTCAAATATACATAACATTTTGATTTTCAAGCATAAGCTACCCACAACTAAGAGGCCTCGGATCCGAGGCCTCTTCCCATAGGTCCACCATCTTCTCAACCACACTGAATTTTCCCACGGCCATAGGGACTCGTTGGTAATTTTAAGAAACTTTTGGTCCTAAAAATTAGGCACTCCATAAATATCGGCCTCATAATTCCAAAATTAAACTTGAAATATGTGCAAAATCCACGGTCATAGGGGTCCTAACTTTCGACGGGTTTTCCGACGGTCTTCCCCCAACCGTCATAAACCCGTTATAACCGCCACTTCCGGTCCGTTGGGTAATCTTGGCGCTTCCGTTACTTGGTCCGGACCAATGGTTCGGATCATGATTACACGGTCCGCCCATCCAAATTGACGGACCGGTCATAGTACTTATTTTAAGTCGTTTTATCACGCAAGACGGAGTTAGAATACTCTATTTCCTAGTACAATTAATTTTAACCTAAGAGACCCTATTACCTTCAGATAAGCAGGGAAAAATACGGAAATGAAATCCGTATTTCCGTATTTCCGTCTTTCCGTCGAATTTGGACTCCCACATCATGCTTTTAGTGGAGACATTTGTTTTACCCAAAGGTGCTTTGGCTCTAGTGTGCATTGTGGGACTGGACACACTAGAATTCTTGCACTTCGAGGTTTTTTGAGCCTTGTATTTCTCTAATGATTATGTAGGGCCATAATCCTCCCCTTTACTTCCATGCTCAATGGGATTACTAATTGAGCTATGAATTGAGCATGTAAAGAGGAAGGAAATTGAAATTGAGCATTTCCATTGGTATTCAACAATTGAGCTAGCAAAGGGGAGGGGATTTGTATAGTTTTTTTCTAAATTTTGAGGCTCACTTACACAAGGGAGGGTATTTAAACCCTTGTGATGATGTTTGTCTTGCTTCGCCATTTGAACATCCTCCCGTTGCAATAATGCTACGTCCTTAGTTTTCCCCAAAACATTTGCAAATTAAATTTAACAATTAGTTGCAGCTTTAATAATTGAATGAATGTAAAAAAACATGAAAAACTTAAAATATAAAGTTTTGAACAATTACCATTGGAATGTCCAGTCCCAAGAACTTGGGGGTATCAACAAATTCTAACCTTGCAAGGTGAATCATCATTATGCTCTACCACATATTGAGAATCCATATGTGAGAATTCACTAGTAACCTCTTTTGCAAGTGAAGTAGGGGGTGTATGCTTAGTATTGGCCCAAGAAAGGCCAATAAAGCTCATAGGAGTAGGTGTTGTACAAAATATTTCATTGAATCCCATTTCACTAGTTGAAACATGTTGAGTAAAAAGATGTTCACTTCCCTCTCCCATGTTGCAACCTATGTCAACAAATAAACTGGTAGTAAGTAGAATACAATAATGTAGTAGGACATACATTGGTTGCACCAAAAAAATGTATTTCAAATAAGAAATTCACATTAACTTAATTCACTACAAAATGTCAAATTTGCCTCAAGCTACATGTCTAAAAGCATGGAGGATCATATGCTCTCAATGACAACTTGCCATGTGGAGTTCAATTGCATTTCCTTTGCAAGTTGTTTGAGCTTCTCATTGGGCTTACCAAATCCCCAACTATTCCACGAATCAGGGTTGAAATATTCTTTACACACAAGATATTTATTTGATGTCTTCAACATCACCCTTACGCAAAAGGGGTGAAATTTGTGTTGATATGGGGTGACAACAATGTCCATATTTGGGAACCCCTTAGTACAATACCCACAAGGCTTTATGACAACTACATTGTGTCTAACATATGTAAAATATTTCTCAATGTGCACTTGGGGATGGGCCAGAAGCTCCTACCACTTCCTTTGCGCATTGCATCAACTTGTACTTCAATCTCATCACATTCATTAATAAGATGTTTGATGTCATCCATAACACCATCCTTTTCTTGAATCAGAACCTCAATATCATTTTGTACCTCCAAGTGAAGAGACTCCCCTTGAAGTGCCCGTTGACGCTTGTCATCACTCAATGTCTTCAGGACCTCCAATTGAACTAGAAGTTTTGTTTTTGTCAGTTAGTGTCCCTTGCAAAATTATCTTTTTTTCACAATCATTAGATTTGATTTTTATTTGTGGGCAACTAGCAACGGCAACTACCTAGGTCATTGTCTTTGTTCTTGGAAATCTATACCACCAAGAAAACTATAAATGAAACTTTATCATGATATTTCCCTAGTGGTTTGATTGTGGAATTTTAGGGATGTATTTTCTTGGTCCTCCATATTAGCCTTTGTTCTCAAGTAGTTTTACTCCAATGACCTTTTTTTCTCTTCCAAATCTCTAGCTTTAGCTTTTGCAAACTTCCACATGTTTTGCTTCAACTCAAGCAATTGGTTTACTTTTTGAATGCCACACTTATGAACAACATGTACTCTTGGTTATGATAGATCACAAACTTGATTGGTTCTCATTGATTTCTCCACCTTCACATGCTTCATTATGAAACCATTCGACAAACCTAGAGATTGAAAAACACCTTCATTCACCCCTAATTAATCAAGAACATCATTAAGTGCACTCTTTTGAAATCAGGAATGCTACGATGTGAGCGGTGAGCAGATCTCGTGAGCAGAAAATCAAAATTTGAAACTCTTCCGGTGAAAACGCCCTTGATAAGATTGGAATCCGGAAACTCCCTCACAACCAATCCGGATTGATCAGGTCCGTCTTGGCAGGTTACGCAGAGAGATCTGGATTGTTTCTTGGGACCATAGTGACCAGAGGAGTCCGGATTCCGACCGGAGATCTGACTCGACAGGGTCAGGAGGGTGACCCGTACCACTTTCCGGATTACCCCGTCAAAAGACTGTCAGACCTCTTCAGAAGGTCGGATTGCGTAAGTCCGGCACCTTCTGGATCTTACCCAGTCCTAACGACGGCTATCTCACATGGACGTTACCCAGGCATCCGGAACAATGAGGATCTCTTCCTACTGCACTCCGGAGGTGGCCTCCAATCCGGAATCCTTACTGATCCGGACCTTCCCTTCTCCTTCCGATGGATTTGTCCGGCTACCTCTACCTTGGATCTTAGTCAATCTGAGCTAACTGGGCGATCCGTACCACCATCCGGATAGGTCCGTCTAAGGGCGGTGGGACCTCTTCAGAAGATCAGATTGGCGTAAGTCCGGATCCCTTCCGGATCTCACCCAATCTTCCCAGCGGCTATCCCACCTAGACGTTACCCAACCCACCGGATTAGTGAGGTTTCCCTCCCACTACACTCAGAGAGGATCTACAAGGCAATAACCGGGTTTGATCCGGGTCTCTTCTCTCATGTCCTATCCGGAACTCCTATCCCTCATGCTCTCTCTCTCTCTCTCCTCCGCTAACAATCCCCGGATCATTCACACAAACATCAATAAAGAGAAGTCAAGGAGCGAGAAGCAAAGGCATTTATTCGGAGTAGGAGTAATCACAATACAACAATGGAGAAGGAACCCTTCTCAAGCTCCTTATTCAGCCTTAAGTAGAGGCTCAAAATCCCTAACCTGAGGGCGGCGGCCCAAGCGGCCGCCGCTAAGAAAAACCCTAACTACACCCGGTCTCCCGGATTTCCCGGATCAAGATCCGGGTTTTCCGCTGACACTCCCAAGGGAAAATTTTATTACTCATCTTCAAAAACTCCTAAGTCCTACCTGCCTACCTCTATTCTGCCTAACTAAACTAGCTATTCTCCTCTACTAAGAAGAGCGGTGCTTCTTCGGAGCCGATCCCTCCTTTGAGTGACTGCCTAACCCGCTGACGGCGGATGAGCCCCCTCCCGGCGATGCCTTCTGCAGCCGCGTGAGCATCCTTCTCATGTTCGGAGACGGGGCAACCTCGTCCTCCGAATCCGTTGCTCTCTCGGTCCGCGGTGTCCCGGTCCCTGGTGTTCCGGAGACTGTCCCTGGGGTTCTGGAAACTGCCCCCATCCGGAGGCTCCGGATCGGAGAAGGATCGCTTCCGGTGCCCTGCTCCAGATTCCGTTCGCCCGAGATCGAAGCCGTCCGCGGATCCCTGTTGGAGGCCGCCCTTGAGGGTGGCGGCGGAAAGGGACTGACCATTTGGCAGTCCTGCGGAGACGATGGCGAGGCGTGGGTCATAGGGGCTTTGCCCCTACTCGGAGTTGCCTCCCGATCAGAAATCTGGTGCTGGATCGGCGTCCTAGCCCTATCCGGAGTCCGGGATCGATCCGAGTTTCGCGGAACCGGGGACTGGCCTCTCCCGGATCGGACCGACCCGGTACTCTTCCTCCTCACTTGGGGAGAACGGAGATGTTCCGGAACCCTCCCGGAACTAGCCGGCTGCGAGCCGCCTCCCTGCTGGCTGGGTCCTGCAGATGTCGACGGATTCTGCACCAGGGCCACTTCACCAACTACCTCATAGAGGGTTCCGGTTGGTGACCCCGGCGGACCCGGATAAAGTACCCGCCGGGGTGTTCCGCTTTGTGGAACCACCCTCTGGATTTCCGCCAGGAGATCTTTCATCGTTCGTGAGTACTTCACAAGGATGGGAAGGATCTGCCTGGCGGAAGCGGGCTCTCCGGACTCCATCATCCGGTCGTAGAGGTGCGCCTTGTTGACGATCTCCGCCGGATGCCCCACCAACTCCCGGATCCGGCTGAAGAGCACTGCCTGCTCCGCGTGGTACTTCCGGATCTCTTCGCTCTTCTGACTCAGCTCCTGAGTCATGGCCGCTACCTGCGCGGTGAGGTGAGCGTTCTCCGTCTTGGCCTGCTCCAGCTCCTTCCGGTCCGCCCTCTTTGCCAACTCTCGAAGAATATTTCCGAGCCCGCAGTCGTCCAGAGCCTGGTTCGCCCCTCGGACGATGTGCTCCAGCCGGAAGTACTGGGTTTGCAGGTCCTCCATCCCCTCCTGCATCCGCTTGAAGGGATTTTCCGGAAAGTCCCAAGCTGATAGGTCCACGTTTCGCCATGTGGTCTCCCGGCTGGGTCCAGTTTCCGGATGATGGTGAGGGGGAGGGGGAGAGAGTGGCCTCGAGACGGTTGGCGGCGGGCTTCCGGAAGAATGGGGTCGCTGGAGGTCTCCGTCTCGACGTCTCCGGCTTCCGGAAGGAGCTTGTAGGCGACCTCGTCCGCCGCTATCGTTAGCAGGTCCTCCTCCTCCGCCAAGATGCAGTCGAAGTGCTGGTAGAGGTGCAAAATGAAGGGGGAGAGGAAAGAGGGTTTCCGGCCGATGTGGGGGAGGGCCCGTCCGACTATCTCCTAGATGATCAGGCCCCAGTTCACAGGTCGGACTCCGGACATTGCATCAAACAGCGTATTAGCCATGGTGAGGCTAATCCGCTTCGGCTTGTCCGGGTTGAGAATGGGCAGGAGAAACTCTAACACTCTCCGCTCCCTAATATTCCGGCAGTTCCCAGGGTGGAATCCGTCCTTTGGATCCGCGTCCCCTCTGAACTTTCCGGCGAACAGGCCGTCACGGCGGCCGGCCCACCCTTCGGCAATCCCCCTGGGAAACCCGTAGACCCTGTTCCAGGTATCCGGAGTCCAATTTTCCGGATCCCTCCTCTTTGTGCCTAACCACTGATTGCCTCTCTCGAACTTAAACTCACGAAGGGTATCTTCCGCTCTGAGGTTCCAGGGTTTAGAGAGCAATCCCGCACAACCCATGACCCGGAGATCCTCCGCGAGCTCTTGCAGCTCTCTATCCTCCCTCGGAATTGCAGGGGTGAGGGCTTTCAGCGGAATCGGGATGGGTTCCCGTTGATCCTCTTCCCGTGCTTCCAGCATTTTCCTCTCCCTTCTAACTTTCCTCCTCTCTTCCGGATTCCCTCTCTTCCGTCTAACTGCTACAGAGTCCCGGCAAACCAACTGCCGGTGACTGAAAAGTGTTGAGTCCCAGCAATCCAACTGCTGGCGGCTCGAAATGACAACAACCTCACCACTCGTTCTCTCAGCAATTTCGTCGTTTGTGAATCAGAAAAAAATGGGAAGGAGAAGGAAGGGACTCCTAAATATCCCTCCCATGTTACCGTTTGGATTAACGGAAAACGGTTATAACGGTTTTCCGACGGTCTTCCCCCAACCGTCATAAACCCGTTATAACCGCCACTTCCGGTCCGTTGGGTAATCTTGGCGCGTCCGTTACTTGGTCCGGACCAATGGTTCGGATCATGATTACACGGTCCGCCCATCCAAATTGACGGACCGGTCATAATACTTATTTTAAGTCGTTTTATCACGCAAGACGGAGTTAGAATACTCTATTTCCTAGTACAATTAATTTTAACCTAAGAGACCCTATTACCTTCAGATAAGCAAGGAAAAATACGGAAATGAAATCCATATTTCCGTATTTCCGTCTTTCCGTCGAATTTGGACTCCCACAATAAATGCCTTAGTTCCTCACTCCTTGACTCCCCTTGATTGATGTTTGTGTGAACGATCCGGAGATTGTTAGCGGAGAAGAGAGAGAGAGAGCATGAGGGATAGGAGTTCCGGATAGGACATGAGAGAAGAGACCCGGATCAAACCCGGTTATTGCCTTGTAGATCCTCTCTGAGTGTAGTGGGAGGGAAACCTCACTAATCCGGTGGGTTGGGTAACGTCTAGGTGGGATAGCCGCTGGGAAGATTGGGTGAGATCCGGAAGGGATCCGGACTTACGCCAATCTGATCTTCTGAAGAGGTCCCACCGCCCTTAGACGGACCTATCCGGATGGTGGTACGGATCGCCCAGTTAGCTCAGATTGAGTAGAATCCAAGTTAGAGGTAGCCGGACAGATCCGTCGGAAGGAGAATGGAAGGTCCGGATCAGTAAGGATTCCGGGTTGGAGGCCACCTCCGGAGTGAAGTAGGAAGAGATCCTCATTGTTCCGGATGTCCGGGTAACATCCCGGTGAGACAATCATGGGAGATTAGGCAAAGGTCCGGAAGGGATCCGGACTTTATTGATCTTCCAAAGAGGTAGCCTCACTGGTGGACGGGATAATCCGGAAAGTGGTACGGGTCACCCACTCATCCCGTCGAGTCAGATCTCCGGTCGGAATCCGGACTCCTCTGGTCACCATGGTCCCAAGAAACAATCCGGATCTCTCTGTGTGACCTGCCAAGAGGGATCTGATCAATCCGGATTGGTTGTGAGGGAGTTTCCAGATTCCAATCTTATGAAGGACGTCCTCACCGGAAGAAATCACCTATTCTAGAGGGTAGATGAAAAAGGGGGAGGTAAGTATCACAATAAGGACCTAGAAATACCATCCGGAAAGGCACACTCCGGAAAAAGGCTAAGAGTGCCCCAAAGACCAAAAATCCGGAAATTAGGGTTTCCGGAAATTTGGCTAAGAAAGAGGAAATAAGTGGGTACGGAGAGTTCTAGACCTCCTACACTTCACTGAATCCCTGGACGATACTAGGGTCATCCGGACAAAACCGGATTAGGCACTTAAAACCGCCAATCCGGATATTTTGGTGTTCGCGTGTTCCCTCACATGATGCACAAATGATGTTTACTATGATATAGTAGTAATATTAATATTGATAGTAGTAGTGGTAGTAAGCAACATCTTTTGTACATGGTGTTCAATATATACATTGAATACATACCACTATAATGTCTTTGTGATTTGTAGCTTTTGCTTCCTTTTGCAGTTAATTTTGCATTATTTTGAGTTTATTGTTCATATTTTGCTTTGCCTATCTAATTGTGTTTGTAGTTTCATCAATAAGGTCTTACTTATATGATACAATCTTTAGATACCTCTACTTGTAGCTTATCAGGGAGGCACATCATAAGTTGGCATATCCCAAGTTGTAGTCTTGTCAAGTCAAGGTTATTATGTTTTTACTTGATTATTGGGTCATCCGTACGTTGTTCACATGTTAGCATTGGTTAAGCTATGATATTTATGGAAGGAGACATCACCGCTAATTCCTTACAGTGGTGGAATGGGGTACCCTTTGTGAGATAGATATGTGGCTAATGTCAATTTGATGGTCCAATTGAGAGAAAGACTTGAGGCTCCTTAATACTACATTCTCAGAGAGTGATGGAGATTTATCCTAATGGGATTAGGGTACATTCCAAAACAAATGTGCCTCAGTTTCAAATGCATTATAGGAGCAAAAATGGCTTAATTTATTATCTCTAGAGATAGGGATAGTTAAGCATTGACCACTTTCAATGGCAAGTCTACTATTTGAGGTGCGGCAAGCACTGACAATCTTGCATTGTGGTGGTATCAATGGTAGTGTAGCATTAGATAGTCCTGTGATAATTTTGCACATTACTTTCCATAACACAAATATTTGTGGACTTTCAAGGAATCAAAAAGTGGTAACCCTTATAGGCATTTCATAAACAAATCATTAACTAATAGCATTACATGGACATTTTATAGGAAACAAACATAAACATTGCCTAGACAAATAGCATTACATAGAAATTACAAGTGTGATCAACTACTAACATGTGTGTATTTTAGTTGTGGGTAATGAGTTGCATTTGCTTTTCCAAGTTGATGGGGGAGTGGATGCTTCAATGACTCCACAATTAGCAATGAAGTACTCATACAAAGCCATATTGTAGGTACCCATGCATGAGGATATTTTTTGATGTTGTTGCTTTAGCTACACCTCCATGCCACTAATTTGCACTAAGGTCGACAACTTCTCCTACTGCAAGGCCTTTTTCTATGCCTCGGCATCTTTTTCCTCACCATCACAAAAGGTTTGTATGTCACTCCCCTCCACATTTTTTGTTATACTCACTTGTTTGTCTATAGCTGCACACCTACTATGACATGCAACCAATTTTTTCTCCAACTCAACTCAAAGAGCCTTGGTCATTGACAAATGAGTCCTAGGAGATAGGCATGCATGCTCTAACTCCCCCATTTCAACTTCCAAATGCATGAGGTGAGTGGTAAGTCTCTCTTTGACTTCAAGCCATTTAGGCGAGTGGTGAGCAATTGGATTTGCTTCCTTGATTGGTGTAGGATCTATGGGGTCTAGAATTTGTTTTCTTTTAGATTCTAAACCCTGCACAAAGTCTTAAAATAATAAGAAATGTGCACTTGTGGTGACAAAAGCATCAAATGACAATAACAAAAGCAACAACACAACAACCACAACTTCATATATTTGTATTCCATGTTTGCCAACCACCATATTTGTGTAGTCTTTTGATCTAGTGTACGTCATATTGGCAGTTGAAATTATCCAAATATACTCAAATCCTAGTGAATAATGGATGAAAATGTGAATTGAATGAAACTAACACATCTATTGTCAATTTTTTTCCTAAACCTTAGGACCCCTTTTGTTCATCTACCTTTGCATCAAAATACTTAATAGCCCTTTTAAATGTACACATTAGAAAGAAAGAAAAAATTACAAAAATTAAAAAATCTCTTCCTTATTTGTTTTATGTACACTAACGCCTCAATTAATGCCCCTTCCTACACTCACTTGAGTTCATGCGTGGGATGAAGAGTCCACCCCCCAGTATACAATCTGCTTGGGAGGAAGAGGGAAATTTGGTGGAAGACTTAGAACCTTACCAGGATAAGAATCACGACATTGCAGATGAATATGTTGTGAGGATGAGAGATGAGCTTTGCAATTCCCTTGGGCATGTTGATAGGATATTCGGACAGACATGCTTCGCCTGTTTAGAGGGTGTTTATGTTAATGACTTTTGAGAACCTAAAAGAGCTCCCCACGCTTCATTTACATGGCATTGTGTGTCTTTCGGTTCTCATTAAATATTGTTTATAAATTCTGTTGACATTAATTATGATCTGCATCTATTGGTTCTCCAATCAAGCACAATGTTGCTCACTTTTTAATCATGAAGAATGATAATCGGTAGATTAGTTAACTCTGTAATATCATATTGAATGTCTGAGCACCTCTGTAAGTAATACCAGATGGCAAAAACACATAATTGTAAAGCTTAATATATAAAATCCAATGCATCTCCTCAAGCTTCAAGATGCAAATCAATGTCGAAGAGTGATTTTAATATATTGCACATACTTAATTATGTACTAAACCATTAAAAATAAACAATGTTGAAATGTGACGTAATACAATTGCAAAATAACAATGCACAGACCAGATTCACCACATGGCACAGAGAATTTGAACAAAACAGGAACACCTTTTTTGCAAAGTTAAACAGCTTCTTCAGGAATCATGCAATGCTTGTCTTCAAAATAAAACAAAGATCACACTCACCACAATTACATTGAAACAACATGTTGCTACTGTTGCAGGAATGAAGCCCAAGATGTGCATAGCAACTACTAATTGAATCTACGTGCTACTTCTCGTAAAGCATCAGCAATTCCAAGGAAGACGTACCTAGTACCCAGTTGCAGTTTGTTCCTGTGACTCCAGCTGCCGGTCTAATGCTTCACGGTTTGCTTCCAGAACCTCTCTGTGACGTACATCATGACGTTCTTCAGAATCGAGCATAACTTGCCCATTCGTATTGTAACCACGTTCAAGGACAGTAACAAGGCTATCAACTGGACATGGAAAACGCTTTTCTTCATTGTGTTTGATGTTGTGGCGAGGAAGTACTCTCATGAGGTTCATCTGTGTCTCTAGGAGGAGAAAAGGAAGATCCACTTAATCAAATTACAATTAGGGCTTCAGGATCTTCTGTTTCAAAACAAATTAACCCCAGGAGAGAGGGGATTACCGTGTGAGCGTACCTCTCATCCATCCAACATAAAGACTTAACCACTTATAGGGTTGTTGCGGATTCATCTCAAATGACCTCGAGTAGACTGATAATTCGAGGTCTTTAAAACTAATACCTGTGTCAAACCAACTAAAAAAAGTAACCTACGGGCTGCATACCATTTCAAGGGTTCTGTGTTGCATGAATGAGAGGTACGCTCGTATGTGATGATTTCTCTCTCCTTAACTCTATATCCATTAACTACTCAATTTCACAGTTTTTCAAGCAACGAGTGCTGAAATAGAAACGCAACCAAGTTGACATAATTTTTAGAAACAAGCAAGGTGCATAAGACTATGGAATTCCGGAATCCAGCACCAAATTCCCTGGATTCACTGCTCGCATTCTGCCATACCATTGCATGAGAGCATCATAGAGCGATCTGTGGAAAGTGGGAGGCATCTTGGTATCTTTTCGATTATTCCTTGTCATATGCCAGTATGAGTCTCTGCCTGATGGTATGTCCGTCTCATAATCTAATACTTTCTTGAATTCTCCGGTTAGTTTCTCCCACTTAACCTTGCACTCCTATAGACACCTTCCTCCCAAACCAAATCTTCAACAAGAGTCCATCTATCTACTCCCCTTTGTAGTGCCTGAGCATAAGCTTTGCCATTAGCTTAATGGTCATGATCTCAACACTTGGCAACGACTTGCAAAATGATACACTCATGAAGACTCCAGTTGCTTTGTGCATAAACCCTAACTGTGTGAGGATTGAATAAACCTATCGACTCCAAACTATTCAAATTGATGGGAATAAAGAAGCACTAATCATTTGAAGAGCAATGCATGTTGTCAACGTACACACACAATGCACACACAAGACACAAGAACCTTGAATGTTCCTGGCGAGCAGAGCATGGACTGTTCACGAACACAAGGACCCAAGCCAAAAAGAAGACCTTGATGCTGCAAGAGCACTTGAGTGTAAATGATAACCTGCAACAACTACACTAAATTTGATACTCAGTTACACCAATTCTTAATTGTCTTGCTCAATACCAATTGTAAACCGTGGTGTAGTGTCACCAACACTAAATGTTAACCCAACATTATTTGTCATTCCTTGTAAATGTTTGAGGGGATTGTAGATTTACAGTGTTGCAATTACTATCACTTATCAAGTGATTTTTCATCCAAATTTCAATCATTCATGATAATATTTCATCACAAGTTGCTGACAAGAGGAGGTAGGGTTTTGACCAGTGGATGAACTCACCAATCATCCATGACAATATTTGTTCTCTTATTCATAAGAAGCGTCATCCGAAAAGTTACCTTAGTGACATCAAATACCATATGACACTACATATCGTATTTAGTGTAGCCCCTAAAGGTGATGCAACCGGGGCCTTAGAAGTGTCTAAAGGTGAAAGTAGAGAAACACAATTCTTTAACTTTGAATCTATGAAGTTGACCATAATTGTTAATTACATGCAACTAAAAATTAGAGGCTTGTCCACATTACGTGCCCATGATTTCAGAGTTACTTGCCATGATTCATCCTGTCGTTTAGAAGAGGTTTGGATCCAACCTTTGACCATGTGAAGACGACGTGCATTGATTTGTCAACTTCTCATCAGACAAATGCCATTTGAATGCGTTCAAGTGAAGCCATGTTGGCACCCCACAATCAGAGGAAAACAGCTGAATCTAAGGTACGTATGTGGGCCTTAGGAGGTCACTCTTCTTAGTTGGTCACCTATATTTGAATGGTCTATGGTCTGGCTTGTAGTTAAGAGCAGACACCATGGTTGATCATTTGTGCATATTCGATGTGATCCAACGGTCAAAATTGTCTGTAAAGTTGGAAGTGCTTACAAGAGGGTCCCACCCCTTGATGTTGAACATGAGGGGAAAGCATCAATGAGTTTCGTCTTGGATGCCATACAATCAAAGTTATGGGCATATGATGAAGTACCTAGCATGATTTGTTTTGCGCCTCATGAGGTCAAATTGCACCCAAAATAATAACGTGACCTTTTTTCCTTTCAGAACAACGACTTAACCAATAAAAAAAAATTAAAAAAAAGAAGAAAAAAAGAAAAAAAGAGGTGAAACAAACCAACAAGACAATGTGGTTTCACGTGTTAGGGCCAACTTCGCGTCAAATGTCATGTATGCAACTTACGTTGTTGCCAACAAATCATTCATGATGATAGCTCCTCCCTTATGATTAAACTCCAATATTTAGGATTAAACTCCAATTTTTAAGATATTATCTGAATTTGAACACAATAAACAAACAAACAAAAACCAACTGCACTCTTCATTAATTATGCAGCCAACATGCAGATACTCATAAAAACAAAAATAAATAAAATCTAGTACCTAGTGATGAGGTCTCAGTCTTGATGTTGAAGAAATCTAAGTTATACCAAGTTGAATAGAGCAGCATGAAGTGCCCAAAAGGCACATGGGTTCCTTGTAAGTGAGGATGCCTACACAAGTTAGAGGTAAGGGATTCGACTGTCTTAGAAAATTTGTACTTTAGAGGGCCCTGTGTGGCAGATTCGAACTACAGATAATATTCTTTGTCGGGAAACTGAGTCCCACTGTCTGCACTCACTTATCGATGTTGAATATGCACACACAAACACACATACTTTACGCAGTCCAAGTCCTGTGTAGTAACACACTCCAATGCCAACCAACTGAGAGACAACTGATCACCTTACCACTGACATGGAGTGAGAATTCATGAGATATTCAAATTCACGGAGGGGAGTTGGATTTGCTAATTATGCACCTCATATCCAAGAAGCATCACCCAGTGTAGAGATAAAAGTATCGAGTTTAGTCCCACTTACATTAAATCCCTAATTATCCATCCACAACCTTGTCTGAAAAGGTCAGGAAATTGGAGTAATGAAGTAGATATTGGACTTGTCACAAGCTTTCAGCATGCCACATACTTCATGTAAATTAATCAGTCCAGAACCATGTTCAATAAACATATATTCTTGACCTTCATTTTCTAAGCCTTCGTTATTCAGTGCTTCATGAACTTATTGATAGTGGTTTTACAACACAAAGACTACTTGAAAGCACAACAATGGGTGATGGCAACATAGGTGGAATGCTAGGAAAATGACTTGGAACACTAGGGTGCCTTTGTGGGTTTGATAGATCATGCTTAGGTTGTTTACTTGTCGTTGGGATGTGTGGTTTCACCGTGTACACAAAAGAGAGTTGTCATGCTCTCTTCTATGGGTCACTGTGGCCTTGTAAATTTTTTGGCATTGAGATAAACTTGTTGGGGGCATTCACGGTTGGGGTACTACTTTTGGGACAAAGGACTTAAGGACTTTTTGCATTGGATCTCGGCGTTTATCATGATTTTCTATTATTTGATCAATAAATTTTAGATAAATAAGTAGATAGTTCATAGGCTTTATCAAGAAATATATTATTTCTTATTAAACCCAAAACCCAAAACCCTAAACCCTTCGGCCACATCAATGGCATGTTTTACTATTCAAGTGTACATCATAGGTCAATTTTTTCCTGTTTTGCATCTTGGTACCTTGGTATAAGTGTCATGTGTTCGTTCATATAATTTTTTTTGTCCAATTCTAATACTAGACGTTCCTTTTATGTGTGGCCGTGATTATATGTATTTTTGGCCATGTTTGGTGCCACATGTAAAGTTGGGCAATTGGTATTCAATACATATTTGGTTCTATTGGTACACACTTGAAGGATGATAGTGAGGAAATTTTTTGGGATCGTTTCGATTGATTCTTCTTGTCCTTTTCATTTCTTGATCCTAAGGTGAACAATTAAGACAACACTCCTAAATGTCCTTTAAGGAATCAAAAGGATATGTTAGATGACCCTATTCCTTCTAAATTAACTTTGTAGCTGTACTCAATATGGAGTATGAAATGTAGGTATGATCCAAAATATGCTTCACAATACAAATCTAAGCATACCAAGCATGTGAAGTTATTTAAAAAAGTCCTTTTTCCGTTAGACACCCAAAAGTAGTACCCCAACCGTGAATACCCCCTGTTTCATTTGGGAATTTTTCTCAAAAGAGTCATGTATAATACACTTTAAACTTTGTAGTATCACACATGTGGCAACCAAAGTGCATGTGATATTGTAGAGTTATGTAGTGTTAACATGGATGTGTGATTATAGAGAATTAGTGTAGCATGTGACATTATGGAATGACACAAAGTGCAACATTGTAATGTTAGAACTGTTGATTTCATACGTGGGACATGGATAATCTCCGAAAGTTGCACACATACGCAAAGCTTATGATACGTTTGAGTAGTCCAAGAAGTCAAGAAACACTTTGTAAAAGACCTTGGTGCAAGACCCCAACATGGAGCAAATCAATAAGGTTATGAAGAGCGTGGTGAGGAGAATGATACAATTATGGATACATTTATGAAAGCTTTGGATGGAGGGAGGCATTTGGACAGCCAAGGCATTCAATGTGGACTTTATCAAGATGATGAAGAAGAATACGAACTTAATGATTTTTGAATGACATCAATACTGCAGTGAACCCCTTGTGTGTATGTGTCTGCATAAGTGAACCTTTTTGAGAAGTTAGATCTTACCCTTGTTTTGCTTTCAAGCAAAATACATTATAAAATTCAACCTTAAGAAATAAATAAATTGTTAAATGGTGAGGAGGAACTTGCTAGCATTGCTAATTATGTCATGTGTGGAGCATAATGAAGTGATGATATTGAAATCCGTGAGAAAATTACACACTAAAGATTTTGCATACAATGGTCGAAACTTTGACTCATAGATCCCCCTATAATGAGCCATAATTTGGCACCGCATCAACCTTTGGACAAAAGGTATTCAATTTTTTCATAGACTGACCAACAATTATGAAGGACATACATTTTGCACATTTGAGCTCACCACAAAATTCATCTCAAGAAACATACATGGAAAAGAAATATCAGTATAAGGGACAACAACCAAATGCAAACAAGAATGTAGCTCACCTCGATTGCCCCTTCAAATTTCAAAGAGAAGGTGTTGCAAAGGTCCACAAATTCTTCCTTGTTGATATGGTGACAACCAACACATCAAATTCCCGACCTCGGGGGGATCACACCCCCATTACATTTTGTAACCACGTGCGATAATGGGGTATTTAATGGGGGGATATTTATGCACCTTTCAATATTTTTTCCCTCCCTATTTGTAGATATAAAGCTACTTTGACTTATTTTTTAGCACCCTATATTTATTTGTAATTGTTTAGAGAAGTTCATTTTTGGCACCATATTTTTCTTATAAATCATACAAGTACCAAATAATGAACGGAGTTCTATAGCATTGCAAAATCGACTATGTGAGCAACAAACGTTCCATATCATCCATTTTGTCATTCAATCGGTCTCAATTAAGTATACCAATGCTAAAACCATTCAATGTACCATTTAAGACACAACCAATAGCACTTGGAGACTAGTCAAAAGGTTACCAAACAACCTGGAGATAACAAAATGTACAAGCTAACATAGACAAGTTGTAAACGCGGATAAAAGACTACAAGAAATACAATCAATTGTCACAAGACATGACATTTTGCACAACTATCTACTCCAAAAATAAAATATTGCATTCAAATGAATGAAAGCTAAATACAAAAATTGAAAACATTTACATTAATTGTGTTCACAAACACATTCAACCTTGTACCAAATATTTACAATGTGAAGGGTTAGGATATAACTATGCACCCTCCAATAAATATCAAGGTACATGTCAATATCCTCTACAATGTTATGATTAGACTAAAAATATTCGAGAAGTTTAAAACCAATGATGAGGAATAATTAAAACTAATTGTTGGCACGAGGCGGACAACCTTCAAAGTCTCTAACCACTCCACCACGTCTTCTTCCAAGGCAAAGCGCAATCTTCTGAGTCTACCACGGTGAGGTTGCTAAATGTTATAGCGCACCATCAATCATCTACAAAAGGTAGTTATAGCAAAAATGCAATCAATAGAATGTTGGCATATAGGACACCACTAGCAAGACAAGTAAGAGAACAACAAAAACTGATGAAGAAAAAAGCACAAGCCAACCTTAATTCTCATAATTTCATGGCTTGAAAACTAGATTTTTAAACATGCTCATTCAAAAATCTATACAAGACCAAACAACAAGAAAATGTACAAATTCAAGGTTTAGAAAAACATAGTTCCTAACTTCCTCCGAATTTGGATTAAAAATTAACTCATCATCTTCATGCTTTTAAAAAATCTAATACATGCTTATCACTTCAACCATCCAATGCTCATTAATAAACAACATCTTTGGATGAAGCAAGAGAACTTCATAGATTAAATAAAATCTATTAACTCAGAAAATGTTTTCTATACCAATCATTCATAATTTGTACACTAGAAAAAAAAATAGTCATTTTGTGATATGGGTATGGGGTAACAATCAATATCCTACATCGCTATTAATTTCATGTAGGTTTTTCAACAAACTCATTCAAGGAGTTTGCATCAACTGGATCAAGCTCAAAAACATCCCTCTCTACATCAAATGACATAGTCGTTGTACAAATTACGCTATGTACATTAACCCAAATAGAATCCGAGTGGTCATAATTGAATTTGAAGTGTCCAAGGACTTTTCTAAAATAATTAAGATAAACCATAAAACCGGATATGGTAAAAAAAAAAATTATTATTGTTCACCTTCCGATTAAGAGGGTCAATGGGATGCTTGCAACTTCCCCAAACATGATATTCAATATTTTGAGAGAGTGGGATCCTCTCAAAATAATATTGGCCATTTGGACACCTAAAAGTCATGTTAGGTTGATAAATACTAGATTATACTTCAGACGTGTAGTTTCCATTAAAATGAGAGTATATTAAGTTGGGAAATCGACTCATTTAGGTTGAGTCGACCTAAATGAGGACAATATTTTGTCAATTTAGGTTGAGTCGACCTAAATGAGGACATTATGTTGTCAATTTAGGTTGAGTCGACCTAAATGAGGACAATATGTTAGTTAATTTAGGTTGAGTCGACCTAAATGAGTCAATTTTCCAGCTTAACATACTCTCATTTTAATGGAAACTACGGCGGAATTTACGGCGGAATTTACGGCGGAAAATCAAACGTTATTTCTTTACTTGTACTCTACAACTTTCCAATGGTTTTCATTTCATTCTTGGATTAATAGTTTGCTTTATGTACTCTCAATTCACTGGAAAACTCTCATTTTAATGAATATTGTGTTCCCACCTTTTACTACCTTCCGTCTCGTTTTCTAAACTCGTTATATACACCACGTGCCCTGGTCAACTCCATTGAGGACACATGTAGTTTGTAAAATTTTGGAAGGTCTTCCTTTAGTCCTCCTAACAATTGATGTAACTGTCGATAAGATAGTTGTCGTACTTCTCTATATAAAATACACTTAATAATCCATCCCAAGACCCAACAACATTCATTTTGTAGAAAAGAAAGCATTGATGTAATCATCAACATCTCATCTTTCTACACTCACATTCAGGTCTTATAAATCTTCATCTTTCTATATCTCACATTTAGGAGGCTGTCGAAAATCAATAGTATGTCGTCGAAAATTGGTCATTGGAAGGGAAAAATCAATGAATTAGAGTTTGAAATCGACTCTTACCGCATGAAAGCGGAGTGAGCCAAATCTTCGGCTCTCGTGAAATACCATGTATGAATGCTATGGCGCAAAGAAGAAAGCTCCAAAAAATGTGTCTTACATACCGCCTTTGTGCCGCTTTATTGTTTCACACTTTACCAACGCAAGACCTCCTACCTAAACGCTTCACCGCCTTCACGCCACTGTGCTTGCCCAAACCCTAAGCAAGCCCAAAGGCTATTGAGAAGTCACAACATTCCTTCCCCCAATAAAATCCACAACATTTCCTACCATACTAACACGTTTCATTCAAATTTGGATAGAATTTCACAATATTCATTTAAGTAGTCAAACACATAATTATTCTATTGATCTTACTACACACATTTGGGGGGATCCAGTTTATATGACCCTATTTTTTTCTACTAATTACTAAAATGCAGGAATTATTCACCACCCTATTTTACATATAATCATGTAGGGGACATATTTCCAATGTTGTGGTAGATCTAACGAATTTATAAAATTTATCCTCAACGAATTAAATTAACCTTATTTTTTATCTCACGTGGTTACTAAAATTCCAATAGTCACCTCCCCGAGTCCCCAACATGGATGAAACCCCAAGTGTATGACAAAAAATTCCATTCTTTGCTAAGAATATGTCTATAATAATCAAAAATTGGTGTAAGAAAACAAACCTTGAAGTCACCATTGTCACCCAATGCATGAAAGATTGCTTCTACATGTTCTTCAATAATTGATGGAAGTGCCCTACAACAATACTAATTCCATGGTTCTCGAAATCGAATTCTAAACAACTTAGCTTCTAAAGATATGTAGAAAGCAAAATTAATAGGCTTGCATTTGAGACTAGTAAGCAATGACCTTCACAACGAGTAATGCACACATCTATATGTATTCAACTCCTTAAAGAGTTTTCCACATTGCCGAGAGATGTGCAGCACAAGTGCGAGGGAGAAGACTAGGGTTCATGATTAGGGTTTAGGACAAATCCTCAAATGGGAAATTTTATAATATCATAACACATGATCCATCTTCACTTGTAAACCTTCCACTTGGCCTTCCCGAATAATGTAGCAAATCTATGCTCAAACAAGTCAACAAGTGGCATAAGAAGAAGAATAAGAAGACACTCTACATATTGGCATGTGGTGTAATGCAAGGGTGTGGGTTGACTTCTTTGGTGGTTTGCATTCATGGCAAAACTATGATATAAGAGAGAAAAATATGACAATAAAGAGTGAGATTTGAAAAAAGAACATCCGTTCCCTAGGGTTTCGATATATTAGAGAGTGAGTGACATTATGGAAGTTGATATTATGGAGATTAGGGTGTGTTAAAAAATAAATATTATTATTGCTTAGAAAAAAGAAAAAGAAAGAAAGAAAGAAGGGGGGCAGCAGTGATCGGGGAGATTTTTGGGCATAATCGGTTGAGATCCTGGTGTTTGCAAGTCCAACCGGTTACATGTTGACATCCTTCAGTTTTCCTTTATTAAATTGGGGTATATTCTATAAATTCCTCTAAAACGATCGGTAATTTTCCTGCAGTCTTGATCTTCAACCGGTTATTTCTCAAGCTCAACCGGTTCATCTGTAACTAACTGCCGGTTCCCCCCGATCATTGGGGGGCAGATCAAAGGGTGATGACAAGATATTCGATGAGAGCCAGTGACATCATGCTTTCAAGCTTTCAATTCAAAGGACCCAAGATGTGGTAATTACGAGTAAATTGTTCAGATTCTGTCAGTATCTTGACCCCTGAATTCACAGTGGCAGGCTCTACGGTTTAAGTTCCTACAGCTAGCCCGAGTGCAACAATATTCCTATGATCATCAACATGTTGTACAAAATCCTGAAGATGGATCTGATCTACTAATTAATTGCCTTCTCATGTTACAACAGAAGCTCTTGCTCATTTGTACAGAATCAACGTCGAGCCTGCAAAAATATTCGCCTACCTACATGCAACCAATTAAGGAACAGAGTTTGTCGTGGTGTCTCCTCTGCTCTTGAGACACTACGAAACCATGATCATTTCTGGGTCTGAAATTCACCTCAGGTTTCAACCAAAATCTTGAATTTTCTCCAGAATGATCGCCAGAATTTAACACTAACAAAAAAAATTGAAGAAAAAGAAGTGGTCGGTGTTGTCTTTAATTACAGACCGACAATTTTGTGCCATCCGTGTGATACACATCAATCTTGATGTCCGTGGAGCACAATTCACTAGCCGTCGGTAGTAACGGCCTGGATATGATGTCCTCAAGCATGCAAACGACCTCGAGCATCGACGGCCTTAAACCGGGCGAAGCATTGGTACACCGAACCCCTAGCAAAATGAGCTCCGAAATCTCCTGGGTAGGTGCTGTTTGAAGAACAGTAGGATCGCAGACCTCCATCTGCCGACCTCCGCCAACGAGAATTCGTACCATCTCCACAAGATTCGCTCCACACCGGCCCGTGAAATGGGGACCGGTCGGGCGTTGCCCGGAGACGAGTTCCAACAACACCACACCGAAACTATAGACGTCACCTTTTGTGGTTGCCCTCCACGTCTGACTATACTCAGGCGGCACGTATCCTGGGGTGCCTGCCACCACCGTGCTCACGTGGGACGAGTTCACGTCCAAAATGCGCGCCATGCCGAAATCCGTGAGGTATGCCTTGAAGTTCTCGTCAAGCAAAATGTTACTCGATTTCATGTCGCGGTGGATGATGAGCTGCTTGCATTCGTGGTGGAGAAACGAAAGTCCGCGTGCGGTTCCGAGCGCGATGTGCAGGCGGCAATGCCAATCGAGCGTCGCGGCTTTTGCATCACTTTCGTATAACCAATCATCGAGGCTTCCATTTTTTAAGTACGCATACACGAGCAACTTCTCCTCATTGTTGGAGCAGCAGCCCAGTAAAGACACCAGATTCTTGTGCTGGATCGTGCCGAGCGTTTCCATCTCGGCCAAAAACTCGCGCTCGCCTTGTGCCCCATCTTGAATCAATTTCTTGATCGCCACTGTGCGGCCGTCCGCAAGCTTTGCCTTGTAGACAATCCCGAACCCTCCGTCGCCAATAATGTTCTCGACACAGAAGTTGTTGGTGGCTTTCAGAAGATCCTCGTAAGTGAGGCTTAAATCGCCTAAAGTGCTCGGCACACCGAAAGACGCAACAGGTTTTTGCAGAGTGCTCTTCTCCATCCATATCGTCAAGTTTCCCGAGCTGTCCGCAACCAGAACACTATCGTGGTGCTTGTCCAGTTCCTGATCCCACCCTCTGCGCCGGCAGTTCAGAATCAGGCAGGAGACGGTTCCGGCCGCAAGCAGTGTCGACAACGCGCACGTCGTGCTCAGGAGGGCGATGTATTTGATTCTTTGAGCTCTCGACCGGCTCTTGCGGTTCGAGGAGCTTGCGGTGGTCGTGTTTGCGCCGTAACACAATTTCGGGAGATCGTTGGGGAGGTCGCTGCCCAACTGCTTGAGGATGTTCTCAAACACGTTCGAGTTGTTGAAGCACAAATTGACGTCACCCACGTACGGGCTCCACGTGAACGTCGAGAACTGGCCCCCGTTCGGAATGCTCCCATTCAAGTCAATATTGCGTGAAACATTAAACATGGTGAGGTAGCTCAACTTCTCGAGCTCGGGCGGCAGCGGACCTGAGAGGCTGTTGATGGACAAGTCGAGGGCTAACAACACAGACAGGTTGCCCATCTCCTTGGGAATGGCACCGGTAAGTTTGTTGTTCGACGCATTGAAGTTGTACAATGGCAGGTGGCCAATTGTCGCGGGGATAGAGCCATTGAGGTGGTTTTCGGAAAGGATTAAGAACCCAAGGTTGGTGATGTTCGAGAGGTCAGGGATTGGCCCCGTCAGGTCATTCTTGCTCAGCTGCCAGTAGCTCATCACGATGCTGTAACCTGAGAGGTTCGTCGTCAGCTTGAACCAGCCGTTCATCAGGAACGGAAGCCAGTCACGGCACTTCGGGCTGGCCTTCAAGTTGAGCATGTCCTCAAACTGCTGCGACTTTCCCGGCGCCCACGTCGTAAGAATCGTACACGCGCCCAACCCCACAACGACCCAAGGGTCTTGTCGATTCTCCATGAACACGCGCTCCGAATCCCACCCCAACTGGCCGAACTCGGCAGGAATCTGTCCCGTCAACCGATTGTGTGCGAGGTTAACCCAAATCAAACTCGAGCAGTTTGTGAGCTCTCTCGGTATCTCGCCACTCAAATTATTTGTCCCCAGCTGCAACCACAGAAGGTCCCGAAGGTTTCCAAGCGACCTCGGAATGGAACCTGTGAGATTGTTGAACGCCAAATCCAACGCCTGCAGCTTCGAGATGTTTCCCAGCTCGGGCGGGATGCTTCCATTGAAGTTGTTCGACGAGAGCCTCAAGAACTTCAAAGTGGAGACATTTCCAAATTCAGCTAGAATGTTACCCTCTAGGGAGTTGTTGCTCACATCCAGGAATCTCAGCACTGGCAGTGTGGTGATCTCCACAGGAAGCGTCCCAGTGAACTGGTTGCTTTCTAATGCCACATACTGTAAACGGGTGAGCAGACTGAGCCAAGCTGGTAACCCACCCGAGAGGCTGTTGTTGCTCACATCCAGAAGTTTCAATGCACTACAATTGGTTAGGCTTTCCGGCAGGATGCCAGCCAGGATGTTGCTACCCAGCTCCAAACTCTCCAGGTTCTTCAGCCTGCCCAAGTCTGCTGGAACCGTTTCATTGAAGTAGTTTCCTTGCAATTTTAGATGCTGGAGATTACTGCAATCACCCAGTTTGGGAGGAATGCTTCCTGTGAGCATGTTGTTGAAGGACACATCCAACATCCGGAGGCTCTGACAGTTTGAAAAGAGTGTGTCTGAAAGGGCTCCGGTGAGCAGACAGTCGGAGAGGGCAAGCGTCTGGAGGGCCGGCAGTTCGCCTAGTTCAGGGATGAGCGCTCCCTCAATGTTGTTGCTGCTCATGTCTATGCTTCGCAGGCCCTTGCAATTGCCTAACCCTGTTGGAAGGCTTCCGTTGAGTTTATTGGAGGAGACGTTGAAGAACATGAGACTCGCACAAGAGTTGAACAGTGCATTTGGTATTAAACCTGTGAAAACGTTTTTGGAGAGGTCCAGAGTCTGCAAAAATGATGAATACCCACTGAATTTATGTAGTGCTCAATACCCACAACTGTCAACAATATCCTTTAGCTCATGAGATGATCGTGAGCGGCAGCAATGTGCATATTGACATACTTCAACGTGATGATCATGTAGTAGTGTCATATTAATGAAATTGATACTACCACCAAAATATTTGAAGAAAGTTATGTCCCCGTTTCAGGTTCACATATGAACTCGCAGCAATGATCAAGGTGAAGTGTCTCTCATTCACGCCAACACAAGTGGTCGGCGTCATCTCTCTCTCGATCGACACAAGACTTGGACAAAACATGAAAATGCTAATTTATGTTCTCTATACAATTTCAAGTGAAAGGGTTCACAAGTGACCATGAGGTTGAAGAATCCAAGTAATAGAAATGATCAATGATGATGCACAGAACTTATGCAGTGCTCAAGTCCCACATGACCTTTAGCTCGTGAGATGTTCATGAACATATTTACGTACTTCAAGACGCACGACAATACCCTTTACCTCACGAGACCATGAGCGGCAGCATCACACATATTGACATATAACTCCAACGTGATCATGTAAAAGTGCTGTTACAGTACTAAAATTAAGATCAATAGAAGACATGAACATGCTAATTCCCTTTACAGGCAGTTTCAAATGAAACACTACACAAGTGACCATGAAGTTGAAGAATATTTATCCAGTTCATAGAGAACCTAGGCAAAGTGAACCAAATCAATCAAAGGTCGAACCTCACCTGAAGGTTGGAGCATTGGCCAATCTCCACAGGAATGGTGCCGTTCAAAGTGCAATTCGAAAGCGTGAGAGAATTGAGAGCTGCCAGGTTGGAAATGCCTGTGGCCGTGAATCCTGTGATATTCACAGAGGTGAAGTTCAGAACTGTGACGCGTGACTCGCCTTGCCATTCACCACACCCCACACCCCACCAGCCACAGGGATAATTGCTTGTGGTAGTGTTCTCCAACCATGCTGAATTGAGGTAACTGCTATTTTGCCTCCAGGCCCGGAGAACTGCAAGGTCCTGGCTCAACCCAGATTTTGCAGCTTCTAGAATTCTGGCCTGCCTCAAATCTGATAGGTAATTTCATGCATCAGTGTCACCTTCGTCAGGATGGAATCTCACACTATCAGCTCTGCTTAGTCCATCTCTAAATATGGACAATTTATGCAGGAGAATTGGGTTTAAGAACCTATCAAATTAAGATCTAAAAAAATCTATACAATCAACACAATTAAGATTCTAGAATCTAAATTTTGGTACTCAAAGATGTGTAGTTGACAGCAATTAGATCAAATGAAATGATCACTGATGAAACTAACCTAGAAGGCGGCTGATCTTGAAGGAACCCCGGCCTAGGCCAGCTGAATATCTCATCTTTTGCGTCACACCCATAGAGGAAACTGTGTGTTGCATCATCATGAGAAAGCAGACAACCACAATCCAGTTGTTGACACTGCATCTGAACGAGTTCAGCAGGGAATTAGCAGCACGAAGTGATCTGGCTGGTGGAGGACTCGAACTGTAATTGCATCTGCCTCTAATTTTCATCATCTTCCCCTCTTGTGAGATCTTGCCTGCTGCTTCGGCCAGTCCATTCATCTGCTGCCTTGCTGTCTCCAGGTCCTCATGGACAACACTACTGAGACCCATCTCCTGACAATAGTTGATTCCCTGGGCTTTAATTATAAGCTCTCTAAATATACCATCCTCCTGATTATCTGAACATCTCAGTCACCAGATCAAGGGACTATCATTGTTTCTCGTACACGTTACTTCAAACACTGATGATGAATCTCATGCCGCCGTTTCTGATCACCTCCATAAGATGTTCCCCACTAGTATCTTCTTCATGAGCATTAAAGCTGTCACCTTGGAGGACACTGAAGCAATCTGCATCAAATATCTTTGAGGTAATTCAGATTTCACGAATTAGCAAGCCTGGTGATGTAGCTGAAATGAGTTGATTCAAACCATACAGGCTCCTCCTTCATATCTGCAAGAGGGTTTATGTTGACAGAGGTCTAGGGCAGCTGGAGTGCGCTCTAGTCTATGTCAAGAAATCCTGAGAAACTCCTTCCATGGTATTCACTGCATGTCAGCTACAGTAGTACTACTGCAATTGCACTAGCTGTTGCATAAAACTCTTCTACAATTGTTCAGATGAAATCAACCTCAACTAAAATGACCGTCAAGGAAAGGCTAAGACTTTTCCAGCACAAAATTATGCTATTGCATAAATCTCAATAATTCACGTAACACCCCACTTTGTGAGTTGAAAAATTTGTTGTTTGAAATTAAACACCAGAAGAAAAGAGAAAAGAGAAAACAAAACATTCAAAAAATAAAACGAAACAAAAAGCCGCATATGACATGCTAATCGGAAAGGTCTCTAAACTTTTGGTCCTAGAGAGGTTGGTTACATAACCCCCAAAAACTCACAGCTTGATCAAAACTAGAAAGAAGAACCTTTCAGTTGTAAACCTATCTCAGAGTCTGGACAACTTAATGGGTGGAGGTCATAATCCAGCTATAAGAAGATGACAACTAAAGCTCAACGAACTAGAAACAACTAAACCCAATTTCATCAAGTCTGCATACACCTCTCAGACTAGAATTTAGTGCTAACTTCTAAGCTACTGCAGACTGTCCCAGGCTATAATCTGTGGTCCAAATTCAGATAAATCGTACCGGAAGGCTGTTGATCATCAAGATGGGCTAAAGATTGTGACCGATAATTCAGACACCTGAAAGAACGCCAGTATGATTTCAGAAAACAAGTGGGTACTGCAAGTGAGCCTAACCCATCCACCAGACTTAGCCCCAGAATTGCCATATAACACCAGAATATTCTTCTGCAACCTCACAGACAGGAGCACTTAGAACTAGCGTTGTTGATCTTCTCCAAGCTTCGTCTGCTTCGGAGTTTCAACTGGAAGAAGTGTAGAAATGATCTTCTTCCTCCTCCCAGCTTGTGGTCCATGGGGACAGTGAGGATGGGAGCCCCAGTATGACTCAAATCTGTGAAAAGGGGCTGCGGGCATGTAGACCTTGACCACCCATTGACCCACCTTTCATCCTCTACATTAGCGCCAGTACTGTAACTGCAACTATTATTGATGCTTTTCTATGTCAAACTCATTTTTATGCTTTTCAATGTCAAACCCCACTACTAGAGTAGAAGCACCCATAACCGATGACTCACGAGATTTTGCGCCAAATCTAGAGAAGTATAAGGCAGTGCAAATTTTTCCCATGTAGGAAGATAGAAATCAAGAGGACTACAAATTTTTCAGTAATTTTATTCCTTAAATTGAAATGATTGTGAGTTTTTGAAGCTAAAAGTTGGCCCAAACATATTGCCAATGCCTAGAGCCTACCATAACCGCTCATGTTAACCGCTCATTCCTCCTCACTTTAGCATTAAAACCAGGAACATGTGTCATCACACTCTTGGTTCTGACTTGATTGAAATTATGGCACCCTAGAGATTCCCGATGGGGTCCTCATAGGGAATAAGTGCTTTGACTATAGTAGTACAATAAATATGATATTTAGTTACACTTACTATTTGGATTTACACAATGCTATATCTTTTTACTATTGATGGTACTTTTTACCAAGTAAAGTTGTTAATGTTTTATAGTGTCCAAACTACCCATTTCACATTTGTTGGTAAAATATGAGATATACTGTAAATAGATATAGCATTGGATAATTCCAAATGGTCAGTGATGCTAAATATCATATTTAGTGTAGTAATTAGTATGCCAGATTCATCTACCATCATTGCACGCCACCATCACCCACCTGCATAACTTAAGGGACTATGTCAACTCCCATTCTGGATCATCGGAAGGCACACAGAAGTTAACTTAAAGGTGAGTATTTGACACTAAATTATGTACACTATTTGGATTTCAACATTTACGGTAGTAGTTGGATAAGAAAAAGAAAAAGAAAAGATAACATGAACACATGGAGGGAGGTGAGCTTGCTACACTAAATAGGTAGATTAGTGTTAGATGAAGATTAGTGTTAGAGCCAATAGTTACCCAAAACACTAAATGTCACTTGAAAGTACAATTAGTGTTACAATTTCCTTTGTCTTTATTTTGCATTGTCAAAGTTGAGTTCCATGAAGTTTAAATTTTGTAATATCAAATTCCTAGCATATTACATTTTCTATGAGGCTCACATATTCTACCTCCAATTCTTCATTTGAAGATCTACAAAAAATGTCATCTAACACTAAATGCGCTTTTGTAAATATTCAAAGTTACTAATTGGTACAAATAGTGTTAGAGTTGACATTTAGTGTTCTAACACTATGAAGACAATTGACATTTAGCGTTTTCGTCGACTATTAGTGTTTCCAACACTAATCTACCTATTTAGTGTAGTCTTTGTGGAGGCAAGGCGAACATGCGATGAATTTTAAATGTGAAACTCATAGATGACTTAGAAAGGGTTTCTTGTAGAGATGTGTATTTCAAGATCATTTTATACTTGGGGCTGGATTTAGGGCCAGCCTGAACTCTAAGAATTCGGTCCAATAGGATCACTCAATTTCATCAAATCCAGTGCTTTATATTAGGGTTGGGCTCAAACACTCACTAATCTCATCTGGTGTCCTAGGTAGCATAATTTTGGCACGAAACCTTCGGGTTGGCTTGAAGAAATCAGAATATGTTTTCCTCGACCTGAACTATTAACATGGGCCAGATTGGGCTCATCTATTGGATAATGAACATCTCCACCATTGGTCCATGAAAGGCAATTCTCTTCACTACACTATCCCCTCAAGAACACTGGGAACTAAAATCGGACGTCACCACTTTTTATGTGACAAGGTTGGGCCCAAAAAAAAGTTGATAAAGTTGGACGAGATTGAGGGCTTAATGCACATGAATTGGGCTAATGCTTGGGCAGGCCCCAAGTCATGTATAAAGTGGGCCTCATACTTGGATATGTACCTATATGCTCTCTATATGTTAGATCTACCATAAATCATTATTCATGATTTTGGTGGTTATAATGTACGAAGGGTGGGTTTATACTTTGAAGATGCAAGAAAAAGGAATCTCTAAAATTGAGCAATCTTATTGGGTGGGGAGAGAAAAAAAAGACGTAAGGAATTTTACCTAGGGACCACATCAAAAGAGTGAAAATAAATGAATGTTTATGTGGCACTACTTCCCACCAAATCTCCTCCTAGTATGAAAAATCGTTGACCTTCAAGGTTGTGTCCAATCTTGAATCACAAAGTAAGATCCAATACAGCAGTGTTTTGAACTTGATGTTTCTTGGACTTGGACCTTATGTAAATTAGACCTTAAGTTCTAGGAACCAGTAAGTTAGACTAGGTTTAGTCTTTAAGAAGTGTGTTATACAAAAGGGGAGCCCTTTATATTGACTTCAAAGTCTAGTTTCTAGATGTGAGAGGATATACATATGTGCAAAGGTGAAATATCATTGGATTTGATAAGATACAATACATCACTCATTGACACAAATTTAGAGTAAAGGAAAAGTTTAGAAGGTTCCATTTGTCAAAACCCAAATGAAAGATAGGATCTTATTTAAAGTTTCAAAGAGAAAATTATAAAACCTTTAGAAAAACTTAAGGTATTGAAAATTCAATTTGAAGATATAACAGGTATGTTTCTAGAATATTCATCAAATATGCAAAATATCCCATGACTATGCACATTATTTAGTAGTCCCCATTAAAAAAAAATCATCACGGGTCATTCATATCTCTACAAGGGAGTGAAACACCCCCCCCCCAAAAAAAAATTAAAAAAAAACGCTTAATTGCACAACTTGGATGTACAAATGAGTATTTAGGGTGTTTGTCTTTATAAACATATGGGCTATTGCTCCACCTACTTTTATGGGAAAATGATAACGTAGTTAGAATTATGAGGGAGAGGTAAGTGTACACTAGGCCCCCTAAGTTTTGTCACAAGAGGAGTTAATTCATCAAAACATACCTTATACCCTCATGGTTTTATTATCATCCTCCAAGCTTTTAAAAAATCAAAGTCCATACACACAAATGAGACTCTTTACTTTGTCATATACATGAATGAGAATATCATTTAGTCCATGATTTGTATTCATGGTCTTTTGTTTTATCATGAAAAATTGTATATAAGGAGTTTCAATAAGGAGTCTCACACGCACATGGTTCACACTCTCAAAGAAAAATAGCCCTACCCCACCCCACACTTGGGAGGTAAACATACATCTAAAGCATGATCAATTAAGGCTTGAGCCAACATATGCTATACTAAACCTAATTCCTAATCAAATAATGCCTTGTTGGACTCAAAGCCATGACAATACAACTAGTGGGTTACTAGGGTCCAAGCCACAAATTGACAATTGCAAGAGAGGTGTGTGAATTATATCATCTACAATTTTTGGATATGTGTATTTTAGACTTGGATATGTACCTATACATTAAGAACTCATTATAGGTGCACCCACCTTATTATAGTTTAGAACATGTCTTTTTTGTGCATATCTTATATGGTATCAAGTTCATGAATATGTCATTCAAAATGTACAAACCTGCGTCTTTTGTAAGATTTTCACCTTAACTCGAAAAACATCAAGATTAACTCCAATGTTCATCATTTGGATTTGCTTATGTGCTCATGTAGCCCACATAGGGTGTGTTTTGCTATCAAACCCCCAGAGTCTACATATGCTCAAATCCAAAAAGTGTCCATAATAGGTACATAGTCTCACCTTAATGTATGCAATAATTCTGCACAACTTAAACATTGTTCCATACCACCAATTTGGGAGGATAAGAGGGTAGCTCCATGTGCACATGGCCCCTCTCATGATTTGGGCGAAGGAACCCATACACTCATTCCTTGTTGGATGCCTAAACCCTTGCCTCCAAGAAACCAGTGTACAGGTTGGTTCGCCCTGGCTCCCTCTCATATGGGTGGGTTGGCAAGTTTGACTTACCCAACCGTTCATATGGGAGGGTGACCCACCTTGCCATAAATGAACATTCTTTGCCAAATGGTGGACTCTTAACATACGGCACTAACGTAAAGAGAATGTTTATATTTGCCAATCATTATTTTGTTGAGGGTTTGTCTAGAAGATTTGATAACAATGAGGCTAGTTTATTCAAAGTTTATCTAGAGGGGAATTGCTCATGTAGTTCCATGCTCTTTCTTAGTAATCCAAGGGTGAAACACTAACATACATTTAATAGTTGTAAGAGGCGTCATACAATCTACTCGTTTTTAAGGGGCCGGGTTGTCACATGACAAGGGTCCTACATGCCTACCCAGTTTGGCTCACCAAGGCCATGGCCAAATGCACATGCAGTAGCCTCTAGGTAGGCACCACTACAATATAGTTGCATTGTTCTACACTCTATATGTTGTTGATTTCTATCATGATTAGTATCAGGTTGATTCAAAATTGTAGGGAGACTCATCTCACAACTTTAATATCACATTGAATTTGTTCCATGATCAACAAGGAGCAGTCACTACTGAATGTCGATGAGTATATTGGAGATTTGATGTCCAAATGTATGATTTGTAAGTTGTATATATAAGTATGTCCAAGGATATGTGACAACCTTGTAAGTCGAAAGTGAAAACATTTAAGACATAAACATGTACAAGGTATGTTTTAATTGGACCCCTAACATGGTTGCCTCTGAATCCAGCTGGATCCTTCCTAACATACTCAACATTTATATGATGACAATGAGATGATGTGGGATAAAGGTTTGGTGTGGATGGCTTTTTACATTTTGCTTCCTTCCATCTTTCTGTTTACCATTTTGTATTGAGTTTTTATTTCTAATTTTTACAAAGTGCATGGGCCCTAACCTGTTCTATGACCCATAGCTCCTGCAGTTTTAGAGGCTCACGCAACACCTTGGGATTTGGATCCCAGGCCCAGGCTCAACTTGAATCGGCATCGGGATCAATGCAAGTGCCTGCACCTGCACCTGCCAGTTTTAGGGTTTAGGGTTTAGACTTTGCGACCGATGTGTACCAACTAAGGGCCAATTCACACGCAAGCCAAGAGCCATGACCATTTGATTGCGAGAGCCCAAAAGAATGTGTCCAAAGGCCGTCCCAACACACCTCCAAAGTCGTGTGAAGTCATATGTGACCGGGCCCTCAACCAAATGCTATTTCGATGAATTTCTATTCATGTGGGTCCTCGCCAAGGTTGTTTTTTCACAAAGTTTTTACCCGTCCACGTCCCAAAACCTCAAATTGAAAGGCAAAAGAAATTGCAACCCGTCCCAAAACCGGTAATTTCAAAACCAACCCGTCCATGGAAAGGTTGAAGAAAAAACAATCCGTCCCAAAACCGGTAATTTCTAAACCAACCCGTCCATCAAAAGGTTAAAGGAAAAAACAAATCGATAAAGATAACCCGAAAGATGTCGGCATGTGATTGGTGCACTTGCCACTTGGAAACAATAGTATCTTACTATCTTCGTTCATTTCTGCTTTTTCTATTATAATTACCAATTTGCCAGCCTGCCACTGCCCCATTTTGTTTGTTTGTCCATAGACTAGTTCAGAGAAACTGAACTAGACTTAGTCACTCAAACTCAATCACTCAAACTCAACCGGTTCATTTGAAACTAACTCGAATTCAAGAAGTTGGAGAGTGCCGCTGGAACAATCTCCTCCTGCAATCTTGAACTTCAACAGGTGTTTTCTCAAACTCAACCGGTTCATTTGAAACTAACTCGAATTCAAGAAGTTGAAGAGTGCCGCTGGAACAATCTTCTCCTGCAATCTTGAACTTCAACAGGTGTTTTCTCAAACTCAACCGGTTCATTTGACGACTGCAATCAAGTTATCTCTCACCGGTCTCTCAGTTGCTTTAGCTTTCAGTTGCATATGTTCAATTCATTAGCATCCTAAATCTTGAGAGTCTTATTCCTCTCTTTTGTTGTGGGTTGAGTGCAGATTCGAGGGCTGTGCAGGAAATTTCTGTTAATTCAAGTTAAACCCTAGCAAATTGCAGGGTTGAGCTTGTAAGTTGTTGGGTCAATGTATGAGTAGATATTTGAGCCTTACATGTGCCTAAGATGGTGGAAGCGTTGTCTTTGCAAGGATAGTGCAAGCGTTGTCTATTTATTAGTTGGATTGATTTTGCAGGTTCAAGTCTCAACCCCCATCACGATTCCGATTAATTTTTTTAAATGTTATTTTTAGAACCCGTCCAAAGTGAATTTGACACGTCCAAAAACCGGTTCATTTTCTAAGAACCCGTCCACTGGAAATGTTTTTTTTTTTAACATGTCCCTAGACATGTTAGGGACCTTGTGAAAAAACACCCCTGGTCCTCGCGCATGATAAAATAGAATGAATCAATGATTGTGAGCAATCAAAGTGCTAGGGTCTCCCGGTTTTGTGTTAGACCTACCTCCAAGAGGTGGTTTTTGAAAACAGTCCAAGTGACCATGAAACATGATCCATTCGATGCCACGCAAGATTCCATGTAGACTTTACATCCGTCGTGCATTCACATACTCCGTTGGTCCCTCAAGCGTAGTGTGAAACGAACTTGGACCGGCTCTGCCTTTTCCACCAATGAGAGTGCTTGAAGTGTAATGGTCACGGGCTCTCAGTCTTGTGTGTGATGTGGCCCTAAGACTGCCTTGTCCCAGCATAGACCGGGCAAAGGCCCAACTTCATGGAGTGCCATTATAAACCACAGGACCCACTGCCAGCAGGTGTCTAGTGACCGGTGACCGTGGCCTCCACATCACAGGACCATAGTTGGGGCACGGTCTCTCTCTCTCTCTCTTTGTAGAGAGAGAACATAGGGCCCACTCTATGTAATGTTTATGGGACATAAGGTGTTGATCTTTGTCTAAGACGTTGGGAAGACTTAGAGAAGACCCCGAGGACTCGGATATTTGATTTCTAGCACATAAGTCGTTTATAAGAGTGGACCACATTCATTTAACAAGTATATAAAACTATGTGTGTGTCCACATTAATAATTGGAAGTTAGTGAAATTCTGTGTGGGCTCAAAGACCCATTATCTTTTTTGGCAATAGTCCTCGGTCCGATTGACTTGAGTCTAACTTATGTGGACCAAGTCGGATTTGTTGGAAACCTCAACTTCCTTGGAATTAGGCTTTCAAGAGGAGACCCTTCCAATTGGGTGGGATCCACCACAAGTGTCTGTATACATCACATAATTGTGTATATTATCAACAAGTGTTTAAAATATGTCATTGGATTGATGGTGCACAGAATGTGAAAATGTAATTAATAAGTAATAAAATAATACAAATTAACAAACTCTGTATCAAAAATTCAATTGAATTGAAGGATAACTCGAATGTGATAGACTAGATAATTACTTAGACAAGCATACTCATGTAGTGCTTTCGAATACGAAGATCAACTTACATGAATTGAAATTTCAGGTAAACTTAATAGGAATCGTTTTTCAATCATCCAATGTTCTGACCAAGAAAAACACTTAGGATCGTTATCATGGGACCCTCGATAAACTAATTGTTAGCCAATGTCTCTTTACGTTAGTGGCAAGTGCCTTATGTTGAGAATCCACCAGTGACCACTTGGCAAAGAACGTTAATTTATGGCAAGGTGGGTTACCCTCCCATACACTCCTAGAAATGTGGTAGTTTCATGACACGATGATTCGACACGAAGTGATTAGAATGACACGAGCTTGCCTCGTGTCATTCTGTTTATTTCATGCCGAATCGTCGTGTCATGAAACTACCACATTTCTAGTAGTGATATGAACAGTTGGTTAAGTCAAACTGGCCAACCCACCCATCCCACATGGGGCCAAGTTTATTTTGCATGGGAAGACCCCTGACCCACCATATGAGAGGGGTTGAATGCACATTATCACCACATGAAACATTTGATTTAGTGTGGTCCATACTATTCATCAACAACCCACATTAATTGTCTTGACTTCACTAGGTGGCAACTAGAGCGGGTGTCATCTGACACTTAGTAACACATGATAGTTCACAAATACCACTCTAATCAACATGGAACACTAGTATTTCATGTAACTAAGATTTAAGTATATTTTAATTTAGGCATGAATTTTGGACAATTCCAACCGCCAATATGACATACACCAGATTGCAAACCCACACAAATGTGGTGGTTGGCGAACATGGAATACAAATATTCAAAGTCATGATTGTTATGTTGTTTATTTTGTTATTGTCATTTGATGTTTTTATCCCCATAAGTGCAAGTTCCTTATTGTTTATGGCCAAGTGGCTTGTCCAAATATACTTAAATGTTAGTTATGTATAGTTTAGTTACTATGAATAATCCTCCTCGTTTGCTAGCAAATATAAACCATCATACAGAGAGAATGTGAATGCAAAGCTTACTTACATTGGCCATTACATCACAGTGAAATGTAATGTCTTGCACAATACACCAATCACTATATTTTCTAGAATAATGTGGTCTTGTACTATAGCATGTGCAAATCAAGCTAACCCAATCGGTGGCAAAAAGTTTGAAATAACAAAGCCCAAACTAAAGAGAAGAAAGAGTGTGGCCTTGGTTTGGAGGATTTATTTGAAGACAATCAACCATGATGTGCCATATTAACAACATCAACACTAGATTTTGGTGCATAGGAAGCATCATAAGGATTGCAGTCCCGGGAGGCCACTCTCTATAAGATATAGGGTGCAATAATATCCAAAGGAGTCAAATTTTTAACAATAAACATAAATAAACAATTGTATCATTATATTATTATTGAAAATTACACTATGCATACTCTGTAAATACTCATCAAATATATATAATATACCATGAATGTGTGTTTCATATATACATAGTGAAGAATTTTTGAGAACGTCATGAGGACCTTTGTAAATGCCAACCTCTTATTGTCATCCACACCAAATGTACCAATACAAATTGTTTCCACTTAACCTCTACATGCATGAGTTTCCATCTCAAATGAAAGGTGCATTTTATAAGATGAATTAAAGACCTTGTTTGGTGTTGCAAGTGATGGAATTTTTGCCTCATCTATGCATTTGGAATAAAAAGATATCAGTGTGAGTTTACCCCGGGGTTGCACATGATTTAGGTCTATGATCAAGGATGAGCATCTCTACATCACACCCACTCATGTCTCTCTAGCATCGTCATTAAATTCCACCTTGTTATTTCAAAGCCACTTCAAAAAGAAGTTAAACTAATTTTTTTAAATCTCAATGAAAAAAGACTAGAGCTTTGCTTCTTCTTTCTTAAATCAAAATAGTCATGTCATAACTTCAGTGAAATCTGGTAAATTTATAATGTTACTAACCTTGTTCATATAACATTTTTGTAACGAAAATCTATGTATGGTTTCCACCCAAACTCATACAAAATTTTGATACATATGATTGAGGTGATGTAAAAGTCTATTGGTTCCATGTGAAAGAAAAGTAACTACGAAAGATCTTTGTGAAAGATGCTAGCAACCGTTTTCTAGCTATTTGGATATTTAGGGGTTACAATCTACCTTCTATAAGTGTTACCTAAATGTCTACTTCCCTCTTTGTATATTTTCCCACTATATTTGTAACTTATTATTATACTATATAAAATCATACAATATAACATATCATATACATAGAACTTCAAATAAACCCCTAATTAGAGATGATGAAGTTCAAGATATTGATTGCAAGTCCCTCTCAAGTCTCATCAACTTAATTTGCCCTAATTGCTTGAACATGAATATACCAGTGCTCGAGTTCTTGAGAATATTGCTTCTAACTTCCAATGTGTAGGTCAAATTGCATATCCTTAGAAAGCTATTGAAATGACGATTCCAATGGTAATATAATTTGTTGAATCCAACATCCAATGACTGAGTCATGCTTGTCCAAAACCTACCTTCCAAGTCTCCTGCAGTGGCTGAGAGTTTTGTTGAGAGTGCTTGAATTCTTGAGAATGTTGCTTCTGACTTTCATATTTGTAGGTCGAATTGCATACCATTAGAAAGCTATTGAAAAGAAAGTTCCACCGGTAGTAGTTTTGGTTGAGTTTGACATTTAAAGAGTGAGTTACGTTTGTTCAAAATCTTCCTTCCAAGTCTTCTGCAATTCCGGAGAGTTTTGTCTCTAGAATTTTGAGGATGTTGTTGTAGGTTTTGTGGATACACTTTATGTCCCTATGGCTTTGGGTCAATCTAGCAAGTACCTTTCACTTGAATCTAGGGGTAGTAGAGATGGGAAACACTTCAAAGTTTAGTTTGGCTTATAAGAAAGAGATCTTCATGTATCGACAAAGTCAAGTTCAATTAGGGCAATGTATTCATAGCTTTAACATCATGGGCAAATGCTAAATTCCAAACCACTTTATCTAGGTTGCTCAAGAGAAAGGATTTGTTGGACGTAGGCATTGAAGCACCTCAAACTATTAAGAGAGTTAGAAAGGATTTCTTCCCTAAGGTTGAGAATGCTACGTTTTCTTGATTTACAATGATGCAAGAATATGGTGCCACCATGACATACGATCTTCTAATAAAATCTGTAAAGAAATTCTATAACATGAGCCAAAGAGATCCATCTCACAAGGACCTACAATTTTCACGCGCAAAGGTCTACATTCGAAAAGCGTAAAAAACCTTACATGTACCTAACTAGCTTGGACCCATGCCGTCACGGCCCTTTGCACATGTGCATATGAATTAATATCCCAGCTAAACCCGACCCCATACACCCATTCATCTATGGGACCATGGAACCATATGCTTGGATGCCCATGCTCATAAGCCCCCCATGACTTCTCACCATACCCCAATGACGGCTTTAAGAAGACAAAAAAATCCCCCTTTTTCTTTTAAATCAAATCATCCTACTTTATCCTATTGCCCATGCCATGTTGCCACCTTACCTTCACGCTTGCCACCTCCCCTAGTTTTTATCCTCACCTTTTCACATTTATTTCCTCTTTCTTTTATCATATGTTTATTTTAGAGATTAATTATTGACATGTGACCCTCTTTCTCTAGAAAACTACTTGAACATGTGCTCATCTTTCAGAGACTCCCACCACCACCAAGAGCTCCGTTAATATACGATGGAGTCGGCTTCTCCTTTTCTTGGATGAAACTCAAGCTCAAGTCCGAGTTCAAAGTGAAGGCATGTTGGACTTGAAGATCTTCAAGCTCGCCACCAGATTCAAGAAAACCAAGTGAAGAAGGGGGCCCAACCCTAAAAGTGCTGGGACCTTCTACCACCAACTAAGCTACTCACCTATGCTACTTGTGGTCAAACACTTGTGTGTTCTAGAGAAGTCCGGCAATGTTACAAGCAGGCCATGTGAAGTCTATTGGGGGGTTTTGGGGGGGGGGGGGGGGGTAGTAGTAATCGGTTGAGATTCTAGTATTTCCAAGTCCAACCGCTAAAACTGTTGACATCTATCGGTGTCTTTACTTATTTGAGGTATATTCTCTAATTCCTCCAAAGTGACCGGTGATTTTCTTGAAGTTTTGATCTTTGATCGGTTTTTTCTCACACTCATGCCCCGATCACACCAAAATTTCCGTCCAATTCCAACCGTGAAATTATTGGGGATTGTGTTGAGAAATAGATGTTAGCCCACCACCTTTCACACTATCAAAGCCGGAGATGCCGATGGATGGTATCAGAATTGGTCGGTGTGATCAGCCCCTCAATCGGTTCATCCGTACCGACACTAAATAGTCTTATTAGTGTGGGTTACCATTTGAAGTTAAGCTATGCTATAACAATTTAATGAGAGCATGGTTTTAACCCAAATAGCATGAATAGTTAGTACACACATTAAAGAACATGACATAACTTACTTGGTAAAATTTTGTAGCTAAAAAGTTATAGCAACACATAACTCCAAATGGTAACCCACACAAATAGGACTATCCAGCATAGTTGTTGGTTCTCCCTTTCATTATAGCCAACCAGGAAGGATGTGAGGCACCTAGGACGATGAAGTGCTCATGATAATAAAATGCAAGGGATTCAGTTGTGTGCGTAACTAAGGACCGCTCCACAAACAGACCAAGAGACTTGACTATGGAAATGTAAATCATCCAAAGGCCATACCATGGGAAATAGAAATCCAATTTTGCTATTGGTGGACCCTCAACTTCATAGTGAAGTGAAAGTGGACTATGTTAAGGGACCACAACATAAATTTGGGTTTGGATCCCCTCCACAACAATATTATATTCCTAGGGGCCTATGGTAATTTAATCGATTGCCACGGCCCCTATTTTTGTGTTAAGACCCCACCTCTTTTTGTTGGACCTAATGCAATATCCCATAGACCATGGAAAATTATCCACTTGTTATCATGTAGAACACCATGGAAGACTTCCGTCCATTTGAATTTCTTTGGTCGTTCATGCCTTCAAAATTTAATGTAAAGTGAACTTGGACCATCTTCGGATTCTCGACCAATCACAAAATTTGCATACTTTGAGTCGAGGGCCCTCAAGCTCTATTTGGTGGAAAGTGGCCCTAAGGTTTGCGACCCTATTGAGTAATTGGGAAGGATAGAAAAGTGTAAAGTAGCCATGCACATCTGCTATCGTGGCTTCTTCGAAGATATTTAGACTACCTAACTGTGTTCAATATTGAACCTGGAAGTGGTGTGTATATCTTGACCACAATAGTCCAATCTCATTGTAGGACATGCCTTTTTGGTATGTGTCCATTCACCTTTGCTACATATATACATACCACTCTGAAACATAGGCATTCAATTACGAAGCGCCTGTGACCACATTATATATACATATAAAAGGCCCAAAACCCTCAAGCGACCTTGAAGAATCTCAAGTCTGACAATTGGCGGAGGAGAAGTTCCCTTGGTTCTCGCACATACAGAAGGCCGCATTTGTCAAGTCATCTCAGATTGACTTTGTGCAAGATTGTGGAACATGAGCAAAGTCAATCGGAGATGTTTCCAAAGTATATATGAAAGTACATGCTGCTATATAAGTTTATTATTTTGCGGTGGACTCCTCGTGTGACGTGTTGTCGCAGTTTGAGGACATGAATTATAATCATGGGTGTGGAATGTAGCTGTGTGTATGTGTTGAAAGAGCACGTTAGCATTGGAATACTGCAGACACGAGTTGAAACTCTTGCTCTTTCTAATCGACCAAAAAGGACCAATCGCATCCTCATTGCATCATGCGCAGAGGGAAACTCATTGACTCACCCATAACCACGAAGATCCACCCACCGGCACTTTATGGAGTAAGTAGTGGAGTGTTACGAAGCCGCTCGATATATGGTCCACTATGAAACTTCACCTTTATTGCTCCTCGGGCGAATATCTTGATCAGTCGCCCATAGAGATCACCCGCTGCGAAAAAGAGGCAATATTGTTTGGTTCATAGCCTAGTTACGTAAGCCCACCTTCGACGTACTCTAGAGTGTGTTCATAGATGACGCGCATTTGAATCATCTTTTCCTCTTTTTCATACGAGCATATGCATCCTAGGTAATTGGCATGCATCATTGGAAACTTATCCATATATCATTGGAGAATCTACAAATCTATCAAAGTGTTAGGTATGTATTGTTCTTTCACTAATATAGGACAATTATCTAGGACTCATATGTTGGTAGAATTGGAGAGGCCCCATTTTTAGAGGGATTTAAAGGTGTTGATAGTTCAGCTAAAGTAATGACACCTTGATAGAAGAAGAAGAAACTTCGATCCCTGGAGGGACTGACGTGAATGAAGTGTCTGTTCGTTCCACCCCTAAACCTATGTCCACGGGACATAGGAGTAGAAGTGAAACACCTTGATAGATCTTATGTGCGACTATGTATTGCTTCGCTTGAACCGGGTCATCGCTCGAGTATTTAAAGGCACGTAAGTTGTACTACTGTGTCCTCACATCTACTAACATTCTATAGTGTTGTATTGTAACTAGGATACCATATATAGTGTAGAGGTTAAGGCGCCAAGAAGGCCATTGTAATATGTTTTGCATTTTTCTTGCTTTATTCTTTTATTTGGTTTTTTTGTAAATGGTAGAATGCAACACATTTTAACATCGGGCATGTTGAATACACATGGTGTACACTTCCAAACACAACTTCAACTAGAAGGCACATGCACCAATGAGGCGCACCCCTCATGGTGCCATTCCAATTGAACATGAAAGAACCAATAATAATAATAGTGATTTTTTGTGATCTGCCTTACCAAATACCAGGCACAGTAGAGTTATCCTTTAATTCAACCGGAGTTTTAGTAGGGAGTTGGTTGTTTCGCATGCATAACTTTCCATGTTCGGTAAGTTGTGGGTGCATGCTTGGAGTCAATGTGGAGGTTTGAACGAAGAACCTTCCATATTAGTTCATTGGGTATCAAACTCATTTTGGCGTCTCTTGGCATGCCAAAATGAATTTGATACCCAATGAACTAATATGGAAGGTTCTTAGTTCAAACCTCCACATTGACTCCAAGCATGCACCCACAACTTACCGAACATGGAAAGTTATGCATGCGAAACAACCAACTCCCTACTAAAACTCCGGTTGAGTTAAAGGATAACTCTACTGTGTCATGTTATTCTTGTGGTAATATGTGTAATTTGCAACCCTTTAGGTTTTTTGTTATTTATTGCTTGGCTTGGCTTGGCAATGGTTGTGTGAACCTAAACATAACCTCCTACCCAAATTCACCCAAATTTATGTAGGAAACTAAAGGGTGGCTTGAACTAATGCCTTATTCCGGATCTTGTGGGAACTCCAAGATTAAGTTGCTCAAGGCTAGAATAATGGTTGTATGGGTGACCTTCCTATCATTTGATTCATTGCAACTTACCACCAAATGGTCCACCCAATTATAGTGAGGGTATTTGGGTGAAGCGGATGTTTTCAACCAAGCATTTGGGAACCTAGAGGCTTGCCCTTGGAGAAGACATGTGTGGGTCGGCTTGTTTGCACATGTTTAAGGTGTTCACCTATTAAAAGAGGCAATAGTCTTTGGGGACCCTCTAATTATTTTTTCCCTTTATTTGGTAAAAATTGAAGACGTCAATTGCAAGAAGAATATAGTACAACTACCAAACAAACAAACAAACAAACACAGCCCAATGGGAATCAAAAATGGTGCCCATCTAGTGCTTAATTTTCTACATCACCATTGAGTTGCTTATATTAGCATTGAGACCTTTGACGCACCAAACTAAATCAAACTCATCCAAAACATCCTAATGTGTCACATCAAAAGTTTTCACGAGATACTACGATGTTTTTTGCCACTTGAGCGTGCCAACATCTTGTAGAGAACCCTAGATCATTTGGTGGACTTTCTCCATTTGCCATTTATTTTCATTGAAAACCAAATCATTATGTGGCTTCCCAGGTGCACAACTCCCATATTATATGTAAAGGGCACCAACATTAAAACGGCTTAGAGGATGGTTTTTGTAAAAAAAAATTATCAAATTATAAAGAAATAAAGGGACCAAAAATTTGGGTGAGGACCAAATTAAATAAAATGAGATATAGAAAAAGTTGGGTTGCATATTTGTTTATTTTCATGTCTCCACAATATATTTAAAGAATTTAAATATCTATTTTTGTAGAGCATCTAATTGAAATGATCCACACGAGTCGTTGCCTCCAATCGAAATTAAAAGTCATAGGAAATGTTTTTTATTAAAAAAATCTTAAATTTTTATAAAAAAGCCCAAAAAGTTGGGTAGTTTGGCCCATGGTACATTTATTTCTTTTAAATCATATAATTAGGTTTTTGATGCAACTATATGCCTCAAGGAATATTCATTTCTTATATATATTTACGTTTTTGGATTTCTTGTTAGAAGGGTTACAAGAGTTTCCTACATTAAAAAATGTATATCACTCGAGATTGGACCAAAATGCATTATAAGTGATCATGGCTGTATGATATGGGAATTGCGTACTTGGGTGTGGCCTCCAAATGAGCCAAGGTAGACAACTACGAAAGAAAAACCAAACTTTCTTAAATTTCCTCAAAGACATATTAAAATTCAAGTTATCAAATAAACGATTGGGCCCCTCATTCCAAATTGGACAAACAATTACTAGATGATGTTGGTGGAATCTATTTTCCACCAACCACACCATGAACACCTCGAACCAACATTCATCCAAAGAACTTGTGCTCCATAGTTTTCACAATAGGCATCCCCGGGGGGTGCAGTCCATTGTCAAGTTGAACACCATGTGCGATAAAAAAATTATATACTTTTTACATAAAGCATCATCCAAATGGGTCAAAAATTTATCAATCTTTTTTCATGAGTAGATATACAAGGTATCCATTACAGAGTAAAAAATGATAACCAAATTGGATGATTTTTTAATATAAAACATACCCTTTCTAGCTAGAATGACGCAAAATTGAACTAAAACAGTTACTACAAAAATGAAGATGACTAAAAATTTCATAATAATATTCACAAGATATTATCAATGATTATGCATATGTAAAAAAGTATCATAATCTATAAAATTTATCTATGGCATATAATATAGGGTGGCAAACTTTTATCGCACATGGTATTGAAACGTAAGGGGGTCTGATCGCCCCAAGTAGGCATCCTACAATGAGGGCAACTAGCATGAACATCCTCATAGATTTTGCCCCGCCACGCATTAACCACCACTACTTGGTGCAAAACTAACCGATTAAACTCAACCCTTTTCTAAATTTATGTTTGTGCCAAACCACTTGCCATGGAAATAGACTGTACAGGCAATCAAATCCTTCCATTTTTCACCAATGTGTTTACTTAAAGCGCCATTGGTTCAAGGTTTACCTAACCTAGCTGAGTAGTTGAAGAAAGAACATCTCTCTGACCACAACTATCATTCCGGATCAAAATACAATTGATCAAGTTTGTCATAGAATAATTGAATTCCTTCTTGGTAGTCCCATTAGTCACCTTATTAACCCGGTGTCGGGTAGAGAGGGTTCCGCCTTGGGAAAGCACTGGGCTTCTGGCTGCCACTAGATTTTATCGGACCCGTCGAATCTTCTGGTCTTCAATCGAGTTTTCTGGTCTTCTAGTCTTCAATTTCTTCAATTTCTTCTAATCTTCAACCTCTTTCCCGTCGACCTATCCTGTTGCGGCTCTATATGGGTAAAGGGTAAGGGTAGTGTGATAAGAAACCACGGGCTTCGAACGGGTAAAACGGGACGTCAGAACACGAGCTGACGTCCGAAAGATTGGCTCCTAAACTTTCAAACCCACGGTGACCAGCAATCGCGCCTCACCAGTGGGAACGACAAAAAACAACCTTGTGGGTGATCAATCCCGCTTCGTTGTCACAAACAACCTTGTGGGTCATTAATCCCACTTCGTTGTCACACAAGAAACAAATTACGATGCAGAAATGAAATGCAACTAGCCTCCAAAACTGGCTTGGAATCACACACACAAGAAAAAAACAACATGCCACAAGCAACCACACATTCGAGTCTTGAAGCCTTCAATTCTTTAATCTGTCCATCTTCTATGGTCGGTCGAAGTCTCAGCTCTTCTTTTAAGAACCAACAGACTTCCCTCCACTCAAACAAGCACAAATCTTGATTGCTAACTTCCAAAACAACAAGTGAGATCTCTCATGAATCACAAATCCCTCGTATTTTATTTCATATTCTTCTCAAAACAACTCACGCCGTGAGCTTCGAATCCACTTCTCTCTCTCCACAACTTCTCTCCCACAATAATCACATAACATCTTTCCTTCACCACCTCTCACTATCCATGCGAGAGACAAAGTTCTCTCTTATCCTCATCACATGGCTTCTAATCACCCATTGGTCCAAAAAGTAACTCAAGATAAACTAAGTAAGACTAAAAAAGGTAAAGTAAAGGCAACACTAAGAGTAAATTGTGAGTAAACAAAAGGATAAAGGTAACTATCCACTTCTATCCACTTTTATCCTTTGGTAAAGGTAACTAAGAGTAAACTATGAGTAAATAAAAAGATAAGCAACTTCTATCCACTTCTATCCTTAGGTAATGATAACTAAAATAAACTATGAGTAAATAAAAAGTAATCTACTTCTATTCTTTATTATTTTTCTCCAAGACCAAGAATCACAATGCAATATTAAATACGTACACATTTATATAGTGTACGTATTTACATTACGACACCGGAACCACATCACGCGCCTTCTAAATTCCAAAGATTTGCCATGCCCTTAACATCGAGCCTAATCTTAGACACAATAAAATATTGTTGTCCAACTTGGAACCTAGAAATTTCATGGAGAACCTCAACAACAAGATGAGCCTCTTCATACCTATGTTCTTTCAAATGACATTTGATGATAAGCCATTCCGGGATACCATCTTGAGTATCTTTGTATGAACCTACCCCCTCTTGTGCTAAAGTGTTCAAGAATCTTGGTCTAAATGTCTTAGTTCATTTCAACCTAGGATAATTAATTCTAATTTCCTCCCACTAGATGAGCTCTTGTCCCCTCAGATCCCAAACATCCCTAAATATTTGAAGACCTTTCTTATACAAGAGAAAACCCCGATCCATTATAGCTCCAAATTTCAGATCTTGGTACTCAACCTTACACCACAAACTAAGTTGCACGGTATCCTTCCTAGTGACTAGAGACTGGTACATGATAATATTTGCCATCTTCTTTCAAGCTTGCACAATGTGATGCTAGACCTTCAAGTTGCCTTTGAAAAAAAGGTAGGCAAGAGCAACCAAAGCAATGACGTCTCCCATTTGCTTTGCTTAGAAGGAATAAGTTATGAATATTGTTACCTCAAGAGAATTTGAAGGTTGGATTTACTTGAAGAAGACATTGAATAATCCACCCACTCATTAAGGTCGTCCTAGCATCCTCCGAAGAGGTGAGGCTTAGACCTCTTAATTTCTTATGCATTGTACATTGTGTTAGCTAATCCAAAGCGAGCCATACTCTCTGCGCCAGACCAAAGGTACGTTACAAAGGAGAGCTTTGATCTTGGTGATCACCCCTCTTAGAGCCAACCCACATTGCAATGAAGTATCACAAAGATGATATAAGAACATAATTTACAATCAACATCCGGCCTGCTAAGAAAAGGTGTGTCATGCTCCAAAAAGTTAGCTTCTTCTTCACTCTCTACGTCACAAAATTGTCCACATCCTAAAGACAAAGGTGTAAACCGTAATGACTGCCCAACAACTTGAAGAGGTCACATGGGTCAACCCACTTCCATTGGTTCTTCATCAACAACGGTTTATCGCCATGGCCACCTCAATAAGCCACATTCTTGGTCAATTAAGTTTTTAGTCTCATTGCCACACCAAAGTTATGAAGGATACAAACCAGGTTTTTCGAACCTACCTTCTCCACGTGAACAATATACAAAGTGTCATATGCATACTAACTAATACTTTCTTGAGAAGTCTTGTTAGGAAGAAAATTGCCTCTAAGAGTATTATCTTGTATAGCAGTTTTTACAACTAGGTTCAAAGCTTCCATAACAATAATAAGAAGATATGGTGCAAGCAAGGATCCATGCCGTACACCTCTATGAATAGAAAATTATGATCCAAATGCTTGTTTTTTAGATTAACTCAAACCTCATCATTACATTACAATAATCTCATCGTGTTTATAAAGATAGCACGCATCCCCAACTTATGCTTAATTGCAAACATGAAATTCCAATCTACTCTAATATATGCTTTATTGAAATTTTGTTGAGAAAAACAAAGTCTTTCTTAGAATTCTTGGCCCATTGAATGGATTCATGAGTTCATAGAATGTTGTCCAAAATATATCTAAGTGGCAAGAAAGCAATTTTGTCACCATCAATAACTTCAACAAGAAGTGGTTGGAGCTAACATTGCAATGCTTTAGCAAAGATTTTGTAATTAGAGTTTAAGAGAGTAATTGGACGCCAATTAATCAATTGAAGTTGGACGAACAAAGAGAAATCATACCTCAAATAACTTCAAGTGGAAAATTTCCTTGAAGGAAAATCTCAATTACCATATAAATAAAGTATGACCAATGAACTCCCAATAGGCTTTAAAGATATCAATAGTGATGCCATTTGGTCCTAGGTTCTTGTTTTTAGCTAAAACACCAATAGTGCAAGTGATCTCATCTTTTATGATTGGGTCTCCTAAATTTGTTGAGCTTCATGTGAACCCTTTGAGTGGTCTACCACTCTGTGGGATCACTTTTAGTTAGAATGTTAGCATTAAAAGTTAGAATTGATAGGGAATTTAGGAAAAATTAGTTCATTTAGCATTTAGCCTAGAAGAAGGAAGGTCAAAATGAAACTAAGTAGTGCTAGAAGATAGCAAAGTAGAAAAAATGTGCTAGCTAGTAAAAACAACTAGCTAAGCAAATATTAGTAGATGCTAGTTATTAAGCAAATGTTAGTAAATGCTAGCTAAGCAAGTGTTAGTTTATTAGTTAGTGTGAGGCACACAAGACTATTGGAGGTGTTTTACGTAAGAAGATAAAATCGGCGTGAAGAATTTTGAAGACAAAAAAGAAAGAGAGCAAGGGGGATACTTGCCCACTTGCCCCCTTGCCAACTCGATGGCGGAAAAATTAGAAATATTTCTAAAGGTTTTTTGTCGGAGCCACCTCGGCGAGAGGGTGGCAACCTCAACCGGAAAAACCCCCGAGCCAAAATTTCGGGAAAGGGTTTAAAAAATGGATCCGGTGGAGGAGGGGTCCAACCCTTTTGTGAGAGGGTTTAAAAACCCCTCCTTCCACCTTGTAGCTCTCTTTCTTTCTCTAGTTTTTGGGCGAAGCCCTGCTTCAATGTAGTTAGGAAAAAATCCTTTAGCATGTATTCTCAATGGTCTAAAAGAAAGGCTTGAGAACCTCCTCTACTCTCTCTCTCTCCTAGTTAGGTTGTGTGTTTATTAACACACCAACAAAATTATTCCTTCTTTTGTAGAGGTAGGTTGGATGGTAGAGTTTTGAATAGAGGCATTATAGACCTCATCTGCCAATGCCCTGAAGGCTTAGTTCAAAAGCTAGAACAAGATACTTATCATTTTTCTCTTAGAGAGATTTCATATAGCTATCCATAGCCGTTTCCCATTTGTGATTTGGTTGAGATGACAATTAGTTATGGATTTTCAAAGATGGAGTAGAAAAACTGGGTGGTCTTGTGGGTAGCGGCTGCTGGATCAGACCTGCGAGCCCAATAGGAATTTTAATTCCAAGAAATTATATTTTTCCCAAGTAGAACTTTTGTGTAGCTTTCCAAAATGGCTTAGAACATTTGATTTGAGCATGATTTGAATTAGATATGAATTGTGCAAGATGGGACACATAGTTTGAGAACTTTTGGTTGACTGCTGCATTACAGAGGACCTGCTGGGTTCACTTCGGCTTACCTTTCTAATCACATATTTTTATCAAATACATCTTTTTAATATCTCTCCAGGGTCATATAGAACGTTTGATTTGACTAAGATTTGAATTAGATATGAATTGTTGAAGGCGAGATACATAGTTTAAGCCTTCTTGATTGACTGCTGTGTTACAAGGAGTCCGCTGAATTTCTATTAGCTTAACCTGCTGATGTCATAATTTTTCTAGTTAGAGCTTGTTCATAGCTTTCCAATGGTATAAGGAAAGCCTAGATCCAAGTAGTAAGGAATGTGCTATGAATTTTTGAAGTTAGAAGGTAGATAGGTGGGTTGGAAGGGTCGGTTGAATCGACCTCACACTTCCAACCCTCATAACTTTTGCATTTCTTATCCGATTAGAGTGATTTTTAGATCATTGGAAAGATAATTTGGTGCACTAAGTATAAATATTATGCTTAGGATTAAATGACAGGGCAGAATAACACTTTATATTTGAATTGTTAACTAAGGTACGCTTACTACCAAACTAGTTACAAAGAAGGAGGCAAGGTCGACGCTCGGAAAGTGGAGCAAGGAAGGAGGTAGCGGCTTGGCCTACATCAAGCCCAAATCAACCGAGGAAAATTGAGGTAAATTAACTAACCTTAAGCCTTCCATTTAGGATTGGAGGGAGCACGGCTAAGGTACGCATCTCTAAACCCACTCACCTATCTCGTAAGGTCAAGTGGCTTGACCACTTGACCGCCAAGGGAGTACCCAATTCCATTGTTTTCGGGGCCCTGGGTATGTTTTGTGGTAGTAGCTTCATTTATTAGCAAGTTTCGTGTGTGGTAAGTCGGATTAATCACCGACACGACCACTCTGAATGTTGTTGGTGGAAAGGTGGGGTTAATGACCCGCGAATCCACTATTATGTTGTTGGCCCCATAGATTGGGAGTAATGGCCCCAATTTATGAAGATTGCGCAACAGGTTGAACCTACAGGTCGCCCGTCACCCTGGTCCCATTGAGTTGCATTTCGTGGTCTATCCAGTGTAAACACATTTAACAATCAAAACATACCAAATAAATCGTAAACCCTTGTTGGCAAGAGACCCGAGGTAAGGGGTGATGCCTAATATGTTAATGTAGTAAGTTAGGACGTGCAAATAAAAGTAAGTAATTAAGAAGGAATTTGTGTGAAGGGTGGGACTTAGGCCAAGTTCCCCCGCTTAGAAAACTAAATAGAACTAAATAAAGAAATAGGAAGAATTGAATGGTCCATCAAATTGTCGTTATTCCGTTCGTTGAGTTAGGGTGGTATGAGTCACACCCGGTTGGGTGTATCAGAACCATCCCAATTCACAAATTAGGATTGCCTTGGTTTCAAGGCTGGTGCGTCTGCGCGTAGAATAGGTTGTAGGTTAAGGTTAGAACTAGATATGAAATTGGTTAGTGGAGTTTAAAGCCACACTAGTAAAAAACTAAGGCCTAACCTCCGGAGGTACTATGACGCATATTTAATCTCCCTTAAAAATCTAACTACTCACGTTATACACCTATCATCCGGGTTCGGCTTGGGCGCCTGCAAATGCAGGCCACCTTCACCGAAGGGCTTGTGTGATACTTTTAGGCTCCCTCGAAAGGGGGTGGCCCAAAAGTACCATACTTCAACATCAATATTTTTATTAAAACATATCTAAGGGTTGTTTTTGCACATGCATGTCATCTTGCATCTACGTGAGGATTGAAATATAATTTAGGATAAAAAGGGGAGGTGCACGCTCAAGCAAGATACTCCGTAGATAAAGCAAATTTATCAACTGAATAAGACCTCCCACAAGTTGTTCTTCACTAAGGCCAATAAATTCTTATTCTTAGGGTCTCCAAAGTACATCCACCATGTATATGAGTGAAACATGATGACCCTCATCTTTCTTATATGCTCATATTTGGAATTTAGGACCAATTTTTTTAAAAAAATTGCAATGTACAAGACATTCTAAGGATCAACATGGAGTTTGACTTGAATTCATTGAGGTACCCACAAAGTTGATTATCTTCTAATCTACAATATTTTAACATCTTAATATGGTAGGGAGTCCTTTGGATAAGTCTACTACATCATGTAGTCATGTTATGGGTTTCAAAGAATAATCCACATGACTATATGTATTATTTTGGTGTGTTAATAGTCGGGTAATTATTTTTCTTAGAAAAAATCCATCAACAATCAGAGGGAAGCATGGTTTGGATTTCATTCCACGTTATACATATTTCCCTAGCAATAGAGGCTTGAACTGCAAGTTTATGAGAGTAAAAATATATTCGAAAGATGGCATAATTTGAGAGTGAAAGAGCTAAAGTCATGGACAAATTTCACAGAGATAAATTTAGCCTTTGCAAGCTCAAAATGAAGATGGACTTTTGAACATTTTTGGCTTCCATGGACCTTTGGGACATTATAAACGGATTTGAGAAGGCTCCACCTTCCAATGTGGATCCCAAAGTGTTGAAGGAGTACCAAAGGCGTGTCAAAAAGGTCATGTTCATCAAAAGTTGCAAATGATCCACAGAGGTGTGGAAAATCCTTTGCAACATTCACGAGACAAAGATTTTTTTGTCCAACATCCTTTTTGTTCGTTGCAAGTTTTTTACATACAAGATGTGCAACAACTTGTTGGGCCACGTTGTCACCAAAAAACCTCCACCCTTCAATTTCGTCCTAGCCAGAATGGAGAAGTTTATAATGACATGTAGAGATTTCTCTCTTTGTAACACAATGTATGATTCCAATCTATCGTTGGAATATACGCAACTTAGCCAAGTCTATACTATGTCTTCTTACACTCCTTAATCTCGAAGTTTGGAAGTTTGGAAGTTTGGACATAGTCTCGGTTTTTTGGCTCTCAAAAATTCATATGAAGTCCAAAAAATGAGTTCTTGGTATCTATGGATAGGTAATGAAGTCCTCTACATGAATATGCAATAATATTTCTACTGCCACAAAGTATATGGTCGCAATTCTACGCTGTTCCCTTTGAATCTACATTTTTTTACTAGTTTTTGGAAGTTTGGACATAGTCTCGGTTTTTGGGCTCTCAAAAATTCATATGAAGTCCAACAAAACTAAATGCTCCAATAAGAGACTTTGCACATCCGCATAAGTATAAGGCTAATCAATGTAAATCCAAGTATTCAAACAAAGTCATAAATTGAACTTTAAATCATTCACGCCCAACTATTACTAACAAGAGGTCAAGCCCTCTTCAAGGCCAACTAGCCTTGGCTCCTAACCTTACATCCATGCACACACACGTGCTCCTATCTTGCTTCCCACGCACCCACACTTATAACACGTGGAGTGCCAAGGAACACGAAGGAAAGAGAGGATGAATGAGGGAGGAATGAGGGATTATATAGTGAGTTTGAGGGGGTGAGCACCCTCAAGGCTCACGATAAGCCCTCGAGATTTCCTCCTACTTTGTAGGCTCTTATCCTATCTCCTAAGCCTTCCTCCCTCAAATGATCAACAAGGATCCTAATTCAAACATTTAACTAACCTTGGCTTTCTACCTACCATACTTTACCAAGGTTTGGCCTTCTCCTACTTAAATCCACTCCACAAAAGCCTAATGATTCAAACTAAGTTTTCTTCAAGCTTCACTCTTTTTATATTTTTGTGAATAATCATAAATCACCAAAACACCACTTGTAATGTTTTACAAGTATTAACAACCAATGTGGGCATCAATTTTGGGCTCACACACGTCAACAAGATCGAAGCATTTGCGGATCAGTTCGCATGTTTGGAGGTACTCATGCGGGAGGAAAACATCGTCATGACTTTGCTTGAGAATTTGCCGGCCTCGTACAAATATTTGAACACCTTTGATATGCCTCTCGGTAAGCAAGTTGATGTCAAATGGATTGAAGGTGTCATTTCTCGCAAACGAGTGTATTGTGAAAGGTGTGAATGGCAACATGGTTGCAATGGTTGCAAATGAAGTTGTACCAAATGACCTTTACATAGGTATGCATAGCAGATACAACCAACTTCGTGCGTTCACGTGGGGAAGGCGGTCCGGTGGAGCTTTGGCATCGCCGACTGTGAGCCCAATATGGTGCCCACATGTGTTTTTCTTTCCAAAAGATCATTAGAGCTAGCATTTTGAGTGGTGTTCAATTATTAAAAACATAAAAATGAGTTGTGTTCATAGTTATTAGTTTAATTGAGTTAAAACTAGCATGGTAGTTTTGGTTGCTTGTAAGGGTGACTTGAATCATTTACGGATTAGTCCATGGGTTAGTGGGTCTTGACCTTGGTTTCTAAACTGGAATTTAGTGGCTCAAATGGGACGAGCCGTTGTTCGTTTAAGGCTGGGGGGTGGGTCTGCCCTAGAGATTTCCGGCCAGGGGGATAGGCAACGGTTGAGGCTCAGTTCCAAGGTGCTACAGTGTACAAAGCACAACAGGGCGGGGAGGCAGAGGCCGCCGTGGAAGTTTTTGGGGTTGCGGCAACGAGCGACTTGGGTATGGGCTCGTAGGGGGGATCTGATGGAAGAGAGCCAGGAACAGGGCAGGAAGTTGCATGAGGAAGGGCATCTGAGATCCGCGGTAGATGTACTGGTGCTAGGCGGAGGGCTGCCGAAGTGTCGGGCTAGTGAATGGATAAGAGCAGTGGGAATCAGAAAGAGGTTGCTCAGAGAATGCTGGGGCAGGGCCTGTGCACAAGTGGGATGGCGATGTGACGGCCGAGGTAGCTGAAGAGGGAAGAACTGGGAGTTCGAAGATGAGCTCCAGGGGCAGAGGATTTCTAGTAATCGCTAAACTCTGCCACTTAGGCGGGCCAAGAGCAATGCCAACCATGAGGGAGGAATTTTGGCTACACCAAGAGGTGACCTGAACCACCCATTACACACCCTCTTGTGCGTGTCCGTGGGCAATGCGGGCTGGGGGCCGAAGATCAGCTTAGAATCTGAGAAGCAGAGACGGAATTCAGACCTCAAAAGGGGAACCGGTTGGTATCGAGAGGGGCTGGGAGTCTCCAGCTCAGAAGCCTGGGAGCTCGCCTTGATGAATTCGGTCATGAGCTCAGTAGGTATGGGTAGGCACCTGAGAACTGGGCTACTGATGCATTGGTCTTAAGCAACCAGGGTATGATTCGAGCTGCTGGACTTCCGGCAACTATAAGGCAGGGCCCGAGGAACTGGATGGAGGGATGCAGCTCACAACCATGACTAAGGAAAGCTTGGAGCAGGGCACACTGGGCCATACAGGGTACATTGGAATCTGCGTTGGTGACCAAGAAACAACTAGCTAGTGACCCATATTAGCCAGTAATGGCACTCATTTAATAGTAGTTAATTAGGCAGCAACATTAGAGTAAGTAGAGTTAGAATAGGATTGGTGTATGACCATTAGTGGTTAGACTTAGGGCTTGAGTGTGGATTGGATTGATGTACAATTTAAGTGTTTATGAACACTAAGAATGAATAGGAATGAGGGGCATTTGGAAGAATGGTTGATTTATTGGTAGCACAAACTCAAGACTGTTGATGAATGCTAAGGGCTAGGGGACTTCATGTGAGCCAAGAATCTTCATCCGGACTAAGACGCTTAAGGGTGGGGGTTTAAGGTTGACACCGACTTGGGCATTTAAATATGAGGAGTGTTCATACACTCCAAAGCATGGTAAGGGACATGAACATAGGTAAATCTTCTCGTCACATCTCTATATTGGTTGTAAAGCGTGCACAGAGGATAAGCAATATTCAACAAAGTTGGACAACAGTCTGGTGGAGCTTTGGCATCGCCAACTTGGTCATTTAAATGTGAGGAGTGTTCATACACTTCAAAGCATGGTAAGGGGCATGAACCTAGGTAAATCTTCTCATTCCATCTCTAGATTGGTTGCGAAGCGTGCACGTAGGGTAAGCAATATGTAGCAAAGTTGGACAACGATGCGGAGAGGCAAGCAACAAAACCCTTAAAGATTATACATTCAGGTGTTTCTGGCCCCATGAATAACATGTTTGTGGGAGGGAGAAAATATTTCGTTACTTTTGTTGATGATTTTTTGAAGTAGGTGTGGGTTTATATGATAAAATCCAAATGAGAAAATGGTTTGAGAGGTTTAAAGAGTTCCGAGCATAAACTAAAGGCATTGTAATGGATGAGTGGAGGACTCTATTTCAAAATAATTAATTTTTTTTAATGAAAGTTAGCATTGAGAGCACGCTCCAATATATTGAACCAACGGAGTGTGCAAATCGAACCGTTGTCACAATGGCAAAGCGTATGTTTGAAGCTCAAAAGCTCGAGAATTTGTTTTGGACAAAATGGTTGGCCAATGTGGTTTATACACTAAACCGATGTCCGACAAAAGCTTTGCATTATGTTACACCTGAAGAGACGTGGAACAGGGGAAGGTTTTGCGTTGCACACATGCGTGTGTTTGGAAGAATTGCTTATGCAATGGTTCCAAACGAAAAGAGGGGTAAGCTGAGGTGAAAAATTCAAATGTGTATTTCTTGGATATTGTGAAAATATGAAGGCTTGAAAAATGATGTGGTTGACAACAAAGAAAATCATAAGAAGTAATGATGTTGTGTTTGTCGAAGAGAGTGAAAGCATTAGAAACAATTTGGATATGGGACCAAGTGGGAGAAATGAAGGCCCTATGGTGGTGGTGGTGGTGGTAGGGGGGGACAATTTTTTCAAATCATCATTGTTCGTGAATGTTAACGAGAAAGTAGGAGGTAATGAAGTTGCAATTGAAGAGGCATGTGAAGGACCAGCAAACAACGACATTATTGTTAAAGAATTTAGCGAAGAGCAATGACCACTTGGAGAATGGTGGAAAATCCACAGTTTGCCTCAACACAATGAGGAACGGGCCAATGTGGTAATATTGGAAGCTCCTTTGAGTTGGAGTGAAGCAATTAAGTACAAATGTGGCAACTTATGGGCAATGTTCGATTCTCACTATATAAGGTTGAGAATTTTAATAGCATTACAAGTCTTTGACTACTCACAAAGTGGGAGTGTTGAAGGTGGAGTATTACATTGCTCGTAGTCAATAGAAATGTAATTCTAGAAGGAATTGTAGAAGGTAGAGCATTAGATTGCTCATAATCAATAAAAATGTAGAGAAAGAGGCATGAGAAATAATAAAGTTAAAATAGTCCACTATGTTGATCGGAGAGGAATAAAAGTTATCCTATATTATTTGTATGAACCAAGGAAACGGGAAAAAAAAAAAAAAAAAAAGCAAAGCAATGAGAGCATAAGACCACCTCACTACAAACATTGTTCATATGCCTCTATGTATGTGTATTTGCTTGTGCAATCTCATCTCTAGTCCTATTAACTTCCAATATTTGGATCCGATCATCATCGGTCTTCCCCGACTCATTTAGTGCCACAATTGCATCATGCACCCTAGTGAACTTGTTGGTGGCAAACTTGATGTCTTCCCATTTTGTCTCCAACGGTCTGGTTGGGTGCTCCAAACAACCAACGAGCTTGTGACGAGCATAACGCGCCCCAACAATAGTCCAAAATATAGTCATTGCTTGCCCTATACATCTTTGTACATCTCTAGACGTGTGCATGAAACTATGGCAACATTGCGCCTCCTCCTCGGGATCAATTCTTTTCTCTTCTTTGCGCACCCCTGACGACACCAATATTTGCAACTCCTAGCATTGTTGATTAAGGCAATAGCAATGGCGGAACTCGCACGCTAATAAATGAGTTTTTCACAAGGTTGGAGCTTTGATTTTCTTGCGTAGTAAGAACTTATGGCATTGGCGAGTGTTCGTGGCTAAGACTTTTGCCAGGCCTGCCTTCAATAAATGCTCAATGTCATTGCCAAGTAGGATAGGGTGTTCAGTAGGGACACTCTAAGTAATGTTACGATGTGGTTGAATAATGTTATGATAGTCATTCACCAATTAGGAAAATGCCAAGAATTTAAGGGAGAGATATTTGGGAAATGGTAGAATGGCTAAGCACATGGCATGAGCTTCTACAGTGTGGGCGGCCCTTGAAGGACCTGGGTTGAAACAATTAAAGTAAACAACTGAACGTGATAGTAAAATGTAGGCAATGTCTTTATTGCGTTGGGATACTATACAGTCTACATTTTTACTACATTCTACACTTTACACGGTGGCTTGCCTTAACAATAGCCACTTTTTGTGTTGTATAGCTGCTCGCCCGACTGCCCTACCTCCCCAACGGCTAGAAACACCTACATGGTAGCAAAACTAGGCAGCGTCCCCAACTCAAGCCCTAACATTACCCAACCCAAAGGAGGTAAATGTTGTGCTGAAATCGAGGCATGGCAGTGGGTCAGCCCCTCGGGGGTCGGGTCCTGGCATGCCTGCAGCAGAGCCTCTGCTGGCCCGGGCTGTAACGACACTGTGGCACGCCAAGCTGCCCGTGCCCAACTTCACATCACATCACCTTCCATCATAGCATCCCCATGCCATGAGGACCATGTGGGGTTCCTAACCTAATCACCCTCGGGGAAAGTGTTTTGGGGTTCCTCTTTGAAAGACCTCCATCCAGCCATGGCTGTTGAATCATTGTAACCTACACACTTCGGATTTCTGCTGCAATGGACTGACTTGTGTCAAGTGATGTGATTGCAACAATGATGCGCTGAACGGATCAAAGGCGATGAGTGTTTGGAGCGCTTCTTCCCAAACACGTTGGAACCATGCCTCTCATTGATCGTAACCTCGGCATTTAGCAAAAAGTGTAGATTTCCGCCAGAATGTGTTGTCTTCTATGTAGTGAAGTGATTGCAAACATCCAAGCATTGAAGTTATAGAGGAAAAACATCATGTTGTGCGCTCAATGCAGAGATAGTGGTTACAATCATCATCACTGACTGTGTTTTAGGGTTTATTTCCAAATCTGGATTCTAGCATTGCTTCTGATTGATGGCATATACTCATTTAGGGTTTAGTTTGCATTTAAGCCGCAGTCCACTGTCTTCCATAGAACTTTAAAGAGCTAAAAACGGATCTGAGGACCTTTTGTCCCTTGTATGTGGATGTTGTCACTAGAGATTGAGGTCTTCAATGGGTGACTGTGTTACTTACGCCGTTGTTAAGTCATGTGTTGCATTGCACAACGACGTACACCTTCTTGCAGATGGACATCCTACCTCCAACCAAGCACATCGCACATTGCGTGGCCTGCAGTCCTCCTATGAGTCTACATATAAGGAGGTACACAAGGCAAACTTAGAGCGGCTCCGCGGTTTAGTCCAGACACCCTGAACCAGATACTTTCATGCACATGGATCTGACTTAGGCAACCCAGATCCGCGCCAAAAGGAGGAGGAACAGTCCAGGACTCATGCTCCATTTTCAGTAGTATACATACCAAGGGCAAGAGTGCATGATTTTGTGAAAGGTGATGAAGCTCGTACTAATGGTCCCTGCAAGTTTGTTTGCTGGGGCACTCCATCGAACCAACAGGGGAAACTCACGTTCCCCCATTGGAATAGCTATTCCGCCATCATGAGGTGTATTTGCAACCAGTAATCTGAATTCCATTGTGCATACTGTCATGTTACACATTTTAAAAATAAACGTGGCTAGATATATATGACTTATACATGTTACAAACAGTAACCTAACGTACAACCACTGCACGTACCACCATACTAGCGATCCATTGGGTGTATGGGCCAAGTTGGGCACCTTAGTGATTTCAAGGACTCTTCGATGTTAGGGTGCAAACAATGCAACCAAAAAAACACTTCATTTTCCCAATTATGGGTATTTGTTTTGGTGTAGTGTGTGTAATGACAAGTTACCTTGATTCGCTGGTTACATGGCGTTAATTCATTTTTTTGCAGGAATTGAAATTTGTCATGCACCTAAACGATTCTGACAACATCTGCATTGATTCAAACAACTCCAACCAAAAATCCATTTCCAAAACAACTATTCAAGGCCACGGTACTTCCACAAGCAAATGCACTGAAGTCCCATGTTACACTTATTATACACATTACATATGTCAAAGTTTATCCTTTAGTGTACGTGGAAGTATTAAAAATAACTTCTTAGCTACCAAAATATTTTTCTTCCTATGTAACATGTATCCAACTTGTAATCTAGCAGTTTCGAAGGTCTACAACTTAGGTGGTTTAGAATTTGTTTTAGTAAAGTCTGTGTAATGACAAATTACCTTGATTCGTTGGCTACATGGCGTTAATTCATTTTTTTGCGAGAATTGAAATTTTCCATGCACCTAAACGATTCTCTTAACATCTGCATTGATTCAAACAACTCCAACAAAAAATCCATTTCCAAAACAACCATTCAGGGCCACGGTACTTCCACAAGCAAATGTACTGAAGTCTCATGTTACACTTATTATACACGTTACATATGTCAAAGTTCATCCTTCGTTGTACGTGGTTAGCTACCAAAATATTTTCTTTCCTATGTAACATGTATTCAACTTCTAACCTAGCAGTTCCAGACTTGTAACTTAGACGGTTGTCTAGTGAGTAGCATCCATGACGGCCTCCTCTGCAATTTGGGATACCTCAGCAAATGTGTCGACGGTCATGACCACGGGCGCCTCGGCAGTTTAGAATTTGCCAACCACGTCAAGGTCCTCGGCGAAATTTTATGCTGCATTGAGTGAAGAACTAGGTGTAGGAGATACCGAATCTTGCCAGTCTAAATCAACTTGGGTCATCGGAATGTAGCATGGAGGTCCAACATGCACGTCTCCATGTGTGGAGGCCGCGTCTTCCGCATGCTTATTGGATTGTGGTTCCACTGGGGGCTGCACATCCTTTAGAACATCTGCATTGCTCAAATTTCTTGTGTTGCCGATATTAGTAGCATTGGTGGCCTCCACCTCACAGTGAAGCACATCCGCTTCGTGCTGATTGGGTGCTGGCGGATGCACTTCTGATGTCTTACAACGTTCTTTGACAATATTATCTGCAAGGGCTTGAAGCTTGTACAAGTACTCAGTCGGCTCATGCGGTGGGTCCATAATACCTGCAAATAAGTATACACGTCAATAACGTTATGTTCGTAACCTCAGGAAGGTATGTTAATAATAAATCATCATATTACAAATTACCTGGGTTGGCAAGGACATATCCGATGTCCATGTCCTCTCGATATTGTAGCCACCGTTCGTAACATGCAAGGGGGGGCGAATACTTAGAGGGACGATCACAAATCACCCAAGCTTTCAACCACAACTCCTTCTCGTGAAAGGCCATGTCCTGAACTGCTTTGAATTGGGTTGAGCTGCACCACATCCGCAATTCCGCCTACCATTGAACGTCGGGGTTCCTTAAATCCTTCCAGGCATCCTCCACGTCTGCAAGCCATTGTTTATGTGAATCCACCGGCCTAGATCCTGCAAATAAGATGAAACTTTCTTCTTTCAAATACGCCGTTGCCACCTGCCAAACATGTGAGCCAAATCCACCAACTTTTTCGGCGAGCTTCAGCCACTTCGTAACGTTCGCATCACTGAGGCCGTCCCAAGGGTACGATAGTAGAGGGGGCAATAGGTTGTAAAACTTCAGAAAACAACGAAAAAGAAGAACGGACCAAGACACAGGATAAACCCTTCTCACATGTGAATGTTGCAAAAGCAGAGCATGCACATCCCAACCCTCCGCAATTGAATGTGATAAAGGGTACGCAGGTCTGAAGGAGGCGTAGATAGGATTGGCCACAAAGGAGGAATAAAAAAGGTGCCAACTCCGACTAGCTTGCAGCATGCGCGGGTAATTATCGTCATCCCATTGCTTCATGGCAATGGTTTCGCCAATCTTTTTTGACGGTCGTCCTCCCATTGCTTTCGTTGTTTCACCACCTCCGCCTCATAAATATGTCCTGGACGTAACCGACTAAAGTAGTAATCTCTGTGGCTATAGCGGGGGCGTCATGAATCTTGCTAACAACATCCGCGACTGTCTGCGTGGTTGTTGTTCACGCGAAGGATTGGATCAAATGACACCTTGTCATTTCATAAAGAAAATAGTGATTAAACCCTAAAACTTCAGCCTCCTGATCTACAGCTCAGGCACCACATGTAGCCATCTTCACAGGCCTTCCCAACAGGAACTCATATGAATATGTTTACAGAAATAAAAACTGATACATTACTGGATGTTTTCAAATCCCCCATAACCATATATTTGCTTCAAAATGTGAAAGTGCCTCAGATATATGGGGGTTACAAGATTTGTGATCAAAAGAAACGAAACGACAGGGAAAACTAGGCCAACTTTACAGCTACTTCATCGGGCTTCTACCAGATCACCAGTGAGTTTTTCCTCTACAAGCTGATTTGCCAATTCCTGTAATTTAACTACTTCATTGGATTTTAATGTATCCCCAAACATTGTACTTGTTCTTGAGGTCTGAGGAAAGGGCAGCACTCACAAGAATGCGCCTCACGCTTGAGGGCGCACTGAAATGCGCCTTCCTTGACTTGCGCCTAGAGCTGCTCACACCTGCATCAATGATGATTACAATGAACAACTGATTCAAAAGATGACATACAGACACATCTGAACCGAAAATACCTAAAAATTAGGAAGAGTCAGGGACATGCTCTGGAACACCCACATCCAACTTTCAAAACCCTAAAGAGGAGCTAACCAAACTTAAACCCTACTTAACAAGAGAATTCCTGGACAACGGCTTATGGCACAACAACTGCCAATGATATTGTTGGAACGTCGTTGAAATTTCTAATTCGGTGAAAGAATCTTGATTCTCTCCGGCACCCTGAAGAACCCAATTTATGCCGTTGTCCTTCTCTGTCGTAGGCAGTGCAGGAGAAAGAAAAGCTTTGATGGAAATCGCTATGGAACTTGGCTAAAACTGCAGTCTTGGATGCTATTATGCAAGAAACAGAGCCCACCCCGCTAAGTCTTTTTGGCTCCCAAGTTAAGAAGGGAAGCCAAAAGGGTAAGCCTAATTAAATCCTTGTGTGGGATAACAATAGTTACAACTGCAACCGAAGTGGTTCACTCCTCCATTTCATTTAGCAAGGTACAAGAACCTGAATGACCTCACCCTTTGGGACGTAGACCCAACGGCAGAGGTTAAGTGGGCAATCGGGCGATCCAGCGACCAAGTCACTCAAAACTTTCCTGCACTTTAAATAGGAGTGATGGGATCCCCAAGAGTGTCACTATTGGGAATATAGAAGGATTCCGCCACATCCAAAGTTCGGGACAAGATCATACCAAACTTGAAACCTCCTCGACAAAGAAATTTCTAAACAACAGGTTATGGCGAAAGAAGCCCTAATGGTTATGCTTCGAGTCTTTGGTGAAAAAGAGAAGGGAATATGCCATGCCGCGGTCGCCTCCAACGTATAAAATCCTCCACAACTACAAACCAGACTTCAACTGAGTGGTCCCCCCGTCCCAGATCACCGAAACTTTGAAGTTTGAAGTTTGCACCAGACTGAATCGGAATTCTCAAGTTTTCCCACCTGGATCTGAGATCTGGAGCCGAAAGTTAGACAGCCGTAGTTAAACAGCTACTTGAGATGATGAACAATAATTGAAGGGTACTATTTATCCCTGTACACATGTTACAAACACAAAAAAATGAATAAATCACGGAACATCCACATTGGAGATAATAAAACTTCCAAATTCATCGCAACAACCGCGTACCAAACCAATTCGCATCACGGATCGGAGTGGTTCCGCAAAAAGAATTCTCTAGACACCGATGTTCAATAATCTTCTCTACAATGCTCTTCTCTATCTACAATGCTCTTCTTTACCCTTACACAAAAACTTCAGCTAAACCAGCAACCCTAAACCAGCATGCTTGTTGTGACTACTTATTTTCCATGCGAAGTTGGATTTACATTTAGTAACTTTAGTAACACTACAAATGGCAGCACAACTAGTACATAGAAGACAATCCATTTTGGCAGAAATCTACACTCTTTGCTAAATGCCTAGGTTACGATCAATGAGAGGCATGGTTATGATCCCTTCAGTGCATCATTGTTGCAATCGCATCACTTCATGCAAGACAGTCCATTGCGGCAAAAATCCGGAGTGTGCAGGTTACAATGATTCAGCAACCATGGTTGGATGAAGGTCTTCCAAAGAGGCACCCCAAAACACAGTCCCCAAGGGTGATTAGGTTACCTCGGTGGGTGGATGTCGGCCATGGGCCACATGGTCCTCATGGCATGGGGATGCCATGATGGAAGGTGATGTGGTGTGAAGTTGGGCACGGGCAGCTTGGCGTGCCACAGTGTCGTTACAGCCCGGGCCAGCAGAGGCTCTGCTGCATGCAGACCAGGACCCGACCCCCGAGGGGCTGACCCACTGCCATGCCTCGATTTCAGCACAACATTTACCTCCTTTGGGTTGGGTAATGTTAGGGCAACTCACACTACAAGGATGCAGGGCCCACTCGACATACCGGGCTGACAGAGAGGGCCTGCCGTGTGGAATAATTGCACACGGAGTGAAAAGTGGGGCAGCGAACACCAGAAACTAGAAAAAGCTAAAAATTCATCCTCCACATTATGCAACTGTGGAAGTGTTGTCGCGTCTTTGCCCTTGTGGATGTCCGCACTTTTTTAAGGGTGGCTCACATTCCAAAATTTTGCAGAGTACGTTTGAGTGGCATTTATTTACTGTACACTGCATACATGGGCATGAAGCCCTATTCTTGAGCGTGCGTTGTTCCCAATGAAGGTCTTCCAAGTCATCCCACCTGGCTGCGGCGTCTGCTTTCAATGAGCTACGGAAAATACCAAGTGAAAATTACATGTATTCTGCTTGGTACTGGAGAGTATTTTGTGTGTATGCTGCACCGTATTCTCTGTGTATGTGCTGCACCGTATTCTCTGTGTATATTGCAAAGAGAATGACTTATGGCCTGCAATTCATTCGACAGGGGGGACGTAGCTCTGTGGCAGCGCCACACCGTGTTACCATAAAGCGTGGCCAATGCGAGAACAAATCACAATTAAGAGGATGCAAGTTTACAATTGTGCATCGGGCAATGCTGAATATAGGTTGTATTGTATTAACAACAAAATCGTGGCCACATTGCACTGTTTGCTTGTTGCAGCATAACTGACTTACTATCGTGCCTGTGGACGCCTAGCACAACATCGAACTAGCATAGAGACCACAATGAAGGAATTCCCGAAGTCCCCCCCCCCCCGGCTGCACCAATCCTCAACCCATATGTTTTCGTCCATTTCGTCATTCCGTTTCACAGTTGTTTGCCCCGACACATCTCATGCCCTTATTGACGTTGTTCACGGCATTCGCATGCATATGGGCCAAGTCCAAAATCTTGGAGAAGGACCGCTCCCGCGCTCAAGCACGCCACTTCCACGTATGTGCGCCACTGTGGGACCGCTCCATGTTGCCACAGCAAAACCGTGAGCAATGCACACATCTTGCTACTGAGTCCCACTTTCCACAAATTGTTGTTCCAAAATTTCGGCTTGGGAGTATGATTGCCACAACCTGCCTGCCTTTACGACCATGTCTTCGCACCACAATGTGCACATCATCCTGGGTGGCCGAAGAACGAAACTAAATTCACAGGAAATCATACACCGAGGTCCCGCGGGCGACTAGCTCCCTCCATGCCCACTGAACAAACACACCTAAAGGTCAAGTCCAATTCCCATTTGTGGGGACGAGCCAATGCAGCTACAGGACCTCCGTCTGCAGAGTTGCGGGCCACCTTCATAGCCTGCGCCTGGTTGCTGGCCTTGGTGCATCGACCAAATCATTTTCATCTCCATGCTCCCGCCTTTCTCCTTCCATTGCTGTGAACACATCTCGGTCGCCGCTTGACTCCTCTTGCCCTATGTGTAGATCCTCCTCCGTGCAGTTCACTCGCCGGCCCCGCGCTTCCTTCTGCAGCACAACACTCCAGCCAGGATTCTCCTTGTCGGCCACGAAAAATACCTGTGCGCAGGCATGTCACTCAAAAACCGTTAGCATGTTTGGTTTGGCTAGTCTGCATAACTCCTTCCATAACAAACGCGACAAAAAAAACTTTGTACCTGGGAGGCCAAAGAAGGCAGTATGTATGGGTCCTGGTTGGAGCGAGGTATGGCGGCCATGTTGGCTAGCCAAAATCCATGAGCATCTCTGCGCAGCCGTGGCTGCAGCTCTGTGTGCTCCGTCAACCACGACACTGCCATCAACACAAGGTTCAAGGTGCCATAATTGAGGACCAATATGTCTTTCAATGTGCCTACTCTCCTCAATTCCACACCGTTGGTTTCACCCAGGCAACCTCCACCGCCACTGCGAGCCTGCAACTCTGCCACACCGCAGTCATATGTTACATGTGAGCCACTTCCTTCCTCCTCCTCGACCCGGTAGTGGGAGCCGTGGGAAACCATGCTGCGGAATGAGCATACCCGTGTCGATGGTCCATGCGACAAAGCTCGCAAGTCCTCCATGTCCGCCGCTGCTCCATCGGGCAACAAAGAGCACCGTGCCGACATCCATCTGGGGAATGGATCCACTGTGGCCACCACTGCAGCCTCCCTTTCGTACTCCCTGTTCAAACTGACAGTCAGACTTCTTATTGGCAGTCCGCCCAGGGAGCCAACCATGACCCGTATTCTGTGACTATGCTCACAAGCAGGTACTGTGCACTTCCAATTGTGCCTATGCATTATTGCACACACGGCCGATACCTGCAGCCAATACACGCCAACATGCCAGGGAAAAACCCACAGCCAAACTCATACCCTTCCAGGCCTGCATGGCATAACATTCGGCTACTGGTAAATTTATGTTTATGTTTATTCCTGTGCACTATGGCTTCATGGAAGGGGTTGGATCGAGCGCCTCCCATACCACCACCCCCCCCCCCAAGCACATTGTGCACTCCATTAGCCGTGCGCAAAGTGGATGTCATGGTATGTCTAAGCTTCGTATTCCTACTTCCAGGAAAAACAATTTAGGCATTCCTACGTGCCCCCATTTCTTGCCTGCATGACTAGAGATGTTACGGCTCCTCCTATGCCGTCCACACATGCAGGGCCCACGAGGTGCCACAAGACTCCCAGTTCCGCCCCACGAATATCCACATATACGCCATGTAAGCTACAGACGGAGGACGCAAAGTGCATTCTGGGAGGTACATAGGGTTTAGTCTCTCACCGTCTCATGTGCAGGGTGCGCTCATCATGGAGGATGATGTAATTGTGAGCATGCGCCACTTCCGCAGATGACAGGTTGAGGACATGCCCCCTCCCCTCAACGACGGAGCCCCGCATTCCCTGCTCCTCTTCGTCCTCCCAGACATGTCGCTTTGTGTAGGTATGGAGGTTCAAGTATTCAGTGCAAAATCCAAGGGCCTCCTCAGCTGCATACCCGCTGGCCATCGATGCCTCCGGCTGGGACCTGCTCCTTACAAATGATTTTAGAGTTCCAAGATACCTTTCGAATGGATACATCCACCGCCCTCCCACGGGCCCGCACAGCTCCAGCTCGTCCACCAAGTGGATGAGAGTGTGCTGCATGACATCAAAGAAAGCTGGCGGAAAACACACCTCCAAAATACACATTGTCTCGACAACATAAAGTCGCAGCGCCTTCAATTGGGACTTGTCCACCACCCTACTACAAATCATGTTAAAGCTTTTCCCTAGGCGTATCAAGGTTGTTCTTTGCAGGGGTTGTAGCAAATTCCTAATAGCCACTGGTACTATTTGTTGTAGCAAGCAATGGAAGTCGTGGGACTTCAGACCAAGAAATCGCGTTTTCTGAAAATGCTTACCCAAGGAGCTGCCATAGCCTGTCGGTGTCCGTATTCCACTTACCTCCTCAACGAACAATTTCTTTTCAGCATCAGTAAAAACATACGGCGCATGTGGTTTATAAAATCGTTGCCGGTTTGTAGTTGGCCTTAACCAAAGCTCCCGCCTCAGCCCCACCTCCTCCAGGTCCTTCCGTGTCTCGACCGTGTCCTTCTCACCAAATAAGAACTTTAATACGGCCTCCGAAATGTTTTTCTCAATGTGCATAACGTCCAAGACATGTCTGAGGGGCAAGTCCTGGGCACACACAATTGCCGACACAAATACATAAACTATTCTGGGATCAATTGTCAACATAATGCGAGGGACCATCATGACCGTGACATTTGTCATGTTTATGCAGCACAACAAATTTCATGCTACATCCAGGATATAAATGGCAACAAACAACCCTGCATGGGCTCCATAAGTGCTGGGCTAGCGACTAAGGGAGGCGACATAGAACAATTTCACTGTCCTACACCGGAAGATTCTAACATTATGTTGTGGGGTATCATTATAATGTAGTCATGACTCGTTAGGTGTCTTTTCGAAAATTATTTTCCAACAACCTTGCATACTAAGTGGTGTGCTTCTTGGCTCATTCTAAATATATGACAAGGCATGTTCCACGGTGACCCTTGTTAAACCTGTTTGACTATAGTGCAAATTTTTGAAAGAATCCAGGGAGTTTTGAAGTACCTTCCAGTAAGGCAACGTAAAAAACAGGGGAACTCGCTTCACACCGCTGCAAAGTGTTGGGTCTCCCTCCCCTCCCATTCTCCCTCCACAACGTGCATACTCGGCCCTCATGTAAGCCCAGCGGATGTGGCTGGCCGCATCCATGACAGGAGGTGTTGCGTCCAACTCCTGTGTGCAGAATACGCTAACGTCAAACCGGAAAGGGTGTTCCGGAGGCAGCCACATGCGATGTCGCCCTCCGAAAACAACCTTGGACAAACTCTCAGAGTAACGAGATGGTGTGTTTGGTCCACAAACAGGGCAGGCGCAGTATCCTTTGTTGGTGGTCCCCGCGAGCATGGCGTATGCTGGAAAGTCGTGGATACACCACAATAGAATTGCCCTGAGGGTGAAGCGCACCTCGCCACGCCATCGCGCTGCGTTGTAACACATGACACCATCCACCCATAGTTCTTTTAGCTCCTCTACCAAAGGGCTGAGGTAAACATCGATGTGCTCGCTAGTTACTGCCTGCGGACCCGGTATGAGGAGCCCCAACATAATGAAGAATTTTTTTATTGTGAGCCATGGCGGTATGTTGTAGTTCATCAAGAGAACGGGGCACAGTGAATGTGTGGACCTCTTCTGACCAAATGGATTCAGGCCATCAGCACACAAACCAAGATGCACGTTTCTCTTATCTGCCTCAAACTCACTGTAGTTTGCCCTAATGTAGTCCCACTGGGGAGAATCAAATGGACCACGCATCTTGCCATCCCCGGAAATGTTGTGACCATGCCATGTCATCAATGCGGCCAGGTGGGGTGTGGAGAACATTCTCTGTAATCGGGGAATGAGAGGGAAATGTCGCAGTACCTTTTGAGGCACTTTGGACAATCCCACTCTTCGGTACCTTGAGGTATGGCACGCTGGACATGCCCCTAGTTCTGCATTCCCCTTTCTGAACAAAACACACCCGTTCCTACACGCGTCTATTGCTTTGTACCTCAATCCCAAGCGGCTTACCATACTACTAGCAATTGTCTCGGTGGTCGGCAGAGAGTTCGGCAGAGGAAGAATCACTTTTGCCAACAAATGCAGCATTTCTGATATGCAGGCATTTGTTGCCTTGTGCGTTCGGCATACATTCAAAAACATAAGAGTCGCGTCTAATCTAGAGAGAGGGGATCCACAAAAGAGTGGTGTCTGTGACTCATCCTCCAAAGCACTGGCTTCTTCGAAACCAGGCTGCCCGTACTGGACATCGACATCAAAAACTGAATCCATCCCCATTGTGTCCCAGTCGTCACTTGCACCCTGCTCGCTCCGGCTGTCCCATTCATTCGCACTCTCCGCACTGCCCTCCTCGTCGCTCCCTGCCGTGCTCTCATTCGTTCTCTGCGGGCGCTCTTCTACACCCAAATGCCACAACCCCCCCCCCCTCCCCTAGTAGTGTGCTGACACTGCCTTCCCTTTGACATATAAAATCCATAACCATGCGTTCAACATTTGAAAGATACTCTGCTGGTGCCAAGCAAGGAATTGTAACTGACTATCTTATGTGCAGCCACTGCAATGTTTAGGGTTTAATTAAGTATGTAACTTGTGGCCTAACACCATGTTCTGGAGTGTGAGGGTTTAGGGGACATGTGAGGTAATGAATTCTCACCTTCCTGAGAGACGTCCATGCCGTCCAGGGGGTCGACAATCCTATCCGTGAGCAACGATGGACGGTCTTCTCTTGGACTTGCCCCAACATTGTCAGGGACATCCTCCACCTGCGTGTTCCCCTCCATTTCAGACATTGCATTGTCGTGCATCTCGTCGGCAGCTTCAAACACATCACGCACCAATTGCGCACCTACTTCATTCCCTTCTGCTGTCGCAACCCTTGCTAGGTCCCTTAATAATCTTGCCAATTTTCGTTTCTACCAAAGGTTACGAGCGCTAACCCTTCGCATTCCGCCATGCTAATGGATAGCTCCTCTTACCCCGGACCAATAGTTCATAGGAGGGAACCAACCCTCCTACTTTGCTTTCGGGACTCACCCCTTAATCGGTAACCCATTTCCCCAATGTGGACTTCCATCCATGGAAGTCCAATCCTATGTTGATCATCGCGTTGCCGGAGCAACACTACAACAACCCGAACCATACTAGGCAACTATGGCCTCACAATGGGCCAATGCCCATGGAGGCCGTGCCGTTCGGCCTCGGGTGGGTGAGGCCACACCACCTCACCCATATAAGCCTCTAGGACTTCACGCGGGGCCCCTACCCCACCGTCAACCAACCTCTTGTCTCTCTACCAAGAGTTGGGGCCAAGTGGACATTTTCCCTTAGCCGCTGGGCCTAGAACCCCCCCAGCAGCTTCAGACCATCATAACTTCCTTGTATGATGTCTGATTCCAGCAACCAACCACTCCATCTTCATCTACGCTTCACGTAGATGCGGATGGACTCCTCACTTGCCCCATTCAGGCAAGTGGTGAGGAAGTTATGCCTGTTTGAACCTTGGCAGTCCCGGGAATCACTCCCAGGCACTGCTGTACCAGGGCGCTGTCCCGGGACAGCACCCCACTCAAATGGCCATAACTCCTAGCTCACACCTCCGATTGAGGTGATCTTGAGCATTCTAGAATCACCACGCCATGAGCTACGCATAGCTCATGGCCTCACCCTCATGCCTCCTAGTCTTTGTGGGTGGGAGGCGTTCCCAACGCCCGGGGCCCTCACCCACACTAGGATCACTTGGGCCCTCTCACCAATGGCGCCACAAGTCCCGGGTGTCACTCCGGGGTCCCCCTTGTGCCCATGGTGTTTCGGGCACTCCTCATGGAGAGGTGCGCGACATCTGCTCTGCGGTTTCCCCATCCAATTTGCGCAACTGGATCCAGTGCTGCATAAGCTGCCTCCCACTCCTCATCGGAATTGTCCCTCGGCTCGCCCTGCCGCATAATTCCACCAGTTACGTCTCAGAGACCTCTAATGCCCCAAACGCACCACAGCTGGCATGTGTTCGCACAATACAACACATCCCTACAATCTAAAACCAGTGTTGCACTCGTCGGTTGTCCTTCTACATTAAATTCTTTTGAGGATTCCACACAATACACACTGGATACAAGAGCACAGAAATTGCCTGCGGCTGGAGCCTCTTCTGAGGGTGCCTTCCAAAGTCCCTGAGGTGTGTTGCGTGCGTTGTCCTCAACAGTGGTCTCCCGAACAGGCACAACGTGCAAGGGCACCTGCTCCTGGATTGTCCAGACCTCAGTGCACGTTCCGTCTCCCTCCTCCACATTTTCGCATCTCGCATTGCTATCCTCCTAGCATGTGAGGTGGGGAGTGCCCTGATTGAACTATCGCGTGGCATGTTGTGCGGGTGAACCTCCCTCGCTGCCGAATTATGTTTGGACAGCTGCACTTTCTTCCCACCCTCAGAGCTCGGAACAACCTTGCATGCTCCGCTCCATTACAGCAGCACTGCACATTTGTGGAGTCTGCGCGAGTAAGACACGCATGTCTTGTGAGATCCAAGGTGTGGACCCGGTATGAAGCCAACAACCTCGATCAACTTGGTGCTCCCTCAGCCCCAAACCCCAAACCCCAAACCCTAAACCAGTGCCCTCCACAACAATGTTGGCCTTCGATACACCGGGTGGCATGGGTCCATCGTTCCCCGCATGTGCGGTATGCTACCATGTTGGAAACCTAATCCATGTGCATTCCATCACATCGAATGCACATTGCATGCGCGGCATGCTAAAGCCATGTGCCCATGGAGGCGCCGAGAAGTTCGTTCTCAGCCCCACTTTATTAGTGGAAAACACTACACAACATATGATCCTTACTGTTCGATTACATTTAGTTTTGTTCCCACCCCTTCCATGTTCAACACTAATTTTCAATTTAATGAGTAGTGCTAGACATAAAGTAGCCGGCACCTTCCCTACTACCATGTCCCTTCTCTTATCAATGTTATTTTTTGACACATAACTTTACCAACATTAAATTTGAAGGTGTAACTTCCAACTATTTACATGTTGAAATTTAGTGTTTGAGTTCTCCACACTAATCATTTCCTTACTGAATACTGTAAACGACACCTGTGCTCGGCCGGGGATTCGTGGCACTCATGTATTCTCATTAGTGAGAGTTCATTCATCTTTGCGGATGAGATGAACCACTTTAGATACTTCCATACGTCGTCGGTTCCTTGTCTCAAGGGTTTCAAAAATACCAAGTTTTAGTAGTTTTAAAAATCCTATTCTAATATAATACTTAAGGCACTAATATAAAGGGGTATAGACATAAAAAAATAAAAAATGCCTCATATAGAAGCAAGTGGGGGCAACCTTCTAGAGAATTTTTCTAAACCCGACCCAAAATTGTTGTCCGCCTTGCCCAACTTCGAAAAAAACATTGCCCTTGCATTCTTGAAGGCCGCTTGACTACAAATCCCATATTGAGTGCACTTCACCTTCAAGGTCTAGAATCCAATATATATGTGCACTTCAATTAGTAAATCAACAATTGATTGGGATTTCATTCCGGAAGTGAAACCATCAATGAAGCACGTAATTAACTTGGAGGTCAAAAACATTACAAACTCCTCATTAACATTGAGGTTATAATTTTGTGACTTACCATTTAAAATTATATTTGTCATTCTAATGATAGATTAGTGCAAGTGTTCATAAGATGACCAAAATAAAACAATGAAGATAGAATATAAAACATAAAAAAAATTATATGAATATTTATTTTATTTTAAGATAATATAATATTAGGTATAAATAAATGATATGTTATTTGGAATTAGACTTGTGGGACAACGTTATGGATGGGGTGTACTCAGAAAATCATAAGTTTCTGACTATAGCCTATCTGAATTATTGCAACAATTTATCCTCGTCACATATTGTATTATCTTTAAAATCACATGGTGTATATTATTTATTACAGTTTATGCCGTTACTTACAATTACAGTTTATGGCCTTCGCGGCATGCCCATGCTTCATGAAAGCCATGGACATACCATGCCAGGTATTTGACACATGCGATACCATGGATCACCCATGCTCCTGCCCGTGCCTCTCCACTGCCCGCACGCCGCCGTGACGTCCTTCATCGACATTCCATGTGGCATGTGAGGGGTGTGGCGGTGTTGCAGCACTGTGTAGGGCGTCCGATCTGCCGTCGGTGCAGCCGACATTGCGATACTCACACCATGAATAGTACTCCCAGACATGGAGGTGAGCGATTGAGTTGCTGCGTGTTTCACCGGCATTCACATGCTTCGCAAGCTCCAATGCAGTCGCACATTGAATGTTTTTTTGATTGCGATGATTGTAAGACAATGGTGTGCGCACGTGGTCCTCCACAGTAGGGATCGAGGGAGATTGTTTGGAGATTGCATTGTGGCAGTGCACGCAGGTGCTGCCAGTAGGGGTGTGACGATGGGAGGTTCGACGTGGAATTGAGTTTCCCTATGCGGACGGGGGGGGGGGGGCCTCAGAGATCTGGTTGTTCGTGTAGGAATGAGAAACTCGCAGGTGATGGAATATGCAGATCTGCATCGCAAGGTTGACGCACTGTGAACGACCACGAATGACGCAAAGAAACCTCTTTCCTGCGCATCGGTGAGGGGTGCCGCAGTTTACAGCCACAAAGTTCAGAGCAGGTTCGAACTCTTCCCCCCAACCTATGTCCTTGGCTGCACCTCTCTAGTACGAGGATAGGCTGCACCCCTTCCACGTGTACACAGCCGTGCATGCCATTCCTTAGATCCGTGTGTGAGTAATAGGCCAACACGAATATTCTGCACATAGGAAATAGCTTGGGTCTTCGGGTCGGGACAATTGCGTGCATCGTGTGAATGTAGCAGGGAACGGGGTGGCAGCTGGTTTGGTGGTCACTGCGGAGGGTCCACAGGTGCACTATGGTAAAATTTCAATATGGCGATCGTAGAACATGTGTGCTGGTCGAGAGGACATGTGGGGCTATAGGTGTCATTCTCCCAACTGCCGATTCGCTTTGGGTATGGACATCACTTTGGGTATGGACATCGCTTTGGGTTCAATGGCCCCGGCGACATCGTCACATTGTCCCCATATTTCTCTGCACACATCCTTAAACCGCTTCTGGACTTGCTCAAATCATGATGTGAGGTGCTGAATTCCTCAATGACATTGGATTGACAGGGCTGAGATGTTGCGGTTGAAATGTCACATTACCAACATTACATTGTCTTTGCTGTGTTGGGCTTCTCCCAATCGAAGGGAGGGACAATAACAATCATCTCTTGTGGGATCCGCCCCTGCTCCACATGTTCATGCTCACATTGAACCTATGGATGAAGACATCTCCGTGTCATGGTCCACCTATACCGCGTACGCTGACACATTTGTCTGTGAGAATATGACGTCATGTGAAATTCTTTGGGAGAGGAGGCACAGCTGTGGTGGGATCCGTATGCTCCAAGTGAATACAGCATGCGGTGAACTGAAAGGTTGTTGCGGTGAATGACACCACAGGTTGGAATGCAGTGCATCTGAAACCAGGAATTGGTGACTGAGTGAGAAGAACACGAAACAGCAAAAGAGGAGGGACCGGGTAGAATTGTCTATTTGTGGAAACGAACGTTGTATTCATAGGTGGCACGTAGGAACAGGCAGGAGGAGCGACGAATGCGAAGATGGAGCGGAGCTCCTATGACCGTGTCTCAAGTGGACCATCTGCGTACACAAAGGCAAGATTAAAGCACAAGAATGCAGCATGATTTGAATGTAGACGTGTATGCAGGTTCTCTGGTTTAACAGAATGAAATGAACTGTGCAGGGAAAAGGAGAGTTCAGGCACCCTGCACCTGTCAGCAGGGGAGGATCAACCGCTGCACGTCCATCACAAGCAAGCCTTCTTACCCGCTCCATGGCATTTATGTCAAAACTTTTTGTGCTTTCCGAAGTGGTTTCCAGTGTAGGGATGTGGTGCCTATGTGCCTTGACAGGTGTGATGACATTTCGACAAGGGGATGGGGGATGATCACTTGGTGGTGGATGGGACAATTTGAGGTGGAGAGCGCATGAGGTAAACTGAAACCATGTTTCCATGTCAAAGTGTGCCCATGCTCGGATACGTGCGCATGTAAGAACCCGGGACACGGAAGTTGTATTCTGGAGCTTTGAGGAGCATGTGCCCGTGGTCGTGGGAAATGTGGGCAGGGTTGAGGATGACAACCATTTGTTGTGAGTGCTGCAGGTGGCGAGCACGAGTAGGGGGAGTACTGCTGCATGTTCCAGCAGAGGAGGCGATGTGGGCAATTCCACGACTAACCCTACACCTGTGGCGGGGGGCGGAACAAATGTGTCCAATTCTCGGCAACAGGAGAGACGTGGAACAGCAGAGGCCCCTCCGGCAGTCCTCGCCGTGCGGGAGGGGGAGCCTCTACCGGAGGGCTACACGCTGGTTGTTCGAGCCCCAGCCACACCAACAGTGGCATCGAGAAGCACGGAGACGCTGGCGCTCACCACCACACCGGAAGTTGCCCCCCCATTGGCGGAGGACATGGAGAGCTCCAAGCGCAAGGCTGCCGAGAGACGGAATTTAACACGGAGTGCAAACAAGCAGGCGAATGTGGCATATGCGAAGGAGGTAAAGGAATCGCTAGCGGCGGGAAGGCGCCCAACAATCAATGTGAAGGAAGACCAAACACACCTAAAGGCACGGTGGCATGCAGCAGCAAAGGAAGTGGCTTATAAACTTATGGACATGAGGAAAGAAAGTTGGAAAGCATACACAGTGTTTGAGAAAGCAAAGGTCCACAAAGAGCTTGATGAAAAATATAAATTTGAACCCCCTCTGGATCCCAGACGCATTGACAAGTACCTGGCGAGCCACCTGCGGAGCACAAGAGCAGTATGGAAAAGTCACTGGCTGAAGTACGGCGACGAAAATCGGCATCCGAATTGCCCAGAGGAGGCTTGGGCCAAATTGATCATGTGGTGGCCAACAGAGGCTTGCAGGGACCAATCCGCGGCAATGGCAGACCGGAGGTCCAAGGTCCACCGTGTCAGCAGCACGGGTCGCAAGCGACTGGTGGACAGAATGGAGGAGCAGGTACTGGAAATGATGATTGTTTGATTATGCATTGTGCAGCAAAATAGTTGTCCATTATGTTGGGAGCAGGAGACTTAGGAGGGAATGTGAGAGCCAGGAGGATTGATGCAGGCGGGAATTGTCGACGACAAGGCCCACTGTTTTAGTGGTTTTAGATCTTTGAGGCTTTAGGGGTTTTAGGAATTCTCGACGACAAGTGGCACAAGGTGGAACCAGGGTGCTGATGTTGATGTCGCTGTGTGTAAATCCCAAACAGGCGGCGCTCGATGCAACGGACACAGGGATAGCATCGGCATCAGAAGACGGGGAGGAGGGCTCATCCTATGACACAAGCAAGTCGGACGCGGAGGCACCCTTGGATGTACCCGCCAACAATAACGCCCAGAGGGGCTTGTATAGCCTGGAGGACATGAAGACCTCGTTTGCAGTTCTAGAGACTGGACAAAATGTCATAGTGCAGAAGTTGGCAGGTTTGGAGAAGTTGGCAGGTTTGGAGAAGCTGCTGAGTACTGTGGGCGAGGACGTGTCGTGGGTGCGTGGAGACGTTGGAGTCTTGCACGAGGTGGTGGAAAAACTTGCGGACTACGTGAGCAAGTTCAGCAACACTGTTGCTGTGGTGGATGGAGTGCCAGAGCAGCCATCCCCTCCCATGTCGGCATGGGGCACATGGAGAAGCGAGGAACACGCGAAAGAAGGAGAGAGGGCAGGGAGAACAACTTTCGTAGAGGAAAGAGCACCGGAGGTAGAAGAAGAACGCAGCCACACCCCTATGCACGAGGATGCTGATAGTTCTATACTAGAGACGCAGATGTTCGACGTCAACACAGACATGCACACAAGCATAATTAGTCTGGCAGACGAGGGAGAACATGGAGCGTGGTACAAAGACCATGAGGGCCGCCCGGCAGTGACTCCGCCCCCGGCAAACCAAACAGGAGTTGAACTTCAAGATGATGCGGTGGAGGCAGGTTGTACTCAAATGGAATTGACAACAGACGGCCTGCAGACCAGAACGGAAGCGCCGGGAAATTACATATGGTCATTGTTTACGAGCACAATCAGGGGTTTGCCCGCACCTGTGGTGGGAGAAGGCAAAACCAGTGAGGGTTGGGTGCAATCGAAGCGCGGACGGGCAAGCGGGAGCGAAGTAGCTGGGAAGGAACGCATGCAAAGTATGTCCACACATTCGGAGGAGCACACCAGCTTTAATTTGAATTTGTCGCCAGAGAATGTGGAGAGAATGGACGGCATGCAAGGAAGGGGGATAAACGTAGCAGGAAGTGGGAGAGGGTGGGGCAGCAGGGGGGGAGGCCGTGGAGCAGCCCGAGGCACAGGGCGTGTGAAGAGGCCCCCGGTGGTGCAGCCCCGGTACAGATCCAAGGCAAGATTTCCAACCCAGCACCCCAGATTTCATGCTTGGTATTTTTGTTTCTTTTTTTTTTGCTTCGGTTTCCTTTTTCATGCATGCATCATCATGGAGGGCCCCTGGAGCGCTAGTGGATGTTTTGTTGGTTTGCACATGCCTAACATTTTGGAAAACAGGAGCTACTCCGCGTAGGGGTGCGGTTGTCGCGCACCTCTCCATAAGGAGTGCCCGAAACACCATGGGCACAAGGGGGACCCCGGAGTGACACCCGGGACTTGTGGCGCCATTGGTGAGAGGGCCCAAGTGATCCTAGTGTGGGTGAGGGCCCCGGGCGTTGGGAACGCCTCCCACCCACAAAGACTAGGAGGCATGAGGGTGAGGCCATGAGCTATGCGTAGCTCATGGCGTGGTGATTCTAGAATGCTCAAGATCACCTCAATCGGAGGTGTGAGCTAGGAGTTATGGCCATTTGAGTGGGGTGCTGTCCCGGGACAGCGCCCTGGTACAGCAGTGCCTGGGAGTGATTCCCGGGACTGCCAAGGTTCAAACAGGCATAACTTCCTCAAGCCTTGCCCGAATGGGGCAAGGGAGGAGTCCATCGGCATCTACGTGAAGCGTACATGAGGATGGAGTGGTTGGTTGTTATGATCAGACATCATACAAGGAAGTTATGATGGTCTGAAGCTGCTGGGGGGGTTCTAGGCCCAGCAGCTAAGGGAAAATGTCCACTTGGCCCCAACTCTTGGTAGAGAGACAAGAGGTTGGTTGGCGGTGGGGTAGGGGCTCCGTGTAGAGTCCTAGAGGCTTATATGGGTGAGGTGGTGTGGCCTCACCCACCCGAGGCCGAACGGCAAGGCCTCCATGGGCTTTGGCCTATTGTGAGGCCATAGTTGCCTAGTATGGTTCGGGTTGTTGTAGTGTTGCTCCGGCAACGCGATGATCAACATAGGATTGGACTTCCATGGATGGAAGTCCACATTGGGGAAATGGGTTACCGATTAAGGGGTGAGTCCCGAAAGCAAAGTAGGAGGGTTGGTTCCCTCCTATGAACTATTGGTCCGGGGTTAGAGGAGCTAACCATTAGCATGGCGGTATGCGAAGGGTTAGCCACTTGTAACCTTTGCTAGAATTGAAAATTGGCAAGATGGTCAAGGGGGGGGGGCTAGCAAGGGTTGCGACACTTGGTATCAGAGCAGGGTTCCAATATTTTGAGCTAGCACTTTGAGGGAGACATGGCTATCAAACGTGAGGGTTATTATGGTGAGCCCGGGTTTTCCAAAAGGTTGTAAGGCTCAAATTGGAACAAAGATCATGTGTAAATGGAATTTGGCCATACCATTAGTTCTAATGACAATGGTGGGCATGATGGTGGATTTAGTAAGGAAAATGGTGGAGTCCTTTGAAAGGGCTCCCGCACACCTCAAAAAAAACATTTGGGGCCTATAATACCGAATGCACCCAAAACCTTGGAGGGCATTAATGTTGGATTGAAATTCCAATTTGAAATGCTGGGAAGGTATTGATGTTGGAATGAATTTGGTGGAAATGAGGCGTCCGGGCCTCTTAAGGCGTATATGCGCGCATTTCACACCCAAATGAATAGTACATCTTTGATGAACGAGCTTTCTAAGAAATGCATCGTTTTAGGTGGGTTTCAAAAGCGGGTGGTGAAGACCAAGTTCAAATTTCCAAAGTTTATTGAGGTTGTGGTGGGGATCATCAAAATTGCCATGAGCATCAAGGCCGATGACCCCATTAAGCAATTTGGCGGTGCGTTACAACAATGGACGTTGAGGGGAGATAGGTTCCCCGCCAAATAATACTTGTGCCGCGAACCGAATGTAAGACGATGGCATTGTGGCCAAGGCTAGTAGCCTTAAGCCGAGGCCAAGTCTTTTGTACCTTGAGGCTCAAATGAATGGGAGAAATGTCTCATGTATTGATAAAGAGGCTAGCACTTCTTCTTGAGCCCAAAACTCATAAGGGAGTTGGGGCTTGCCGATTGGTAGAGCGGGCAAGCCCACCAAGGTGAAGTTTGGAAAGGGCGAACCGCATGAGACAAAGAAGGCCGCGATGCATGTAACCTTTCAATGTGGGACATTGGATTTTTGTCAAAATTTCACACCAAGTGAAATAGATAAAATGCATGTCATTGTGAAGGCCGCCTTCTTTGAAACTCACATGATAGATGTGAGGTGCAAGCCGGTGTGCTTGCGGTGCATTATGATGTGTCATAATGGCAAAGAATTGAAGTTCAAATTAACAATGACTCCTATGGTAGGAGGACCTAAGTTGAATTTGGTCTTAATGGACCGAATGAAAAAAAAAAAAAAAAAAACATAATGGTCGTGGTTCAATTGGAACAACTCCAAGGAACGTATGGGGAGGCTAGGAAAGATGGGCCTCCCCCAAACAACATTGGTGTGATGTTGGTGAAATACAAGGATGTATTCACCAATGCGTTGCCCAAAAAAATTACCGCCAAGGAGTGAAAAATAACTTTGCTCAACGAGAGATTGAGTTCTTGAGGTATGTGGTGACAAAGGAAGTTGGTGGACGAACATGAAGAATGTCAAGGCAATCCAAAAGGAGAATTGGCCCTTGATTCAAAAGGGCTTAGGTCATTTGTTGGCCTAGCCAATTAGTACCACAACTTCATTCGAGAGTTTTCTAACGTTGCTAGGACCTTATTCAACTTATTGAGGAAAATGGCTATCCCAAGAGTGGGATGAGCCTTGTCACCAAGCCTTTGGGGGGCTCAAAAACAAGTTCTCTTCGCCGCCCGTGCTTAAGTTCGCGGACTTTGACAAACCTTTTGAGGTGCATACGGGGGCGAGTGACTTTAGCATTGGCGGATGTTGAGGCAAAATGGATGGCCATTGCATATAAGAGCATGAATCTCGATGGTTGTCCGACCTTGTCCAACTTATGCAAGAAATGGCTATCCCAAAAGTGGGATGAGCTTTGCCACCAAGTCTTTAAGGAGCTTAAGACCAAGTTTTCTTCGCCGCCCGTGCTCAAGTTTGCGAAATTTGACAAACCTTTTGAGGTGCATACGGGGGCGAGTAACTTTACCATTGGCGGATGTTGATCCAAGATGGATGCCCATTGCATATGGGAGCATTAAGCTTAAAGGTTGTCAAACCTTGTGCGACTTGTGAAAGAAATGGCTATCCCAAGAGTGGGATGAGCCTTGCCACCAAGTCTTTGAGAAGCTTAAGAGCAAGTTATCTTCGCCGCCCGTGCTCAAGTTCGCGGAGTTTGACAAACCTTTTGAGGTGCATACGGGGGCGAGTGACTTTACCATTGGCGGATGTTGAGGCAAGATGGATGGCCATGGCATATGAGAGCATGAAGCTCGATGGTTGTCCCACCTTGTGCGACTTGTGGAAGAAATGGCTATCCCAAGAGTGGGATGATGTTTGTCACGAGTCTTTGGGGAGCTTAACACCAAGTTCTCTTCGCCGCCCGTGCTCAAGTTCGCGGAGCTTGACAAACCTTTCGAGGTGCATACGGGGGTGAGTGCCTTTGCCAATGGTGGATTATGTGTAAGATGGATGGCCATTGCATATGGGAGCATAAAGCTCGATGGTTGTCAAAGAAGACAACCAACTCATGACAAAGAACTTCTTTGCCGTAGTACATTGCTTGAAGATGTGGCGACATTATTTGAGGTCGCACAAAACAAAGGTCTACATGGACAATGTGTCCTAAATGTATTTTGACATACAAGCGCAAGTGAGCGCCAAGTCATTGCGGTGGCATGATATATAGTTTGGCGCTTATGAAGGTGGATTTGGTCCACAAACCGGACCGTGGAAATGTGGTGCCGGATGCGCTAAGTAGACAGGAAGAGTTCCAAGCAATGAGAACCATCCAAACCTTATGGCTAATGTATGCCGGTGAGGGAAACTTGTGATGCAAGATACGGGAGGGGTAAATTAACTATCCCGAAGCACAAATGCTTTTAGGTAAGCTTCGCAAGAGCAAGGTGCTCTAAGAGGTTAAGTTGGTGGACGGATTGTTCAAGTGCAAGCAAAGTCGGGTGTATGTGCCACAAGGCAAGTTGAGGCTATCCATTTAGAACGAAGAATGTGATTGTCCTATTGCCGGCCATAGAGGAGAAAGAAAAAACCGCCATAGAATGGTGTCAAAGAGGTACCATTGGCGGTGCATAAAGGAGGATATAACCCACTTTGTGAAGGCTTGAATTAAAGTGCCAAGTTAACCGAACCTCTTACCAAAAGCAAGGCGGCTTCTTGCAACCGTTGCCTATCCCGTTGGAGTCATGGCATAGTATGTGTATGGACTTGATTACAAGTTTGCCGGAGTCACATGGGTATGATGCCATCTTGTTGATGGTAGGGCGGTTTGCCAAGTTGGCACACATGGTGCCGATTGTGGGAACCGCCACCGCGTTGGAGACCGCATAGCCTTTTCTCAAAGGATGGTTGAGGCACCACGGGTTGCCAAGAGTGATTGTGTGGGATCAAGATCCAAAGTTCACAAGTGCATTTTCAATGCATTTCTCTAAGGAGGTCGGAATGAAACTAAGGTTTAGCACGGCCTTGCATTCCCAAATGGATGGGAAAGCGGAGCGTGTGAATGGAGTCTTGAAGCAATACTTGAGGAACTTGGTGGGGGCGGACCAAAGAGATTGGGCGGACTATGTGGGTCGAGCGGAGTGTAATTGCAATGTAGCCACGCACTTGGCTACCAAGGGGTGGTCTTTGGTGGTGGCTTATGGAGTGGATGCGCTCCAACCTATTAACCTAGCTCTCGAGGGGGCACATTCAACACTAGAGTTCAACCAAGATGGTGAGGACTTGGCCAAGGATGGTAAACAAGTCTTGGAGATGACCAAGTTGTTGGTGGAGAAAGCCCGAAGGTGCTACGGAGTGCAAGTCAATGCCGGAAGACGCGAAGTGGAGAATGAGGTGGGCCTAAAGGCGTTGTTGAATGTGAACAACTTCACTTAGCCGGAAGGCCTCACTCCAAAGTTCATGTCCAAAATTGGAGCTCCGTTTCCCATTGTGGAACAAGTGGTCAAGGACATATATAAGTTGGAATTACCGCCGGAGATCAAAGTGCATCCGACATTTCATGTCTCATTACGAAAGTCATTTTAGGACGACACCTTGTGGCCCGATCACAAACAAGTGATTAGGCCACCTCCCGACCTTGTGGACATCATTTGGAACATGAGGTAAGAGGGCATCCTCAAGTGTAGGAAGCCCAAGTGAAAAGGAAAGAAAAAGTACAAAGGAATACTTGGTGAAATGGTGAGGATACCATGAGAAAGAAACCGCTTGGGTGGCGGCAAGAGACATGGTCAACACCAATGAATTGGTGAAGCACTTTGAAGAAACTAAGGCTAGACATTCCAATAAAAAGAAGCGTAGGCATTGATGAGGACATCAATCTCCTTTAGTGGGGGAGAGACTCTAGTAGCAAACATAGCTTCGAGGTTAATTCCTCCACAACATGCACTTGTTCTTTGGCTTGAGGGAATAAAGTCCAAACTTTAGTGGTGCAAAGAGAAAAGTATGAGATGAGGTCCTAGTCTTGTACTTGTGTTTGGTTAATGGAAGAGGGGGAATAGACATGCCAAACTAGGTTGGGTAAGCCGAGTAATTGGGGGCCATGGCTTGGAGGGGCCTTGGATAAAACCAAGAAACTTCTTAGTTGTGGGCTTGTCCGGGCGGGGACAAGGTGATGGCGCATGCTCATAAAAGTGCTACCCGCGAGCTAATGAGAGTTGGCGCATGGGAGTCATGAACCCATGTCTCGAAAGAGCAAAGTGGGAACCGAGTCGGGCGGGACTTGGCATCACCCCCGTGCGATCGAGGCGTGGCTTAACAATGGAAAGCCATCTCGGAGTTGCAACCGAGACAACTTAGTGGAAGCGTTGAGGTCTCGCCTAGATGTGTCATGTTAGGCTAGTGGAGCCTAACGGGGGAGGCCCCAAAAGGAGGGGCAACCCAAGTGAGTCCCAAAGTAGGTTGGTCTAGTATAGGTTAGGTCCTTGGAGGAGAGATCCAAGGTCGCTAACGGACCACCTAGGAACGACACCTTTGGGACTATGCCAAATTTGAAGAAGCATTGTGGGGGTCGCGCCCTAAGGTAACACACAATGCCGCACCATAGAGGATGGCAACTTGAGAATTGGTGTGCCGACTACGAGTATAGTCGATGAGGGCATCGACTCCGTTTGGTGGGGGTGAGTGTCGCGCACCTCTCCATAAGGAGTGCCCGAAACACCATGGGCACAAGGGGGACCCCGGAGTGACACCCGGGACTTGTGGCGCCATTGGTGAGAGGGCCCAAGTGATCCTAGTGTGGGTGAGGGCCCCGGGCGTTGGGAACGCCTCCCACCCACAAAGACTAGGAGGCATGAGGGTGAGGCCATGAGCTATGCGTAGCTCATGGCGTGGTGATTCTAGAATGCTCAAGATCACCTCAATCGGAGGTGTGAGCTAGGAGTTATGGCCATTTGAGTGGGGTGCTGTCCCGGGACAGCGCCCTGGTACAGCAGTGCCTGGGAGTGATTCCCGGGACTGCCAAGGTTCAAACAGGCATAACTTCCTCAAGCCTTGCCCGAATGGGGCAAGGGAGGAGTCCATCGGCATCTACGTGAAGCGTACATGAGGATGGAGTGGTTGGTTGTTATGATCAGACATCATACAAGGAAGTTATGATGGTCTGAAGCTGCTGGGGGGGTTCTAGGCCCAGCAGCTAAGGGAAAATGTCCACTTGGCCCCAACTCTTGGTAGAGAGACAAGAGGTTGGTTGGCGGTGGGGTAGGGGCTCCGTGTAGAGTCCTAGAGGCTTATATGGGTGAGGTGGTGTGGCCTCACCCACCCGAGGCCGAACGGCAAGGCCTCCATGGGCTTTGGCCTATTGTGAGGCCATAGTTGCCTAGTATGGTTCGGGTTGTTGTAGTGTTGCTCCGGCAACGCGATGATCAACATAGGATTGGACTTCCATGGATGGAAGTCCACATTGGGGAAATGGGTTACCGATTAAGGGGTGAGTCCCGAAAGCAAAGTAGGAGGGTTGGTTCCCTCCTATGAACTATTGGTCCGGGGTTAGAGGAGCTAACCATTAGCATGGCGGTATGCGAAGGGTTAGCCACTTGTAACCTTTGCTAGAATTGAAAATTGGCAAGATGGTCAAGGGGGGGGGGGCTAGCAAGGGTTGCGACAGCGGTGCTGGGTGCTGCACCCCAGCAATGGAGTACGACCGGTGGCGGAAGGAATTGTTGGGAGGGCGCCAGCTCCCAGTCGCACAGAAGGAGGCCCTTGCCGTAGTTTGCTTATGGAACTGTGTGAAGATGGCAAGCAGACAGTGAAGGTGACGAAGATACACAAGAAATGCACGGCCCTCATGTTTCCAGACGAGAATGGCTCCGCCGTGTACCTTGACGACTGTGTCGTCCCCCCTGCGCCGGCCGACACATACGTGACATGGTTGTCCATGTATCTGGACACGAAGCCAGACGACGACTGAGGGGCACGATGTTGGCAGCATGCACGCGAATTTTGTGAGCACAATGGTGGCCGAGTGATGCTGCACAGTTGTTTTGAACACTTGTGCATGGAGGTGCCAAAAGCCTCCCTTAATGTGCACATGTCAAGAGCAGACTAACATAGAATTTTTGTTCCTCATACAGAATGACGACTCACAGGGCACATGGCAGCAGTTGCGCATTGAGGTTTTGCAAAGGGCAGCACACCGTCGTGCATGATTTAGTTATGACTAGGTTATCACTAGGTTATGAACTAGTTATGATTCGGCGAAAGTGCCGACCCGAATGCAGTCCCTGTTTTTGGTTTTGCAGACACAAGGTCCTCATGTACAGTTATGTGGCAACAGTAGTGAGTGTAGGTGGAAGAAGCTAAGGCCTAGAATATGCACATCTGAGTTGCACAGGCACATTGATGGATGTTTTGGAGGCTGCTGGGCCCAACATGTCCAAAGTGCCCACCCAAACGCGCAGCCAATTTTGTGTTTTTGGTACAGATTGACCCCACATAGGGCACATGGAGCACTTACCCATCGATGTACAGGCAAGGGCAGCCCGGCGTCGTCACTGGAGCATGGGGCCCGAACGAACTGAAGTGTGATCCCGAATTCATATGCAATTTGTTGTTTTGCAGACAGAGGAGCGCGACATTTCGCTGTGTGGCAGCAGTTGCCAACCACAGTAAGGGGGAGGGGGGGCGAGCAGCAGCGGCACAGGGGAAACAAAATTGCAGCGGTAATTGTGCACAGAATTGTGGACATCGCAAACTATTGGGCTGTATCCATACATGGTGGCCAACAATATCAAATGTCTTATGCGGAAGACTGTAACCGAGTCGCCAGCAAGTGGGGGTTGCCTGTCGCAACTGCTGGGCGCGATGATTACACACAGACTTGGCTAGCACGAGCTGTGGTTGCCTGGAAGGACTTCGCTTCTGTGTCCACAACGCATGAAGTGTGTGCCCCGACTTGGTATGGAATGCGTCGCCGTGGCGGTGAACATCTCCCGTGCTTATGTGTGTGGAACCCTCCACCAATCTGCTGCCAACCCATGTAGCTACATATATCCCTGCAGCTGGTACACGGTCACACTGGCATTGTTATTTGTGAAACCGAAGTAGGGGCGTCGTTCTCGCCATTGTAGCATGCGAGCAAGCGATTGCATGAACACCTCCCCTTTGAAGGGGAATGTTTTGACAGTGCAGAACATTTTGCAGAAACAAGACTCACATACACTGGTTTTTTTGTATATTGTAAATACATGGTTTCCATTGTGCGGACTTTAGCAACCAGACACCGGTGTTGAGTGCCCTGGGAGTGCACGTACTTGAGTTCGAACAGGGTATTGTATACATGCCCACTGACTACACATTTTTCGAATACGAACACTACAATATGCAAATGCCGAATACTACCTGTTATTGTATTTCCAGTAATTCGTAACACACGCCCACGCCCCAACAACAAAATACAAGTTGTAAGAGGTGGAAAATAAAAACTCTGACAGGTATGTTAGCAAGGACGGCGTGCCTCCCAATTTTGGCGACGGTGGAATACATCGGCATTCACGCTGTCATGCATGGCTGTAAAGGCACCCGCATTTATATCGGCATTAAATATTTGTAATTAATGTGGGAAGTGGATGTCACTTCAAATTAACGCACACTCTTTCAACACAGTAAAAAGCCCAGAATGGAGACACACTTTCTACAGCCGTTTCGTCCAAAATAGGACTGGTCCAGGATGACACTGCGACGACACTCACTGCAACCGTCGGCCCGGTCCATGACATATGTCAAGCCCTGCAGGGGCTGTCATATTCTTGTACTTTTACAGTGGAAATGGACCCACATTCCTTGTAGTGTCAAGACCCGGTACTATCTTGAGTCAAGGGCCACAACTTTGAAGTTGATGTTGAAACACAAAACCGCATCTACAAACCACTTATTATTCTGTAAGTAGTTAAAGAGGTCAACAAAGTGTCTCGACAATCGACCCACAACTGTGGAAGTTTTCTGGTGTCTGGGCCTAAAGTAAATGGTACATGGCCCTGCATGCATCAGGCCCACCGAAGTTGCTGAATGCTCTAAACCTTTTCACCATAACAAAGCTGTCTGGATCTTAGCATATTATTATGACTTCAAAGTTAAGTATACCTGACAGTGTGAAGCTTGGGTACAAAGTGACTTTGGATCAAATCAGAGTGTGCCTTGCTTTGTTGTGATAGTTGACCAATATCATGCCGTGAAGGCACCCTGAAGGCACACCTAAAATCAGTGTCGGGGAAGATTTTTGGCCATAATCGGTCAAGACCTGGTGTTGCCAAGTCCAGCCAGTTACATGTCGAGATCTTTTGGTTATTCTTTATTGATATGAGGTGTATTCTATAGATTTTACTAAAACAATGGGTAGTTTTCTAAAGTCTTGAACGTCAACCGGTTATTTCTCCAACTCAACCACTTCGACGATAACTACATTGATTATTTCAATTATTGAGGGAGGGCTAATAGTGAGTGTGGGGAATGAGTGAATGTGATTTCTTTACGCTACGCCACCAAAAGATTTAAGAAACATTGTTCATCCCAACACTATTCACTAAGAGTACCAACACATGGCATTATTCACTAACAAGCATTTGTTTCTTCTATTTTAATCACTCTACAAACACCTTAGAACACGCACTAGTTATTTTGAATTTATGATTAAGGAGCATGTATTCATTATATTAGTGTCACTCTATTTATTAAAAAAATCAGCCCTCATAATCTTTGAGATATGGCTAAATAATGTGTGCTTCAGGAATTAGTACCACCCTTAGTAATGTGATAATCAATGTAGTGGTTGGTTCTCCCCGTTCATTGCCTACCTTGCGAGGATTTTTCCAAGTCGAGTGAAAGGCACCAAACCTTAAATCCTTTGTACAATTTATAACCTTTTTTAAGTGTTGGGGTCCGGAAGTTTATGCCCATGTGAAAGACGTGAAACCCTTTCATAACATTATTCAGCCATGTGGGTCGGTTCCATGACCCTAGAATATATCACCTAGGTTATGTGGGGCACCAAAAAACATAATAATATTCGTTCATTATTCATACATTCAAGCTAACACTTGGAAATTTGGGTGGAGTTATACTCCCAACACTATTCACATGGAACATTGTTCATCCCAATTTTATTCGCTGAACATACTATTCATAGAAAAACCATCACTAATAATACTGACATTATTCACAATATTCTTACTATTCATTTGGGCACTATTCATTATTTGTATTGGCATCAGTTTCTTCCTATTTTCTAAGTTTCTTCCCACGAAGGCAAGATAGTGGAGGCCCGTGTCAAATGCTAAATATAGCATGGAACACAACCATGCAACTAAATAATGTTATGCACTTAACCAAAGACAAAGTAGTCTTGGGAACATCTATATTAATTAATATGTGCGTGTAGGTTGCTTTCACGAATAGGTTACCACTTTACGCATGCATATAATTTTGGGTGATCAAGACTAGATTACAAAAACTTATAACATTGTTGATTATAGCACCCACATTAAATCAACAATTACTATAGTTTGATATTGTAGTAGAAAATATTCAAAAGAGTGGAATGTCGATATATTAGCATGGGGCAACATGTTTGCACATATCAGTGTAGATATGTTACAAGACACTCAAGAACAAAGTTAAGCGGATCATTTGCACCAAGATACATGTTGGATACCGGGCATTGTTCAAGTGCATTCTTTTTGTTGTAGGTTGTGGTTGGTGTTAAGGTAGGATTGTTTGAAGAGCATAAATGTCTTTGTAAACCAACCCATGAAAACTGACTAGATGGTCATAACTTGTGAGAATGGCAAAATGTCAATTCACTAGTTGACGTCAAATATGTCCTTAATACAACTGCAATCTTTTTGTCTAATTAGTGTGGGTACCATTCGGAGTTATTAATCACTACAACATTATATTGAGAGAATCATTTTTTACCCAAATAACATGAGTTGTTAGTATGCACACCGCAGAAAATGATATAAACATAGTTGATAAAAAAAAATGATAATATCAGTAAACTGTTATAGTAACATGCAACTCCGGATGGTAGCCCACACTAATTAGACAAAACAATGTAAAAACTTGTCACTTGCAACAAATTGAACAAGAGGGGTAAGGGGTGACAAATGACGCACCATATGGAGCTTGAATGATTATCAAAGATTGCAAAACAACTAGAAGCCTCCATCCCACCCTAAGACATCTTCATGATTCTCATCCCTGTAAAGTTACATTGGGAGGTCCATTTGTAAGAAATTAGTCAACAACCAGCACAAAAGAATTGAGAGTATTTTGGGTGGGTGGAGTCAAAGTTATGCCATCAAACGCTTGAACTTATAACTTATATGCTTCAAGCCTCCAATTAATAGCCTACTCCACTCGCACCCACACCTTGCATATATCCAACTTGTTGAAAGCGTTTTTGGATGTTGGTCAGCCCATGGACCCATTTCTAATCTACCCATATGCCTAATAAGTATGTATCTATCCACATCACCAAGTACCATCTCTTTAGTAGGTATTAAAGTACATGTACATTAAAGTAGTCATCAATGGGCATGAAGTAGGCATGCCAATTCATGTCAAGATTGGAGTCTCTCAAACAAATGACATCGTGATACAATCCAAGGTCCACGTAGATGATCAAGCTGTTGAAATCGATGGTAATAGTATTGTTGATAGCTAGAGTGACTATTTCTCCATTCATTGAACCATCTAGAGTGGTTGGGGTCTTTGAATGGCCACGTGATCTTGACGAGGGTTTACATTGCTAATGACTCCTTCTAGACCTAGCGCCTCACGTTCATATCTTTCAAGTGATCCAATCTCATGCAATATAGCGTAATTGATGCATGATGCGATGAAAACTGCAATATCATTCACAACACTTTTAGACCAATTTCACTTGAATGCTTCAAAAATGGAAGTGTTATCGTGCTTCAAAGGAGGAATGCCAAAAGTTATTGTTTAGGACCAAACTTTTAAGGGCGTATGGCTAGAGTGTTAACTTCACCCGTTGTCCTAGTGTAAGAGATGAAAGTAGGACAAACACTTAAGCAAAAATCATGGAATTCATCTGGAGTGAAACTAGCAAAGGATTTGAACATGAGGGGGCTAGCCGGCATACAGTAATCTCCTGCTTAGTACGCACTTTGAACCAAAGCAATCGGTGCGTACTTAGTTGGTAAGTGCGCACTTTACTCATATCACTTTCTAGACCCTCTGATTTGATGAGTCGCAATAGGAAATGGATGAAACCTCAGGCAACCCGTTTGACCGAAGCCCAACGATGTGAATTCGTTGCAAAGCTGAGCAAGCCGAACATGCCGAGCAAGCAGGCGTTGGGGCCGGAGTATGAAGTCAATGAAGGTGCCATCTGAATAGGGTGGGGCAATCGAGAGAACATATTGCAATGAATCATTTGTTGCACGAGCCTATCAAAGCATTTGTTGAATCTAAAAGTGTTATTGACTTCAAATGCTTCGAAGCTCCACACAACATCGTCTTCAACATCGACGACCAATTGTTTTGCTCCGATGTTCAAACAAAAGTTATCAAACATATGTATGATGAATTACGACGATCGTTTGAGATGTTTTAGCGCACTGTTAACAAGCTGACATTGAATGCCAAACATAGAAAATTCATGCATTTGTGGAAAATGACTCTACATGACTTGTTCAAACAATAAAATATGAACCTTACTTTCTATCAAAAAATTGCGCACTTAACTGGGATGCGTACTTAAAGGGTGTGTACTTAAGGTAGAGGGGCCCTTTCCCGCTCGGGTCCTTAAACCGCTCACTAGACCTATCCAAACAAGAGGTATATTATAGCTTCCAACCTCAAATTTCTATTTAATCATGGTGTACATTTTTGGGGTGAGTGGTTTTGGGTACCCCTATGAGTTCTCCTTCCAAAATTCATAACTAATTCAATATTAATCCAAAATTAATTATTCCAATTGGTCCAATTTCCAATGTACTTTGCACATCTTCCAAGATTGATTCCCCCTTAATAACTCCCCAATGAACATGCCAATCTGAAATTCGAGCGGGAAAGGGCCCCTTAAAGGGTGCGTACTTAAGCAGGAGATTACTGTACTAAGTGGCAGGTCTTTAACGCCAACTTCACGATTAATTGATGCATGGGCACCCTCTTTGAACTCGTTTGCATTGAAAAAATCTTGAGTTTGGTTGGCAGCAAGTGCAACCTCAAAGATGAAAACATAATCATTGTTCAATTCGCCAAAAAGTTCCCCATCACTACTCGAAATATCATCCCAACTTAAAGAATCGGATGGGAGTGAGGTTCCCTCACTCTATTCATGCTCATTCTTAGAGTCACTCATGACTACGACCCTAAACCCAAACATGAAAAACACACTGAATAGATGAGCAACGAGATATGACCCTACACTAATGGACCCAAGGTTGATGGTTGGGGTGAGGATGACCAAGAGATGCATTAGTATTTGCCTTATTGAAGCTAATGCATGTGGGACCCAATGACATACGGTAGGCACTAACATTGAACACATCAATTTTGTGTTGGGATAGAACATGAATTATTAGAGTATAACATGAGATTGCATAAGGTTGAGAGGTACATCAATTGGGATATGGCATGACCTAGTGATGAGACAATTGTGGAATGTACTTATCATCCATCCAACATATGTCATGACAACCCATTTGGTCCAATGGAAGTTCACCTAAGAAGTTGGGGCATGGTGGTTTTTGTGATAAGTAACAAGTGACACTTTGTTACTAAGTAACACATTTATATGATGCACTAGCAATACAAAGTACACAATACCACACGCGAGATACCCACATCTTTACAAACAACCTCAATAGTATATACCTAATAAATAATCACGTACGACACCCATCATCCCAACATAATCACCCAGACAAACTACTCGTAGGCGCTATAGTCAATCATATAACATGGTCCATGCATAAAATCACAATTCAAAAGGTCAGAGCACACACATGCATAATAGGTAATGAAATAGCAAATCAACTAGCAAATGATGGAGCTCTCCTAAACAAACCTCCCAAGACACCCAAGATACATACAACCCATACTACACCATATTGGCTCAACGGGGTCCCAACAGGCACCCACACGGGTGCTATATAAAACCTACAAACATACATCAACAAAGAGCATAATAACCGAGAATTGAGGCTCGCACAATCCAAATTCACATACATAGACAAATGGACATCCAACGACCAAATAAACCACAAACTCTCTAACCAATATTGGAAAAACCCCAGGACCACAACGCCCAAATCACACAAACTCTAAAATTCAGATATGCACAATACATGGGTAACCACCGTAAACACATATTCTAGCCCAACTTATACTCAAACCCCAATTGTACACTATGCCCCAATAATACCATAGATACATGGCCGCACTTACTATCCACATGTTCAAACCCACACATAAAGGGACTACGCATAGCACGCCATAATAAAGCCGTCCACCAAATCATACATACGCTCCAATCAAGTAAACACACAAGATACTATACACTCGTAAATGCAGGTCACCAAAACTCCAGACCACAAGAAAACACGGTCCCACAATGGATACTCCAATGCACATGCCCCACTACACCATGCACATGCTTAGCTAGGTTGAGACTAGACATACTATGCGTACTAGGCGCTCCCACAGACAATCAACCCCCCCAAGGCCCACCCCATCACATACCATACAATTTATTGAATTCACCTACTACCATGACAGATTCCCTAAGAATGCATGCAATGAAAAAACTACTAAATACAACCCACTCGTAGATACACTCATAAGAGCTAGTTGGCAAGTCAACCCTCTCATCACCATCACAACAGGTGTTAGAGGGGCTATTCACAAACAACCCATTAAGGAACTAGAAAAAATAAAAATACCCAAAACCGAAATAAAAACGCTTATGAAACACCTACATCAAATTGCCATCAAATACCTTACATATTAATACTAAACAAAAAAAAACTAGAAAATAGACAACCTCCAGTAGACCCCAGTAGGGATAATGTTGCGTGCGCTTCGAAAAAATGAAGGAGCCCACCTTTTGAGAGGGAGAAAGTACCCTTACGGTGACACTCGGTCAAACATGATCACGGTACAGAGGAACGGGCTCCCATTCACGTATGGGTAAAAAGAAACCCCAACGTTACTTTTATTTTATTTATTTATGATGTACTGGTTGTGGGCCCACTTTTGATTATGGTAACCATACTTGAAGGGCTTCTTGCCTCAATAATTGTTGTCACAAAGGAATGTTGATATCTTAATTAAAACACATGTCATCCCAATCCTACATCTTAGTTGAGTGTGAAGTAGCCACAATTTGTGATTAGCATGGGTTTTTACTACGGTGTTTGTTTGATCCTCACACATGCAAAGTATATATATTGGACCACTCAAAAGAATTAACCCTTAACACTCGCAAAGCTTATACGGTGGTATGTCACCTTGGGATAACCCATTGGGGAACTCACACATGAGAACCATATGCCTGCTCGTGAGAACGTAGTTTCCGTGCAGTCGAATGTGGTCATGAAATGGAGTTAACTTACCTAAACATGGACCATGGTACAAAGTAATCTCATAAAGCTTGGGTACGTTACCTGTGAGCTAGCAAACTCTTAATACCGTGCATTAAATAAAGGTCGTCACCCTACTAGGCCTAGTTCAACCCTAGGTTTGTATGGTCACCGCCTAGTTGTTAGCAATCAATGACTAATAAATTAGAAACACCTACCCACCCCTCAAATGAAGAGGTGAAAACATGGACGCATGCCCATAGTCGATATCAAATTAACCAATAATTAAAAGATAACTCTATTGTTGCTCTTATTGCGACACTAGAAGGAATGGGCCGGGGGTCCTTTCTAACATACCCCTTTGACACGGAGGGCCCCCCCGTGTGGGATATTTCCACACGCTTGAATTTTGAGCTTGAATTTTGAGCTTCGCGACATAATTTTTACATGTGTGGGAGTTGTGTCACTTTAATGTCATGCAAAAGGTCCATGAAGGAATGTTCTATAATTAATTAGTTTTATAGATCTTCTAGCTAGACTTAGACCTAGATGTAAGTCACCTACTTCATTAACTACCTAAATGTGACTCACCTACTTCATGAACTACTAAGGTAGTGTGAGGCCAAACCCCCCACCCTTAAGCGTCCGTAGTCCGAGTAGTGGGTTTGGGCTCACATTCCTCCGCGGTATTGGATTTGGACTTGGATGAGTCCATAGTGCAAGGTTCACCCTTCAAGTGGTCTTGGATTTAACTGGAATTTCACTTTTAACAACTCAATGTACGATTTCAATACGTATGTGGAGAATGCACAAGTTAACTATGTTATTTTAACCTCCTTATGCTCGGGTGCTATTTTGTCTTTGTTTGCTTCTAACGTCCATCCGGCTGCTTTAGCTACACAAGCCCTTAAGGATATCCCTCTCCTAAATGGAGTCCGTGCCGTTGACTCTATACTACTACTTGAACTATCACTTGTGTATTCCGTATCGCTACTATAAGAGGTCTCACTTGGTGTCTCCATACCGTACATAAGCCTTTAAGTATTAAGAAATACTTATGTGACTTATGTCAATCTCTCCCTCGCACCTTTGGTCTTTGCTTCCTTTGTCTTGCCATCGCGAGAGTGCTCCACATTCTCCATTAATTTGTGCACGTGGTTTATTTTTAAAGAGAGGATGCAAGTGTTAAAAAAACACTATTCTCTATAGTCATCTCAAATACATTTACTTGTGAAAGCCACACATAACACTAACTAGCATAATGTAACTAACTACTTGTCTATGAGCTAATTAGGTAGGCTATCTACTAAGCTCCTTCATGAACCCATCTCTTTACTTTCTAATTACATAAACCTAGCTCCTTCATAAACCCAGCTCCTTTATAAACCCAGCTTCTTAGCTTCTAACTAAACAAACCCAGCTCCTTCATAAACCCAGCTCCTTCATGAACCCAGCTCCTTAGCTTCTAACTAAACAAACCCAGGTCCTTCATAAACCCAGCTCTTTACTTTCTAACTAAACAAACCCAGCTCCTTCATAAACCCAGCTCCTTCATGAACCCACAACTTTGTAGTTGTAATCCCCAACTACCTCACTAATTATTCAAGCCCTTAACTAATCTTCCTACCTAATTTCCCTAATTCTACTAACAACCCCTTTCTAATCACACAATTCTTCTCTAATCCTAAAATCCTAAAATCCTAGAGAGGAGAGGGGGAGAGGGGGAGAGAGAATTTCCTAACTTCACTAAGACTAACTAATCCACACAAGTATATTTTTGCACTCATCACAACATCAAGTGCTCAACTCTTAAACATGGAACTTGCAACCACGTGTATTCAAAACATGAACTTTAAGTACCACAAATTGGAATCATGAATTAACTTTAAAATCCTTCACGTCAACACTAATTCTACCAAGAGGTCAAGCCCTCTTCAAGGCTAACAAGCCTTGGCTCTCAAACTAAAAACTAAGCACACACATGTGCTCCAATATGGCTTCCCACACCCACACTTATAACTCGTGGGGTGCCTTGGAGCACAAAGGAAAGAGAGGATGAGTGAGGGAAGAATGAGGGATTATATAGTAAGCTTGAGGGGGTGAGCACCCTCAAGGCTCACGATAAGCCCTTGAGATTTCCTCCTACTTAGTAGGCGCCAATCCTATCTTCTAAGCCTTCCTCCCTCAAATGATCAACAAGGATCCTAATTCGAACATTTAACTAGCCTTGGCTTTCTACCTACCACACTTTACCAAACTTGGGATGCTTCAACCCAAACTTAGCCTCCTTCGCTTTCCGCCGCCATAACTTTCTCCCCTTACTTTCCCAAATCGTCGCTCACCACTTAATTCAAACCACGATGCTTAACTCGTGATTTGATTGGTGCTTTGAGAATTTGCTTATCCTCCACCTTGCATTCTTCCTTGGGCCTTCCCCATTAAGTGGCCATGATGAGGTGGTCCACTTGTGCGCTCCATGTGATCCTCCATTCATCCCAATTCGAATGCACTTGCCTCTTGAGTCACTTTGGTTGTCTCCATCCATTTGTACTAGCCTACTCACTAACTACTCAATCCAAGTTCTCCTTACCTATCCTCATTCACTCAAATCCTTCCGAAGGTAAAAACACAATAACAACTCACATCCTAGCCTCTTACAACATGGTACTTCTAAGACTAACATTTCACTCTTTTTATATTTTTGTGAAGTAACATGCTACTTCAAAGTGCATCAACTAACGTTTCAAGGGTCTAAGACTAAATGTGGGCACCCTTTTGGGCTCACAGGTAGGAGAGCGGCAATTACCGCATACAAGTGTATATGAGCTCATGAGCTAACACACACGTTCCTTGGGGTTGACAAATAGGAGATGTTGAATTTGTTAGTATAAGTACACATCAGACAACTCGTGATGCGACACCTAGAGATGCATTACGAAGTAATCAGGGCACAAGATGTTGGAATGAATCAAAACGTCTACTATATGTTGGTAAAAGGTCACGGATGCCAAGATTCAGATTTGATTTGCAAAAACTATTTCTAGAAGTTGACCAATATGACCCAAAAATAATTGTTAGCTAGTTGGAAATATGCATGGTAGTATTTGTTGAGGAAACATTCTAGGGATGAAGGACTAGTTTGGCAAATGTTTTGGCAAGTGTCGGACATGACTTGTAGTGAATTAATAAATGGAACAAGGAAGGAATGTGAAAACCCATTAACCATTTGGCATTTCATGATGTCAATCTTTAAAGGACATAGGGGCTCATGTGTGATCTATAACCACAATTTCTATGAGCTACATTGACTTTCAAAATCACTTTTTAATATCTATATGGGTTTGAAATGATTTCTAATACATTGTCTTATATCAAGGAGACAATGAAAGTATACTCACTTATAGCATTGAAGATTAAAAAAATTAAACAAAAAATTAAATTCAAAGTATGTGTTTATATCCAAGGGCATCCAACTTGTGTATTTAAATCCAAATATTCAATGAAATTAGGGGATTCAACTTATTATGAAAGTGCATCAAAAGAATGGGTTAATTCTAGATAGGGTCAAATTTTTCACAACTAACTAAAAATGGAGGTATGTAGCGCAAATACACATATAAGGGTTAATTAACAAAGATTAATTGACAAAAATTAGTTGTGATGGGGAGTGGCATAGATTGGGGGGGGGGGGAGGGACACATGGTTAACATTCATGCTTAGGCAAGTTGGGCACAAGCTTAACATGTGGGCTTAGGTTGGTCCATGTTAGGTGGGTTAGGCTTACACTAGATGAGGGGTTAGGCTATTTATTAGGGATTGAAATAGGCTAAAGGTAGATAATGATACTAAAATTGAAAAATAAGAAATAAATTTTATTAAGTGTTTTACATCTACATCCTTCATGGCTTAAGGGACGTTAATTCATTTGCACAGGTGCATTGGGTCATGACAATATGGGTTGAAACTAGTATTGTTATGTGAGACCCATACAAATAAGATGATCACAAAATAACATCAAGATTTGAAAACTAATCACACACATAGTATTACAATACACTTGAGGATTTGTGGCTAGGTTCTAACTACACAAAGTTCAATTATGATATTACCAATGATTTTGAAGGGTCATTCTAATTATTTGACATTCATTGTTTCTTATAACTTATGAGGTGGCCCTTATTTTGTTTCATTGCTAATGCAAATGAATATCTATTGTTTTTCTAATGGAAATAAGCATTCACCACCACCACCATCATGTTGCTACTACTACACCACGTACAACATCAAGAGAATGCCAATGAGTGAGGTACTAGAACACCAAACAATATAAATTGGACGTACAGTAGGATCCAAAACATTAATCAATGTAGCTTGCAAGCTTTCATTCTATTACAAGTAACTATCTTGCTAACCATTGCAAGGCTACAATCATCCGTCAACCCCAAAAATCAATTCCACCCCTTTCAAAGTGCTTAAGCACAATATCTCTAAAGGTGATGACGTTCTATTTGATTAGATTCATGTTGAAAGTTTCCGTTTGTCATGAACATGGGCTTAGGTTTCGAGCATCACTTGTGCTTTGTTCTCGAGCTACAAAGCAAGCAAACCCCATTGTATAATGTAAAGGCTAATTGTGAGAGATGCAATATGTGCATTATGGGCCTCAAAACATCGTACATGGGTGTTTAAAGTGACACATTGCTATTTAAAGCCGGAATGTCAAGAATGACCCCACATAAAATCAATCATGTTTATCAATTACATACTTTCCATTATGCATACAAATGTGTGGAAGGAATTAATGATCGATGTTGGTCAAATAAATGACATGCATTCAAATACATACCATGTATATCTTGTCACCATTGTCACATATTGAAATTACTCCGGTTGATCTTCGTCGTAAGTTGTGTTGAATGAAGTTTTGTTCTTATAGACCAAGTAAATATGATTGTTATACTAGTTTGAGGCTTGATACAAACTCTCATGTAGATCATTAGAAATTACATTAGTGCCTTGACAAGCTGAACCACACACTTGGAATGTCAAGATTTGTTGGAAATAAGTTTTCAATAGATGTTGAGCATTTGCTCGAGGTGCTTCCTAAGCAATTATCCGATTGAGGATTGGATATTAGACCTATTGTGAGGAAATACTTGAAGCCATATTCAAGTGAAACATGGAAGTGTTTAAGAAACATGGGAAAGAGATTCAAATTTGAGGTGGGTAAGCTTGAGATTCCCAAGTATTTCAATATTGTGGACTATCAATGACATTTGTTCTTTGGAGTATGCCCCTATGTAGTATGGGAATTTTTGGTTATCACATGTTCACCCTAGTTGTAAGAAATGGACTTTTAAAATTTGTTTTTAAAAGAACATTTTAATCCTAAAAGCAATGTGAATTAAAGGTTGCAAGTGGTTGCAAGTGGTTGCGAGCAGTTTTCAACGCACTAGAGGTTGCACATGAGTCCGACATTATATGAGCATTGCCAAAGGCTAGATGCCATGGCTGGGAGCCCTGGCATAGTGGGGGATGCCCGCCCTAAAGCCCAAGGTCCAACAATCCCGACACCCTATAGTCGGCGGACCCACCCCAAGATTGACCCCCTGCCTGGCTTACACCTTGCCCGGAAATGAAATAAAACACCAAACTAGTACGAGATAATTAGCAAACCCAATCGATGTTAGCATTAATGTATTTTTGAATGGTTGTTCTTATATCTTTGTTATTCTTATACATATCCACATACCACTCAATTGTCGGTGCATGAATGTATATCTATGTTGGAATTATTGGGTTCTTTGAACAATCAATTAAGAAGATTCCACAAAATCCACAAATACCTACATGCATTGTCAAGGTCCAACAATTGGTATATTGATACCATTGGATTTAGTGTAATTATTTCAAGCGAACCGTGCGCATGAATAACACGACCACATATCATTTGAATAATTGGATGCTAACAAAGCTCTACTATGGATGCATCATTGTTCCTCAATTATTGTGTGCGGGTTTGAGGTTTCGTGTTTAAGGTTGCCCTACATATTTCCATTGTCCGTCATTAATTTCTATTTCCATTCTCAAATGCTTTAGATCTTTTAGGGTTTTTTTTCTTATGGTGGAACTTTATTGATAGGACCTTTGTGCGAATTGTTATAATGTCTGAATAGTGGAGGGCTTATTACCAAAGTATTATGGACAATCTCGAAGATGATGAGGAAGAAGAATACATGATGAACCAATTAGTGTACATGAACCATATAAACTCCTTAGATGATGAACCTCTTCAGAGGGGTAGTAGCCGACCATGTAGAAAACCAAACAAAGACATGCTTGCGTTGTTTCACGCATAATTGCATTACAATGATTATTTCTCCGAAACACCCGTTTTTTATTCTGCATCTTTTTGCGGGGTTTCTAGGATGCGTAAGTGTATTTTTTTTGCAATTGCACAATTCTAATTGTGAGAGTGATGATTACTTTGAGCATAAAACAAATTACGCAAGTGCTATTGGTTTGTCTTCCTTGCATAAAACAACAGTTGCCATGCGCATGCTCTCGCTTGGTACACCAACAAAGGCGCAAGAAGAATATTGTAGGATGACACCTAGCACTGCTTGAGAATCCATGTTGCGTTGGTGTAGGGGGGTTCGCAAGTGTTTGGAAACTACGTCATGTTGCTTTGCAATGGTCCTATGAAGAGAAAAACAAAAACATGTCCATCATCTTGGAAATTGTTTGTGATTATAGGTTGTGAATTTGGCATGCAGTCTTTGGCATTCCAAGGGAAAACAATGATCTAAATGTTCTTGATAGGAGCCCTCTAGTGCGGAATCTACTTATTGGTCATGCGAATGGAGTGGGCTTTTGGGTTAACAAAATCTAGTATGATAAATATTATTTGTTTGCTGATGGAATTTATCCTAAATGGAGTTGTTTAGTGCAAAGTCTACAAGATCCAAAAGTCCAAAAAGAAAGTAGCTTCTATGTTTCTCAAGAATTTGCGCAAAAAGATGTGGAGATGTGTTTTGGTGTGTTGCAATCAAGATGGTCCATGATTGCACATCCTTGCAGATTGTGGAGCACATCCGATATGGCTGATGTCATGTATGCATGTATCGGTATGCATAATATGATCATTGAGGATGAGGTTGAGGTTGATGAAGATCTTCTTACCCTTCATGCTCCAAGCTCATCTCAAACTACATTAAGGAGGGGCTTCATTTTTAACGACCTCCAAGTTGGCACATCCAACCTGCAAGACTCATAAACTTATTACTCTTTGCGCGTGATTTGGTTCAACATTTGTGGAATGAAAAGGGTTCTCATTATCAATGGATTATGTATATATATAATTTATTTTTGGCAACCACCTTTCATTTTTAAGTTCCATACATTAGCAATAGGATGTTCTATAGTATTTTGGGGGCACTTCTTGTATTTTGAAGATCCTCTTATTATAAATTCTACATACATGATGTTTGACATTTTGGACGTCTCCATACTGCACACTATATGCTTATTCAATACATAGACTGTGAGTTGGATTGCAAGTTTGATTGTATTTGGATTGCAAATTGGGGTCTGCAATCAAATTGTGTGAGTGTTTAGGCAACAAATTTTGTGAGTGTTAAGGCAAGATATTTTGTGAGTGTTTAGCAAGCGTAGTGTGTGAGTATTACGCAATCAGATTGCAAAAGTGTTTAGCAATCATGTTGTGAGGGTTCAGGGTGTAGATTGTGGGCTAGTTTAGGGATCGGATTGTGGAATTAAGCTTGGGGTGTGCAATCAGATTGAATTTGATTGTGTGTATATGATCAAATTGAATGAGATGTATGAGGCAGATGGTAACCATCATCTAGCAGAGTGCAGTCAACAAATATGTCACATTAGACTACAGACTGCAATCTTTAGGGTTGTCCTCATGGTTATATATCAAGCTGTCTGAGTGTTTAAGCAATAAATTTCTGAGAATGTTTAGGCAGTAGATTTTATGAGTGTTTCAGAGGTGGATTTTGAGAATGTTTCACAAGCATATTTCGAGAGGGTTCAACATTCAAATTTTATGAGTGTTTAGGCAGCAAATTTTGAGATTGTTTCGTAATTATGTGAGGGTTTTAGCAAATGGTTTTAATCAAATGGTGAGGGTTTTAGCAATCAGAGTGTGAGGGGTTTAGCAATCAGATTGTGAGGGTGTAGGCAGTAGATTGTTGTCCAAGGCTTTAGGCATCAAATTTTAAGTGTGTAGTTAGCATGAGGTTGTGTGAGGGTTTAGGCAACAGGCAGTGTGAGTGTTTAGGAATCATGTTATAGGAGGGTTTAGCAATCATAATGGAGACATCACATGCAACAATCATGTGCATCAAACATCACACAAGTCTGGTAGAATGCACAACTAGTTTTTGCAATGAATATTGATTCATATCAACACACAACAATCTGCAAAGACCAATGCATATACCTTGCAAAAAAATTATGCAGCAATTTAAGCAATTTATTTATGCATTGATGCCATTTTGATGCTTTGAAATCAGATTGTGTGAGACTAATCAGGGTTTCTTTAGCTTTGTGGGCAAGGGGAAAATGTGAAATGAAGCCAGATCCAAGGCGAGGAATTTACACCACCTTTGTTCGTCATTGTCATTGTCAACTGAATCACTGGGCATTGGGACCTTAATTCCTATTCCCTTGCACCCTACAACCAAGGGAATTGAAGATGTTATGAATGGTGAGGAGAGAGGATGTGAGGTTGTTGAGAAAATATGCCTATTTACATAAACTTCCCCAAATCCATAATTCCAAAAATGGACATGAGAATAATGAATTTCATGTGGATCTATACAGAGGCGTCAATGTTGTGATGGGGGAGGGTTAAGTTGGAAGTCATTCATTTTTTTAATTGAAGAATTGTATGGTGTCTTCCTCATGATCCGAAGTTGCATGGGTGTCGCAACCCTTGTTAGCGCCCCTTAACTTATCTTAATTGCTTTCCAACTCTAGCAAGTGTCACGAGCGCTAACTTGCACATCCCACATACGTGCATGGTTAGCTCCCCATACCGTGGACCTCCAAGCTCATGACTTGGTCACCAAGCCCTCCTACACAAGCATTTGGGATTCTCTCCTTAATAGGTAGCCAATGATTAGATGTGGACTTCCATCCATGGAAGTCCACTCTTGAGTTGATTATCATGTTGCCAAAGCAACACTATAACAATCCAAAGCATAGTTGCCAGATATGCACCGGGTGGGGTTGGTCGGCAAAGCCGCCTCTCCCATATAAGCCTCTAGGACTTTGGAAAGGCTCCTATCCCACCTTCAAGTACCCTTTTGTCACTCTATAAGGGTTGGGGCCAAGTAGACATTTTCCCTTAGCTGTTGGGGCTAGAAGCCCCTAGCAGTTTCAAATCATCATAACTTTTTCTTATGATCTTTGATGCTATCAAGAAACCACTCTAAGAGCATTTACTCTTCTTGTAGATGCTGATGGACCCCTCACTTGCCCTATTCAGGTAAGTATTGAGGAAGTTATGGATGTTCAAACCTAAGCAGTCATGAGCGCCACTCCCTGGCCACTGCTGTTTCAGGGCGCTGTCCCTAAGTAGCGCCCCACTCAAATTGTCATATCTCCTAGCTCACACCTCCTATTGAGGTGTTCTTGAGCATTTTAGAATCTGGACGCCGTAAGCCACTCATAGCTCATGGCCTCATCCTAGTAACTCCTAGTCTCCATGGGTGGGAGGCTATCTCAACGATAAGGCCCTCACCCACACTAGGATCACTTGGGTCCTTTCAAACTGGGATTTCCCCCCTGTTTTGAAACAACTCTTTGCGGGGAATTTCTTTATGCTCTAATCCATTCCCCATGGATTTTTCCCGTTTTCAATCCACTCATGTGGGGAATTTTTCTTCCGATTCGAATTGTATACCCGGGGGAATGCGGGGGCTAAGAAAATTTTATAAAAATAGATGTCGTTTTGGCCAAAAAATTTAAGGAAAATTGAACGTTTTGGGACGGTCATGAGGAAAAATGACCATTTCATGAGGATTATGCGTAGGAGGCACACGGAGTGCAAAGGGAGGTGAATGCTCCAAGTGGAGCGCCAATGAAAAAATCAAGCGGAAGAACAATGGCCAGAGCGTTTGCTATAGCAAACGAGATCCTTCATCAAGCAGCGAACATACCACCCACATCCGCCAATGTGTACAGAGCGTTCGATAACGATGATGAAGCGACGACTAGCATGGACGTGGAGTTGACAACGCCATCATCAAACCCTTTTCCATAACAACATGTAAGTCTTTATTTCATTCAATTTTTAAGTGTTTTTCAGATCTCAGTGGTCATAATCATTTTTATAAATGTTTTGAAAAAAAAATTTAGAATAGGAGTTTCGGTACCAAAACCCCTATTCCAAACTTTTATTTCAAAAAAACACTTATCATTCACCAATTTTATGTTCATGCCATAGCCACTGTCATCATTTTCTTCTATGCTTATTTCTTCAAAGAAAGTTATGGAATAGGGGTTTTGGTACCGAAATCCCTATTCCATAACTTTGCTTCAAACAATATATTTGTCATTCAATAATTTCATGTTAACGCCATAGCCGGTGTCCTCATTTTTTTCATATTCATTCTTGAAAGAAAGTTGTTGGGAGTTGGGTATGGGAGAATGACCACCGAGTTACAGCATGGAGACGACACATAGATAGTTCATGTTGATGAGGAAGAATGACATTATAGTGTGGATTATATATGTCTTAATGCGATGAATGCTACTGCCATTTTTTTAGATGTCATGAATGACGTCAATAGGTTAGGCCTGAAGCCTATTGATTTCATTTTTTTTTGTCAAATGCATCGAATCTTATATTTATAAATTTATTTTGTCGAATGGCAGATCCACGGAGAATGATCACGTAAAAACCATTTTGGCTCATAAAATCCATCGCATTCGAAGCTTTGGGACTTTAAAGCTACAAGAATTTTAAAATTTTTTCTCCCCTGATGATTATGCTAAGTGCAAGAATAAATACGCATTGACTACATAGTATACTATTACTGCAGACATTTTGCAGTTTTTATTTACAAGATGAGTCTTTAACATCTCAATGTCTACATCAATTTCATATTATTACATTAAGTTGTTTCCAGCGTAATGTTATGGCAGCATCAGATGAGGCATGTCGTAAGTAAAAGGATAATACTTCATTGGCCCAAAGATCTCCTAGGATTGAATTGGAGGTTATAGCAAATGCGGTAAGCAAAACAGTGAAGGCATATAAGTCAAAGGAGTTCAATAAATTCCTTGCAGTTGCAGATCTCGCACGTGATGTTCATTTTGTAAAAGAGGTAAGTCTTTACATTATTTGTTTAATTTTTGTAATATGTTTTATTACATTGTATACTTTATATTTAACATTGTTTTCATTGTTTTCAAATAAATGGACATTGGAGTTCTAATCCTAAACCAGAAATGACTTTAGAGAAGTTGCCAAAAATTGCAACAACTCCGGTGGATGACAAATATAAAGTGAAATGGTTGAAGTGGTGGATCTCCGATAACACACGAAACTTTGTATTTTTTGCCTCCAAATTTTATAGACAATGACCTTAATTTGTGGTTGGTGAAACATCACTTTGGGCTCAGATAATATTATAAATTATAATTGTAAATGTATTTATGTCTATTAAAGTATCATAATTATTATATAGCATTTTTATTTGTTAAGATAATTATTTGACATAACACTTTATGTGTGAATTCTATTTTTTAGTTGGTGATGGGTATCATCAATGAATTTTATGGCATTGTACGACAATTGGGTGATGTGGTTAGGGATAACGTCCTCCAAATTAGAGATTACATAGAGAAATAACATTGTCTTCTCTAGAATAAAACGTATACTCCAATGTTACGCGGTTCAACATCATTTGTAACATCCACCATATTGATAAAAAGTCATGAAGGGAAATTGGTAGTGAAACGTGTGATATATAGGTATTTTTCTACACTTGATTATTTTGAATTAATAAAGTTTATCTCCATTGGTGATAGCATACTAAACTTGTTTATTGAATTTAAATAGGTACCTAACAAGGGAATTTGAATCCCGGAAAGCAATTTCATTGCAAGCATTGCCTTCATTCTTGAACTCATGGGTTGACAGGTCAAGTGACCAATACATATTTTCAGCCTTGCAGTTGATATTATGGACTCATGATTTATTGGTTCATTGTCCATGGTTTATTAAATGTCCAACAAATTTCTATTCCGCCGAAGAAGAAACTCTTAGATTGTCAATAGAGCCATCACAACCAATAGAGAAAGATCCTCATGAGGAGCAACAACATGTTGAGAGAGGAGGTAAATGCTACACCAACACCTTCTTTACCAACAAAAGTGGTTGTACTGTCGCCGCCACCGCCACTATCTGCAACAATGCCAGAAAATAATAAAACCAATATTGATTTGGACCTTGATGATATTGCATTAACTCTTAGTCCACCCCAAGTTGTTATTGCTTCAACACCTTCAAGTTCTATTTTTCAATCTCAACATGTGATTGTTGAAACTTCTGATGGATCCAATATACACAAGGTTTCTACGTTTGTGAAAAACGAATCCATCTCTAATATATTAGAGAATGGTGCAATCAGCAACCCAGTGTTGATATCTGCGTTTGAATTTGTCAAAAATGTTAGTGAGCTTGAAAACAACTCTTTGTTGTTTATGGAATTCTAATGTATTTCATTTTTATTTATAGGTTAACTATACTCGTAAGATTCATGTTTTGTCCAAAATTTGTAAATTTGGTGGATTTGATCTTATCATTGCGGATTTGCCAAAGGATCTACTTGTTTCGAATGTGTCTTCTCCTCTAAATTTAATTCCATCTTGGAATGTACACAATTCAAAGGACATAGAGATTTTGTTTGAGTTTGGAGATGGTTTTCTCACAGATGATCTTCCATTGTTATTATTTCTTTCGGAGTTCAAAATTATTAAGGATGATATTAAAACATATGTTATTTCATATGCATTGGCAAAGGATTGGTGGGCAATAAATGTATTATCATTGTGTCTGCCAACAGATACAAAACTTACAGTATACTCCTATCTTAAATCTTTAAGTTTTTGTTTAATATATGTAGATTATATTTGTTATTTGATATCATGACAAATAATTATTTTCTAATAATGAAGATACAACATTGTATATATACTCGATGGTTTCGGCTCATGATGTTCATTCGATTGAAGTCTCGTCCACAATTTGTTTTCAACAAAGTGGGTGGTCTATCTTTAATGGAAGTGGGGGCCCTAGATATTTTCTTCAATTGTACTACATCCAGGATTCAATTGATGCACGGAAATATCCCATGGAGAGGAGCACGTGAGAAAGACCCAAAATCTTTGCAATTTCTTATTGAAACATTGACTAAACCAGAAGATGTTGTCCTTGATGCTTATGCATCTACAATTTAGAAATAATTTGTTTTTGTTTTTTTTGTAAGTTTTAGAATTTAAGTCTTTTGTACATGATAAATATGTTATGATGTGCACGGTTGTATTTATTGCAGGTGCATCTATTCATATTTGCCGTCGTAGTGGCCGACACCTTGTTGCATTCGAGAGAGACTCGGCAATTTTTGACACAATATTAGCCCCTTTGTGTGATTCATTGCCACCTCTTATTGTTCATGATTTGTAATCAATTAACATGGCATGCGAAGATGATGACGAGGCTATTCAGAAAGTTCCAAGGAAATCTCGCTTGAGTGCGTAAGTTTGTTAGTTTGAATGATTTTAAAATTTTGGTTTTTCTTGTGGACTATTTAGTCTTCCACCAATTGTTTCTAACATTTTTTGATATTGTGTGTAGAAAAATGAAGGAAACGATGTCCCCCCCTCATCAATTGATTCTCCTTGTGTATGTTGAGTCTAAGGCGATACGGTTAGGAACCGTCATTACATCTCCAAGGCGAAGTAGATCTAAACATTGTGATCTTCGAATCTTGACATTCATGAATATAGAGGCAGAGGAATGTAATGTTCATGTTTATAATAATAAGGAGAATAATAGATAATAGAATAGAATGTAGGTGCATGAAGAGGTTTTGCACATGACTTGGTATATATGTGCACATGTTTTTTTTTTGTGGCATTTATTTAGTTTTTATAAAATAACCACTAAGAGTGGACATTGATTTGTGTGACCATTGTCTAAAATCCCTAAACCCTAATGATTTCCACAACATCATTGTTTTATAGTTTCCATCATTGTTTCAAATGTTCATATGAATTGGAGCAATCAATTGGCAAGTTAGTTTTCGGCATGTAACATGTGTTGATGTTTGAGCTACAAATATGTGGTAATAGGATACCAAACCCACGGTGATGGGTATGTTTCTTGAATTTTTCTCACCCTAATCCGCTCATTAGTTACTGCTCACTGCTCACCGCTCATATAATAGCGCTTCCCGTTGTTGGAGTTATGATGTCAAAGGGATATGGTTTTGTGTTAAAGGGAAAATAGTGATGATGAATGTGTGTAATGGGCCATAATCAATTGGATTAGTGAACAACATGGTCTAAAGTGAGAGATATATGAAAGGAAGTGATCTTCGAAAGTATTTGATGGAATAAAATATATCCTAATCCATGATTAAACAAGAATCGAGTTGTTCCACAACAAATTAGCTATAGCCATTAGTTGGTAAATTCCAATAGGCAAAAAGAATTTTAATCATGGCCAATTGTGTGTCAATTAAGCAATTCGTAAACATGCAAGAGTATAGCCAAACAAACTTAATAAGTTAAGATTGAAGCCTTTGTAAGTTTGATAGTGATTACAATAGAATATTGAATAGAGATTGGTTGAATTGTTACAACATGATAGTTGAACGAGCAAGGTCATTCACAACCAATAAGTCAAAGTCTATAGCCGAGATAAAGATAGGGTAATTAGAGAGATTAGTATAAGAAGTACAAAGTCTTGACTATTTTGTGTTAAAGTGCTAGGAAACTAGAAAGCAATAGGAACAATTGTAGGGCAAGGTAGGGTGACTTGACATTGTCATTTGGCTATATAATATGGGTTATTGCCTGCATAATCTTAACGGATAAACCGATTGAATTAACAATTCTATGTACTTTAAAGTGATGTTTATAGGCTTGACCCACCATATTATACCTTCATATTGATGTGATGGCTATATTCTTTGTGGGCTAAAATGTTGGTTTGTGAGTTAAATCATATATAGCATATTTTCATTCATTACAAGTCACACTATTTAATTAAAGAATGTATACTTGAAACTTCAAAAAGGCTATTTGCATCCAAAAGGGCAACTATAAGACTATATGCCTAGCAAAAGAACTCTCACAATGGAATAAGAATAAAACTAGCCAAACCTAATGATCAAATGATTGGACATACCCATCCACGTTCTTGAATCTCAAATGAACCATCCTTGAGGATTGAAAGGAAGGGAGGGAGGGAAAGGAAGGGAAATTAAAGTACATCTAAGTCTCATTATCATGAATAAACCTTTACTATGTTAAACTCTAGGACAAGATACCATCTCATTTTTTTTGGAGACATAGTACCTTGCCTTTTTGTTGTTTAAGTGATACCAAAATCCTAATTACACCCTACAAGTTGCACATTTAGTTATTTCTATAAGTTATTTATACCATTCCTTTATGTCTAATTTATTATATAAGATAAACAATGAATAAAAAATATGATGAATTATAATTTTAAAAAATAAAACAACAATTTCATTAGTTTTTCCTCCTCTCAAAAATTGACGTTTAAATGGTGGCATTTTTTCATAGTTTGATGGCAGAATGTATACTACTACTAAAACAAATTGGATGAGACGGCTATGATGACATCGTCTTGGATTCTCAAGAATGTTGGGTTGAAATGTGTATAAGAACCATGGTATGGGATGCACATTTCATCACTATGCTCAACAAAGACAAGGATATCAATCATGGCAAAAAAATTAGAGTTACAATTAAAGGGGGGGGGGGTAATGGAGGTGAAGAGAGTACATGACAATTTGTTTGGTAAACATGGTATGATGCATTGGCATTGATGCAATCGTTGTGAATGCGTTAGGCCATATGTTGAACAATGTGCATATGTAATGGGCAATAAGGTGGGGGCACATGGAGTGTTATATATATATATATAGTCTTATGATGTCTTCACCATATCACACACTACAAAAGTAAGAATCTATTGTTTTTTGATGATATTTTTTTGGTGTTGGAAATTGACATCTTGTTCAATTTATCCATAGAAGATAACATGTTCGTCACATCTACATGATTTAATGCATTCAATGCATTACTTTACAAACATGATTTTAGAATCATGCCTTTGAGGCTCATCATCCAATTATTATTTGAAAAACTTTACACATAGTTGCATGTCATTTAATTGGAACACACCTACCTAGATATCATCAAGTCATATTCGTTTCAAAGGAAAACAAAAACACTACAGTTTCAAAAAATCTTAGAAGAAAGCACATATAAACTAGACTTGGCAAGAGGTTGGGCAATTCCAACTAAACAAAGCAAGCACAATGACCATAACCAATGTGGAAGAGTTCAATACTTATCAAATTGTGTGCAAGTTGTTTTTTGTGCAAATGTGATCATCAACACCGAAATCATTAAAGTTATAACCGAAATGAAAAAACATCTTCCACTCAAGACAACAATCACCTCCGAAGCAAAGAAATCGAAGAGTGGCATGGGCAAACCTAGGAGCATAAGTCGGCGAGGAATGAAATTTCCAATCTAAAGAGATGTGACATTCATGTGTGAGGATTTTTTCTTGAATCAAGACAAGAAATCAACAAATGCAATTTTCTAGTCTACATATCCAGAGACATGTCTCAGCAATTGCAATTCCCAAATCTTCCTAACCCCACCCAAATCCAAAGATTCAAATGTGCAATGTTTGTTTTGAAGCCAAGGTTTAAAAAATTAATTTGAGCTAAGTTAAGTACTTAACCCATTGATGAATTCACCATGTACTCCCCGATCCCAAGGCATACTTAGTGTGAGTTCCACCACTTGTGCACATTAATTACCTCTAATATATGACAAATTGGACCTAAAAATATCATATTACAAGCATCATAGTCATAGTATCGGGGTAAATTAACGTTAGGGGGTTGATGGCCAAAGACCACAAGTCTTCCATGTTATGAGATTTGTACGCAACATATACAAAGACCATAAGAAGAGTACAAAACGTTGGATGCCACTGCCAAAGACCATAATATTGTGGCCAAAATCAAGGTACCAATTACCAAAATTCTTGGCATTTTGTCTATGATGCACTCATTTAAATGCTTTTAGCAATCTAATTGTCCTTGGTCACCTTAATGACAAGATGAGATTCAATTTGGTGAATGCCAACGACTAGAAGACCAAGGAGTCATGGACAAAGACTGTACAATTGTTATTGGTAATTACCCTAATGCCATAGCCAAAGACCGTAAATATTGTGGTCAAAAACCATATTGCCATGATCAAAGATGCAATGCCATGGCCAACAACCAAAATGTCGAAGATTACATTGACATGCCATCTTTAGCCCTAACTCTTGTCCATGGCCAAGGTTCCTAACTGTTGTCTTTAATCACAACCACATGGTCTTTCACATCCACCAAACTGTAATCCACACAAGAGAGCTTGTTGTGGGCCACACTAGTTTGGATACATGTAACATATGCTAGCACACCTTGCCACATGTGCCCACGTAATGCTTCGTTTGGTGTATGCTAACCTATCATGTGGTTTGCTTAGTTTGTCTAATTGTTGCTTTGAAAGATCAATTCAATGTCCAAATCACATGAGTTGTAATTCAACATATGAGTTCTAGATATCAACAAGTTAAAACATACATTGCAAAGCCTTTTGAGTCTTTTGTCCCACCAATTTAACACTTCTAACCCACAAATCTTTCACAAATGCAACACATCTCTCTCACACAACCTATCATGCCACACACCAGTTTAAGGTTAACTAATGAGAATTTAGGAGATGGAGGTAAAAGGTTAAGGTAAATCGGCCACCTTACATGGAACAAGTTTGGTCGACGGGAAAATCCATAATGTAATCGAGGTGTCCTATAATCAAGTGTCGTATTATTATCGGAGCGAGACTTGATGTAAGTGATAAGCATGGAGCATACATATATATATATATAGATGTATATCCAATTGTGCACTATTGCAGGTCAGCTTTTTGACTGCCCTGTTCAAATCGTAGCATCTCGATGCTAAGTCATGGCCGCCTCTTTTTGACGATCCCACTTTCTTTCTTCGAACCTTCGCCTAAAGGCCTGCATTTAAAAAAATTGTGATCTGCCTGGAAAGGCTCGCTCGTCTTCGTGTCATGGGATCAATTGCGAGTGTTTTTTGGGTGATCTTTCAGGTTATTTATCTTCTTCCCGACCCGGGTCCAATGGATCATGTGCATGCATCGCAACATGGAGTCGTCTTTTCAATTTCTGCCACAAAAAAAAAAAAAAAAAAAAAACGGAGTCATCAGGACCAGCCAAATGCAACGTCTGGCCAATTGAGTGTCCCTGGGGAACAGGAACAAGTTACACTTGTCTTGACCAGTTGGTGTTTGTTGCTTGCCATGATTCACGACTTGGAAATTTAAGATCCGTGATTGTGATATGAGATCTAAGCAACAATTGGTGCCTTTTAGTCTTATTATTATTATCATCATTAAAAGTTTAGCTTTCATGTTGTTGTTATGGTTTTTCAAAGAAAAGAAAATGCTAGAATCTTAAAAAGATAAAGTCAGTCCTCTACTTGTGTTGACTGTCGATTCTATAATGGTTAATGTGTCATGAGTGTGTAGTAGAGCATTGTTTTGGTGTTTTTATTTGTTTTATCTATATCTAATCACATACCACTTAAATTTAGGTGTCATGTCAAGATAAGTAATCGAATTAGGCACATTGATTCCAACGACATTCCGGCCTTCTCTGACAACTCAAATTTTGAATTGGTCAAAGTCGCTGAAAATCATCTTCGACATAACTTTATTCAATTTTTGCTATGAGTGTTGTGGGACCAAGAAATCACTTGCGATTTGTGCTAGCTAATGTATTGTTTTGGAGGTCCTCCTAAGTTAACACCAAGTTCAATTTTCTATATGATGTTCGCAAGCTTGTTGCACCATGGCAATCGATCTCCAAGGCTCTTGCAGAAAGTAGGCCAACCAATCGGTGCTCCACATTTTAGCCTCATTGTCACACACTCTTGCATTGCATAACCAATTCATTGTCGAGGATGGTTGCCCACCAAGTTCGATTTAAGACTGTTATGGTGGCAAGTGATATTTCCTTCAATTTGGCTTCAACAAGTAGCATGGAACATGATGTGTGGGACTAGTAATCTACCAGGGTTAGGATTGCTCAACTTACTTAGCTCTTAGATTGAGTAGTTGTGTAGTGTACTTGCTAAGCAATGTTACACAACTATGCTTGTAGTCACCAAAATATTGTTCAAATTTGTCATGGGTTTTTTTTCTAAACAAAAAGAAGAGGTTGTCAAATAGAGAGTAGTTATCATACGCATGTTGGTCTCCCCATATAATATTTAAGAAATCATCTCAACACAATCCTCGTGTTATTCTCGGGCCCACAAGAGCATGCACAAGTGCTAAATAATGTCATACTAGTTTCTTGCAAAACATGGAGGGGCCAAAACACAAGGTGATCCTATCAACCCTTGCGATATTGTGTCTATGGATATTAGGGATCAACTTAAGGTACGTGAGTTCAAAACAAACACCCACTATCATGGTGGTCAAAATCTTCTAATTCTACTTATCCATTTTGTCTTCCAGTAGTTTAGACAAGCTTTGTGATGATCCTTGTATTCAATAGAACCCCTATGGTCGTTGTAAAATAATTATGTCAATAATCAACTTTCAAAGAGTGGGGACCAACGCCACATGCTCAAACATGGCTCACATAGAATTCAAATGCATCAAATTTTCCATTGCCCACCAATCATTAAGAGAAAGAGATCCATTATGGATCTCAAGACGTATTACAAAAGAAATGTAGGGCTAGTTATTGTTGTTTTTATTCAAAATAAGTGGCCCCATCTGGAACCAACCCATTCGCCAACTACAAGTTTCGAAATGGAGCATACTTATATGTTAAAAGAAAACATTGAAATATACAAACTCATATAAATCACCTAGATTCAAATATACACCATGGTCTATCTCATCACCGTTGATACACAATTTTATTTTTGCTTCCCTTTCATAGGAGATTCTAGTAAATGAAGTTCCAATCTCATAGACCAAGTAAATTTTGAGTCCCGTGCTCGTCAATAACTCATAGAAATACCACATAGGCCATATACAATGTACCTCTCAAAATCAACGTCCGATCCAACACCAAGTTACCACAACATGACCCAACATGCAAGGGATTCATGATGTCTACGTAAATTCGTTCATTAACAAGGCAATTAAACATCACAAACTAGTTCAGATCTTTCAACGTTGCTATAATCCCACTACTTGACTCTAGAATCAACATAAAAAAATCACCAAAACTACTCTCATGAAATCCGTATGACATGAATCGACAACCCTCATCATGTCGGGCCATTGTTTATACTATAACCTCTTCATCCACAATGCATGAGTTCACAAAGGTGCCATGAACCCCAAGCCCCCCCCCCACACGACATGACAAGGTTACGAACCAAAGTGCATCATGATGCGAGCGCCAAACATTTGACTCTCTCCACTCTTGAAGCCCAAAAGTTACACGCATGCCGGGATGGATTCGCGATTTAAAGGGACTTCGAATCCGAGAGCGAGGAAGCACGCAACTACACTAAATATGATATTTAGTGTTTGATACACTAAATACGAACGCATACACTAAATATCACTAACCCTATGAAAGTAAGTACCATCAAATGTAAACTCAAACACTAAATATCAACTATGATAATATGTGGAAGTTACATGCACGAATTTAGTGCTAATAAGGATATGAACAAAAATTAACAATTATAAAAGGAGAAGAAAGGTGATGGTAAGGAAGGTGGCATCGCATTTGTGTCTAACACTAATTATTAAAGAATTGAAAATTAGTGTTGAGCAGGACAGGGTAGTAACAACACATAACATAATCAAACACTAATTATCATATTTAGTGTAGCTTCCCCGTAAATGCTAAGAATTGTATGCGTGGACGAGATTATTTGTGTACGATCCACGACCGGACGTCTCAAATATGGTGAGATTGAATCAAATTGCTTTGAGAAGTTATGCGGAGCCTTGACATTTGAAATCCCAGGCTGTCTGTGAACACCTTTAGTGGCATGATCATCACCCATGTGTGTACGGTGAGAATGACTTAGCTACTTTCGTGCAAAAGCTTTGGAGAATTTGCACAAGTCCTCCCCCCCTCGCCCGACTTGACCTTCAAAACATTTCACTATTGTATTCTATTGCAGTGTTTGCATGTGGAATTGTGATCCAATGAGAGCACGAGGAGAACCGATCACTACACCTTTTGGTTCTAATTAGTGTGGGTTACCATTTGGAGTCACGCATTGCTATACCCATTTTTTACCCAAATGACATAAGTGGTTAGTATGTGGATCGAAGAGTACGATGTTACATTGTTGGTGGAAAACGGTAATGTTAATGAACATTTATAGCAACATGTAACTTTGAATGGAAACCCATGCTGATAGGACGGTTCGTGTACTTACATATGAACCGGTTGAGTTTTGAGAATTACTTGGTTAAGGTTCAAGACTTCAAGAAAATTATTGATCATTCTAGAGGAATTTATACAATATACTTCAAAGTGTTTAAAAGAAAAACAAAAATTGAAAAATCATAATATGTAACTGGTTGGACTTGGAAACGCCCGGATTTTGACTAATTATGTCCAAAAATCTCCCCAAACATTGTTTTGGTCCCATACGTGTATAGGACCATCTCCAGGTTCACCGTACACAAAATTGTGAAGTAGTACATTGATATGTGCAATTAGGTTGCCCTACATTAATTTATTGGCATTCCACATTATTATGAACATTTAGTATCGAAATAAACCAATGTAGATATTAGTTTTTTAATGTGTTTGGTACACTGACGTAAACAAAGTCCTACGTTTTTGTGATATGGTTCTCATCCAAGATATTTTGCATGGATACGTAGGCAACTTATTCATGAAGACAACCTATTTGCACATACCATGTAGTCAAGAAATAATGGTTGCAAAGGGCGTTGTGTCCTACATCCAAGCAAGACACGATCACTCAATAATCGAATTATTGCAATATGAATAGTGTCTTCATGGGAAACAAGCATGGAGCAAGAGTTTTTGTGCTCCCATGCTAATCATATCATAACATTATATAGATCCATAACAACGCTTTGTGAGACTAACAATATTCCATGAAATATTCTCCTTTTCAAAATGAATGTGGAACTGAATAATGTTATGACAATTTCTTGGAGGAGGGTTATCTTAAGTTACTATGACACGCTCATGTAAAAATGCCACAAGAACATGCAAACCCAATCACCTTCAAGTCCAACTTATAGCGAGTGTTAATGTCCTATAGACGTAGTAAACAATGAACTTTTCGTAAAGCCATCAAACAACAAACACGTCTTCTTATGCACATACATCCAACACGTCCTTGACATTATGACTATCATGCGTTGTCGGAAGGGCCATCATGTAAAGAAGATGTGTGCATGAAGAAAATGTTTCTTCAAGGTCTTTTTACCATGGCTTTTGACTTCTCACTTTTGTAAATTGTAAAGCTCGACGAATACTTCAAAAGCCGTCCTTTGGTTGTAGTTGTTGGCCTTCCCAGCCTATCAAAAACTGACACCACTTAAGTCTAAGTCCGATATATCAGTCGACAATAATAGGATTGGAAAGCCATGGATGGTCAAAATGTGAGAAGAAAAAGACACCATAACACAACTTTGTGGAATGGGCAAAATGGAAACTTGGAAGTTGGAACTCTAGTTAAGGCATGTGGGTGTTATTCGCTTTGTTATTTCTTGTTCTAAATCTTCTATTGATCACTTTTACGTTTTCACATTTGTGACACATTGGCAAATTTATAATGGAACATCAACCGAACTAAAAAAACAAAATATTGACAGTTGAATTTTCCCTACTTTAGATATGGTTATTGGAAGTGCATGTTTGTTGATTTTTTAGTTGAAGACATAAGTCCTCCCAATTGTGTTCTTTACTAGTTGTGAGTAATAAGTGAAATCTAAGACGTAGTGCAATTCTTTTTGAAGATGTGTATTTAAAATGTTCGGATTTGGATCCTCACGTAACCACACACCAATTAAATATAAGGGTCTGATTAAGATAACTAATAAAATAACACCCGCATACCTTCACTACTAGGATTGTGGGTACTACCACACTCTTGCATTTAGCACAATGGTCCTTTGTGTCAAAGTAGCCATTTGTCAAATAATAATCTATAGCTATAGATCATTATGGTCAAATAATAGATCATTCTGTCAATTGCAAGTGTGTGTTTGAACCCACTGTTCTAGTTATAGAAAGATTTGCCCACTCATGCACATATATGATCACTTTGTAAGCTTCTTGTCGTTTGGCCTCATGATCATGGCATATTTGCAAAGCCTAAGATAGTGTTAAGAAATACAGGCCTAGGACAAACTTTTAGGCATGTTATATATATATGTGTGTGTGTGTGTGTGTGCGCGTGTGTGTGTGTGGTAAAGGCTAAAGTGTTAACAATTTTTTCTCCAAAAAAAATTCATAAATTGATAACTATGAAGAGTCTACATAGTTTTTCTCAAAAAGTAAGAAAATCATATGCAACCTAAAGATTTTTCCAATTTTTTTTAAAGAAATAAGTGTATGCTTGAAATAATTCAAAAAAATTAATGGATTTGATAACCTATAAAGAGTCTACACAATTCTTTTCTAAAAAAAATTCATATGCAACCTACAAAAATTTGCAGGGTATATAGTAACTCTATGTAGTAGCTGCGCATAAATTATAGTATAATAACTATATACAATAATTATGTGAAAGAAATATGTGCAATAAATATGTGCAGTAAATAGGCGAGTAACTCCTTTACCCAATAACTACATTATGTACTAGTTATGTGCACATGTGATATGAGTGGAGTTCATGACTAGAGCGTCCCCACCAGACTAGGCATACGCCAAATAGAGTATATAATATTTTATACCTTTGGGGAGCTCTCGATCTTAGGCAGGGTAGCCCATCATGAGTCAAAGCCCACCAAAGCCTAGGCATACCCCTACCAGAATTAGGAAGCAATTGATAAGGCAACGACACATTTTATATGACATGGGATAGAGTAGGATATCGGAGTATTTGATATTAAAGTAATATCTTGGCGGGCCGGAGGAGGGCCTATATGAACCATTTATGGCGGGGGAAGGTCTTAAATATACCGGGCCAAATCTGAATTAGGGGGGAGGGGCGCCATTGATGGGGCTCACGTTATGTTGGTGCTCACCACCTACGAACCCAGGATGCCCCATTTATCGCGTTGGCATGCCCCATGTTTGGTCACGTGGGGACACTGTAAGGGCTTGGTTCGGATCCATGAGGTTCATGTTTCAACCCCCCTTGCCATGTTGGGTCGTATCTACCAATAAATTTGACTACTTACTATGTAAGCATGTTTAAGTATTAAAAAAACAATATTGATATTCATTTTACTAAAAGTGTATTGAAAATAATGTAAGTGGGTCTTGCAACAAAGGTTGTCAAATATTATAATCTAATGCAATCAATAGGAGGTGCACATAACATCACTGAGCTCCTTGGTTGCGTTCCATGGGACCAAGTATTGAGCAAGCATAATTCTCCTTTAATTATAGGATTCCCCATTGATGGGGAGCACTCAAGTTGTAACCTGTAAAGTTCTTGACAAACAACTACAATTTATCAAAGTTTTAAATAGAAACCTCTTTATTTGGAAACATACCATCATCTAGTTACTTCGTGATGCTATGCACCATGGTCAATTCACATCATTCCAGACATAATGATGGAAGACAATAAAATCCTAATTATTTCCATTACTAAATTTATTACATATGTGATATGGGAAGGAGGAGGATCCAAGGTATCAATTTGGGTCTCATGGAAACTGTAAGGTCAAGCCACCTAGGGCCAATTTAGCTTGATTGCTTTGTCATTTGATTCATGATGCCCCATGTTGCTATAATTCACCTAAACATAGTGGGGGGTAGCCAAGTGAACAAATTTTTTTGGTCAACCACATGGGAACGGAGAGAGGGAATTATCGTATACGAGCATACCTAGTCAGTGTTCAAGATTGAAGTCTTCAATGCCCTTCAAACGCGATTTGGCCCTTCAAAATATACCTCTCTCAAAACAGCCCTTCAAAATGCAACCCCAAACTCAAAATGAAAACTTCACTTGACGTCTTCAAAAATTTTACACCCGTCAACACTGTAGCGCTACAGTGACGAGGAGGTCGCTGTACATGGTAACTTTGGGAGGTTGAAGAACCCACATGGTACAAGGATCTAACTTCTCTTCAGTTCCAATTTTTCATTCACATGCTAGTTGATATATTATCAGAGTTGAATAAGGTCAATCGCAAGTTTCAGTTTGATCTTGTAGATATCACTAGCATAGCTTCTACGATTGATGTAACAATCAGCTTGTTTCGTAGACACTATCTGGGTGTAAGTTTTGGCCTGACAACCAAACACCTAGGAAAGTTTCTCCGCGAGGTGGTACCCAATGGGCAGATATTGTATGTTGATAGTTTTGGGTGTGAAAAAATGCATATCTTGCATTATGATTTCATGCCCGAGTGTGACGTAGGAGGCTCATTGGAGGCATGCATCATGTTGGGGAGGCAGTATGTGCAGAAGATCATCGATTCACTCAATGATCGATTTCCTGACTTGTCCATTTTCAATGCGGCCCGGCTTTTTAGCCCGAAGCACTATCCCGTAGATGAATTGGACAGAGGGACATTAACGGAACAATGGTTGAACCGGTTGGTGACACATTTCCGTTGGAGCGATGACCTTGTTAATCAATGCAATGCGGAATTGCTAGAATTCGTGGAGATGTTATGTTCTGTTTGTGAACGCCGAAGTATGCAAGAAGCTTGGGTTTTTTGTGGCAATGACCGGGAGTTCATGATTAATTGGCCAACTATGATGTCGCTATGGCAAGCCATACTTGTGATCCCAACTAGCACTGCTGTTTTTGAGCGTGGTTTTTCAAAGCAAAATTGGGTTAAGAGTGAAAGGAGAACTAGACTCAACCTTGACACACTAGATGCTTTAATGAGGGTTAGTCTAAATGGGTTAGGAGTTGAATTCATGGATTGGGATAGTATTTTTGAATCTTGGAAAATTGGCACAAGAACCAACAAGCGTAGGGCATTATCACTAGAAGAGGTGGAGTTAGATGGTTGATTCTTAATTCTTCACATTGTATTGGAAGCATGCACCATATAAATCATGCATAAGTTTAATATGAGTTTTTAATATTTTATTTCTATATTACTGAATTGACGTCTTGAATTTGAACTAGCCCTTCAACCGAAGGGCTCAAATTTTAGAGCCCTTCAAAATGAAACTCATATGAGGGCTTCAATCTTGAACACTGATACCTAGTCTCATTCATCCAACATTAAAACCATGGAATAATATGCAACCCAGATGCTTCTTTTTTTAAAGCCAATTTGTCACCGGAATCTACTTCTAAAGAGTCCAAATTAATCCACTTGAGATCATTTAAGATTATGCAAGATCGGTCAACCTTCCATATACTATAAGTTCATGGAAAGTCAAAAGTCTAATATGGCATTAAGGTTTTCAACAATCGGAATACTTCATAAGTTATGAGCACCCTCTTATGGTATGAGCTAGAGATTCCCATTCATGCATTTTGGAGCCAAAATATATTTCAAGAGTTTCTACAAATTCCAATAGAGGATAGTAAATGTTGAAACTGCCATGGTACTAAGTTACGGCAAGAATGTTTCGACAATGATGATGGCAAAGTAAAACAACCTCATCATCATCCTCCTCCAAAAGCAAGCGATAGATACATGAAGGCATCAAATATCTACGACAATGTTTCTAAAAGGTCCAACTATGTCAAGTTGAACATGCATGGATTCAAAGGAAAAGGAAGAACATGACTTGGAAGTGATCCAAAATACATGGTGATTCTTTGCAATAGGATATATATATGGGAACCTTGTGTTATCCCATACAAGTACGTACACGATGCTATTTGACTGCTTTATGTTGTCACCATAGTACACATGGAGGGAAGTTTTGCTAAATCGTACTTATTGTTGAACAAGATCGGATCTTTTCAAATTAAGAGTCCTGTTTTGAGGTGTGTAGGTCATAAAGGGTTGATAATAGAATATTATAGATGTTTGTCAAAGGAGTAGGTTGAGGGTGAATTTGGTGATGTTTTTATGTGGAGGATGAAATCGGTTGGATTATCAGGTGCAAAGACGGACAATATGTCATAACATTACACAACCAATGAGTTGTGTTCCGTTGCCTTGACTTCATATTCAATATGAAAAAGTGGGATTTCGGCATCCATAGTCCTTATTCTTGAACCTACAAATGGGTCCATGAACACATCTCGTCGATTGAGTGATGTTAAGGTGTCCATGTGAAAGGGATTAATTCAAATCTACATGTGTAAACAAGCACACTTGGAAACTCGTTATTCTTGTGGGATGAGTTTTCACACTAAGTTAAAGTGACAAATATTACCATCCATGCCATTTTCCAATCCACAACACTTACTCGATGTACTAATTAGTTTTGTTTACAAATCTGTAGATCCACACAAACTTATACCCTAGGAGTGAACTCCTCGTTAAGAGCGGGAGCCACGTGTATGCATGACCCCTTATTAAACCCCCATGTATACAAAGTTAGTGTATAGTATGTTATATGTATGCAATAATTGTGAACTCCTAGAATATTAAATTGTCTCAACTATGTACACAAAATATAAATGATTGGAAATCAAATAGGCATTCTTTTGTATATATGTTCATAATTTACTTATTATTGACAAGCACCGCTTCATGGATGTATACATACGAACCATTTGAGGTACACTCTCATGATAGAAACTTTGGGGGGGGGGGAAGGTGTATTATAAATTTACCTCTCTTTCAAAAATTACCACCTCGTATATTTGTACTATGATAGGTGGAATAATACCCGCCATTTACATCAACTTTGTAAAACTAAGTCTCCTTAAATACCATTTCATACACCCACATGGTATTGTACTTGCTATTTCGAGTTCATCCCCTAAAGTCCTTACCGAGGGTCATACCGTATCAATCACATCAACCAAACATGCAATTGCAATTCTATCCACAAGTCCATTGTTTTCATATGGTGTAAGCGAAAGGTTCAAAAGGAATAAATACATGAATCAAATCATTGTTGAATGATTGAATGTTTTCGTATATTGATCCATCACTTATGTTATATTACACCCTAAAGGTCCAAGCCTTTTCCACATAGTTACACATCTTGTTCATGTGCTACGAAAGGCATGTTGCAAGGCTACAAAGTAAGAACTTTGTGAAAATAACTTGTTGATATCAATGTAAAGTTCACATCCATATGGTTCATGTCTTGGAATAACTTTGTTGAATTTCATGTAAGACATTCTTAATTTCAAAGTAAATTAAGACACTATGAGTGGTTGGTATGGTCAATATATAATGATGGTCAATACATGTGCGTCATATCCTATTTAATTATGGTTTGATGTGCATTTCTTATGAATTATGAACATTGAAATTAGTTGAAATCGATATGGGACATTATAGAGTCTAAGTCATGTGAGATTTTCAATAATGTCTACAATAAAACATACCTTGCAATTTCTAAGAAGTGAAATTTAGACATGGTACTTTAAAAATAAAAAAATCAAAGAGTTTGTGATTTTTTAATTTTTTTAATTTTTGAGACAGAAGGCTGACATGCCAACGCCAAAGCACAGGAGGCAATTGACCACCTGGCAAGTTTTCCGTCAAGTAGAGAGGAAAAGAGCTTGTGATTCAATTGCTCTCCATTGGTGAAAACCCATTCATTAACACATTTATTTTCAACATATATTTTAATATTAAAATGATAATATCCTCAAGGAGTGTTTGATTGTTTTATAGTGAAAATAATATTTATATGCCACATAGTGTCACAAAAGTATTTGGGAACAAATGATTAAATGCATCCCCATTCACCCTTCCAAAATTGCTTGTCTGGACTAAATAATCCTCATGGGACATTAAGGGCTAAAACTTAACACGAGAAGAAACAATAGTGAATAAATTCAAGTAGAGGGCTAAGGTAGGTGGGCCTAGTTTGGTTGCTTACCTTAATTGAACTCCTAAATTTGGGTGCTTTGAGGTTATGTGTGGATCTAAGAATAAACATTGAAGTCCTCAATTTCACGGGGCACACTTTTCGTATCATATACAAACTAAACGTGAGTGTAGAAAGGGGTATACTTTGAGGCATTAGCATACATGATATACATAGTGGGAAGGATTGCTTTTTCTATAGTGTATACATTAAAAAAGGCCATCAAGAATCACAAAGTAAAGGTAGGTGTACAAAAGGGGCCCCCATAGTTTAGGGAAAAAAATGAAAAAAATGTGCCAATTTCATCCAATTTACGTTATCATCCATTGTTGTTATTTGGTTATGATCCCCAATGACTTGTATATGCAACAAAGGCCTATTTACTTCACGATTTGTGTATGTAGTGAAAGCTTTTATCACATTAAATCGACAAGCTTAGTATAAATACACGAGTTTATTTTCTAGCATATTGTTTGTATGTATACATTTGTTATTCTCTAGAAAGTTCTTGTATACACGGGGTTTTATTTCATTGTCACCCATGCACATCATTTAGGTTTCCAATGAAGAGTCCACCCCCATGCTCAATTTGGAGTGCATGTAGAATTAAAGGTGTCTATTTGAACCCATTGACCTTTACATGTTTCATTGATTTGTAATTTAGGAGATGGCGATATGTGGCAATACATTCCACAAGCATAGCCCCACTAAGTCTATCATGCTACACTCTAGCATAACACTTTGAAAATTCATAACCAACATAACATTAGTAAGGCTAGGTGAAGGGGTCCCTTGTCTAAAACGGGAGGTCTACTACTTTCCCATGGAATATGAGAGTGTAGATGCATGACAACTATGGATCATATTCACCCGGAAATATACTAGGTCCACGCATCCATGTTGCCAAATACTTCAAACTAAACTAGAGACTAACATGAGTTTGTGAAATTGTTATAACAAAACAAATTATTTATTCAAGAGAGAAAATCCCAACTGGTTGTTCACCCGTGGATAGTGAACTACTTAGGTTGATAGTTATTCATATTGCAAGGGTGGCCCATTACAAGTCAAAAAATAATCATTGCAAAATTCTCGCTACTAGGAATGCAACACCATGGCGCTAAGTAATGATATGAATTCATATATTCTCCCAAAAAATATAAAGTAAATCAACATGGAGTCTATTTTGTTTTTCCATCTCGCAAATAATATTTTGTTGAAAAGATGTGTAATTACCTGTATGCTAAAATTGCTCAAGATTTAACTTTTCTATGATGCCTTATTGTTGTCGAACCAAATAGGCAACTCCAATAAGGATTCCATAATCATTAAGGCACGTGGGTGCTATTTAGTTCATTTTTTCATGCTCTCCAACTTCTACTCATAAGATTTATACAACAAAACTCATGTTGAATTAACAAATCTATGATGAAACATCTGCAAAAATCGAACCTCCCTTGATTTAGTTATGGTTATCGAAAGTGCATATTTGGTGATTTCTTTAGTGGACACATAGATCCTCCCAATTAAAAATGTACAATAGTTATTAATTAAATATGTAATCGAATCTCTTTTAAACACATGTCTTTATGATGTTTCCTCATCGATCCTCACTACACCACATACTAATTAAATCTAGGGTCCAATTAATAAAACGAGCCACTTAACGAGCCACTTAAGACCCATCTACCTTACTCTCCTTTGTGAACATGAAAACTTTTCATCCTCTAGCACCCAAGACGCCTACCCTAACCCTAAACCTAAAACGAAACAAAAAAACGCGTTCCCGGAGATCTCCCGCCTACTACTCACATCTTTCATGCAGCAGATGAAGCATTCCATTGTGCAGATTGGAAGCCATGTTGCTCTAGCTGCTGGCTGTTCCTCATATTGAAGCTTTACACATCTTTTTTCCTTCGCAATTCTAATGCCGGGACCTACAGAGATTTTACCGGCATCAGGAGAGATTTCCAATCTCTGCAAGTAAGTATGCTCCTCAATCCATGTTTGTGTAGATTACATACCTCTCATTTGTTTCATGTCGCCGTATCCGTTGTATTATGAGCAAGGAAATTTAAAAAATCTGGAGTTGAATGCTTGACTTAGGGTTTCAACTCGAGATTTTGAATAGCCTGTATGTTAGGTTTAAGATGTATGACTGTATTCGCTTTGTGGAGCTCATGATTTCAGTGAGGGCAGTTCATTTATGGAATAGTATTTGGAAGGGAAGGCCCAAGGATGAAATAATATTCTGCAATGCTGATGTGAACCATCACTATGCTGATAAAAAATACACACAAATGCAAAACTGAAGGGCTTTCCTTGTTATTCTCTCCCCCTAAGAACCTGCATTTTCTGCACGATGCCCGTTCGAGTGCTTTATAATTGCAGTCTCCTTTGTGTATTTATTCACTGGAGCCCTTCAACCCATTCGCGTTGTTGCCCTTGTTTGAGGTCCTTATTTTAACCCTGGAGTTTTCAAACATCTGGAGTTGAAACCCTAGCCCTACTCTGGCGATTGAATGTGGTGCTTGCATATCTTGGTTCCAGTACGAGAACAGGTAGTGTGTTAAGACTCCAGATGTTTGAAAATTCCTTTGCCAGCTTGATTCTTCTGTGTAGGATGTATGACTGTATCAGCTTTGTGGAGGCCATGATTTCAGTGAGGGCGATAGTATGAGGTGGGAAAGGCCCAAGGATGAAGAAAAATTCTGCAATGCTGATGTGATCCATCACTGTGCTGATAGAAATACACAAATGCAAATTTGAAGGGCTTTCCTTGCTCTATCTTCCCCGAGAGCACCTGCATTCTCTGCACGATGCTGTTCGAGTCCTTTATAATTGTAGTCTTCATATTTCGTCATTGAAGCTCTTCTACCTATTCACGTTGTTGCTCTTGTTTGAGATCCTTATTTTAATCCTCGAGTCTTCAAAAATCTGGAGTTGAAACCAGTGTGGGCTGGTATCGTCCTTTTTTATACCATTCGGGTATCTATAACGAGGATTTTACACATTTTGATACCAGTAGGGTATGTGTATAGGTATGAGAGGATATTTTTGTTTTTGATACCATTCAGGTTTATATACCATCCAAGAACCTTCATACCACCCTAGTATTAATATGGTTTAGGATGGTATTGACCCAAATAATTACTTGGGTATACAAAGATTTTTACCTTGAGATACCCACCAAACATCAATATTGGACTGGCATTACAATTTTGATACCAGCAGGGTATGTTCTCAGATACCATTATTGATATTGATTATCGATACCATGTTTTCACCTATATACTGGTCCAACATTGTTCAAAATCCTAATCCTGGCGATTGAATGTGTGGTTTGCATATCTTGGTTCCAGTACAAAAACAGGTCTTGTGTTGCACACTTGTCCAAACATCCAGGCCCTGCTTTCAGTAGCGTCAACATCGACATCCATTGCACCGGCACTTCAAAATGCAGCTGTACAGTATTTGGATGCACCTGTGGTGCCATACCCTATTGTTCGAGACTTGTGGGTTCAGCTTACCCCTGCGTATGGTGTCCCATTCCATCAAGTCTTAGCAGGCAGTTCGTTTGTGCTTGAGGCTCCAAAGCCGCGAGAAAAGGTACACATTACATCTATTAATCTTCATTTTCACTATTAATGCTATATCAGCTTTGTGGAGCCGATGGTTTCAGTAAGAGTGGCTTATCTGTCGAATAGTATGAGGTGGGGAAGGCCCAAGGATGAAACAAAATTCTGCAATGCTGATGTGAATCATCACTGTGCTGATAAACATACACACAAATGCAAAACTGAAGGGCTTTCCTTACTATTCTTTTCCTAAAGCACCTGGGTTCTCTGCTTGATGCCATTTGAGTCTTATTTTTTCGCTGAATGCTACATTGTTTCCCTTGTTTGAGATCCTTCTTAAAGACTATGATGTTTGGAATGTGATTCTACAATTCAAGTCAAATATGTGCTTTTTCCCCCAATACTGTGGTTATCACTGGACGATACCTTTATTGCTATATGTGAGTTGTCAATATGGCCACTTGAGTTCATGAAAAATAGGATTTAGCTGTGCGTGAGCAAGTCCATTGATTTTAGATGTGAAAGTAATGGAATTGGGAGGCGAGATGGCCCAAGGAGGAAAGCAAATTCTGCAATGCTGATGTGAATCATCACTCTGTTGATAAAAAACACACAAATGCAAAGCTTATGGGCTTTAGTTGGAACATACATGTGTTAACACTGAAAGAGTTGAGTGTCATCGTATGGCTTTGGAGTAAATATGGCGGAGCTTGACAAAGAGTTTTTGCTCTCTAAATTACATGCTATGTCGATAAATCCACACACCATGAAAAACTTATGGGCATGACTGCACTTAACTTTTTTCTATTGGGTTGCATGGTCTTCCTAATCCGAGGAGGATTTCCTTTATAGTTGAGTCAATTTGGATAGAAGGGCCCAAGGAGGAAACAAAATTCTGCAATGCTGAAGTGAATCTTCACGGTGCTGATAAAATCACACACAAATGCAAATCTGATGGGCAAGACAGTACTTACATTTGTTCATGGGAGTTGTGTATTTTTCCCAAAACAAGGAGGAATGAGTAGAATGAGTCGTTTTAAATAGAAGGTCCCAAGGATGAAACAACTTTCTGCAATGCTGAAAGTGATTTTCACTGTGCTGATAAATCTACACACATGCAAAATTTGATGAGCAGATTTTACATGTATTTACTCTAGTGAGTTGTATGATTTCCTAGGCGAAGGGTGGTTGCATTTAGAAACGACTTGTTTTGGATAGTAGGGCCTGATGAGGAAACACAATTCTGCAATGCTGAGAGTGAATTTTCACTGTGCTGATGAAACTACACACATGCAAATCTGATGGGCAAGACTTTACTTGGGATGGTGGTGCCTCCTGCAGACTAACCTTAGCCAGATATGTGAATCCTTTGATATCACCTCTCTTAGCACTTTTCCCTTGTGAGTTCCATAGTCACCTAAGTCAATTAGGGTTTTGTTGAGAGATGAGTTTATATCTATGGAAGGACCCAAGGAGGAAACAAAATTCTGCAATTCTGAAGTGAATCTTCACTGTGCTGATAAAACTACACACAAATGCAAAACTGATGGGCTCTCCTTCAGATATTCATGTGATGCAAGTGTACATATAGCTTGTGGCAATGCAGATTTGTGTATTCAAACCTGTTGTAGGGTTTAAAATATGTCCGAGTAGCCATCCAATTGGTGACCGGATGGTATTTGTTGAGATTCCTGTTTTCCTTCCTGTTGGCACTGGTATGGAAGTCCCTTTGTTTGTAGGTTCACCCTATCTGAATTTAATCCACTGGTGCAGGTTATAATGGTTTTGATTGAGATGTTGTAGTAAATTTGTAATCACAGTACTGCATATCTTGTCTGGATTTTCATCATCTCATCTGTGTGTTATACAGAGCAAGGAACTCAAAGAGCGCCTTGCAAAGTTGCAAGAAATTGCAGAGCAAAAGGCATACAAGGAACTCGTGAAGGACATTACCAAGCATGAGGGTCATGAGGATCGAGAGTATTTTTCTTCTTACAAGAATTCTCTTGGCTTTGGTAAGGAAACCCTTGATGAGCTGGATGTGTAAGTAAGGATCTGGCTTATGGAATAACAAGTTCTTGCTGATGCATTATTTGTAGATTTAATTGAGAGGTCAGTCACAGGGTTGTGTTTAACACCCATGTTTGATTTGACTCACTGTATCCAGCATGATCATCAATGTCCCTTCTGCTGATAGGGTGTCTTTGGTCAATGTTGTTGCACCCAGTAGTGTCAGAGATTTTGTAACTGTCCACTCTATTAAACTACTGCAGTTGTTAATGTCTATGAACTGTGAATAGAGTATGTACTGCAGTTGTTAATGTCTATGAACTGTGAATAGAGTATGTAACTTTTTCTTGATGACTCTGTCTCATTGCTTGGTGTGGTTGATATGTTTCTTGCAGGTATTCATGTAGTGGCGATAATGTTCACTGGCTACATGTTTGGCTATGCCATTTTTCGGGCTCAGTTTCAGAATTCCCCATCAATGGTGAGTCTTTGTTTATGATAAAGAATTTGTTTGCTTCTATGTCAGATGATCATCCCACCAAATTCCAACAAAATTACCCTAGCAAGTGAGTATTCATGGTGCAAAGTCTGGGAACCTGGGTGTGCAGTGCATTCAGTGTGCAGACCTCTAAAAAGCTGTTTCTTGATGTGTGTCATCATTGGAACTGTGAGGTGCAAGGTGAATTTTAGAAATTGTATCATAAATGTGAAGGCTGAGGTGATGTGTCTGGAACTTAATTCTTACACTTCTTGCAAATATTTCGTTTTTTACAGAGCTGTTCTTGTGGATGCAGCATGCAGCTGGTGGAGTGTTGGGTCTTATTGCAGGCATGTTTGTTGAGACAATACTCTTCATTGTGCGAGCTTCACTAGAGGAGAAGAACACGAGGGTGAAGTTGCAAACAAAAGAGAAACTAAAGCCATTGCCCAGTACTCCATCTGAGGTCATGGTGATACCAGTGGCAAAGCCAGACACAGGGGCTTCAGGAGTGCGACAGCGCCGCAGCCATACTGAAGCTCCTGGATAGGTTCGGAATTTAAGTGCAGAAACATGTCAAGTGATTCTTTTACAATCAGAGGCATGTGGACAAGTACTTCCTTTCCATGGTCTGATGGAATATTGTGAGAGATGAAAGTTCAGACCCTTTATGAAAAGTCCCATATGGTGCCAGATACCATAATCAATACTGTAAACTAGGCAGTCCTTAATATTGTACATTTCAATTATAGATGTAAATGAAGCTGCCACTGAAAGGAGTTGGCCATTTGGAGCCTTCTGTAATACAAGCATCTGATTTCACTTGTATTTTTTACATGTATGCCCATTGCAATGGCATTCATAATACTATGGTAACTCAACTTACTGTCCACGCAGTGCTCTTATTACCTCCTCCAAATCTGAAATCTGGCAGCATTCTGGTGCTTACATAGGAGCGGTGGGCCATGAATGTGCACACTTTCACATTCACTAAGTAGGGTCTGTTACCTTTTCGTATAACTTCTGACCTAACCTCCATTTATGACACTTCATTTCATGGTGGCATGGGCAAGGACATTGTATTTTAGGTACTAGGTTGCATTTATGTTGCATTTGAGTCTGAGTGTTGCACTAGCTTTCTTACATGGGCATGTCTTGTATGTAAGGAGGAAATAAAGAATGTGATCTATATATGATTTTGGGATTGTGAACAAAGGACATCCTTTATCCTAAGGCAAAGCTTCTGGAACAGAGGTTGGATGTATAGGGAAGCCATCATAATTGCTCCTGGCATGCATATAGAAATTCTTTTGATCACAAATCTATGAAGAATACAAACTATTTGCATCATGATTGAATACCAACCATAAATCTCTTATATCCAAGTGCTTTAATACCAAATACATCAATGAATGCCCTTGAACAAATGGCCTCTGGGATACCAAATACACTAATCAATGAAGGAGATTACAATGAAGAAATCCCTATACCAAAAAACTCAAGCATATGTGTAATGGGTACCTTCATTGAACCAAAAAACTCAAGCATATACCCAGTTATGGACACATTAAGGTCAACTATCACCCTATCCTATGAGCAACGACATTCAATGAACTTCATGTTGAAGGCTAGATTTTTCTCCCATGATCCCCTCCAAGCCTCATTGTTGGATTTCATGGTCAAGTCCTCAAGTGTGGCGTTGTTGTATACAACGTCATCTATGAAAGCATTTGTTGAATTTGACAATCCCTCATTCCATAGTAACGGTTGATGTGCTCTTTACTTTCTCACAAAAAGCAAAGCAATCAAAGGAGCATGTCTAGATCACACAATTCAAGCCACCAAAACAAGACAATGCATAAACTGGAACTCAAATTTTAACCTACGCGGTAAGAGCAACAATTTTCATATGATTTACTTGTTTCCCAGGGTAATCTCCCTTTGCAAGGGGAAGACTATTAACACCCATCTAGTGATCAAAGACCTTGAACCCAAGCTTTGACATCCACTCTTTCATGTGAAGCGTACATGACAAGAAAAATTTCGCTATCATTGAGGACTTATGTTAGAAGAGAAAACTCCACTTCTAGTCTTGAATGTTGTACTCATTCTAGGGTGGAACCACGTCACTGAAATCGGAGTGAGACCATCGACGACATCATAAATAACCAAATCAACTTTGAATGCAAACACCTCATAACTAATCCACATCTCCCTCTCCTACAAGACAACATGTTTACCAAAATTTACAAAATCCACACATGAATGAAAAATGAAAAATTTACGAAGTGCACAACCAAAACCCCAATACCTACTCAAGGAACTATCACAAGTTGTCCACAATAGGGAAGGGATGGCTGAAGGCGTAGCAACAAACTGCTAACTCTATTTTTTCTTCCCCTTACTCTTGCCTTTATTGTTCACCATTGACACCAACAAGTCAACAAAACACATATGGATCCTTAAAAAGTTCGTAGGGTCGACCACAACATCTTGCATGCTAGGTATATGAAAAGAACATCCACAACAATCGAAGGAGTTCTCTTTGTGTGTTCCCATCTTTCATGTCTTTCTTTCTTCCAAGCCGAAGGGTTTAAGGGAGACGCCATACCACTCTTCAAAGAGGAAGGACCCCTGTCATCCAACTTTCTCTTGGACGTCCCAAGGTCACGACGGATAGGATGACAACAATGACCCACTATTTGCACAGGTTGGGACTAGGAAGTGTGAAGACATTCTTTTTTGAATATTTTGTTGCAATAGAGAAACTATGTGAAAATAGTTTAAAAGAAGCCATATAATTAATTCACATATGTTAAGATTTGGACCATAGCCTAGGAGATAGGAATGGAAACATTTAGGAAGACTATGATCTGATAGGAAGGGATATAAACCTAGCAAAGCAACAAAGTCTGGTAGAGAGTATTTGAGGAGGGCCTTATTTTTTGTGTGATAGAATTGGAGACAATAGTTTTTATGCTATGGTTTTTGGCAATGCAGAGAGGGCAATTATCTTGTGGATTTTTTGGATTAGAGATTGATCTTCTTGTTTTGAATCAATTTGCCCTAGTTGACAGGAATCGTGGTTAGACTCATGTCTACCAAGGAGTGATTCTTTAGACCATTGTCTGCATAATATTTTTGTATTAATATATAGAATCTTTTTAAAACACACTAAGATTGATTGTCTGTTGTGCTTCAAATTACAAAGTGGGTGTAACAATTATCAGTAATTTGTGGAGTTGTACTATTGGAAGAGAAGATTAATTGATATTGGTAGCTACGTGAGTCCATGATTATTTAAGATTAATTGAGAAATATTGTTTAATTGATCGTGCAAGTTTGTGGTTGACCGGAACAATTAAAAGAGTTATCTTGGGAGACTATTGTCTCACAAAATCTGTGAGTGAGTATGGTAAGTTTTCTCATCTCATCTCGTTCACATACCAATGCATATGTGATGAGATGGGAGAACTTAGCAAGTGAGTTAATTTAATAAACATTCGACTATGAGAAAATTAAGTGTCTAAGAGTAATTGTAGTCAATAGTTTGATTTATAAGAAAATCACCCAAAAACATAAAGTAGTGATTACCATCATTCATTAAAGAATGAGAACTTTTAGAGTTGTTAGAGCTTTGTCTTGTGAACACTAATTGGAGCCGGGTGATTAGCAATCACCCAAAGTGGCTTGCCGGATTTCAAGTGATAAAAACCAACCAACACTATGTAGCGCATGCTACTCTTTTTTATTTACAGGTTTTGGAGGGGAATCTCGAGCTCAACCTAGACCACAACCAAAATGCAAGAATTGGAATATTACAACCATTCCGCCCCAATGGGTGGAAATGAGGACGTGCATTTTTGAAAATTTCTTGAGGTTGTCATTGCTACAATGTAGTATGATGAAGTCTTCATCCATGGTTGCAACTTATGGTTTGGAGTTCAATGAGGGTTTAATGTTTTGGATGTTACGGTTAGAGATGTTTAACGAAGGTCACTTTTATTTTCCTAGACATCCAGTGATCTAGTAAGGTTGTTGGTTGTTCTTCACTTCACTATGTTACAATGAACATTATGTGCCATGCCCTCAGGCTTCATGAATACGGATATTGTAAACATTCATCATTGTTGTTTGTTCTTGCTCATTTTAGTACATGTTGTTTGTAGTTGGACATTGTTATGGGAATGTCGTGTGTATAATAGAATCATGGCCAACTTCAAATTGTAATCCATGTGAACTCTAACAATGTAACTTAACTCCAAATAACATCATTTGGGTAACCAAAAAGTTCATTTGGGTAGCCAAATAATTATTTTGGGCAACACACAAAGTGTTTCAGAGAGTTTTCTCTGCAACATGGTTATAGGGTTGTGTGTGACCTTTAAAAATAATTCCCAAAAATTGCGGGCATGCACCAAAATGTTGATAATAAGATTCTACTCATGCTCATGATCTAGCTTCTCTCTCTAAGGACCATGAGATAATGTAGTTTTGATCTATGGGTGTGCACATGCTCATGAACACTGGAAGCCCTAAAAAAGTCTTGGTATTGAGTCTAGCTTCACATGCAAGTAAGCTTCACTACACTAGATATTGTATTTAGTGTCACCAATTCTATTTGTCTTGCTCAATACTAATTATAAACCGCATGTGTAGTGTCACCAACATTGAATGTAAATCTAACATTATTTGTCATTCCTTGCAATAACATTTGGGCATTTTAGATTTACAGTGTTGCAATTACTATCACTTACTAAGCGTTTTTTCATCCGAATTTCAATCATTCATGACAATATGCCAAACTTTGTTCCAATAATTAAAATTTGGATGAAACTAAAAGTAAGATGATATGAGAGTACTTGTAAACTTATTCATAATTTTCATTAGAAGAGTTACCATTGTCACATAGAATACCATATGACACTAAATACAATATTTAGTGTAGTGCTAGTGCATCCACTACATAAGGTAGAGGCACTTATGTCAACCCTTTGGAAATTTCAGCCTTTGTTTGGAGTGGTATGCAAAAGTAGCTTAGCAAATTGGTTTAGACATGATAGAAACAAAAATAAAATATTTTGCACATTAGAGTTATTATCTTAACTCAACATGGCTTTTGGTCAGGAATTGTTTGTTTTGCATATAACACCTTCCATGTTCGATAAGTTTCGGTGCATTCTTGAAGGTGGTGTGATGGTTTGAATGAGGAGCCTTCTATATTGGTTCAATGAGGGTCAAACTCGTTTTAAAATGTCAAGAGTTGCTAAAATGAGTATGGCCCTTAATAAACCAAAATATGTTGTTTTGAGCATTCAAATTGTAACACTATAGGATGCAAGCATGGTAAAGTGGACCAAAAAACTGCTCCAATATTCTAAAATCATAGTTTTTTTGGTCAAATGCCTAAAAAGAGTAGAAAATGTTGTTTAAATTGGACATTTCTTCATGGTGTCCTCTATTGTTGTGTTAAGTGCTCAATTCTAGATTACCAAGATGAGATCTATCATATTCCTTATATTTAAAAGTAATGCTCAAAAGAAAATGGTTGAATTTGGGTTTGGATTTGAATTTCACGACCTTCAATATTTTGAACTTGGTATGACTTTCATATTCCTTGAATTCATTGTATTCGTCATCAATTTTTTTGGGTAGTAGATCATTAATTTCATATAATTTTATCGTATTCAAAACAAGTTGGAATTTCACCACTTGCAACACCACTTGCAGCACCTTTTAAAATATGTAGACCTTTTTAAAAAAATGATTTTGTCAATATAAGTTGCTTGGATTCGTAGATCAAAATTTTAATTCTAGTTATTTTTCACAAAACTCAAAGTTAGTAAATAATTTTGTTGTTCTCCATTATTACAAATAGGTATTATCAGAATCGTAGCTTGGAATTCCAACACGAAGGATTGGGTAAGTTAGTCGACTGATTATCCCAATTAGTGTGTGTGGTACTAATTCCCGAAACACGCATTTTTTTTCCAAGTCTCAAAATTAGCGAAGGTTGAAATCTTTACTAAGTGAAACTAAATACATGAATACATACTCCCCACATGCTCATTTATCATACATTTTTGAGAAAATTAGTTTGTGCTCTAAGGTTCTTGTAGAGTGATAAAAAAATCATTTATATGCAAACACATGCTTGTTAGTGAATAATGCTAGGATGAATAATGCCGGTATTTTCATTGAAAAGTGCTACTATGAATAGTATTTTTAGTGAATAATGCCCAGATGAACAATACTTCCTAAATCTTTTGATGGCAATAATTTCATAGCGTACAAAAATTTAGTATCATCTTCACTAATTTCCCACACGCACTATTAGCCCTCCCTCACTAATTGGGATAATCAGTGTAGGTATATGTGTATGTGTATCATATAATGATCAACTTCCGATTCACCAGCAGTATCACGTAATGTGTCACTCAGACCTCAGGTATTCTTATCTTTCGCTGTTTTTGATCAATGGGGTGTCTGCATTACTATCGTGACCGGGGAGGAATGGTATGCACTCTATGAATTCCATTGCGGATAGGTCATGCATCTCCACCTAGTTGGGATCTGGTTTCATCAGTGTTTGACATTGTAAAAATACATCGCAGCAGGGAATTCATTTTCCTGTTTCATTTCTTACAAACAAGTACTGTCGGACTTGCAGCTTGTATTTCCAGCACAGAGGATTGGTTTCATTAGTAGTTATATGCGTATGTATATCAGATGATCGGCTTGTGGTTACCAGCATCACATACTGTCCTATTTAGTATGGTTATCTTGTGTTGCTTTTCACAACTGATGGGTCACTGTCTGCATTAACTAGTATTGTGATCGGGGATGAATGGTGTGCACTCTATGGATGCTCATGTTTCTGCTACTTAGATCGATCATCCGCACCTACTTACATCAACGTTCTTTGTAAACAAACATATCTAGCGGCAGGATATATCTGAATTTTGCTTTTCCCGTTTACCGAATGGCTGTCAGACTTGCAGGTTGAATTTCCAACATTAAGGATTGGTTACTTGTATGTGTAATGTGTGTGTCTCTCGTGTGATCAGCTTGTGGTATATCAGGGTCACTTTAAGATGATGTCCTTCTAGGAATATATAGGTATCTGATACTGCTTTTGAACGATGGGTGTCTGCAATAATTAATATTGTGATATGGGTATATGATTAGCACTCCGCTGCTACTTTGTGTGGTATGGTAACTGGAGCGAAACATACAAGGTGGTGATGAGAACAGCCGCCAAGTCGCTCACACCGACTCAACACATCAACCAGTGGCCGAACCTGAGCATCTTGTGCCGGATTGAGGGCGAAGTTTACCAAGAGATTCGTGGGGAGGTGCGCAAATATGTCAACAACAATGTCACCGTTGGGAAGGAGGTCGATGACAACTACTCCAGGGCAGACATCATTTTCCAAAATCCCGACGCTTTCACAATCCTCGCGAGCCACATTGGCCAGGACCTCCGGAAAGACATGGGTATCACAATTTGGATTGAATAGACATCTTTTCAAATTTTGAGTTGAAGCCATATCCAAATCATATGATGTCAGATTTTACCAACTCTTTCAAAAGATCGGTCCCTTGTGAATTTTAGTTTGCATCTTATTGGGTGCAATAGGCATGGGAATTCCCTGTTCATGAAAGCTAGGGTGACCCAAAAGTGATTGCCTTGCAAGCAAGAATGATTCTATAAAAGGGTAGGAACTATTTTGCAAAACCTGTCCACCCCCTAGATAAGATGAAATTCGAATATCTGACCCTACCCATGTTTTGCCATACCAACTTTACAGTAGATGGGACACTATAGAAACGACATTGTTTGGCGACAAATATTCCGCTTACCTCTTTGCATTCTCTCCAACTTGGTTGTAAAAGACTCAAAATATACTAACAAGCATATACAAACTATTAAGAACAAAATAGACATAGGCTTGAAGTTGCGTAAGTTGCTCACAGCATGCTTTCTCACCACGGAGATGTTACAGCCTCCTGAATGTTGAAAAACGTGTTTATAATCAAACCCCCCCCCCCCCCCCCCCCACATACAAGAATTCGACTCGGCCCCTAAGTTGCACTGTGCACATTCTCCCTCAGAAAGATGTTATTATTTAGTTAGCCTCAAACATGATGTTCTTTACATACTAAAAAGGTTAAAATCCAACAGTCCCCTTCCAAGTCCTCCTTCCCTCAAATATCCTAGAACAGTTGATTGAATTCATCAATCATGATGGGTACCATGACTCAACAACGCCCTACTAATTATTCTCAACTCAAAAGCTAAGGATGGAGGATAAACCTCCTGCTTCCCCCAACATTGCGAGTGCCATGGGGCCATCCATGATTGATGAATTCAATAAACTGTTCTATGATATTTGATAGTTTTCACGGATATGATTGATGTATTCAATGATATGAGTCATCCCTTTATCGTTAATCATGGGTATTCATATGATATGAGTGCCACGGGGCCATCCATATCATTTGCAGATGTGAAGATAGTTCTATGGGAAATTATGCCCGAATCGTGGAACAGTTGGATGGGTCGGACAGCTTTTGAGTGCTTCTGGCTACATCAAACCGTGCGATTGGAATTAAACCCCATTTCAACATATTTGGAAACTCAGTATGCTAATAACCAAGTGGTTCAATCTGGTGGTTGAATGTGTTTGCAGGGAAAAGCAAACCCATTAAGAGCATCTGCGACCTCCCAACTTTTAAGCCAACCAACTTTTCCAGCAACCATATGCAATAATACAGTGGCACTACAAGTATGCTCAACCCATTGGAGCAAGTTCTTCAATACTAAGCTCGTCTCCGTAGATACAGTAGTATACATTTGTATTCCTGTTCAGGACTGATGGTGTCTTTTGATTTAATGAACCACACAACTGCCTTGTGGATCAAACACAAAGGTACAATGACCGTCATGCTTAGTGGAATTGGCCACTATATAGTTGCACATGAATTTTCATAACAGACCAGTGGCCTGGCTCTTTCTGAATGGTTATGACAACTTGAAAGAACCCTCAATCAATACGCACTAAAATCTATGCAAGATTAAAACTTTCAGAGAATAAGGAATCTTAAACATCAAGTTGTGCATCGGATTTTCCATGAGCATGCTCTGTTCAAGTCTGTAGGATTTGACACTCCGTAAAATTGTTCCATCTGGATAGTATAATTCAAAGCATGGGCTTCTGACACCTCCAATATCAGAAGTGTCGTTTTTGTGTTGAGCCCAACCTTTATGGGAAGCGACAAACCAATCCTCCAAAAACCATTTCTACACTGTCAATTGAATTGAATTGCAACAAATCAAGCAAATCGTAATAGGTACATAAGGTTTCTATCAAACCTAAATGACAAAACTTGGGAATGTCATCTTCGATTGCCCATCACTCGCCCATCAACCAAGGGTGGCATCCATCTGGTTTAGGGTTTAGGGTATACCATTTTTAAGAAGGATTATTTAGGAGTTGTTATCGCATTGTAGGCATTTTCAAGACCATAAATGCAGTACCTAGGGGTTTGTATGAACCTTGTTTTTGTTTAATGTAAATGCGTAAAATTTCATATTAATTTTCCACCCGCTTTGGCAACCCCATTTGCACCAATACCATGCCAATTCATGATTAAAAAGCAACAAGTTGCATCAAGGTGAACATATGATTCCCATTTCAAAAGGGAAAGTTCATGCTCTTGCCATCTAGCCTTGCTTTCTTGCAAGGTATTAGGCCAATAACTGGCATGATATAAACACCCTATATCAAGTTTTTTCTGGCCTATCTCTAATTGGGGACAAATCATTACAGTTAAGCTCAATTTGGGTACTTGATGGTGTCTTGTTGCCCACCCCTCTACTTTGCAAATAACTTAAATATATAAGTGTTATTAGAAAATAACAATGGTGGGATTAACCAATGAAAGATTGACATGCAAAGAAGGAAGTTGGAACCATCAAATACACTAAATACATGGACTTTAAGGGAACTAAACCAAGCCTATAATTGACACTTTTAGGTTTTTATATGCTTGTCCTAGGATATTGAGCATGTGAATAGTAATAAGCATGGGATGATTAGTGCATCCAAATCGAGGTCGTAACCATGGTCCTCAATTTTTTTGAAACTCCTTCTAATGTCTTATTCAATGTCAAAGTGAAGACATCATTTTTTCTTAAACGATCATACATGTTATTCCTCAACTATGTTGACTATTGAACCTAGAATATTAATGATTTTATATCATGTTCTCTAATCATTTGAAGTCACATGTCTTCTTGAAGTCCATTCTTAGAGCTACACCTAACTTTATATCGCTCAAGTGGTGTGCAAGTAGGTGATGTTGAACAAGTATAGTCTAATTTTTTGGAATATGATAAAATTACATTAAATTGATGATCTTATACATTTTTTTTTTGATGATGCCCTCAAGTTTATAATAAATTCAAGGAATTGAAAGGTAAAAAATCGATGTTCAAAATTTTAAGGTCATGAAATTTAATTCCAAAACCAAATTAAACCCTTATTTGGGGGGGGGAGCATTACTTTTAATTATAAGTTTTGAAGCTCCCATCTTGGTATTCTATCTTAACACAACAACAGAGGGCATTATGAGAAATATATATATATATATACACACACAACATTTTTCTTTTGCATTTATGCGTTTGACCAAAAAACTATGACTAATATATTGGAGCACTTTTTTGGTCCACTTTACCACGCTTGCACCCCCTAATCATCTTGCACTAATTGCATGTTTCATATCTTACAAGAAGTACATGCAAAGCTACAAGTGTTTGTCTAAGGCTTGCTTACCTTAATGGAGGTTTTCTCTCAATTAGTTGGAGAGGGCTATAGGGGGAAGAGATGCCTCTTAACCCTTAACCTCCCAATCCTATGAAAAAGGTTGTTTTCAATGAATTTCACTTAATGTTGGTTGTGGAATTTTAATGGACAACTATTGAGGTTAAAGAGATTTATCTGTAGGGTCTTGAAACATGGGAGATGAGCTATTTAGAGTAGGAAATTCAACATGAATAACCCTTTAGAATTCTAGATTTTAAAGATTAAGAGAAGGATGTACAAGACAATGCCATGTTTTTGCCCCCCCAAAAAAACCTTTGACCAATCAAATTCACTTGGAAAAGGGCCAATTTTTTATGTGATCCACTTGGTGGGAACAACTCAATAGTTGAGCACCTCCATAAATTCTCATGCAAAAATGTGCAAAGCACAATAAGCTAGCCCCCTAGCATTTGGAGTATGTAAAATCGTCCCATATTTCTAACCACATATATACAAAGAATTCCCTAAAAATGAAAGAGTGTCCAAATGCTAAACTTAACTGTCGATGTGAATACGAAGGTTGTATTTACAAGAACATCAAAAGAAATTCACTTTTACCAAAATAAACATCATTGATGTTCATGCAAAGTTTGCGTTGGAATGGTGACCATTGATGGGAGTCAACACCCTCACATGAGCTCCCAACACAACTAAAACATGACCACTTTCCACTTTGACATACTTTTCCACATTCTAAGGGCCGATTCACATGAGTCCCAAATCCTAAGTCCCAAGTATGAGATGGATGCCTACATGGCAACACTTTTTGGAGGTGAGCCTTGGGACTTATGTTGAGAGCCGGGTCAAGTAAAAAGCTAGACCCAACTCTCAACACAAGCCCCATGAATATTTTTGCATAAAACAAACAAGATCCAACTTTAATGACAATGAACCATATTTTAATGATTTTTCTAGAGGCTCAAAAGTTGGGACTTGCTAACATCAATGGGACTTAGAACTTGGGATCCCATGTAAAGCAGCCCTAATCATCTCCAAATTGCACAGCTCATGTGTCTATGAGTAGATATCCATGTTGGCTTGATGTTTATGGTTATTTTGACTGCGGATGAATGAGTTAGATAAGGTTAACGATTAACATAGGGAAGAAATCAATTCATCGACCAAAAATGGGTTGCTGGGGAAGTTAGGAGTTATCGAAGACTCAAGACATTGATTAAACCTCATACTAGCTGCATGCTCTTTTCGAATGCCAAAGCATGCTTTCTAGCTTTTATGGCATCATAAAGGTTGCTGGAAGGAGCTGTAACTTTGATGACCTACCAAAACTGCACATGTGTGGGCATTTATAACCCACAAGGCTGAGTGAGGTTTAGAAAAGGGGTGAGGTGTGATAACTCTCCTTTCCATATCCAGCTTCATAATTAACTTAGCACATTCTTGTCAAATTTATTTTAAAAAGTTGTACTTCCAAGTTGCGTACTATTTTAAGATTTTTATGTCGGATGGATGAGGGTTACGCTTGCATGCAATAAATCCTTCTCTTCCTAGAACACGATCAAGTAAGTTAACCCTTAACTGCATGTGAGTCCGTACTATCAACTCAAATCAAATATATATCATAGATCATATATTAGAGGCTTTCAAGTTATTTGGAGTCGACATAAGCAGGAGAGAAAGTTGTCAAGACACTACAAGGAAGTAGGGATCCATTTTATTGGGCCACTATTATATGTGTAGTTTATGACATGTATTATGTGTGCAAAATCTAGTCATCTTACACATATTTGACATGTTCTAAATAACATAAGCAAAATCAGCCTTGTATAATGGAACCCTACTTCCTTGTTGTGAGTATGAATTTTTAACTTACATCTATTCAAATGGAGTAAGGACCATTGTCCTTGATATGCACCTAATCATTTACAAGTACTCCATAATAATATAATTAAAACTACAAGATAAATCAAATCACTTCACCTCTAATTTGATTGGGTAAATATTTTATAATTCCAAGTACAAGAAGAAGAAAGAAAAGTTAATTAAGTGATTGAAATCAATTATATATAGATATATAGTTTTGAATATACAGTTGCAACCACTTTTAAATCCTTGAAATTTAGGAATTGGTGTTGTATATGGTGGGTCTTGCATTTGTCACAAATGGGCTTTAAATGTGACATTCATCACTTAACTTAAATTAATGTCCTATCAAGGATGTCTAGATGCGTGCCATGTATGACTTGAACATGCTCATTATAAGTACATGAACCTTTTATTATTGAGCATCTACACTACATGATGAACTTCAACTGTAGCCTCCTAAACATCCCCCTATTAATAACCAATAAGTTCCTAATCTACAAAGCCTAGCCTCCACACTTGAAACTCATCGTTTATAAGCTTTACCTTTGCATGAAGAATTTGAAATGCTTAGCACCCGCCAAGACCTTCATGCCTCATGCATCTCACTATCCAGCATTACCACACAGTGTACACCAAGCACTAACATCATCTTCACATTATTTGAGCCAAGGTCTTTAAATGAAGATGGGTAAACCAACCACCGCTAGTTGTGGCAATATGCCTTTCTAACACCATGTAGGATGAGCCAATTGTCGTGTTTGACAAGAAACACACCCATGCCCCGGCCCCCAAAACAATGATCCAACTCACCATGTTTCATGGATCATCACAATGGTACATGGTACATGATTATATCCTTATTAAACAACACATGTCCCTTGAGATATGTGAAATCATAACATCATAAGACATTTTCAGGTGGCACATGGTCAGGAACACGTATGTGTTATGGATGGCAGTTACATGATGTCATATGCCACACTTTTAAGATTGTCCTACAAAGGGGGGTGATTGATCTCGAGAACAATCATCAGCTACAAATTGTGAGGAGGAGCACATAACTTTTTTGCTACCACTCTTTGATTATCTCCTCCCTTTGCCTCGCCTCTCTACCAACAACATCCTTTGCTTTGCTTCCGCATCGTCTACTTTTGTTGTATAAGTTCACTATACTCTCATACTTGGTTTGTATTCATTTATTTATTTTTGGGATTTAGTTCATTTTGTTTTCTTGCTTTTTTGAAGTTTAGGATTGCCCACAAATATCTCCCTATGGTCAAAGTCACCAGTGTGTGTATGCCATGTTTTTCATAAGCTCATCTTCATTTTGGTATGTTTGTCTTTGAGGTCATAGGGAGACAAACAGTTATTCCATAACCAATGGTTGTTTTGCCATCATATTCCCTTTATTCATGTCAAAATAATTTTGCCATTTCCAGCAGTACCTACATTTACTCAAGCTATTTTTTGAAAAATTCACATTTGACATCAAAGCATTGGTTATTGCATATGGGAAACTATCTTGTGAAGTCTTGTCATCATTGACCACACTTTGACCTTTCATTTTGATTCAATACAACAATACCACAACATCATTCGTGTGAAGGCATTCACATAGTGTTTTTAGAAGGCAAGGGGCATCGTCAAGGGGCATTAATAAGGCATCTCCATCCTATGAGAGTCTCATGCACAACCCAATGCTCCAATGCAAGGTCCCAATTCAAATAGATGGTTGGGAGTGTGGGCTTCATGCAATATTAATTTCAAGTATTTCTTGTAAAAGAGGGCATCACCTATAGGGTCATTTCCAAATGATACTCTTACAAAGGTAAGCATACATCATTCCTATTCATGTTCATCTTCCCCACCCCCCTCCCCCCTTTAAAAAAAAACAGAACCAAAAAAAAAAAGTAAAAAAACTTACTTGCGACATTGGTATTGTGTAGGAATAATGGTGTGACATCATTGTTGAAGAAACCAAGGGCTTGTTGTTGCAAGGCTTAGCATCATAGCTACGCGTTGGAGAAGACAAATGTGGTTATTAGCTACCATTCATACCTTCAAGACAACCTTTATTTGTTAGATTTATTTGTTATTGACGACGATTCTAGATGTAAGTAATGGGAGTTTCCAACTACTAAGAAAAATGGGAGGTCAATTATGTGAGAGGCTTCATCACCGCCTAACGCAAGTGTTTCTGTGGCACATGTTTCAATAGAAGAGGACAATGATTGCAATTTTTTACACTAAAATAGGTCACCGTTAAGATGGGTAAGATGTCACAGTATACAACGTCGGGCGGCGCACCTTATTTGTAGGATTTCATCCATTTAGATTTGGATGAATGAATCTTAGAAGTTGGAGAGATGCTCCTAAGTGAGGAGCCTCCTCCTTGGCTTGGCATTCTCGCTAACAATTCAATGAAGGAGGCCGGTAAACATTTACCGAAGCAGTTTAAGTGTTCCCATTATGGACGGAACAATCACGCTGTGGAAAATTGCTTCGCTCTCCATCCAGAAAATCGTCCTTTTTCCAAACGGGGAAAAACGTTGGAGGCAGAGTTTGGCGCCTTGGAGGAGAGGTTCAAGAATTTGGCGTCATCTAGCCAAATCTTGGAATCACCAGCTCCACTCGGAGCTAAGCCTAGTTCGTCAACTCCCGATTATTATATGTTCGGGGTTCGGGGGAGGTGATGAATTCGGCAGCTGTGACACATGCTCAATCCGTGTCACGAGCCGCACCTTCGACCACATGGGAGCCTGTAGAGACCTTAACGGCTCGGGACAATGGTCCCCTGGATTAAATTGATCAGGCACGTCTGCCATTGTCTTTTGGATTGGCAGATGTTATCCAATCTATCAGTGGCCGATATTCGAGCATGGAGGCTTCGAATCCAACGACCGACATGGTGTACACATTGGCATTCAAGGTGTTGCACATACCTTTATTTATAGCAATGAAGTGGTCGTCACCCAAAATCCAACCGGCTAAGGTTTTTCACCTAGCAGATAGGATTTTGGAAGACAAGGCATCTTTATACTTTCTCACCGTGGCTCAAGTCACTGCATATTTCCTTGCTACTGAGGATCCCGCGGAAATGGCCAAACAACGAGCGAGGCTTGCGGCGGACGCCATTGCGTCTTTTGACGCACACACCTCAGATGACAAGGGGTCAACCACATCTTACGACTCATCCGAATCCACGGGGGCAACTTATCTGTCGGATGTAGCTATTAGACTTGTTCGCAAGCGCCGCGGCATTCGACATGGCGTCATGTGTATGGTGTATGATACCGGCATTTTGGTGGTTAGTTGGGCTGGGGCAATGTTATTTGGGTTGCATCCCAGTGTGTGATGATGGACTCGGGGACACAACCAGTTATGATCGGCAAAAGGCTTGCCCAGGAATTACACTTGACGGTCGATGATTTGACTTCTTGCCCATTTACCATCGTCATCTCTATTGGCCATGTTGAGCAGGCCACTGGTTACACTGTGGAGCCACTACAACTTAGTTTCCGCGTAAAGCCTAGAGATCCACCCGCACCTCTTCTTCTCAAATGTGCGTTGACAGATGCAACCAACTACGATATGTTAGTTAGTCAGCAAGCACTCTACCCTCTTAGTTTTGGTTTGGACAACTGGACTGAGGAAGTTTGAATCCGACCTAGTTGGTTGGCTAGAGACGGCTGTAGGGAACTTATTTTTGTGGCATTCACGGCATCCGCGACCATAGCATCCTTATCCATGGTTTTTGGATGTGGTGCTAGTGTGGATACATTACCATACGCTTCCGCATTATTGGAGGAGTCATTGGCATTCATGGAAAGTATTGAGGATTAACGGCAGATGCCACCTAAGGATGTATTGGTGCGTCATCCCAAAGATCCTCTTCCTCCCTGCTGTCCCTGGCGCGATTCCGCCGACCTATTCCGAAGGTGCAAGGACATTGTTCTCTCTTTCGGTTCTACAACACCAGTCGTCCGTGATACCTCATCGGCACTGGCACATACTATCTCATGGCATCCGCCAGACGAAGGGATTACTTTGGTGGAACTGTTTGGGGGCATCGGGACAGGACTGACGGCCATGTTGGAAATTGGTCTCACGGTTCGTCAGTATGTCTATATAGATGACAGTTAGGTGTCCACACGTGTGGCTCGTCACCATATCCACCAGTTGATGGTGTTGTACCCACAACAATTGGATCCAACTGCCATTCGTGGGTGTTTTGCACGTTTCCCTCGTGATGTTACACATATTAGCGAGGCAGACTTACAAAGGTTGGGTCACGTGGATCTAGTGGATAGCGGGATGGCCCTGCCACAGCCACTCGCGTGCTGAAGCGGGCCAAGGGTTGGAGGATCCAAGATCTAGTTATTTGAGGGATCTCATCCGGCTCATGCAGTGGTGGTATGCCCACCAACCTTCCTCCCAAGGGTACATATTAAAAAATGTACCTTTATTGGGAGATTCTCGTAACAAGGTGTTGGAAGGCAAACATTATATTTGTCAACACCTTGGTGATCCCATTTTTGTGGATGTCACAGTCTTTGATTTTTATTCCCACCGGCCTCAGTGGCTTTGGACTAACCTTGCACCTTCATCCACTTTAGCTGCAACATTTTTTGCAATGCTTCCACCTTTTGATCAAAAGGTGGATGACATGTTGGATCCACACCAGACCTCTTTGCCGGTTGTTCAAGATGAATTACCCCCATTGGCATTAGTCTACAAGGTGGGGGCACCACAGAGGGCCTTCCCCACCTTTATGATTTTCCCACAATCATTGACATTCCGCAATCAGGACCTAGCATGGTGTGGGATGATCACACCAAAATCCATACCGAACCATTGGCTGATGTATGGGAACGTGCCATGGGATTTCGCACGGGCACCACAACAACTCCTAGCCTTTCTGAGGGCCAACAACACTTCGTGTTGGGCCAAACCATGGATCTGAATACCATGGTGTGGAATGTTTGTTTACGCCTTGCATTGCATAAAATAATATATAATGATGTATATAATGATGAGTTATAGTTTAGAGACACGATCAAACGTGAGACGGCGGATTTAATTCTTTGGAATCTGATAGCCAAACATCATAGTCGATTAAAGATGGGGTTCATACTGCACCCAGCCTACAATTCCTTGAAATGACATTCACCACACTCGATGGTTGCGGGGCAATTCTTCATTATTCATGCCCTTTGGATTGGCATTGGTCCTAGCTACTTGACGGGACTCCATAGTCAGCCAAGGGGGGGACATATGGAGATGTGTTGTTTATGTGTGTTTTTATCATATTTTAGTTATATTTGTTAGTTCCTAGTTCATCAATAATTTAAAACAACAATTAAGTCATGAAAACAATTAAGTCACGAAATGTTGGACGCCTAGTGGTATGATTCTCAAAAACTAAACCTTTGGCCTAGGAGCAAGAAACTAAGGGCCATCTCACACACGAGTCAAGAGTCATGACCATGAAATTATAAGAGCCCCAAAGAAGTGTCCAAAGGCCGTCCCAAGACATTTCCAAAATCATGTAGTTTGGTCACATGCCCCCACGTGTAGTGTAGGTTATATGTGATTGGGCCCTCAACCAAATGTTATTTCAATGAATTTCTATTCACGCAAGGTCCTCACACATGATTAAATATAATAAATCAACAAATGTAAGATTATGGAGTGCCATGGTCTCCCAATTTTGTGTCAGGCCTACCTCCAAGGGGTGGTTTTTGAAAATATTCCAACTGACCATGTAGGAATCCATCTTGCATTCACTTACTTTGTTGGTCCCTCAAGCGTAGTGTGAAGTGAACTTAGACCAACTCCGCCTTTTCCAACAATGAGAGTGCTTGAAGTTCACTAGTCATGGGCACTCAGTCTCATGTGTGAAGTGACCCTAAGTGCAACATCACGCATGTTACCTCCATAATTTTTACAACATACTGCCTATTTTTCAAAATCTTTTTCAAGAACCAATAATAAATTTCTTGAAAAAAAAATTAACATCACAATAAGTTTTCATATATAGATACATAGATAGATTTCGTCACTCTAGTGATGATAGTTTGAATTGATGGATGCTATCCCTTCCCCCCCCCCCCCCCCCTTGTACGAGCCATTTCAACATGCAAGGGCGGGGGGGGGGGGGTGCTAGGTTTGATCAAGGCCAAGAACCAAAACCCACAACGCTTGGGAAGTTGCACCCAAAAATTTCCTACCCAACTAAAAAATGTTGCCCGACCCCACCCCGGCTCAAAAAACTTTTGCCTTTCATTCTTGAAGAGTTGCTTGCCAACAAAACCCATATTGACTGCATCTCACTTTGAAGGCTCAAATCCTAATATATAGGTCCATGTCCACTTACATAGTAAGCAATTGACTAGATGTAATTACATGCATAAAAATGTCAATAATGAATCTTCAATTATATTGAAAGAAAACCCTTTTAAATAGTTATTATAAGGTGATAAATAAATAAATAGCTATTTGATTTCCATAAAAGGTGAATATTTATCATTATGAAAAATATTGATACTTACCACTGAGGTCAATTTTTTCATACTCTATCAAAAACATGATCAAAAATCTTGAAAAGAACATTTTGAAGAGTTTCCTTGAAATATTGAAAATTCATTAGTTGCAATGAGGTAATGATTATTCATCGCCTCATATCAATCTCAGTGAGGTTAAAAATAAATTTTCATCACCTCATTAGCAATAAAGGTTAAATTGTTGATTTTCAAGAAGGTAGTTATCAATATGTCTAAATGTCTCTTCATTGTTTCCACTTGAATATTTCAAATAAAATATGAAGTTTTTAAGTTTTGACCTAAGTGGCAAGTTTTAATTCTTTTCATAAGGATTATTTAATAAGGATTATTTTTTACCTTCTATTAAAATCAAAGAGCTAAATAATCTTTATTTATCACCTCGTTAACAACTCACTTTTTCTTTCAAATTTAATGGAAGATTTGTTATTGACATTTTTCTCCAGGTAATGAATCTAGTCAATTGCTTACCATGTAAGTGGACATGGACCTACATTTTGAGCCTTCAAAGTGAGATGCAATCAACATGGCTTTTATGGGCAAGCAACCCTTCAAGAATGAAAGGCAAAAGTTTCTTGAGCTCGAACAAGGTCGGCAACATTTTATAATTAGGTAGGAAGGGCTTAAATGCAACCACCCAAGAGTTGTGGGTCCCAACTTTGATTCACCTAGCAAAGACCCCCCCCCCCTCCCAATGTAAACCAACATTATTTGTCAAACTTTGCATAAAAATTTGGGTAATATAGATCTACAATGTCGCTTGCAAATATTGTCACTAACTACTTGATATTTCATCCAAATTTCAATCATCCATGATGATACTTGTAAACTTGTTCCCAAAAAGTGTCATTAGAAAAGTTACCACAAGTGACATTTAATACTATTTGACATTAAATACCCTATTTAGCGTAGTTCACACACCTTCACATCTCCATCATGCCTCTCCCACCACATGGTTTCTATTTCCAGCTAAGTCATTAACATGTACTACCAGATTGCTAATAGCATACTCCATCTATATGCTCTTCTTCATTTGCTGCTCCTTCATTAATCTAATGGAGTTCATCATAAGTGACGAAGGATCTCACGTTCAACTTTCCCTCGCATTAATTGACACATGTATTTGAGTGGCGTATAGTAACGCGTGTAAGTTAGTGATTGGCGGACACTCATAACATCATTCAGTTGTCAGTATCATCCGTTTCATTCTAATAATGTTTAGTGACCCAAATCGCACTCGTTTTTTTATTTTGAATCTATTTAGAGTTAAGCATTCATAAGGAATAATTTTAGACCTTACATGATATATTTCCAGTCCCACCCAACGTGGTCACTTATGCCCCCTCCCCACCTGACTTTAGCTAGGCCCGAAAGCTACAGTAGTGCTAAAAACCACAGCCTTCACACCATCGACGTTGTCTAGTGCCGAGCCTAGCTGGCAAATGATGTGGCATGGTTTTAAAATGGAGGTTTTAAGCCTCAAGCACCAACCCTCCCATCGGTACCTAGACACGAGGCAAGAGTGTAGGACCTTTGAAAGTGTTGCCTCCCGCCCTTGTGGTTCGTTATTTTTAGTCTTAGCTATGAGGGCACAAGGAGCTTCATTAACAAAAACTGATGGTAAGATAAATGAGTAGTAAGGCATTTGGGGATGGGATAAAAACAACCCAAAACATTCATTGTTTGGTAGATAAAAGAATGAACATGTGTGAAAGCTACTTAATTAAAACCTACTTGAACATTTCCGGAGCAAGTCCTTGTAGGTGCATTGGGATAGTCAGATGCCTCCACTATAACCGAGGGAGCTTTACCCGGGTTTTAGGAAAAAACCTTGGTTATTTGGTAAAGTCGGATGGAAAGGGGGACTTAGTGAAACAATATTACGCCAAAAGATTGGACAATGAATTTAGAAGTGCAAAAGATCAAGTGGCACTTGTGGCTAACTTTGTTAGGATTTGGTGCCCTAGCGAGGTGCTTTGTATGGGCAACTTTTCTCATCTGACTTTGAGGTCCCCCCCCCCTCCGTTGGCTCGTTTGCCACACACTAGGATAGTTCTCTTCCAAGTGAACCAAAGTAATTGGTGGATCTTGCATTTTGACTTTACGAATTCAATCCAATTTGTAAATTATTGTTTTTAAAATGTGCACAATATGTTGACCATTCTATGTTCGATAGTTCACACATCTGCGATTGTCAGCATAGCTACATTGCAGAGCCCAACATTTTCCTTTCTAATTGCACCCATACCCAGACCATGCCCATCAGCAACGACCTATGCCCACCCATGCCCACCCATAGCATGACATGTGCGCACCCATGCCCACCCATGCCCACACATAGCATGACATGTGCCCACCCATGCCCACCCATGCTATTCAAATTGCGCCCATGTATTCAAAAATTATGTAATGTGTATTGTGTAATTGTGTAATTGTGTAATTATGCCCCACCCATGCCCGCCCATGAACAATAATAGCGCAGCCATGCCCACCCATGCCTGCCCATGAACAATAATATTGCACCCATGCCCACCCAAAACCCATGGGCATGGGTGGGTATGGGCATGGGCATGGGTATGGGCGCCCGATGTAGGGCTCTGCTACATTGGTTGTACTATGATCGTATATTATGCATGGGCTAAACCAACATAACCATGAGTGGTTGCATATGATAAGCATGTTTGGGTATGTCAGTATGCTCTAGTAGGGGGGGGTGCTTAAATTTGGGTTGTCCGTGGTGTGTTTAGAAAATATGTCATTAGATGGACTTCTCCAACTCATCAAGAGGATCCCCCCCCCCCTCTCTCCCCCTACTCTCTATAGTCGTGCCCTACTTTCTATATGTTGTATCTATCATGTCAGGAAACTAAATGGAAAGCAAAATAACGTTGGTTTAATCATCTCACTCCCCATTGCTTAAGGAAAACCAATGTTGTTTCATATGTTGTCTACAATTTGACGTACGAAGGCTCTTTGCCTCCATGTCAATCTTTCATTGGCCAAAACCACATTCATTATTTGCATATAACGCCCATGTGTTCCAACTAGCTTGCCTACATCAAGCGGATAGTTCACCATTGAAAGGTTTATAAACTAAATGTGCCCATAGCATCCCTTTTATTCAACTTGCCATATTTTGATCCCAACCTCTACATGTTGGGATTCAAATGTGTGTTTGTGAAGGTCATTTGGAGATGACTTCTTATCTCTTAGCAGAACTCTAAACAATTCAATTTTCTACCAAAATTTCTGCAATTACAACACATCTCGTAGGCGGTGCTAGTTTCAACATTGTAAGAGTGTCAACACCGGTTTCGTTAAAAGTGCACATTAGCATGTGCACTTTTTTGGGGGATTATTTTTTAATATTTTATTCTCAACTTTTGGAATGATTGCGCAATAAATTCGTACTTTGACACAAATATTTTCAAATATTATTAGTTTCAAATAATTCCAAGACAAGGCTTATACACTATATGACCATCATATTTATATTGTGTTTCATTTTTTTAGTAAAAAAAAATTTAGGTTATGAAATAAATCAAAGGAATAAAACACATCCGTTTGTGCATAGCTTAAAATACATTATTTCTAAACCTAATGAAAAATGCGATACATACACCTCACCCTTGGACCAAACACATGAAAATAAATTGAAACTAAGTGACACAACATTTGCTTCACTATAGAAGTAATAATATTGAAGTTGATGGTTCCAAAGAAAATAACGACATACTTGTGTCACCTTATATTGAAATATCAATATATAATATAACAAACATTTTTTTTCCAAACTATATAAATTTTTTTCAACAACATCTCCAATGATGTTGGCGCATTTCAAAACATAAGAAGAAATTGCATTTGAGGCTTTTGAAACAATGAATATCTTGCAAGAATCCATATTATGTCTATAGGCAGGAGTAACAATTTTTTGAACAATTTCTCCTTTGGACCATGCTTTAGAACACCATACTTGTTTTCCATCCACGGATAAGTATAAATCTTTAGGAGCACATGCTTGTCATCGCGTGTGAGAAACCATCCATAATCCTTAAAAACATTCGAAGGCTTCAAATATTTATTCGGAGGGCCCTTGAAGGCCCACCCCCTTGTCCCGCATGATATCACCTCCAAACTCACTTCCTACAAACACACATAAACCATTTCAAGGACATATAAATATCCTCTAAACACATTACATTTTATGCAATCACAACAAAATTTAATTTTCTCACTAAGGGTGAGGCATGTGCCTCACTTCTAAACACAAACATAAAGAAAAATTCAGATTTCTTGAGGAGGGTGATACATGTACCTTACCCCAAAAACACAAATTCAAAACATAAAATTTTGTTTCATGTGGGTGAGGCATGTGCCTCAGCTCTAAGCACAAGCTTAAGGAGAAATTCAGATTTCTTAAAGAAGGTGAGGCATGTGCCTCACCTCTTAGTACAAACTTAAGGAGAAATTTAGATTTTTCAAGGAAGGTAAGGCATGTGCCTCATTCCAAAAAAACAAATTTGAAACATAGAATTTTGTTTGATAAGAATGAGGCATGTGCCTCACTTCTAAGTATAAGCTTAAGGAGAAATTCATATTAAAATACGATGGTATTTGAATATTGAATAAGAGTTGGTATTGAAGCGCCTATATAAGTAGAAAGTAGAGTCGAAGATCAGTTAAGGTGCAAAGAAAGATATTAGAGTTATTGGATAGTGGATTGAACGCAATAAGATGATAGAGAGCTAAACGATAAAAAATATGCAGCAATAGGTTAGATGATATAGTACTAGAAAAACTTCTAAACTTTGGAAAAATAATAATTAGAAGAAAGAATGAAGAGGTACCATCGGAGAGAAACAAGAAGGTGTTGGAGTAAGAGTTGCAGGAGTGAGAGGCGCCGAGTAGATCGGTGTTGGAAAAGAGAGACATTGGAAAAAAAAAGCGTTGGAAAAGAACGACGTTGGAAAAGAGCAACGGCTGAAAAACTTGACCTAATCCTAAGCGGCGTTTTAGGTTAGTTCAAACGTTTATTTTTTAATCTTATATGTGTGGATAAACTTTGTATTGGTCTATCATGCACAAATTTGAGAATTTACACTTGAATTTCTTTAGGTGGGTCGGTGGCACTATTCTATTCATACGTAGCAATGTTTTTAGTTTTTTGGAAATAAAATATAATTTATATAAATATTATAAATACAAATTCAAAATATAATTTATTGTAATATATATCATAAAAACATATTTACATCAATATCCATATTTGTTCAAATTCAATTCAAGTATTGCTCATTTTAACTTAGGGGTAACGGGAGGTTGTTTATATTCTATTCTCCCATATTTAGTATTTACCCTTACATATTTTAGAGCGATGAAGCACATGCCACACCTTGTGGAGCCTTGACTGATTTTTTTTCAAGATTTTAAGGGGTGAGGCATATGCCACACCTTGTGGAGCCGTAATTAAATTTTGTCCAAGTTTTAAGGGGGTAGGGCATATGCCTCACCTTGTGGAGCCGTAATTAATTTTTGTTCAAGTTTTAAGGGGGTAGGGCATATGCCTCACCTTGTGGAGCCGTAATTAGTTTTTGTTCAAGTTTTAAGGGGGTGGGGGATATGCCTCACCTTGTGGAGCCGTAATTAGTTTTTGTTCAAGTTTTAAGGGGGTGGGGCATATGCCTCATCTTGTGGAGCCGTAATTAGTTTTTGTTCAAGTTTTAAGGGGGTGGGGCATATGCCTCACCTTGTGAAGCAGTAATTAGTTTTTTTTTCAAGTTTAAAGGGGGTGGGGCATATGGTCATATTTTAATTGAAATCTATGCGTTTGCAATAATTTGTTCATGTGTACTTTTACATATTGAATTGCACTTTTAACGAAACCGGTGTTTGTCTCCACTCCTACCAATGCCTACTCCACATCACGGTGGTAGAGCTCAAGGAGTATCATGCAGGGGTGCATTTGGACTATGTTGGCATAGGCACCACCACCACCACCACCATAATATATTTAAAACAACGCCCTCATTGTTTTGGTCCTTCTAAATCACCATTGACCAATATGAAAGGAAATGTGGTGGGATGCAATAGTGGTTATTATTATGCCCTTATCTGGAACCTCTACAATAGTGGTGAAGGGATATGCGGTGGCAACGGTGCACATCCTCCAACCCACTTTGTCGAGTTAAAGTTGAGGATGTGCATTGTTGCATAGATGAGTGCACCTATTGTGAATACTTTGAGCATTCCAAGATTGTAGGGGGTTTCACAACAAATTATAAGTTGAACGAGTACATTAAGAAACCGATATGAGGAACGTGAAAGTGATATGGCTATACATGAGGTTCATATGAGTATCTTATGAATTTTGGTTGTGGAACTCACAAATACAAAAATGGACACCGAAAGTATGTGTCATAAAGAGATTGATTTGCGTGCACGCAATTTTGTTGGTTGTCGACGCATCCAAACTCCAGTTTTTTTTCTCTCCCATCTTTGTAATGAACGACTGTAACGAACCAATTAGGTGCAAATAAACAACATCTCATTTTCTTTTTCCGATGGCACAAGCTGAACACGTCCGATCACCAAAAGGTAACCAAAAGTACGAGTACAAATTGTAAACTCCCACTTTGGGACCGAAGGAGGATCAAATTATGGTGCCATCCCGGGCCAATCTTCCAAGTGACCATACCAACAAAGCCTCTCACACAACAAACCGTGTCAAATTCATCCAAAACCTCTCGTCACAACAACATCGAAAACTCTCCTCTAAATTTGTCTCTCCTTTTTCGGCACAAACTAAAAAACCAATTGCAAGAAGAAAACAACATACAACCACCCCAGGAGAACCAACACAGCCCGAGGAAAAATCAAGAGATAATGCCCATATGGTTTCTAACCTTCCAAGTAACCACCCATGAAATTACTATGAGTCACAACAAGGCCTTTGACACCCCAAATCGAGCCAAATTCTTTAAACATACCTTGATCGGTAGCATCCGGGGCTCTAACTCAAACCTGTCCCTCACAACAACACCCTCCAGTTTTTCCTTCTTCCTCGGCTTCTACGGATCCGGTCGCCACATGGCGGTCTCTGATTGCTTGGGACCCATTCACATCCCACGTGGAAATCATATATTTCGGCATCAGGAAAGGTGAACGAGGAAGCACCTTTTTTTCGGTAATGCATGAACCTCCTGTTGGCCCACAGGCTCCCTTCAATCAAGGCGCGTGTCAGGGCCACATCGCGTATGCTGGCCATGATGGGAGGAGTTAAAGTTGTCCAGCCGCTTGAGCTGATGTGGCCCATCCATCGCCCATGTGGAGCCAGGTCAGGTAAGTTGAAGTCCAGGCTCTGGTGCACCACCATCATTGACTGAATAATAAGATATAAGGTAACAGGAGTACGGAGAAGGGGGAGTTATCGCATAATGTATGAGGGCCACTTCACACACGAGCCAAGAGCCGTGACCATGAAATTGTGAGAGCCCAAAAGACAAGGGTCCCAAGGCCGTCCCAACACACCTCCAACATCATGTAAGGTAGAAATACCATAACCTGTTAACCACCCTCTAGCCGTGCACTAGACCGCCGTCATAATGGTGAAGTGCCATTTCTAGAACGGATCATGGTTCGGCGGCAACTTCAATGCGTGTACACTTAGTGTAACCAATGGGAGTCAAGTGTTAATGTATTCATGAGGTAACCGATTTAGGCGATGTTCTCTATGGAAATGTGGATTACCATGTTCGGTGTAGGAAGAATCTAGTGAACGAGTAGGGGGTTTGACAACTTTCCACTTTGAAAAATTATAGCATTTTTTGTATAGGGCAGAAAAATATGAAACAACTTGCGTTCTTCATGAATCCTTCTCGTCGATCTTGGAAAATTATCTCATGATTGTCAGACGAGATCTTCAATGCGAATCACCTTATTTTCACGGGTTATGGTATTTCTACCTTAGTGTGGCCACGGACCATCAAGTGAAGTGTGAAGTCATATGTGACCGGGACCTCAATCAAATGCTATTTCGATGAGTTTCTATTCACGTAGGTCCTCACGCATGATAAAATAGAATAAACCAACGGTTGTGAGCGTTTGGAGTGCACCATGGTCTCCCGGTTATGTGTTAGGCCTACCTCCAAGAGGTGGTTTTTGAAAATAGTCCACGTGACCATCAAACATGATCAATTTGATGCAATGTAGGAATCCATGTAGACTTTACATCCATCTTGCATTCACATACTCCATTGGTCCCTCAAGCGTAGTGTGAAGCGAATTTGGATTGGGTCCGCCTTCTCCACCAATGAGAGTGCTTGAAGTGTACTGGTCTTGGGCTCTCAGTCTCGTGTGTGAAGTGGCCTTGAGCCGATGACACAGGGAGAGCGAGACGCTACACAAAATACGATATTTAGTGTTTGATTATATGTAGTGTTGTTACCAACCTACCATGCTCACCACTAATTTTCAATTCTTTGACAATTAGTGTTAGGCATAAACATGCCGCTACCTTCCCTACTGCCACCTCCCTTATTATATCATTTTTTCCCATATCCTTACTATCACTAAATTCAAACATGTAACTTCCACATATTACCATAGTTGATATGTAGTGTTTGAGTTTACATTTGATGTTACTTACTTTCATAGAGTTATTGATATTTAGTGTACGTGTTCGTATTTAGTGTATCAAACAATAAATATCATATTTTGTGTAGTTGACTTACAGATGAACTGGATGAGTTTGAGGATCAGGAAACCAGCAATCGTTTTAGAGGAATTTAGAGGATATACCTTGAATTGGTAGGGGAAAACTGAAAGATATTATCAACATGGGACTGGTGGGAATTGGGAACACTAGGATCTCGATTGATTCTGCCCAAAAAATTCCCTCAAAAATTGATATGAATGTACCTCTCAATCATCCCGCATGAAAGTCATGAAATAGTATGCAAACCGGAAGTTTCTTACTCCCTTGGTAAGATGGATTCATAGAAGTGCAAATTCATTAAAATAATGAATTGAGATCACTATATAGACAACGGATTTACCTTGAACTCTCAACCAATTTCATGATTTGGTACCCATGTTCACAACTCCACAAAACCAATTTCGTGAATTGTATAACCACGAACATGGCCAACACTCTTCCCACAATCAGATCCACGACCACTCTACACTCTCAAATCCGCGAGATTGTGCACTCTAACTACGTTGAGTTGGTGTTGCTTGCTTTGATGTACAGTATTCAAATACCATAGAAGATTTGACACTACTCGCTTTCGGCTTTTAGGTACCGTAATGAAAGACCACAAAAAACTTGATGTCAAGGGTTAAGGCTTCCAAGTAAGGACATAACAAAGATGCACCAATAAACTACAAGATTATGTGTGCACGATAAAGAGTCTGAAACAAATTCTCAATATGAATGAATAAAATGACAAGTCTTCACTTTCATTAATAGATGTTGTTCACACTATATGCACATGACCATTTAATATTATTTTCATTGCACTTTAGTGCAAATCATAAGTATTTATTAGACAACCATGTCTACAAAATATCTAGGCAAGTTAATGTCATTTCCATTTGATGAAGTTGTTCTTGATGAGTTTTCGCTTTGAAAATGCTTATATGAAGCTCGTGACCTTATATTAAAGGTCTAACTGTGATGATGTCTTTATTGACTTTGTGTCAACAACCTTGCTTCATGAATATTTCGTAAAGCGAGCTTGCAAATCTCATTTTATAACTCATCTTGAAAATTGAAAAAATTGTAGGGATAATAAGGTTTAAATCGTTGCCACATCTATTCTCTCAATAACATCACATCTCCAATAAGTCTTTATAATGACTCAAGCCAATGTCACAAGTCACGATCAACTAGATGTAAGTACTTTCACATTAAATTTGAAGCACCAGCAAAGCCAAAAATGGTCGTCGGGGGTAAGGAGAAACATCCTACCTATGTAGTGGATTGGACAAAATAGTTGCATGACTAGACTATGTGAGGTCTACGTGCATGGCTAGCTAGTGAGTATGCCTAATTATACCTAATAAGATGCTAACACCATGCTTTAGGGATAGCACCCGGGAAAATGCCCAACCTGCCCAGACATTCCTTATGCCCAAACGGTGAGGCTTGCATGATAGGCCTTCCTAAGGCATTTGTAACTAGGAAGGTGTGGGAGAAACTACCACATGGAACACTAGGTTGGGCAATGCACACATGAAAACAATTGACGTGTGTTGTTTGGGTAGAAAATAAAAACATGTACTTTTTCAATCTACGCGTTCTTTCCCCATACTGCAATTGGCATGCCATTGTTGGTTCCTTGGAGGATGGGTGCATGCCAAGAGCAAATTGACACTTCGCGGGTGCACCTTGAGTACACCATATTCATGAGAGCTATGGATGTGGTTGGCTATTGGAGGTGGTTTTATTCATGTTAGGAGCATAGCCACAACTAGTAGCACCGAATTTCTTCATTGACATTAGCATGACAAATATGTGGCTTCTACATTATGCCAACATGGCCCCCATGAGATGGAGCCATTAGGTAACTTCAATTCATTTTGGGTGTGGCAAAAATGTTGACCTCCCAATGGGAGTAGTGAGGGGCATGTGAGTGACTAGATGACTTGCACAACGTGTGTTGTATTACTTAGTTTTCACCAAATTACGTTGCCAATGTGTGGTGTGGAAGACTCGTTGTCATACTTTGTGGACCAATTGGGAAAATGAAGCTATAACATGAGCATGAGCAAAGGGCTTATATTCATGTACACTAGTCTATATTTAGATCATCCCCTTCAATTTCCGCATGGTACACGTGAGTCCATAAATTATTTTACATGTTGTCCGAAAAATTATTGGATTTTTTTGGGCAATATGTAATTTTTCCTAATATTCAATAAATGCACTCTAAAAACCATAAAATTTAAATGCTAACAATGTGAAAGTGCATTTGAGGGTGAGGGTTGCCCCCATTTGGATGGACTCAAGAACTTGGCCATTTTGTTTTTAACGGTGTATGTAGGTTTGGCCTCGTGCGGAGGATCGCCAAATGCATGGTAAAAAACATAGCATTTAAATGCTATCTATTTGGGAATGCGTACGGAGATGGAGTTCATCCTCAAAAGGTGGGTGTCAAAAACTGGGTTGTTTTTTCTAATATATAATTTGGGTTTGATCTTAGGTGGATGATCACCGAATGCAACTTTAAAAGATAGTACTTAAATACTATGTATTTAAGAGTGCATTTGGAGGTGGCAAGTGTCCTCAAAAGGTGGGGCTCAAGAGCTCAGCTGCTTATTTTCAAGGGTTTTTGTGGGGTTTGTCTTGGGTGGAGGACCACCAAATGCACATTGAACAACATAACACTTGAATGCATTTTGGGATCGAGGTTGGGTGCATTGAGGGTTGGTCTTCCATAGATGGCCCTCTTTTTTTATTCTTCTTGTTGATCTTCTTGTGGATGTTTCAGTCTTCAATTGTCGTGGGATTGATGACATATGCTTGCCAAAGATTTGAGGAATTGGGTTTGAGTGCATATACTGTACATCGAGGGTTGGGTCAAACTTTTTCTCTTCTTAATTTATAAATTCTTTGGTGTTATTGTAGTTGCTCTACTTTTCAAATGTGGCTTATAATTAATAACAAGTGCGTGGCTCCCAAATTTGCCCTCCTTTTTATTTCTTTTTTCAATGTGTGTTTTTATGCCACACATCCTTACAACCACCTAGTTTGGACTTGGCCATTGCTAATATATCAACCATCCACATTATTGTCAAATATTGATTACCACATTATAAAAAAACATAATAATAATATTTTACTTTGGTTTTTATGCAAATGCCTAAAAGAAGCAACTCGATCATTTTTGGTAATGTGGTTTTATGTCATTGTAACTAGCTCATTTTCAAGGTTCATTATTATGACATTGTTGTCGATGACTAGGTGTCCGTAGATCCAACCTCGTCATTTAGAGTGAAAATATCTATGTACATAGAAAAGGAAACTTAAGTCTAATATTAGTAAGACTTAAGACTTCTAAAAGTATCTCCTAAATACTATGGATAAAGAAGGATAAGACTATGAGTTCCTTTGGGATATAAAAGAGAGAGCTCGGAGGGATCTCCGTATTTTAGTGCTACGAGCGTTTGTAGGACGCCTCCCGCGGGCAGCGTTCATGCTCGGGCAACCCGTTCCTGTCCTCCCGTCCCGACCCGTCCTCCCGTCCTGACCCGTCTTACCTGCCCGAATTGGCCTTCCTGCCCGTGTCCTCCATCATGCCCGACGCGGCTTTCCGCCTGTCCAGCTGTCCACGCGTCTGTCCATCCGTCATATCCGTCTCCACCACTACCCCACACCGAACCCGAACTCCGTCATTCTTCCTTGCTCACGCCACTAGACAGCTCCGGAGCGAGTGAGGAAGTTGGGGAAAGGTTGTTGCATTGCTAGTTTAGGGTTTGGAAGAGTTGTAACTTTGATTGATGTTGTCTTAGTCGCCCGCCATGGAGGTGGACATTGTGGATCTGGAAGGGAAATGTGTCTCTTTCGAAGAAGGGTTTGATTTTATAATAGAGGAGGCCACGGAAGATGTACAGGACGGACATGGTTTAGTTTCAGATCTAGAAATTCTTCTGTCATTCTTCTGTCATTTTTCCTTGCTAACGCCACTGGACAGCTTCGGAGCGAGTGAGGAAGCTGGGGAAACGCTGTTCAGATCTGGAAATTCCTGCCAGGACGGACGATTATGAGGATAGGCGATTGTACCTGCTAGTTTCCGATCTGGAAGTTATGAGGACATGTAATGGGTTTGAGGCCATGCAGGCTGAGGCCTCGTCCTGGATGAGAGCTTGTTTCTGGAATGCCTGCTTGGATATGTTGGCTATGGACAAAGAGGATGATCTTTGTGTCATGTGGTTGGACGCGTCAAAAGACACAAATTTTGGTGGTGGAAGGCGAGTGCAATGCAATCGTTGATAGTGTTGTGGAGTTTAGTGCTATTTTTTAGAATAATGGTGTGGGATGTTACAATAAGACAAGGTAGAACCAATGTAATGTTGAATCATAATAGGACACATTTATGATAGGTGAGAACCATTACATGTCCACTTCGGACACATGAATATTGATACATTGGCTCCTACCCATTTTCAATAAAGTGTCATTGTTTGTTAAATTTTGAATGTAAGTGAAACTTCGGCAATTGGGAATTTTCGGAAAACAAGCAATTTAGTAAAATATGACAGGACATGTACAACATTGGTGTCCTGGAAAGACTTTATGCCTTCCTCATTGAATTCAGTAACATTGTAATGTATCCTATCAATGTCATATATCAATCTATGCAACATCCATTGTTTTCAGTGTTGTCCTAACATAATCTAAACTCCCATGACAGGCTTGTCCAACCTTATTGAAATGGTTAATTTTATGGTACTGAATTTCATATAAAGTGTTGTCCATATACAGTTGCTTCGCCACAAAATTGCATTGGCATCCTCGCTTAGAGGTTAGACTGGCTTGCAATCTACTTGCCCTCCTCTGCTTTGTCTGTCCTATTGGGAGTGGTTGCCATGTGAGATTTTTAGGACAGCTTGTATCAGTGTCAGAGGCTGTAGAAACAACTGGACAACTAAAGGTGGAACAAGAGGTGTCTTTGTACTATTTTGTTTTTTCACTGTCCTAGCATCTAGGGTTGATCCTACCCCGTCCTTGGTTGATTTTCTCCTCCCAAGAAATGTCTGTCATGTCAAAGGGCCCAGGGGGTGGAATCTGCAACCTCGCCCGTATATTTTCAAGAGTTACATCCCGCACCCTAAACCTTTCTTATGCACCAGCTTTCAAGCACGTATTGGTGTCCTTGTGGACGATTGTACCTGTAGGAATTTCCAGATCTGAAACTAAATCATATCCGTCCTGTACATCTTCCGTGGCCTCCTCTATTACAAAATCAAACCCTTCTTCGAAAGAGACACATTTTCCTCCCAGATCCACAATGTCCACCTCCATGGCGGGTGACTAAGACAACATCAATCAAAGTTACAACTCTTCCAAACCCTAAACTAGCAATGCAACAACCTTTCCCCAACTTCCTCACTCGCTCCGGAGCTGTCTAGTGGCGTGAGCAAGGAAGAATGACGGAGTTCGGGTTCGGTGTGGGGTAGTGGTGGAGACGGATATGACGGATGGACAGACGCGTGGACAGCTGGACAGGCGGAAAGCCGCGTCGGGCAGGATGGAGGACACGGGCAGGAAGGCCAATTCGGGCAGGTAAGACGGGTCAGGACGGGAGGACGGGTCAGGACGGGAGGACATGAACGGGCTGCCCGAGCATGAACGCTGCCCGCGGGAGGCGTCCTACAAACGCTCGTAGCACTAAAATACGGAGATCCAGCTCGGAGGAGGAGCTCTCAAGGTTAATGCAATCTTGCTTTCGTGATGTGCTTCTTATTTTGTATTGATTTTGTACCCGTTTTATATCAATTCTCCTTGTTTTTTTTATTCGGGGCAACTCAAGAAACCCCCCAAAAAAAACTTTATCCCACTCTTGGACAAAAACTTTTTGCATGTCCGTTCTATGGTAATGGGACCATGCTCCATGGAAACACCTAAAACATGAGTGTGTTCATAAAATAGCATCACACACACACACACACACACACACAAGTGGGGTAGGTGTTGAATGTGTGCATGCCCCTCTTGGGTAAGTTATCACACAAAAATTGTTCGTTTACCGTAACCCAACCAATTGGAGCATGGATGGAGAGGACACTTCTATGGGGAAAGGATGCAAGGTATGGATGTGATGAGGTGTAGGTGGCAGGGCCTAGTGGGTCACCCCGAGTGCAAGAGGAGGGGCATGGCTCCAACGGTGGTATCCTAGCTTCATGGGCAAGCTAGACTTGCCATACATGGGGCAACATCACGAACCGATTTGGGTGTGAAGATTGGGTACATTAGTTGTATGGAGGAGTTGATCCCATCTACCATGTCAAAATATGTGGCTTGGCATGTCCATATGAATTGGATTTTGGGGGTCCCAACATGTTATGCCAACATCCGAACGCAAGCCACCCCATATTTTTCATGTGAATCCCCTTTTTTATTTGGAAGATCAATAGTTGGTAGTTGTTTATGTCCATGATTTATGTGTGCCTTCCTACCTCCACAATGGTCCCTTCCTTTTTATTAGATTTGGGAGAGAATGTCACATCAAGAATCAACGAGTTGTTTGCATCCCTCTGTTGGATGTTTGAAGATTGGTTAAAATAATTATGCCCACATGGAAATGGCTTGTGGCATTTGAAGGGGATTATTATAAGGATTGGTTGATTCATCCACGCGGCTACACAAAGGAGAGCATGCCAACCATAGGTGAGGCATTTAGCTCATTGTAGCCTCCCTAGGCTTGTGTTGGACTTGCCCGACGCTTAGGGTTAAGGTATGTGGCCCTATTGTGGGCGTTTTCCACTCCACATGAAGTTGTGGTTGTTGTATAAGATTGGAATCGTCTCATTTGGTTAACAAGTGTGAGTTTTACATATCATCATTTCAAATTTCAACATCAAAATAAATGTGCAAAAGTTAAAAGACACCAAAGTGAAACTTTTCTTTCTTTGTAGACAATTGCAGAGTTTCTCCTTTCAGTGGCTTAATTGTTGAGCTTAGAATAGATATTATAATTTTGAACACATAGTCTAGTATCCTCATAACACATGCATATTTTTGCGTATTTAACTCCAACATACGAGCATTGCCATATATCATTTCAAATCTAGGTGTCCAATGAAGAAGAGTGACCACCTAAGGTACCTTACATTCAAGCACTTTACCACTTTTCTGCCACTTTGAGGATGGATGCAGAATGACCCCTTGTGGACTCCAATAATTTGTTGGATCGAGACAATGCATCGAGCCATGAAGTTTGCCACACCCATCAACAATGCCACCATAGCCAAATCACAATTCCAAAAGGGAGTTTTGTATCCCTACACTGCTTATGGTATTTAGTGTCTCTTGTTCAGAACAGGGCGAACGGGCATATTCAAAAAATGAATAAAAATATTCATACGAACTCCAAAAATTACGAGGCAAATGACTAAGAGCAGAGTTTGGATTTGTTTAAGCATCTTGCACTATCTGCGTCGTTTAAATCCTACGAGAAATGGATGCACAAAGAAAAGGTATCCGTGTAAGACACTACTACCTTAAGTGAGTAGGATGAATGACTTCCAAGTAAGTTAGTTATGCCACTTTTAGATGGTTGAGAAACGATTGGCAATTTGTTGTGTACACTCACACTTTCACGCTTAATTGAAAACTTCGCACTTCTTCACTTGAAGACCTTGCCCAATTTTTTGGCCATTTATTGGAGGATCAAGGCAATAAATTGATCAATTGGAAGTTACGCCTAGTGTTATGCACTCAACCAAACTCACAAAGTGTAACATTTGGAACTAAGTTGTCCGAGATGACCCTCAACTACCGGAGGATAGTGGAGAGGTACCCAAAACCGAATGGAGTGGTTGGCGGTTCAATTCCCAACCGTGAAAAAACTACAGTAGCTAGGTGGCCACATGCCTCTTGACCCCATGCTAGATCACATCTCCATTGGGCTCTGCCCCTCCCATGCCTCCTTCACTACCCAATCCTCCTGCACGCACTTGCATCAAAATTCTTCCTCGTTGAGAACCAACCAACGTGACAATACCCAGTCACTCAAGCCACTAAGCTCCTTTGGCATGCGAAGGAACTCCATCAGTTAACTTTGAAATAACGAAAGTGACGCCAACTTGAATACTTGTAATAATTTTGACCGGGTGTTATCACATTGGTTCCCAACATGGAAGAGTTCCCACGCAGGTGTGGGCAGGAAGACCGGGCAGTGAACGAGGCGTGGGAGGCGTGGGGCCCACCCAAATGAAGATGTGGTGTAGTTCGGGCCCGCCTCCTGTGTTCCCAAAAAAACAAAAGTAAGATCTGGAACTGGGGTTTCCAAGTCATGGGGTCTATTATGATTCGCTTGCCAGGCCAGCACCACAGTAATAATGGACCTCCCATTCATTCATTCTATCATTCATTCATATTCTATCACTACAGTGGCAGTCGCATTGAGATCAAAATGCATAGGCTTGCACATACTTACAGGCCGAGATTTTGCAGTTGCAGGTGAGTGGGTAGGTGGGTAGATGCATGGGACACCATGTCCTACCGACAATCCATGACAAGAGTGTCCTCGAATCGGCTTCAATAACTCGGGTTGTCTCCAATAACTTATGAGGGGAATGCCATCCAACCATTGCATCCACTTTGGTGTGTTGCCTCTTTAGCCTTTAGAGCATTCGGACGGTCACGTGGTGCAAGCTCGGCAACGGTATCGAACTTGAGAAACCTAGGCTTGGAAAAGGGGGTGGGGGGGGGGGGGGGTTGAGTACTTTTAAAAAACTACATCGATTGAAGATACTATTGTAATTGCACCAGTGAAAATTACATTTGATGATGCAATGGTGCCAAAGCGCCCAAGGCTCGCCCAAAACATTCAGATAGAAGGCATTTAATCTTCACCGCGGGCTCCACATTTGTTTGACATGACTTTCATCATGAATTGATCACATGTGAACACTTAAAACAACAAAGAGAAGTCGTGCTAGGATAACACTATTCAAATTCATAGCATTGTTCTCTGGGACTGACAATATTATGCAGAATCATTCCCCCACATTCGGTCTGAATGTGGGGAATGTTCTTTAGAATATTGCCAGTCCCAAAGAACAGTGTTATGGATTTGAGTAATGTTATGAGAGTATTTATTCAAACTTTGTGTTGAGTCAACATCTTCTCGTAGCAAATGTGAGGCTTAATGTTGTTGTTGTTGTTGTTGTTGTTTGTTCTTTATTGGTACATGGTGGAGATGCTCATAGCTCTCCATTATTTATGGTATGCAGTGTCACTTACTATTTGGAGTTACGTAGTGCTATAGCTATTTACTAGGAATGTAATATTCTACCAAGCAAAGTCATTTGTGTTTTATATTGTCCAAACAACCTATTCAACTTTTTTAAGTAAAAAATGAAGTCAAGAGTAAGAAATTATTGTATTGTGTAATTTCAAATAGTAAGTGACATTAAATACCATAAACAATGTAGTTATTTGACCTTGAGTTGCACAACCTTAAGAATTATAGTAGCTCTTATAGTGAAATTACCACTTTTGTCCTTACTTTGGTCCATAGGGAGAGCATAGGCTAGTCATTTCCTCGAGCTTATACAACCTCGAGTCTGTTTAGAGCAATTACATGACGAGCTTACTGCACTAAGTATGATATTTAGTGCCATATGGTATATAATGTCACTATGGTAACTGTTTGAACGACACTTCTTATGAATAAGTTTACAAATACTGTCATGAATGATGGATGAGTTCATCCATTGGTCAAACCCCGTTACCTTCTCTTGTCACCAACTTGTGATGACCTATTGTCATGGATGATTGAAATTTGGATGAAAAATCACTTGGTGAGTGATAGTAATTGCAACACTGTAACTCTATAATCATCCCAAAAAATAACGAGGTTTGACAGATAATGTTGGGTTAATATTTAGTGCTAATGACCTTATACCATGGTTTACAATTAGTATTGAGCAAGAAAATTAGAATTGGTGACACTAAATATCATATTTTAGTGTAGTGCACTTGCTCATATCTTAAGACATATTATGGGCCTTAAAACAACATAATTGTGAAAGAAGCAACAAGTTAGAAGAGGCAACCTCAAGGGTTGTCTAACTTCAACGAAAAGAACAAAAACTATGTGTGAAAATAGGAGAAACTAGTAGGTTCGGTATGTGGTGGACCAAGCCTTGCAACTCACTATGTTATGGAACAAGAAATGAAAGTATAGCTAAAAAAAAGAAACAAATATTGTTTATTTTCGTATAATGGAACATGACATTTTTCAACACAAAGAACATGTTATGTGGGGTCAACTGTGATTCTCAAACCTTTGCACTGCGATTTGGTAGTATAGGATTGAATTTGGGAAGTAAACACAACGCGAGCTAGCTGTGGGAAGCGGACACAAGTCATCTACTGAGCAATGTTATGGTTCAACTAACAAAACGGATGCAAAGATCAACGCTAAACACATGGTCCAACAAACACGTCACTTTGAAAATTTTAACATATTTACATAATTATATTGCGCATAGACAAAAACTCTGCGGATCATGTGAAACCTAACTTTGATAAGATGACAAATAGGGGTCTCAAAATTCATGTTCAACTTATCGTAGTTGCACTTTCAAAGTATATTTGTACTTAAAAAGTTTGTGAGATGCTCAAGTGACATGTGATAGATAGGTATCAAGCTAACAGGGATGGTTGATTCTTGTTTCTCCCATCACTCACAAAATACAAATGCGGTGTGTTTTTGGTGATCTTTTTTAACGCTCTAGATGTGCATCGTGCAATGAATCAAGGGTTGCATTCTTCTCTCATATTTTCGTTGATTGTTGGTGATAGATTCACATGTTCTCAACATACCATCCTATATTGTAACTAATTGTTCATCCAAGAGCATCAAAATTACCAGAACTCGTTGGGATTTTTCATATGTGATATGATTATGATTGATATCCAACTCAAGGTGATGAATGACTCACCATTCCCATGGCTCGTCATCCATGCTACTCTCGTTGATGATATAGTCCATAATAAGGTTGGTATAGATCCACCGCTAATCTATATGGGGATACTTTTGGTCATGCATTCACATCATGATGTGCCTGATGGGGGTTATTGGGATTTGCTCCCTTGTTTTTTAAGCCACGCCCAAAGCTCATTGAAGACCATTCCTGTCCATTGCCTCATATTGGAGTTTGGACATGTGCGGTACTTATGGCCCACCCATGCGTTCTTTCAACTTCCGTGAAGAATGCATCAAAACTTGCGGAAAGAGAAGGAACGCAATATCTTATGACTAGCTAGGGCCTTCATTTTCATGGTGAAGCAACATCGATGAGCACTGTTAGTAGAGAACTCACACAAGTAAATATACGTGTGGTTCGGGATCAAGTATAGGATGCGCTTATTTTGTGGGAAACCCCCATAAATAGTGTGGGCAAATTCATGTATTATGTACAAGTTGATGTCCTTTAAAGTGAAGTCATCTCCCTACTTTTCTACACTTTTTTTGTTTTTTTTTTAATTTTTTGGGGTGTTGGGGGAGGGAGGGAGATTCTAAAGGAATTATTGCATGGAAGCCTACTCTCATTTTTCCAACAAAAGCCTCTTGAAATAAGTAGTTTGTGTTACTGTAGTTTGATAGCAACTTGGGCGGGTCTTTGTTTGATAATGAATTAGAGTGACCAAAATAATTAGGCAACTTGGAAATTAGTATATCAAAATTGGGCAATTTCAAAATACACTTAAATAAGTGAGACATTCATCCAAGTTTATCTTATGGTTTTTGGATGGCTATTGCCAATCTCATCTAAGGTGGCCAAGTTACCCTAAACCCTTGCCTTCGCCTCCGAAGCTCCCATTAGTTATCCTAAACTCTTATGTGACATGGTTTGTAATGTGTGAGAGATATGTTGCCTTTGTGAAAGATTATGGGTTGAAAGTGTTAGAATGGTGAGACAAGAGACTCACACAAGACTTTGCAATGTATTTTAAGACCTTTGGATACCTGAAAGCTAATTTATTGAATTACAACACATGTGAGTTGAGCTTTCGTAAAATGCCTTGATATCTTATAAAAGAACTCTAACATTAATCTACTTAGCAATTATCTTTTTGAAAACAAAAAGACTTCAAGCTCATCACAAATCTACATGTACATGGAAAGGTATTACACAAACCATGAAAACAAATATTCCACTATGAATGATGAATAGGTAAAGTAACCAAGGTTATAGACGTAATTCACGTCACCATGGTTAGAATCTAGGGTTTATGGGAACTTACCACATTTAAGGTCTCCAATATAAACCCTTAACCCTAAATGAGCCTCTTTTTTACCATTCACACAAGTGAGAGGAGGTGCTCACATTATTCATACTTACCAAGGCATTGGATACATGCTAAACGTGGGAGAAGTTAGGGTAATCCATTAGAAGAGTATTCTACTTGAAATTTCCCAATCATGGCAAAGGTCCAAGTTTGTACACTCATTTGTCATCTTGCATTGAGTGAAATAGTTTGATATACCACAACCCATTTAAATTTCGTTAATGATGTGTGACGTGGATGACAAATGGGTCCAACTATTATTTACATCGTGTATGCAACTAGACCTCAAATATTTGTTGGTTGGAGGCATGGACATATGTGTTGCATGCCCTTCACATTTACAATACATATAATGATGTATTGTGCTAAAGGATTTCTATACAATGCTATTGGATGAGGTTACTAGGAGCTTGTACCCTACTAAGTACTCCATTATAATAAATATTCTTAGGGGCCTCCGCTTAATATGCCAAGTTTTATGATCGTGGCTTGCTATGATGGAGTATCAAATGCAAGATACTTCACAAAATGGCTTGCATTAACGGTGGACAAAGACTTACCTTGGTGGTTGTGTTCACCTTAGCTCATTGTTGGGTGTTGTTGGTCCAGATCTTGATCCTAGCAATCTTCCTATGTCGTGCGCCCTCGCTCCAGCCTCTAACTCCCTCACTCATGCCTAACTTACACCATCCTAACTCCGACCTTCACCACCATTGTTGTTGGATTTGCCGTCCTGGCTCCCACCTTCATCCTCCAACCTTCCTTCACCTCCCTCCGTACCTTCGGCGAAGATGAGGTTGTCACGCACACCCTACACCACAACCTACTAGGGTTAGGGTTTGGCAATGGAAGGGGCTTGCAAGCAATGTACTCACTTTGTAAATGTTCAATATGCACACATATCTACGCAAACTACTACATGTAAATCCAAGTCACCATGTACATTTGGCTCTTCATTTTGTGCATGAGCTCCAAGTGCCAATATCTTCATTCCATACCTTCCACTATATATGAGTGCTATTGAACCCCATACGCTTTCCAAAAAACCTCCAATTCATCCTTAGGCATCTACATCTAATGTGCATATATTGGATGCGTTCAAAATCACCAAGCGGCTTACTCATAAACCAATATAGACTTTGACACCATTGTTGTAGAGGAAGTGAAGGACCGTCTACCTTCAATGGGGATGCCCTTCTCATTTTTCCGTCCGTGAATGTCGGAGTCATGGATGCTTACGGGATGGCTATAGATGGGATGGCAATATTTATGACGGACACGCTTGGTGCATAACAAAAACAACAAACACTCAAAATGGCTTCATTTTGACTTTCCGAATGTTTCGTACATTGGTCATCTCCAATGCAGTATTGACTCTTGTGTGTATCTTTTGCGAAATGGTGGGGATCGCAACTGCTCTAAATGGATTGTTATTATACCCGCTCTATTTGTGGTTGGTAAAGACCCACCGGAAAAATCTAGGGCTCAATGCAAGGTTTGTCATGCCCCTCCCTAACATTCTTTATGTTCGGTCTATCACATATCATGTCTCGTGCTTGTATCTATTGGGTGCCCACGACCACCTTGTGTCCCTTGGAGTGTGTCGTGAGTTACTATATTTGGCTTACCAATGTGTGGCTAATGAGATGTCTATAACCCCTATTGCAAAGAATATGCCATAATTATGGTTGCAAATAAACAATTTATGGTTGATGACATCTTTAAGTCTCCTCTCCATGGAGCCTCCTTGGAGGTTGTCATGGACAAATTCTCTACCCTAGTCTTTCCTAATTGCATAAATTTTGTGGCAAGTTCTAATTGTTTCATTTGTAGTGGGATGGGCTCTATGACTAGTATAAATGGCACTTAAGACCATTCTAGGTTCAAATATTTGTGTGATAGTAGATTTCAAGGGCATTTCAAAGATAAGGTCTTCATGTTCAAATGTTTGTGGATTTAGTTGGAAGTGGAATCGATCTCGTGAAACACATGCCAAGCGGAGGTGACATAACAAATTCTTGGATCATGTTTGTCCATGTTAAGCAACTTCGAAATTGGACTACAATGGCATCCCACGTTTGTGACAACAAGCATTGCAAGATTATCACAATCACATGTTGTGATATCCAAATGGAAGACTCCCAGGCCCATAAGGTTTTCTAGGATAATTTAAATGTAATGGTATACCCAATGTATGTTTCAAAGATTTCATGATGGATAGTGCTCAACCTTATTGGATTGTTGTGAGGAGGATTTATTTTGATGATGAGGACAAGTTAGTTCCCCTTAAGGTTCATGAATGTACGTGCTTCTTCCATTGGTCCACCGATTTGGATAAAATTGCATACCAACCCTTCATTGCAACATTAGCACAAGCAATTGTGTAAAGAGTACAAAGACTCCAAGACTATGGCAAAAGCCAACATCAAATACAATGTGCTTCGGGCATGGTGGTTGTCCTCAAGCGCCACCATTGAGGAAGGTATGTATGGTTTGTTAGAGCGGTCGGGGTTCTAGAATTATCGATTTAGACAATGGGAGGGGGGGGGGTCACATGATTATTGTAATTGACCTCATATCTATCTATCTATCTATATATATATATATATATATATATATCTCCTTATTGTGTTTTTATTTGTCATCGTTTTTTTACCTTTAATTAATTCCGGTTTCTACAACTCTCCGAAGACCTTACTTCAGAGCAACATGTTGCCTACTTGCAACTTGGCATAATTAGTTCACAACAAATGGCTACAATAGTCATGTAACAAACTGGTATGCCTCCAAAAGGCAACAATTGATGATATGATCCAACATCTATAAAAAATCAGTAATTAGCATATGTGGCTTAAAGGGGGCTTTTTAGGAAAAGGGCCTGACCAAACGTCATTGAAGTTGAAAGTTGAAAGCTCACATTGGTGATCCCAAACTCCTTACACAAACTATGATCTCAATACAAGGAACTATGCGTTGGAGGCATCCGAATTGTTTGGGTCAACGGAAAAAAAGTTGGACTTGCCTTTGGGGTCTGGAGTACAATTCTCATTGTTTAGACAAGGCGAATTACTCCATCCCATGGCCTAACACAAGATCCACTAGGGCATGCACTAAGGAGTCCTTCACACATGATGAGAATGTGGTGTCTCACACCAAAATGTGTTGGAATCAAAGTTGTCTAGAAATTGCACATTTCTAAATTGCCTTACTCGTTGAAATTTTTTTGCCAAGTGTTGCAAGCCAACACATGGCATCCATGCAAGGCCAAGTTGGCATAGAATATACATGGCACATCCACGCCAACTTATAGAGTTTCATAGAAAAGTTCCATTCCAACAACCACATACCTATAGATTTTGGTATTGCTAAGTTGACATCAACTGATATGTGAGAGGTAGCAAGAATAAATGGGTGTTTGATTGGCCAAATCTTCCAATTGTGTGGCTAATGAGGGTTGGCACAAACCTTACATGTGAGGAGGTTTTTGCATTGGAGGACATTGGGTTTCAACTTCAACAATAAGAGACCTTGTCACCACATCGTCATTTGCGTACAATGCCTAACCTTCCCATCTCTCCCTTGCATTTCCGTGCTCCAACAAACACACATGCCCACCCCACCACGCGGTTTTCCAAGGTTGTTCGTTGTAGCATGGCGGCGCCGTTGCCGGACCACACAAATAAATGGAAGAGCGTGCTACATATGGCACGGGGAGGTCACTCCATTGTAAAGTCCAACAACCACGTGCAAACACTTTACATGTTAAAAATCTTACTTTTTACATAAAGCATCACCAAAATGGGTCAAACTTTTGTCAAAAAAAATTCATGAGTAGATATACATGGTACCTATTACAAAGTAAAAAATGGTAACTAAATTTGATTATTCATATTTCTTAAATAAAATACATTGTTTCTTACTAGAATGACGCCAAATTGAACTAAAAAATACTACAAAATTGAAGATGACTAATTTTCAATATATATATGTATATATATATATATACTATAATATATACTATCAATGATTATGTATATGTAGAAAAAATATCATAATTTTTTAAATTATCTATGGCATGTATTACAAGGGTAGCAAACTTTATTCGCACGTGGTCTTCAACTTGATAATGGAGTGACCTCCCCGTGACATATGGATGGGTATTAAGGTAGAAATACCATAACCCATTAACCACCCTTTAGCCGTGCACAAGACTACCGTCATAATGGTGAAGTGTCATTTCTAAAACCGATCATGGCTCGGTGGCTTCAATGCGTGTACACTTAGTGTAGCCAATGGGAGTCAAGTGTTAATGTACTCATGAGATAACCGATTTAGACGATCTTTTGTATGGAAATGCGGATTACCGTGTTCGGTGTAGGGAAAATCTAGTGAACAAGTAGGGGTTCGGACAACTTTCCACTTTGAAAAATTGTAGTATTTTTTGTATAGGGCAGAAAAATATGAAACAACTTGCATTCTTCATGAATCCTTCTCGTCTATCTTGGAAAATTATCTCATGATTGTTAGACCAGATCTTGAGTGCGAATCACCTTGTTTTCATGGGTTATGGTATTTCTACCTTATGTGGTGGGAGTCCCCGCTCACCCTCACATGCTAGCTTCCCATGATCATGACCAAGTGTATTGTAGCAAACGGTACTTGGAACGCATGGGACATTTGGAATTTTATCGGCCATGGTGGATATGCTTGCTTTGAAGTGGGAGTGGCAAGGGACCTTGTGATGCTAAATTTTTGTTTTTTTAAGTCTAATTTGGAACCAATGAGTATAGGGCAGTAGTTGAACTATAACATTCCTAAATAAGGTAGGTTTGAACAGGCTGTCGTTTTGAGATTTCAAGAAGTAGTATTTAGAAGACCATAGTTTGATTGAAAAAATATGGTGTATATTGGAAATTGACACGTGCTTATTGAAACATACACATAGGTTAGCAATCCCAAAGAAAGATATTTTGGGACGACTTTTGCTTCTTCTTGAGTCTTTGAGAAGCTCTGATACTACTCCCGAGTCTATAAACAAAGTTTCAACTCCTTGGTGAGCAAGAAAGTCTATTGCATGTAACATTCAAGGAGTGATTCCTAGACTACAATGCCATTGTCGGAGAATTTGGATGATTGACAGGTCCCGGGTGTTCATACTGGTGGACACACTTACGATCTCCGGGGCGCTTCACACTATGGCCAAAGGTCGAGAGGCTATCGATCTCCACCAATCAAATTGCAAGAAACCAAGAGTTCGGTCTCTCGATCCTTCACATTGTGGCCAAAGTCCAAAGGCCATCGCAATTTTAAATGATTACTTCTTGAAGAAGGCAACGGACTCTTGAAGGAAGTAATTGGGTCGGACAATGGAAACCCAAACTATGGTCGAGAGGCCGTCAGTTTTTTTTTCATTCAAAAATCAATCGTTAACAAGATCTTGGTCGTTAGATTGGAGGGGTTATTTCGAGCAAAGAATGAAGTGGGATGGTCGTTTGGGTTTGGACTTTGGGCTTGGCGTTTGGAGGCTTCACACTATGGTTGTCCAAGTCGAGAGGCCGTGGGAGTTCATGGCCAAAGATTTGGACTTTGGGCTTGGCCTTTGGAGGCTTCACACTATGCCCAGCCGAAGGCTCCAATTACTATGTTTTATCGGCTATTTTCAGCCCATTTCTTTGGACTCTCAACAAAGTTTGGCCACTCAATCCCACGGCCTCTCAACTCGGACGGCCATAGTGTGAAGCGGCCCTCGACTGCAATCTCCTTTTGATTGATTTGAGTTGCTCGGTTGAGAGGAAGAGAAACATTATCGTGATATCATAACACTATGAGAATGTTGCACTCATAGAAAATTGTGAAATAAACGTAGTTTCTGATTGATAGGAGCCATTGCTACCAGTCGATTGTCTTGTGCTTGATTATTGTAATTGTATCTGAGATGATTGAATAGGATCATTACTTTCCAACCATTCAGAGTGATTGGTCTCATATCCGATTGACCGTTGGGCCATCGGAGAGAAATGTTTTGTCCTTGAATGTTACGCAATTATGACAATAGAGTGATGTTGTTGAAATTTCCAAAGAATCGCGAGACTCTTTAGAAGTGAATTGATTCCAAGAACTTGGAAGTGTTTCGATTTATGAGGGGATGGGATTGAATTACTTGTCTTTATGAAGATTAACCAGGGATTAGGGATAGGCTTGTCCCTAGAAGTCACGGTTGCTAACTTCTGAGATGTCTAGTATGGGTGAGTACATATGCTTGGTTGATTTAGAAGCAAGACTAAGGCGACTCTCATCTATTTGCGACTGTGATCATGGACCTTCTAGGTTCATATCAACAATATTAAGATTTGGACAAAGAATAGGGACTTAGAATGGTGAAAAGTTGTGCTCTGGAGACAAAATATTATTTAAGAATTAGTCATGGAAGAAGATTGACAAGAGTACTGTGTAATTGGTAAATGTAGAACCAAGATCACATTGAATAGCCACCTTGCAAATTGTGAATGTTTGTCATAGTAATGTGGGAGATTTATCTTGGCCATATGAATGAGGATGAGCGACCGAATATCAGTAATGTTAGTCAAGACAATTGTCAAAACAACTTACAAGTAAGAAGCTCAAAGGCTCACCGTCATGTGGCCTTTGGGGGTACATAGGAGGTGAAGGGTTTTCCGAACAAACAATTGTCTTTGAACAAAATGATGAAGGTTATAGATGAATCCGCATGCTAAAGTTGAAAGGTTGTTAGTTGGTCTATTCCAGTTTTACCCTGTAGAATGCCTATCAGGGGCAACCATAACTGAATAACCATACAATTTGCTTGACAACATATTTAAATCGAAATTATTTAAAGAAGACCAAGAACACAATGTGGGTGATTGCACTGCCAATTCAAGTTACAATAAAAAAAGATAATCAATTCAAGATTATTGACCACACCAAATTGCCATTGTCTTTGGCAATAAACAAACATAGGATACTTATTGCAAGACTACTGTCCATGGTTGTGCCTATGCTTGCACATTGCACAAGATCCAAATAAAATGAACTCATTGTCGGACTATTGCATGAGTAACTGGTGTGAGACTAAGTGATTGTCACAACATGAATGTATTGTGATTGAGAGACTTTTGAATTCTTGTTCTAAATGTCTTGTCAACCAAATATTATGAATAAATAAAATAAACCTACAGTTTTCCTAATAAAGCTTATTTGAGACACCTAGATGCCCTAAAGATCATATTTTAGGTCTTCCATGAGTGTTTCCTTGAGTATTTTTAGATCAAATGTTGAACTACACGCATGTACATCCATGTGTGGCCCACACAATGTCCAACTCCACCACCTCTTGAACATGAACATGAGGAGCTAATGTGTGACATGTAAGATTTGTGCTAGATGGCATGTGCACAATGCAAGGGGTAATGAATTTGTGTTGGGGACTATTGGACAAAATGCCATACGAAGATAACAATGTACAAATGCACATGTGAATTGTTGGCAAGTTGAAGTAGATGGCGTAACCCTAAATAAATTGTGTGGCATGGATGGATGACAATTTGAAATTGATAAGAGGACACTCTATATATAGATATAGATATAGATATAAGTTGAACTATACATTGCAAGGGGTTCCAACATAGCTTGGCCTCGTCCATTTTATTTATTTTTGCCTAGGGAACGGGGAAATTGTAAAGTGACCAATATATGGACCACACATGTGACACATGTGTCACGTCAGATAGTGGAGGGAGGTTTTTTGGAGTCAAAGTTGGGGGTGGTCGACCATGTATGTGGAAAGGCAAGCAAAAAAATATTGGGGCACCTCACCACATGGGTGCAACACCTCTTTATCCCAACCCCAACACATAAGGCTTCTTGGCGAAGTTGATCGCCTTGCACAAGGTCTTCATACCATATCCAACCTTACTTAATTATGTTTTGCCCAAAAACAAGTGACTATGGAGGAGGGATTTAGGGTAGTAGGGTTGGCCAATGTTTATCCACCCAACCAATTTTGGTTTTTTCCCATTTTAACACTACTTTGTAGGATTTGCAAGGTCTCAGTTATAAGTCAAGCTCCATACATTACAAGGCATATTGTGGTTTCATACAATATATATATATATACATATATATATATCTATATCTATATCTGATTTAATTTAAATTAAATTTAAATTCCAACACCCACATTAGATCGTGGCTTAAAAAAATTTGGACCAATGTAATGCGCATATGATATCAAATCCATATTCATGTGTGGATGCGAGTCAAAGCGAGGCATATATGGGAGGGTGGGGGGGGGGGAGCATTTGTGCCTTAAATGGCAGCCACATATCCACAATTTTCTTAGTGGATTCAAGAGTATTTAGTCCCAAAATCTCAAGCTCCATCCACCATGCCCAACCTTCACACATGTGCAGTCGGATTTGTTAAGAAGGCACAAGATGTATCAATGGGTAAGTTTTCTATTTTGGCCATGTGCAGGCTATGCAGACCCACCACCAACACGGTCGGTTCTTAGGGACCCGCATGAATAGATATTCATCGAAATAGCAATTGGTTGAGAGCCCGGTCACATATGGCTTTACACCACACTTGAAGTATGTGGCCACACTAGATGATTTTGGAGGTGTCTTGGGGTGGCCTTTGGACACTTCCATTTGGGCTCTCACAATTTCATGGTCACGGCTCTTGGCCCATGTGTGAAGTGGCCTTGAAACAAACTATGGCAGAAAACAGGAATATTTTGAAACCCATTCCATCTGCACCCAGTGGTGAAGACAGCATGAACATGCATGAGAACACACACATACACACACACGTGAGAGGCGTCAGATTGTTGGAAACCTTGACGGTGACCAAATCAATCTCAGCCGCCGGTTCCTAGCATCCGACGCCCAGAATCCTTTTGTGCACTCGAACAGCTGGGGTACTTCTGGCTCCATAAGGGCCACTTCACACACGAGCCAAGAGCCGTGACCATGATGGGATTGTGAGAGCCCAAAAGAAAGTGTCCAAAGGCCGTCCCAAAACCATGGAGTGTGGTCACGGATCCTCAAGTGTACTGTGAAGTCATATGTGACCGGGCCCTCAACCGAGTGCTATTTCAATGTATTTGTGTTCATGTGGATCCTCGCACACAATAGAAGAGAATAAACCAAGAGTTGTGGGCATTTGGAGTGCCATGGTCTCGCGGTTTTGTGTTGGGCCTACCTCCAAGAGGTGGTTTTTGAAAGTAGTCCAAGTGACCATGCAACATGATCCATTCGATGCCATGTAGGAATCCATGTAGGCTTTATATCCATCGTGCATTCACATGCTCCGTTGGTTCCTCAAGCGGAGTGGGAGGTGAACTTGGATTGGCTCTGCCTTTTCCACCAATGAGAGTGCTTCAAGTACAAATGGCACGGGCTCTTAGTCTCATGTGTGAAGTGGCCCTAAGTTGTGAGCATTGCGGGCAAACTACGAAGCCCTACCGTGAGTAAGTTAGATATATTGTTAAAAAGTAGTTGAAATTAGTGCAAGTATTTCATATCCATTTTCATGTCAATGTATGTAGTTGTTGGCAGGCTACGGGATAGTGTTGACATGTCCAAGGTGGATGTGCCTAATTCAGATACTTCGCTCTTTGCATTCATTTTTTGTAAGATTCAAAACACATAATTAGTGCGAGATCACCTTGCATAATGGATGACCTTGCCATGGCATGACCACTGCGTCACACAATGACTATGTATTGCCTTGCCATGTGTTATAGTAGGCATCCATTACATATATTGTCGTTACTGCATCTTTATGAGTTCACGCCTACTATAAATTATGGCAAGGCCTCTTGCATCTATTCCCAAATTTGTGTCGAATCATGCAATAGGGCATTGATGTAGACGAGCAAACATGTCATCTTGAATGTGATGTAAATGGAATGATAATTTCTTAAAGACGATTGCACATTGAGATTAGCTTCAAAGACCTGGATCAATGTAATGAAACGCCTCTTAAGCGAAGAGATGACCCACAAATTCATAGAGTGCATGGTTTTGACATGGATTTTATGATCTCTCTCTATATATACCAAAAGATAATGGTGAATTTGTGTCTCGTTCATCTAAGGGGCGGTTTACACTATGGACCATGAAGTTGGACCAGGGCTCTGCAAGGCAGCTGATTGGTTGTTGAAGTTCTCCCGGGACAACTTCGGTTTACACTAAGGAAAAAATGGCAGAGGGACCATGGAGGTCGAGGTCCCCAAAATATAAATTTTAAGGCCTAATAAATGCACTGACATGGTCCAACGGGTTTTGCGTTGAGAGAGGCAAGAGAGGTGGTCTGGTAGGAAAAGGGAAGGGCCCATGTCAGAGAAATACCATTTCAATAAATTTTTAATGAATCTACCTTTTAAGCACCTTAAATATACCATAACCCATGAGACATACCAGCACTACCTTGCCCTACCCCTTAAACCGGCTCACACGTGTTTCACCAAACAACGCGGGACATCTAGAACTCAAGAATTCAAGTGCAGATTTGTTTTTTTGGTCTACCAAATGTAATGTTTGGAATTTTGGGGCTTGTAATATACCGTTGGAAAGGTCTTGAAAATACCTTTCCAACGGTATATTACACACCCCAATATGCTTACAAAATGAAGTTGAAAAACAAAAAACAAAAATTGTAGTGGTTTAGTGATTGTAGATCAGGGTAGTCAAAAGAAGTGCAATGGGAAATCTTCTAACATTAATTATCAAAGAATTGAAAATTAATGTTGAGCAAGGTAGGGTGGTAACAACATTAAATATAATCAAACACTAAATATCCTATTTAGTGTAGTGACAACACAAGGTACATGTCACATGTAAATTACATTGAGCATGTACAAATTAAATTGCTCATTTTATTTTATTTAAAAAAAATTGTTGTGAGAAGATTTGCAAGCCACATCTTCGACACATTTAACAAGAAGTGAAGGCAAGTGAAGCCCAAGAGAATACAAGGAATGATCAAACTTAATTTTTTTTTTCAAAATTGCCCTTTTTGGGCATGTATTAAAAAAATCAGCACCTTCACTTTTTGGTGTGTGGTCATTCCTCTTGGTCCACATTCGGTTTACACCTAGTGAGGGGCCCATGAACCATGAAAACTAATATTTTAGTAACTCGGACCATGGAAGTCGTCCCATGAAGTTGTCCCACGCAAAATAGGCCTCTTACGTGGGACAACTTCATGGTCCATAGTGTAAACCGCCCCTAAGACCCCCACCCCAACCCCCTTTTTTTCTTCCGTGTTTCAGGTGGTCCCACCAAACAAAATCTCGGTGATTATATGTTTGTTACTTCAGATGTCATATTAGCTTGAAAAGTGATCATTTCCGGACCAAAAATACTTCGCAATGTTGTCATTCAATGGCCGAGGAAAGTTGTATCGTGTGCAATATATAGAGCAGTTGTGACGACCTGACAGAACCCACTCAAAGTAAGTTGAAACTAAGGGGCGGTTTACACTATGGACCATGAAGTCGTCTCACGTAAGAGGCCTATTTTGCGTGGGACGACTTCCATGGTCCGAGTTACTAAAATATTAGTTTTCATGGTTCATGGGCCCTTCACTAGGTGTAAACCGAATGTGGACCATGAAGAATGACCATGCACCAAAAAGTGGGGGTACTAATTTTTTTAATAAAAAAAAAGGCAGTTTTTGGAAAAAATCAAGTTTGACCATTCTCTTCACTTCTATTGACTTCTCTTCTCTTCACTTCTTTTCTCTTCATTTGTCTTGTAGTTTTCGCTTGCTTGAACCTAAAATTTCAGCAAGCAATGGAGGAGAGGAGGAGGACATTTGTTTTGCTTTTAGGATTGTACATGTTTTTGTACATGCTCGTAAAGCATGTGGTAGACATTCAAACGCTGATTTTGCAAGGAGAATGGGAGAAGTTAGCAATTTTGAGCTTGGTTTATGAGAATATGGGGTATAGAGAGAGGAGTATATGGAGTCAAGAACGGATGATTGGATTCGTAGACCGCTTATTGTTGGGTTCATGGACGGAGAATGGATTTAGAAAGCGAACTTGAGTGACACACAATACATTCAGATTTTTGTGTGAGAGGTTAGATCCGTATTTGAGAAGAAAAAAAACTTAATTTAGGGTTACTTGCAAAAAAACGGGCCTTTTCTACTGTGCTTTCAACCATAACGGAAATATGTATTTACAATATTACAGCCTTCTAACTGTAGCCAAAGAAAATCATTAATCAAGTCAGAAAAAAAATCATTAAAATTTTAAAAAAATCATTAAAACGGCATTTTTCTAACATGGGCCCTTGTTGTTTTTCCCGGACCACCTCTTTTGCTTGTCCCAACGGAAAACCCGTTGGACCATGGCAGTGGATAGAGTAGGCTTAAAAATTTATATTTTGTGGACCTCAACCTCCGTGGTCACTCTGCCATTTTTTCCTTGGTGTAAACCCAAGTCGTCCCGGGACGACTTCAACGTCCAATCACATCGCTTAGACGGCCGTGGGACAACTTCATGGTCCATAGTGTAAACCGCCCCTAATAAGGGGCACTTTACAAACAGACCAAGAGCTGAGATCATGAAAATCTGAGGGGCCTTGAAAATCATCCAAAAGGCCATGGGAAATAGAAAAATCAATTTTTGATGGGCCTTCAAGTTTAGTGCAAAGTGAAGGTGGATCATATTAAGGGAGGACAACATATTCTATGAACATTCCAAAATAGTAAATAGTCCGGGTCCTATCATGGCAATATGTCTAGGAACCGATGGCAATTTTATTGCTTGTCATGGTCTCTAGTTTTGCATCAAAGTCACCTCTTTTTGATGGACCTGGCTTGATTTCCAGTAGACCATGAAACATTATCCACTTGGTGTCATGTAGGACTCCATGAAAAGAGTTCATCCATTCAGCTTTCTTTAATCTCTCATGCCCTCATGATCTAGTGTAAAGTGAACTTGGACCGTGTCCGGCTTCTTGACCAATCAAGATTTTTTGTAAATCACATATCAAGGGCCCTCAAGCTCTAGTGTAAAGTGGCCCTGACACTATGACATGCCTATTTTTTATCTTTATATTCTAACCACAAAAGGAAAACACCCCCACCCATCTCCTTTCCAAACAAACCCAACGAATATTAAACCTCTCTGATTTATCGTGATCCTTGATTGATATGACTACCTATAGAATCTCATTTTACTTGCGACAATACTCAAACATTTTCTTTTTGATTGAGCATGTAACTGTTTATTACTATTATTGTACCGTTTACAATTTAAAGCATGATGCATTGGGTCATCACTTTTATTACAATTACAATCAACATGGGTTTTTATTTTAGTTCATATACCTTGCAATTACGATTCCGAACTCATAGCGGCCACCTCCCCTATCTACCTTCCACGGCCATGATGGTGAGTTTAGGGTTTGGGATCTTATACCCTAACTTCTAAAACTTATGCATCTACAATCAAGAAACACCTCCATGTCGACTTTTAATGCTCAATACTTTGATTTTTGGATTAAGTAAGTTTATGCTCTTTAGGTTCACATTCTTAATTGTTTTGTAACGATGCCTTATCGCACAACTAGAAGTAAAAGATCGAGAACATAAAGAGTGATTAAAGATTCAATTATAACTAATGCATGACAATGTTGACTATGGGCCACACCACATGGATGCGAAAGGTAAGTCGCACTACATATATGCCCATAATCAAATCAATGTAGTTTGCAATTTTATCGGGATGCAGTGGGAATCACCATGAAAGATTGGCAATCACAACTACTTGTTTGTAGTGTAACAAAGGCCTAAGAAATTAGCATCACGAAGAAGTAAAATTGTTTCTTTGTGGGTCCCAAATGACCTACCAAATTATGGGTTGTCATGTTGTCTTGCACATAACCTATGAACCCTTTTGATTTTGGACTATCGTGGTTTGCTTTTGTTTGATTAGTTATCAAGCTACGGTTATTGTCAACATATTTCACCTTGCTATGTTTTCCATGCAATTGACGTGGGGGAGGAAGTAGCGATACTCAAATATATCGTGGTGGTGAACACAATCATCCTTAAAAGGTCCTAGAGGGGAGCAAATTGTCTTGAAATCATATGTTTGTTTTGTTTGTTTGTTGTGTTTTTTGAGTTATGTTTCAAAGCAATTTGACACTTGTATGTCATACATGCTACAATAGACGGGAGAAAAAAATTACCTTTGGGGTCTCGTTCCCAATATTATTGAAATCTTGTCACGAGCATCTAGATTCTCATCTGATGTGGTCCAATATGACCCTAAACTACCGGGTGACACTGGAGAGGTGCCCGATTCCAATGGAGTGGTTGGTTGTGTTGATTCCCATTGTGAAATTTTCTCTCCACTTGACAGAAAAAAAGAACTAGTTAAGTATCTAGAAAGCCAAGAGCTCACCCACCGCAAGGTAGATAGTAAACCCCACCCTGCATTAAAGAGATTCTTAAGCAGGGTAGGACCAACATACTCAAATTCAAGCCGGATTGCCCGATGTTGGTTATTTATTTATTTCTCGCCCGTTGTGAACACGTGTTCCGTCTATTTTGAAAGTGGAAACACCCGGGATGATTCCACTTCATGCTTACTTGTCCACGAGGTTGCCATTTGCAGTCACTGGAGGACCCTACCATGTATACTTAAAATAGTCTAGTGAAATAATCTTGCCATTTTTTCGAGTACAACCCAACTCTTTCATGATGCATTATGAGAATGTCAATAATCGATGATGACCTGTAATGGATATTTCTAATATCTTCACATTTTGAAAATACATCTTGTAAAGTTGGCACACTTTACCGCGTCAACTAGAAGGAACTCGATAATTGCATTGTGTGGTCTAGTACAATGCCATATTTGGGGATTTCAACACTTTTAGTGTCACAAAGTAATTTCCATGCGGGATCCTTTGGATCTTGACCAAAATGACGGAGACGCGTGATAAATCTAGTTATCTCTTTCTCTCTCTCTCTATTATCTCGTATATATGGAGGAATAATGTTTTTGGGTCTATGATCGGATGACGGTTTAGGCCACGGAAAAAAAACTTTGTCCCTCCCACACACGACAACTTTAGTAACATTCCTAATTGATTTGAAAAGTTGCATGAACATTCATACACAACGTATCTTAAATATCTACCGTTAGAGTTTTCAGTTGGATATGTGTTGATGGGTGTAAATTCATGTGGAAGATGCGCATTTGTGGCACCGCTACTTCAAATTGCAAAACTTCCCCCCCAAAAAGCACAAGACAGTGGGTTCATGATTTGTAAGCTAACTTGAGTAGGTATATTGCCCCTTTTTTGAACGAGGGTAACATTTTGTCATCCGGAGATGATTTGGGTGGAGGTTCAATCAGAAAACCTACCCCAATTTAATTTCTAATTTATTGCCCCTCAAGACCACTATTGACATTCTTATTATGATCTATTACATAACAAAACTTCAATGTTCAAAAGTTGGATTGTGAGTAGTCGCCTCTAGCCTGCAAACATCTATACAGTTGGATTTGTCAAAAGAACTTCAAATCTTCAACTATAATTGGTGAAATTGAGGTCATGTTTTATGGGTAGATTCGAGGGAAATTGGGCACAGTAAGCTAGGGGTTAAACTGACCGCACCAAATGGTCGGGCCCAACTTCAACTTATTTAATAGTTTTGTTGACTTTAACTTTATGGTATTCAGTGTCACTTACTATACATTGTTACGCAATGCTCTAACTTTTTGTTGAGAATATAAGTTTTCATGAAGCAAGGTCCATACAACTTATAAACCATTTTTTGGTAAAACAGACAAATCTATAATAAGGAATTATGACGTTGCACAATTCCAAATAGTAAGTGACACTATATACCATAAACAATGTAGCATTCAACTTATTATGCGTAAGTTATAAGTTGTACCTATACCTTCAAAAGTCTCTTAGTTACCCTAAATGTGTCATGAAGCTTAAACCGGCTAAGAATAGCGAGATTGGAGTGCTTTAAGAACTGTCCCCACATGAGCTTTATTCTCAAGAAGAGTTCCAAAGATTTAGATTCAATCAGTAGTGTAGAATGAAAAAATCTTTGTACTTTTTCTAATTTCAATATATTTTTTGTTGAATGATATAGTCACCTAGCTGGAGTCCAGCGTGGGCCATCACTAGTCAATAACATGTGTATATCACAAAGTCTACATAAAGTTGAACCCAAAAAAGCACGATACAGTTAGTTTCCACAAAGAAAAGTCTGTTTGTTCTTTTTCAAGTTTTATGCCAAAATGGACAGAAGTTTTCTTATTCTTTGCAATTAGTTTCTCAACTTGTACCCAATATTTTAGTTATATAAGTTATAATTAAATAAATAAACAACAACTTTTTTGCCCAAAGTGGACATGAAAGATGGTTGGTGTACTCCCTCCCCCCCCCCCCCACTACACAAGCAAGTTAGTTGTCTTTCATTAAGGGAGAATAAAACTTCGGGCCTTGCCTCATTGTAACAAAGGTAAGCCGGGGCAAGTAGAAAAGTCCGTTGTCCTTCACATGCCCCGGGCTAGATCACATCTTCATTCGCCTGGGCCCCGCCCCTTCCACCCTTCCTTCATTGTCCAGTCTTCCTGGCTGCACTTGCGTAGGAACTCTTCCCCGTTGGGAACCAATGCGACAATACCCCGTCACTTAAGCCGTTAAGTTCCTTTGACATGTGAAGAAACTCCATCAATTAGCTTGGGAATAATGAAAGTGATGTCGACTTAAATATTTGTAATTTTGATTGGGTATTGTCACATTCATTCCCAACGAGGAAGAGTTCCCGCACAGGTGCATGCAAGAATATTGGGCAATGAAGGAGGCGTGGGAAGGAGGGGACCCAACCGAATGAAGATGTGATCTAGCCTAGGGCCCTTCACATAGGCACTTCAACCCCCCACCCCCCAAAAAAAACCATTATAGTTTTTATTTAAAAAAAGAAAGAATAAGCAACCAACTAACTTGAGAGAGATCAGGCAAGAGAGGCTGTTGCGTGGAATTCAAATGATCTCGGGTCCATGACATTGGAATCATAATGACCTCAAAGTATGCATACGAGTCTATGCAAGTAGTTGGGATGCATCCACTATATTCATGTTCAACAATCTATGTTTTAATTCATAAGTTTAGTACAATTTGAGATGAGCTGATTGCAGAGAATAAAAACTACAAACTAATACTCAACTTGCCCTTTAGATCTTTAAGAAATCACAATTTTGCTTTTACGAGATTATTATATTGGGTAGTCATCTTAAGCCTTCCCAAATCACAGTTGTTGGAAGTGCTTCTTACAGAGAGAGAGAGAGAGAGAGAGAGAGAGAAGAAATGCTGACCATAGGTCAGCGTGATTGAAATGCCCGTTCGACCCACCCTTGGTATTATACCCTTGTGCTTCTTACACTTTCATAGTGAAATGCTAATCTTCATAACATTATTGAGCAACATGCGTTCGTTCATATGGGCCTTGAGAATATAACCATGGGATGTCTCGACCTAGTGCAAGGAGATTCATATTAAGTTGGGGCATCTCATGGTTATACTCTCAGGGTCCACATGAATGAACGCACACTACTTAACAATGATACGTCCCAGTTCCACTTCGCAACAAAATTCGCGGCCCAATAAACTACCCATAATGGAAACGAATTCGTGTGGCATGGAATTGGGGTATCGAGGTGATTGTGATGGCATCTTTCCCCATGACTCTAAGTTTGTGCATCACCATATCGCCGTGTTTTTACCATTATATGACTGCCACTTCATTACTTGACAACTCATGCATCAATTTAAAGTGTGGAAGGAGCAACACTATATCACAAAACTTTAGTTTAAGGTTTGGTCCGAGATGACCCTATACTACCGGGTGATAGTGGAGAGGTACCCATTCCCAAATGAAGTGGTTAGCAGTTCGATTCCCGTTGTGAAATCTTCTCTCTACTTGATGAAAAAAACGAGGTAGGTGGGTGGGAAGGAACCCCAAGAGCCCACCCACCGCAACATAGGCAATAAACCCCAGCATGCATCAAGAGGATTCTTGTGCAAGGTAGGACCAACAGGCTCAAATTCATGTTGGATTGCCCAACATTGGTTATTATTATTATTATTATTATTATTCCGAGGTTTGACTTGGTTTCGATTGCACACATCTATGTGTAGTTTGGTTTATGAATTTATGTATGGTATACTAGAGGGCACATATGTCACACCAATGTGCAAATGCAGCGAAGTATTGTTTGAGATCCTCAATGACGGACATCAATGTAATACCGGTAATCTACATAGAGTTAGCTTTAAAAGCAATGAAGTCATATTACTATAGTAAATTATGTCCACAGCCCACAATACACAACACGTCACAAGGTAAAATAACACTACAATTTCTATGGAACATGCTAGTAAATGTTTGGATACCTCCCCTCCTCCACTCCACTCCAACCCATTACAAAACGTACTCTTTGTAGGTTGTAACATTATGTAGCATAACAAAAATCTCCAGCTTTTTTTTTCCCATTGCAAAAAGTTAAAGTTAAGGAATATTGTGGCAAATGTTATAATTACCTTTCAAATTTTGACAATAACACAAGGTTTATATTTCATCCCTTTTTGTATTTTATAGACATGCTCAAAGACATGAAAATTTCTTAGAGTTGTGTCTTTGGTGTGTGAGCCTGAAAACTAATTCCAATGTGAATTTAAGTATATTTTACAAACTACAATCCAAAAAAATGAAGGGATGTGCACTTGTGGGAACACAAACATCTAACAACCATAACTTTGAATGTTTGTATTCCATGTTTGCCAACCACCGTGATTATATAGTTTTGCGATCTAGTGTACATCATATTGGAGGTTGGAATTGTCCAAAATTCATGCATAAATCCAAATATACTTAAAATCCTAGTTTTCTACCAAATATCGATTTCCTCATCTTGTAACTGATTGTGTGGGGATCTCATACGAAAAGTAAATGATGATCATCATCGTGTACTTTAACGGAGGAGAAGAAAAGGTTGCACATGCGTACAACTCTCATCCACTAACGTTCAAAATGTATCCCTCTATGAAATTGTGGTTATTTCATTTCAAATGTATTTCATGCCAACAACATGAATAATCTATCAAGACACGTGTAAAGCTTTATCCAAAATCATCAAACCGGAGCTTCCTCGAAATGATTGTATTAAAGGGGTTTTGTACCCAAGAAGTGGTCTGAGTTTGTGGGCATTGGGCGGAGTAATTAAAGCAAGTAGAGAAGTACAATCCACCCTCGATATGTGTTACTCCGAGAAGTGTTGAAATCGGTTATGTGTTGAGGAAAATTGTGGTCCCCAATAATAATAATAATCATCATCATCATCACTAAATATATTAAAATACATTGGTAAGTGCTAACTGTTAAGAGATTTTTTTTAAAGTATGCTCCCCTTGTCAATGAATTCACCTCAATAAGTGTCAATTTGGATGAAAGTGAGGCTATGAAATTTCATATCTTGGATGAAATTGAATTAGGTCCATCACATATTTGACTTTTGTAAAGAGTGGAATTGGACCCACTATAAATTTTTACTATCAATTACAAACCGGACTTTAATCTAGACCTTCGATGAAAGTGCATTAGTAACCTCGAAACACTTTTTGAAAAGAAAAGAAAAGAAAAAACAACCAGTGGTGTCACACTTCTCATCCAGAGCAACCGAAACAACCTCGAGAGGAAATGAAATCATGGCGAGCACCAGAATCACATCAAGCTACTCTAGATTCGGTCTTCCACTCACGCTTAGACGTATGATGACAACCCTATATGTGCGTATTGTTGTCCTTTAATTTATACAAGTTTTTTTTATTGTTTTCAACTCCAGTCACATAAATGTTATCCATGGAAGCGTTACGAGTGGTCTATGCTACTCCCGGCAAGTGTTAAAACTTTTAAAACACCACATACGTGTTACGAGTTTCCTTGCTCCAAAGTGTTAACGGATATCGAGGGTGGGACTTGTATAAGAGAAGCACCCGAGCCCGAGTACCCAATTGGCCAACTCGTGGCCCATGCTCACCTATCCCCAAACATTGGGCCACATTGGGCCGGCATGATTCTTGTGGTCCCGGTCATTAATAAGCACGTGACACACCCCATGGTGCACGCCCCCTTTCCCCGCATGTGGGCACATAATTCATGTGGGGTGGTTGTCTATGGGCCCTGCCCGAAAGGGGGAAAAAAGTCTCTTGTGAAAAAAGTTTGTACCAAATTGGCAAAGCCTAGCACTTCCTTCTAACTTTAGGGGTCTTGTCCCAACAGTCACATACGTGTGCAAATTCAAGCTTGGCTTCTCTCGAATATAGCTTAAAATGCAGAGCCTGTCCTCATAATTGCCTCCAGTGGTTTGCGAAGTGAGCTAATTATAGAGCAAAACTAACTTACAAATGAGAACAAGATAGGCGTTGTAATAAAATGCCATGTCATTAGGCCCCGGGCTAGATCACATCTTCATTCGGTTGGGTCCCGCCCCTCCCACGCCTCCTTCTTCACTGCCTGGTCTTCCTGCCCGCAACTGCGTGGGAACTCTTCCCCTTTGGGAACCAATGTGACATTGAGCTCCTTTGGGATTAGGGGCGAACGAATCTGTACATTGGTTTCTTGGAGACAAGGGTTTAGGCATTCAACAAAGAACGAGTGTGTGGGTTGGTTCGCCCAAATCCTCCTTTGGCATGTGAAGGAACTTGGGAATTGTGAAAGTGGTGTCAACTTGAATACTTGTAATTTTGACCAGGTATTGGTTTCCAACGAGGAAGAGTTCCCACGCAACTATGGGCAAGAAGACCAGGCAGTGAAGGAGGCGTGGGAGGGCCGGGGCCCAACCGAATGAAGATGTGATCTAGCCCGGGGCTGTCATCAACAATCTGAACCTTGGTGGATAATTCTATTTTTAAATCCATCAAAATCATTTTTGTCTCAAAACACATGTAATAAGTTTATTTGAGTGGTATGTGTGTGGCGGCAAGGCTCGTGGTGAAGAACGGACACCAAACAAACATGTGTTACAATGAGATTGGACTTTTGTGCGTAAAGTGTATTAATCATTCTAGATTCAGTGGGTAACGTAATTGGGAGGGCCTATACGACTAGACACATGTCTCTTTTGAGTTTTGTCCCCCGCCACTCTTACACAAGGTGAAATCACAGTCCGTTGTATTATAGTTTGTAATTCCTTTTCCCTAGATGATTGATTCCATAAGTATCATCAAAGGCCTTGTGTTAGTGTAGATGTGTTTGTTCTAGATAAATCAACCACGAGTTTGCTGGATTCAGAAGAAGAAGAACTCTGGTCTCCGGAGGAGGCCGGAGTGAATAGAGTATTTGTTCGTAAAACATCCTTAGCCACGCCCTAGGGCAATGGCGTTAGATGTAGAACTACTTCACCCTTTGCAGGGAGTAGACACTATATTAGTAGCAAATAGCCGGTTAACCGGTAACTGATAGTATGTGGTAGTTGTTTATTGGTGTTTTCCAATAAGGTGGCATTATTTTATATGGTAAGGTGTACCGGGTTATGAGATAGGTTATTTAGTTATGTTGGGTCATGGAGGTCTGTGATTGATTGTTTGTTCTCTAGTCTTCGTTTATGGACTAGTATTGAGTGTTCATATTGTGTGGCGATAATGTTAATTTGTTGAAAATGTGTTTTTTATTTTTATGAGAGGGTGTTTAAGTGTTGTTTCCAGGTTTTTCATTGATGGGATGTGTGTAGTGACTCTTGCGCTTGCGACTAATACCATGAGCGGGGTTACATTCCATCCCCTTGAGATAATGTTATTGATGAGCGGTTGGTACTTTGTGGTTTTCCTATCAAGGGTTTATGCGGTAAATCTATCATGTTGGATTCAAGATTATATTAGGCACCCTTTACCTCGGTAATAGCAGTGGAGGACCAATCTCAAAGGGGAGAGAGAGGGAATTATCGCATACGAGCGCATCTCTTATTTGTCATAGTAAACTTGACCCCCTTGTAGGTTTGTGGCCAATTCATCTCAAATGACTTGGACTGGACTAAATTGGGGTCTTTGAAACTAATTCCAGTGTCAATTGACTTGAAATAGCAACACCCATGATTTCACACTATTTAAAGTTCTTTCTTTCTTTCTTTCTTTTTATACGTGTGTGTTGGATACATGAGAGGTATGCTTGTATGCAATAACTCCCCCTCTCCCAACTCAAGGAGGTGGGCATTTAGCCTTGGCCAACTTGTACAATCAATGAAAGAGATCAACAATGTTCGCTTGACCTCTTGTACCTTCCCCATATGACCAATGGTTATAGAAACTTGAAATGGCAATATTTACACTCCGAAATTGCTAGCTAGATGAGACGATTTCCAAGATGATCCAACCGCCAAAAGTGTCGATGGAGTTCAAAGAGCGCACGATAGATCCACCACATTCCTCACATTGGTAAAGTTTGACCAAAGCGAATGGATCCACGAATGTTGGGAACAAGATTGTCTTCTTTAAAAACATGTGTTACAATGAGATTGGACTGTGTGCTCACTACGTATCAATCATTAAAGATTCGACATGTAACATAAAATACGAGAGAACCTATGAAATCGATTAAAAGAGAACAAGAATCTTCACTTTGACGTGTTGTAATTGTTGCATATCAACTACAATCGGAAACCTTGAAATGACGATCCTTTATGCTTCAAAAAAGCTAACCGATGGGACACCTCCAACTCCAATGCAACGGCCAACGTTGTTTTGCGGAGTCGAAAGTCACTTTCTTTGGCGAAGCCGGGGCTAAGTTAACTCAAAGGTGAATGGATGCACAAATGTTGGGCTTCCATGGGATTGTGGTTTCTTTGGAAATTGTGCCTTAGCATGATGTGGAATGTGGGAAAAGCTCGGTCACTCATGATTTGCGCGTACTTAGTAAGCTTAAGTCCTTGTCCGGAGTGGACCATTCGGCATCTCCTTTGGCATCTGTCCGGCATCTCCATTCCTTGCGGTGGAGACAAAAAACGTGACCCGAAATGGATTGCGAGGCCTTTTCGAACTTGTGGTTGTCCAATTTCCAACTAATTAAGTTAGGGCCCCTTTACACCTAGAGGCCGGGCCAATTCGTTGTGTAAGAGGTTTGAAATCCTCACTTATGATTGGCCAAAAGGCTGAAATCGGTCCCAACCCCTTTACACCTACAGGCCGGACCGATTTGGAAGTATGAATTTTTTAATCAAAAAAGGTATGGTCTAACACAACCCGAGCTCGTTGAATTGGGTGCACCCAAATGGAGGGCCAATTCTTGGCCTCGGGGCCAATATCACATTTCAATAAAAATAATTTTAAAAATAAAATAAAATATGGTTTTTTAAACGAACCGTATCCATTGGATTATGTGGAAATATGAACGGCTCTATGCTAGATTATGCTAGATCCGATGGATTATGCTATATTTATTGAATCCGCGTAGCTTCTTGGCCTTAAGACCTTTACATATGGAAAAATTGGCCCTCGTTATAATCTTATATAATGTGTAGATGAGGCCAGCCTCCAACCCAAAAGGGGCTGAAATTTCATGCAATCGGCCTCAAGGGGAATTGGCCAGGCCTCAAGGTGTAAAGCGGCCCTTAGTTAGTACTTTGCGGTCTTGCACATATGCACACGAATCATTCCAAGAGTCGCATCATGTGATAGGTTTCTTTCCAAGTCCCCCGTTTCGCTTCGTTTTATTTTATTGCTTGTGTGCGATCATGGACTCGTAAATGTGAGCACGAGAATATACATGACGCATGTGGCCGAATCCACTCCGGAATCGACATCAACGATCCCGGTTTGGTCCATTGAAGTTTGCTCGCGATGACATAAACAACAAACATTTAGAGCGAGGACATGTTAAGGAGCATCAAAACATTGGACACTCATGCATCCACAAATGGATGAGTTTACAAGGCCAATGGGAAGCTCTAGCTTGCTAATGCGCCTGCTTGCTAGAGTACCTCGTGTGATCCAACGGTCCTATCTTATCACTAAATAAATCGTGTAGTACGATTCAACAATTTAACGTCTAAAATAAAACGATTTGACAATTTGTTGAAGTTGGAGCATCCTAACGTGCACCGGCTATATAAATAAGAAATGCAATCAGTTGAGGATTTTCAGTGCTTAGTACTTGTAACCTTTCCCGTTTAGTGACATGTGCAAAGCCATTCATCTCAACTTATTGCCTAATAGCCCACCCACACTTACTGGTGTGGGTCACCAATGAACGGTGAGTATCAGCATTGGTTTCATTCAGTGGCTCTCACTGGCTAAACCAACTCTAAAAGTGGTCCATGTTGGTACTCACCGTTCACTGGTGGCCCCCACCAATAAGTGTGGGTGGGCTATAAGCCTGTGATATATGTATATACCCTAGATGGCACTTTATTTCATCTTTAATGGTGCAAGAAAAATAGTTGTAACTTGGCATTCACGTGGGTCTTGTAACCCAAAGTGAGAATCTTATGTAGCCAAAGTTGAGATAGACAATAATAAGATACAACGTGGTTGCAATAGAGAGCCCTCTACGATATTCGAACATGATGAGAAACCGAGTCCTTTGTCCGTGAATAATAATGCACACGAGAGTATCATTTGCACCATTGATGCATACAACTTGCAAATTATTTTGAGGGAAGGAAACTAGGAGAATGTGATCAAAATCCTAATTGTACACACTTCGAGAAGCAATGTGACCAAAATAATTTGGTAGGTGTGTATTTTTCCACAACAAACACAACGTACTTGCAACAAAGAACGTGTTTGTAACATGAGACATAGTCCACAACTAGAGGATAGTCTTTGTCATTTCCATCGTCAGACACGTGGATAGAACGCCATGTATATAATTTCATTATATCCTTTTACTCGTGTACAAGTCTATATGTACCCAATACATTATTAGAGGGGCTTCGGCTTTACATCATTCAAGTAGATTTATACATCACACATGGAGATTGATTCAATCTAACTAGACTCCGCTATAGTACTGCAATTTTGGGATCTCCTAGACCATTTTGGACTCAAATAGTTAGAAGTAAAGATAACTAGGCCATATAATAGCTTGTTGTATTTGGTGGCTCAACGGATGAATTTACATAGACACCACGAAGCTTGTGCAGGGAGGAAAATGTCCCTACCTTTAAATCTTTCGTTTCAATGACAAACATTCTTCCTATAAAGTGTCCACATTATGAGTTCACATATGAGTTTGCCGTTGTCATTAAGGGTGAAGTGTCCCTCATTCACATCAACATAGAGTTGGTGTTATCTCAAAACACCCATATTTCAAATGTACCACATAACAAACACTCCTGAGATCGCTCGCCAACCCGATACACTTGGGTAAACAATCACAACGCCTATCAACATGGTGAGAACAACAATTATTACTATGTTAAAACCAAATTAACATCAAATTTGGGGTTGAAGATCCCCAAATTAGTCTATTGAGGAAGTTGGTTCAAGATGAATCAACAATAAGCCTACATGGGGCAATTTGTTTACCACTCCCCTTGAAGGTACGTGTGGGGAAACAAAATCCGATCACACTTCTAAATAATTTCCTCTACAACAAGTGAAAGTTTTACGGCCCTCCAAGACCCCAAAATAGCGGCCGGGCGCAGTATAAAAAGGGAACCACGGCCTCCCAATATCGGCGCCAGTAAATACAGGGTGAAAGTAAAAACAACTGCAGTAAAAAAAGGCAAACTGAGGTGGACCGAGGAGGACGCGATGGACCTTATCTGACTCAGCCAGGCTCGGAGGACGCGGCCCGGTTCGGCTCCGGGTCGCACCGCAGCTCCGGAAACCCCGTCCAGAAGGTTCCAGTGCATCCACCGTTCTTCGGTGGCCAGGCCCGGTCCCGAGCCTGCAGGCTTTCGTCACCCGTGGGGCCCAACCCGTCCTTATCGCAGCGCCGAGCCTCCGACCAGGGTCCACCACCCCAACGTTCCTCCGAGCCCCGGACCTGAGGGGTAGGGTCGGACGAAGGGTCGGCCCGGGTTTGGAGCTAGGTTTGGGCGGTGTCCGTGGCCATGAGAGGCAGGCTTGGGCTCCTCAGAGGCCTTCTTGTTGCAGAGCGAGATCGGAGCCCCGCCATCGCTGCCCTCTCCTCTCCTCCCTTTCGGAAACCCCGTCCGCCGAGAGAGCGCAACACGGACCTTGCAATCTCCCTGGAGCTTGGTTAGAAAGGAGGGAGGAGGAGCGGCTTTCGACACCAACCATGGTGCTGGGAGCGACGTTCGTGCTGGCCTTTGTGCCAGCATCGTGCGTCGTGGGCATTGTGTTCGCACTTGTCCAGTGGTACATCGTCTCACAGGTCTCCGTTGGCGGAGGAGCGCACAGCAACAATGGCTACATGGAGGTTAACGAGGACGGTGTCGACGAGCATAGCGTTGTCGCCAAGTGCGCCGAGATACAGGCTGCTATTCACGAGGGTCCGCTTCTATCAACTTTTTCTCTTTCTGTGTTGACGATGGGGTTTAGGATTCGCAATGTGAGATTTTTAGATACTTGGTTGTTGTTATTTTAGGTAGTTTGAGCGGTGTCTATCTGTTTATGTGGTTTGTATGCCTAAGCTACTGTATCTCAGATGTGTAGTTGACGAGGTGACTAGTTCCCTTGTTATCGGAATGCGGACCTTGTTCACGAGGGTCCACTTCTCCCATCTTAAGTTTTCTTGCGTTAATGAGGAGGTTTAGGTTTCGCAATGCGAGCTTTTTAGACATTGACGCCGTTTCCTATGTGGTTTGTATGTTAGATATGATGTCTTAAGTTGTATAGTCGAGAGGCGAGTGGTTTTGACTGAGGTCCTTGACGTAAAATGAAAGTCCTGTATAGGTTGAAGGGTTACATGCAGAGTGATCTAGAGTCAAGTATCTGTCTTTTTAGATTTGGTGTCCAATGTGAGCTGGTCTTAAATTATGTTTGCGCTTCACAGTCAGCTTGGCTTGGTCTGGTCTCGTCCTAGTTAGAAATGCGATCTACGTGCCTGTTTCTGTCTGTAAGCGATTGGTGCATTTCTGGCTGCTTGCAGCATGCTGTGCTTGAAAGCCGTGGTTGTGTTTGTTGAGATGTCGAGATATTCGCGCATTTATAATTTAAAACAAATCAAGGTTCTCGTATATGTTGTGGACGCGTGGTTTATGTTTGTTGACATTCAGGATCTGGTTATATTCTAGCTATGGTGCCGAATGGGATCATTTAACAAAGATGCTAGCCTGGTCTGGACTGGTCTGTTATTTGATTAGATATATGAATTTGTATTTGTGGTTGCGTCGAGCAATGCGGATTCTTTGATCTGAGTTGTGGGCATATTGAGTTTCTCATACCGAGAGTGTTTCGGTGCAGCTGGTGTTTTCTGGAGAAAATGAAATGTGCTTAGGCGGGCTCACTTATTGTGACATGTGTCTTTACAGGATCCGAGTCTTTCCTCGCTACCGAGTACTACTACTTGTGTATCTTCATGGGTATCTTCTCCGTGATCATCTTTGTATTCCTTGCTTCCGTCGGAGGCTTCAGTTTTGATAGGGTGCCATGCGACTTTGACGAGACCATAAGCTGCCCCTCATCCATTGCCAACGCATTCTTCAGCACTGTGGCGTTCATCTTAGGTGCCCTGACCTCAACCTTGTCAGGATACCTTGGCATGAGGATTGCTACCTACGCCAATGCAAGGACCACTTTGGAGGCACGCAAGGGTGTTGGAAAGGCATTCATTGTTGCATTCAGATCTGGATCAGTTATGGGTTTCTTGCTCGCCGCCAACGGCCTCATTGTTCTGTTCATCACCATCTTGGTCTTCAAGTTGTACTTTGGAGATGACTGGGTTGGTCTGTACGAGGCTATCACTGGTTACGGTCTGGGTGGATCATCTGTAGCTCTTTTCGGACGTGTTGGTGGCGGTATCTACACCAAGGCTGCTGATGTCGGTGCTGATTTGGTCGGAAAGATTGAGCAAAATATTCCAGAAGACGATCCCAGGAACCCAGCTGTAAGTTTGCTGCTTTGTAACTCAAGTTTGTCTCCCATGTTAAGATGGTTTGTACCCTTATTGTATTGTCGTAGAACTTGTTAAGCGGTTTGGTTTGTGATGATGAGGAATTGTCCGTACCATTTGAGGCATTTGCTATGCTGACAATTTGACACTATCTGAAGCCAATCCAAGGAACCTTATCCGCTGATTTGTTGTTCGTTCTGTGTCCTATACATTTATTCTAGACACGACGGAAAAAGTGAATTATTGTCTTAAACTGCGTCCGGAGGGCACGGACCTAGACATTGTGAGGATATGCTGATATGTAAGCCCCCTCATAATGTCTACATCTAGTGTCCATTGGGTTGGGATAGTATTCTACGTCCGTGGAGCCATATTGCAATATACATTTTATGTAGTTGAAGTGGCGGTTTGTGATGATTCTTATCTGACCGTACCATTTGAGGCTGTGCCAATGCTCTAGACATGACTGTCTGAGGCTATTTCTTTTACAATGAGAGTTCGGCAAGTAGGAGGGTGGGTTGTCGTGAGTTTGCGTTCTTTGTCAGTAACAAAACCGGAAACTTGGCACCATTGGAATCGTTTGATTGGATATAGCGTATTTTGGCATTTCGAAGTTTTCCGGCTTGTGATGCTCAATATTCCTTACTATTTTGAGGGCATAGCCAATGCTGACAAACTCAATATTGTCTGAAGCCATGTACGTCTTTTGGCTTAATTTATGCCGGTATTCATATTTATCTTCACTCAAGAAATCGATTGTCAATTCTATTGGATCTGGCTTGTGATGCTCAATATTCCTTACTATTTTGAGGGCAATGCTTGTGGGCATTGTCAATGTTGACACACTCAATATTGCCTGAAGCCATATTCTATAAACTTTGTGGAGACTTTCTCTGAGATACGCGTAATGGTGGCCACGCATCAGATGCGGAATGATGCATGACGTGATTGGCTATTGATGAACCAAAAACAGACAGATGCACTAAATGCTGATATTTTGTTTTCCACCTTCTGAAGCCAAGTGATTCCACAGAACAACTCGGTGTCACGGTCAATTATAGAAGCTGTGGTTTCAAATATAGTACGTCTTTGGCTACTGAGATGGTTGAAGATTAACGAAACGAGTATGTGCATTACAGGTGATTGCTGACAACGTTGGGGACAATGTCGGGGATATTGCGGGAATGGGAGCCGATTTGTTTGGATCCTTCGCTGAGTCTACCTGCGCCGCTTTAGTGATTTCATCACTGTCTTCCTTCGGAACAGACAGGAACTTCGTTGCCATGTGCTTCCCACTCCTTATCAGCGCTTCCGGTATCATCGTATGCCTGATCACCACCTTGTTCGCCACCGACCTTTTCACGATCAAAGGAGTGAAGGAAATCGAGCCCACATTGAAGAAGCAGTTGATCATCTCCACCGTATTGATGACTGGTGCCATCTTCGCAGTGTCATGGTATGCATTACCAGAGACTTTCACCATCAACGTCGTTGGACACGAGCCCAAGGTCGTCAAGAACTGGTTTGTGCCACATCCTCTCATTCTTGTCTGCAATATGTAACCACATGCTTCTATTTCCATTCTGTGAGAAGCAGGCTTACATTGAAAAGTTTTGTTTTGCAGGCACATCTTTTTCTGTGTCGGCTCAGGATTGTGGGCTGGTCTCATCATCGGATTTGTAACTGAGTACTTCACCAGCAACGCCTACCAGTAAGAAATTGAAATGTGTGCTCTACTATGTTATCACAAGTGCCTAAGGATCTATATCTTAAAACATATATAAAGTTACAGACCTATAAAAACTATGGTTTTCTCTTACATTTACTTGCTGTCGAAACAGATTCATGTGAATTTTGACTGACTCCGGAACTTGAACTTTTGCAGGCCCGTGCAAGACGTGGCTGATTCATGCAGGACTGGAGCAGCAACCAACATCATCTTCGGACTTGCTCTGGGATACAAGTCGGTCATCATCCCAGTGTTCGCTATTGCTGCCGCTATCTACCTCAGTTACAGCTTCGCCGCCATGTACGGTATCGCAGTTGCTGCCTTGGGTATGCTCAGTACCCTTGCTACCGGTTTGGCTATCGACGCCTACGGTCCCATCAGTGACAACGCTGGAGGCATTGCTGAGATGGCTGGTATGAGCCACGAGGTTCGTGAGAGGACCGATGCTCTTGATGCTGCTGGAAACACCACTGCTGCTATTGGAAAGGGATTCGCCATTGGCTCAGCTGCACTTGTCTCACTCGCCTTGTTCGGAGCTTACGTGAGCAGGGCTGGAATCGCTACCGTCGATGTCATCCAGCCCAAGGAGTTCGTGGGTCTCATTGTTGGTGCTATGTTGCCTTACTGGTTCTCTGCCATGACAATGAAGAGTGTTGGAAAGGCTGCTTTGGCCATGGTTGAGGAGGTGAGGAGGCAGTTCCGTGAAATCCCCGGATTGATGGCTGGTACCACCAAGCCCGACTACAAGAGATGTGTGGAAATTTCCACTGACGCATCTATCAAGGAGATGATCCCACCCGGTGCTCTTGTCATGTTGACACCCCTCATCGTCGGTACCTTGTTCGGTGTGGAGACTCTGGCAGGGCTTTTGGCTGGTGCTTTGGTGTCTGGAGTCCAGGTAATTACTTCAAATTCGATGTCGTCAAGCGGATTTGTTATACTTCTGAATCTTATCTGATTTGCCTTCTTCAGTCTGACCATTTTTTTTGAATCTTTTCTAACGTCATTTTCCACAGATTGCCATCTCTGCTTCCAACACTGGAGGAGCATGGGACAACGCCAAGAAATACATTGAGGTAAGCTTTGAGTTTAGATTTTCAACTTAACATAGTCTGCTTCTGTTGGTTATCATTTGTGTAAGGCACATAAAGAATTGTTCCCTAAAATTAGCAAATTGCAAATCCACATGGTTGTTATTTTGTGTTTCTAAGATCGGATTAGTGTAAGGGCTGAAAGTAACTTCTAATTCTAAACTCTTCAATCCTGTGCAGGCTGGAAACTCAGAGCATGCCAAGAGCTTGGGACCCAAGGGATCAGATGCCCACAAGGCTGCCGTTATCGGAGACACCGTTGGAGATCCTTTGAAGGATACCTCAGGCCCATCACTGAACATCTTGATCAAGCTTATGGCCGTGGAGTCTCTAGTTTTCGCTCCATTTTTCGCCGCTAAGGGAGGATGGTTGTTCCGCATCTAGATTTTGGCTACAGTAGTGTTAGTGTGTTCATTCACATGTGTTTAAAGTAAAATGGGAAATTACATAACTAATTCTTGAGGGTTCAGGGCATGTGTAATGCATCACTGGCCGCTTAATTTTGTAATGAAATGTCACAGCTCATTTTGTAATGAAACTGTTACAGCTCATAAAATGTTTTGGGAAGGGGAGAGCATGTTACTTTTTTAATTTGATACCTTCCAGAACTCCAGTTACAGTTTGTATTAGCCTGTAGATTTGCAGAGTCTGGTGGTGCACGAGGTGTAGCCCCCGGTTGGATCCTTGTTACATTTGTAGGGTGAAGGAGGTTCGAGGAGGCGTTTGTATGCAATTTCTAGACGGTAAATTGTGAACTTGTACGAAGATGAAATGCACATTTGCATTCCAGCATGGCTAATATAAGTCTGACAATCGTGTTCATTGTTTGCTTAGTATGACCATTGGAGGCTTTTGATTTCATTGCAGTCTTTGTTACTTCTGCTTACTCTGGCCTACTTAACTTTTTATAAACAGTGACAGTTTGCATTTGGCAATACCTATCATTGAAAATTATCAAGATGTTACTCAAACAAAGGGTTGAACAGATAAAATGTAGCCTTGACAGTTTATGAAATACCATGAAAACAGGCATCTTTTCTCCTTCACAATGTGAATAAGTTGGCGATGTTCAAGTTCTTTTTGAAGGTGGGGATATAAACCACACGACCGGAAGATTAAGCTGGTTCTCTGCTTGAGTGGCAACCTTGTAGACATCAAAAACCTTAAACCTTGAAGGCATCATGAATTGTCATGAATATACTACCCCAATTTAAGAACTGTTGAATGTTTTGTACTGCGCTCCTTTGTCATGTTATTTTTATAGAAGTTACTTTCGACAACACAAAACTACTGTAGCTTCTGTGAACCAAAAACTAAATCACAAAAGCTCCAGGCCAGACTAATTTTGATTTTAGCATACTTGCCCCTGTCCTCGGAAAACCTCTGAAATGCCAAATCCCATAGTTTCAAAGTGAGACTTTGGAGCTGGGGAACAAAATTTGCCAGCAAGAAGCTCATCTTTCATCCATGGAGATTGGTGTAGGCCCACCCTTCAACACCCAACAGTTGGACAGGAACAATTTTCCTCAACATTCATGTCATGAAGAATATGGTAATAATGTTGCATGGTGGAAAATGTTGGTACAAGGTGTGCTTAGGGTAGTCTCCCCAAGCTTGAGACCACAATGCGGTATCAAATAACATTAGGGGTAAAAGAAACTCCACAAATGTGGAGGAATCTGTGCAGGTAGACTGAGATTAGGAGGATTCTGGTCCCATTCTGGTCTCCTCACATCCTCTTTCCATTCTGGAGCCGGAGGGTTTCCCAGAAAAGAATCTTCTCAGAAAATCCTGTTTTGTTTTGTGGTGAGCCAAGTGAGTTCCCACAATAGTGCTAGAGTTCATGAGAATGCTTTTGCAACCCAGCAATGGATAGGACAAGTTAACACCTAGAGTTTGTGGGCCTTATGGTCGGTATACTTCATCAGACACCTTCAGTGAAGAACAGAGACCAAAATGACATCTTACAATTAGATTATTAGACTATGTGCTTACAATGCAGGGAGCATTCTAGGTTCAACAGCTTATGCAGTTTAGAGAACCTATGAGACCACTTAAAGGTAGACATGGTCCTCACTTTGATCTCTACTAACTTTTGCATCTCAACTAAAATTCTGAAACCTGAAATGATTCGCAAATGCTAATCAAGATATAACAATTTCCAATCCAATCCAACAACCAAAATTCTCTGGAGTTGGTAGTGCCCATGATAGGGCCACACACCTTGTATGCATACATATATTAGAATCATCATCTTCTCTTCCTTGTCAGAACGAGGTGTTGTGGACATTGGGGTACCAGGATTCGAGTCCAGGACATCTGTAAGGTGTGTGGGCCTCATGTGGTCACTCTCTTTAATCGGACACCTGTATTTGAGTGGTATATGGAAAGGCTTGTAGTACAAACGAGAGTATAATTGAAGGAGCATGTGCTCAAAGGTTCAACAGTTGGGAGAACCTCTGTGATCCTTAAATGAGAAAGAGAATCTTCACTTTGGCATATGATGAATTTTGCATCTTAACTTCATGAACTTGAAAGACAATCTTCATGATTCAGAACTGCTAACCAGATCACACAATTTCCATACTATGCAATTGATCACCCTACTAGTTTAAGAATTGGTACAGAATTTTTTAAAAGAGCTGGAGTCCACATTCTGAAGTAAAGAGAAAGAGAAAGTGAGAGTGGCCTATGGGCGAGGAGTGACTTCTGAGTGTCCTTACTGACTCACATGGCTTCACATTGCGACTTTACTGAAGAGATTACAAAACAACATCCATGGCACCCAGATCACCAGCTAAGGCACTCTACCAAACATGCATCATCATCACCTACCGATGCTCTGCTATGATGCCATATCAATCAGATGGCCCTGTGAGTGAATGGTTTAATCAAGGAGAACCTATTCCATTGATGTCTCGAAATTCAGATCGAGATAGTATGTCCATTTGTCCGTGACATTTCCACAAAGCTTGAACTCCTCTGAGCTGGTACAAGAATGCTTGAGCGAAGGGAAGGCAACAACTACAGCAAGAGTAGTTGGCATTATTCATGGATATAATCAGAGGCCACTATCAGAAAGACCTCACCTGGCCACTAAATTTGATGAATCACAAAAAGGGAGACCAATGTCGTTGTCCTCTTGCAGCCGTCGTGTTACGCTCGCTTTTGCATGAATTTGTTAAGGTGATTTCTCCTTCCTCATCCATACGCAACTTGCACTTCATCTTTCTCCTTAGCGGCACGCTCAAGTATGCGGCGCTCGAGCTCAGGTCTGAAATGCCTGATCAATCCTTGCACGGGCCAGGCGGCGGCGTCTCCCAATGCACAGATCGTGTGCCCCTCGATCTGCTTTGTCACCTCCTGCAGCATGTCAATTTCCTCCAGCTTTGCATTGCCGACCTTCAACCTCTCCATCATAGTCCACAGCCATGGTGAGCCCTCACGGCATGGCGTGCACTGGCCGCAGCTCTCATGCTTGTAGAAATATGACAGGCGTGCAATTGCATCCACCACATCTGTGGACTTATCCATCACTATCACAGCCGCGGTTCCAAGCCCTGACTGCACTGCCTTCAACGCATCAAAATCCATGAGCACGTCGTCGCAGATGTTCTTTGGGAGAAGTGGGACTGACGAGCCTCCCGGGATGATGGCTAGGAGGTTGTCCCATCCTCCCCTCACACCCCCGCAGTGCCGCTCGATGAGCTCCTTCAAGGGAATGCTCATTTCCTCTTCGACCGTGCACGGCTTGTTCACATGCCCCGAGATGCAAAATAGCTTCGTGCCGGAGTTGTTTTTCCTCCCGAAGCTGGCAAACCATTCAGGGCCCCTTCGCAGAATTGTTGGCGACACGGCAACTGTCTCCACGTTCGTCACCGTGGTAGGGCACCCATACAGACCAGCGTTTGCAGGGAAAGGAGGTTTCAATCGAGGTTTACCTTGCTTCCCCTCCAAACTTTCGAGGAGTGCAGTTTCCTCTCCACAAATATACGCACCTGCTCCGTAGTGGATGTACACATCAAAATCGTACCCCGAGCCACATGCATTCTTCCCAAAGAACCCTTCCTTGTAGCATTCGTGGAGCGCTTTCTCCAAATTCAAGCGCTCATTCACATACTCCCCGCGGATGTAAATATACGCCGCCCTCGCCCTCATGCCCACTCCCGCAATCAAGCAACCCTCGAGCAGCTTGTGCGGGTCGTGTCGCATGATCTCCCTATCCTTACACGTACCCGGCTCGCTTTCGTCTGCATTCACAACAAGATATGACGGCCTGCCGTCAGACACCTTCGGCATGAAAGACCACTTCAAGCCAGAGGGAAACCCTGCCCCTCCCCGCCCTCGTAGCCCTGACCTCTTCATCTCGTTCACAATCCAATCTGTGCCCTTCAGCACCAAATCCTTCGTCCTGTACCAATCCCCCCGCTTCTGTGCACCCTTGAGAAACGGATCGTGCACCCCGTACACATTCGTGAAGATGCGGTCCTCATCTTTCAGCCCCCCGAAGTGCGTCTTCTCCGCTGGCGGTGGAGGTGGGGGTGCAGGCGGCGATGTTGCTTGCGGCCCCGACGTCGCCTGGCTCAACGCTCGACTCCACCCCTTGTTCGCACTCTCCAAAACCTTGCCAGCCTTGCGAGCTGTGCTTCCAAGCCCCTTCATCGCCATTGCGAGGAACAAACCCTCTCAAACCCTCATGTAAGCTCGGAGCCCCAAACTTGCAACAGAGATTGACTCAACCTGTTCGGCGGCAATTCCAAAAGCAAGAGGAGTCAGCTTCAGATTGACACATTCAGATTCCCAGGCCTCATGGCCAGGTTTCGTCCACGAGTGCCCTCGCGATCAAAAGTTGCCCTAAATACCTCGAATGCACAATTCACACACACTGACGCTCGTCCTTCGTCATTGCCACATCAGAGTTACAACAGAAAAAAAGAAGCATCCATTATGAATGCTGCCAACACTCAAGCAATTCCAAAAAAACCGAGGAAGAGGTAGGGTTTGGAGATTCGCACCTTCGCATCGGCAGGCCCAGGAGGGCCAGGTTTCCGAACACAAATGAAGCGCAAGGAATAGTCTCGCGTTCCTCCAGAGAGGCGAAATCTGCGACTAGGGCAGCCCCAGTATTGCCTTTCTGACGTAATGGAGTCGCCTCCCTTACACGTGGAATTCATTAAGATCAGTGCATTGTGCTGCGTAATGTGCCACGGTGTCATTGTCGATGTAGCGAATATTGTTCATAATGTTCATATTGTAAATTCGTAACTAGGGTGTGAACAATCGATTCACTTGCTTAGGCTCATTGACCGTAACATTATTCAGCGGAGTCTATATGTTGGGTGAGGCTGGGAATAAGCTAGATTCTATTTGGAATCATATTCTATTTTTATTCTCTTAACATAGCATATTCAGCTTGATAAACTCGGATGAAGTAGTGTCATTGATATTGTTAGAACAAAATGGATGGTAGCAATTGAATAATGTTATGATCTTCCTGTGAGCTTTTGAGGTGATTTTTAAGGTAATGGTGACATGGATCCCGCCCGACGTTCCCACTCGATAGGTGGCTTGCAAAATTGAGAATTTCATCACTACACTAATAAATATTGTATTTAGTGTCATATGGTATTTTAGGTCATTGTGGTACCTTCTTTTAAAAGACCCTCCTCATGAATAAGTTTACAAGTATTGTCATCCCAACTTACTTTTAGTTCATCTAAATGTCACTACTGAAACAAAGTTTGGTAAATTCTGCATCCTAACACTTTTGTCATGTAATGTTGTCATGGATGATTGAGAATTTGGATGAAAAGTCACTTAGTAAGTGACAGTAATTTGCAATACTGTAAATCTATAAAGCCCAACTTATTTTTCTTTTGTTTATGAGGAATGACGAATAATGTTGGGTTTACATTTAGTGTTGGTGACACCACACATCGATTTACAATTAAAACTCAACAAGACAAATGGAATTAGTGACACTAAACACAATATTTAGTATATTGTACTTCACCCAGTTGCTCTCATGAAGATTTCAACATGTGGGCCAACTTTGAGTTGAGTAAGGTAGACAAGTGTTAAATGGCCACTTTAAGCTATGCACCCACTTCTTGTAGGTTGTGAAACATGCAATTATTTGGTGTGAGATGATTGCCAATTCCAATTTGAGTTTGTAGCCATTTGCCTCATAGAATTTGGATCTTACTCGAATATCTTATGCGTTGTCAAAGTGAAGATTCTCATTGACATCGAACGGTCATATATGTCCCCCACAATTATGTCGACCATTGGACTTAGAATGGTTTAAATATTTCAATCACATAGGTCAATCCTTTTTTGAGTACATGTCTTTTTAGTGTCAATTCTTACATGCACAGCTGACCACATATCACTCAAAATCTAGATGTCCAATCAAAAAAAGTGACCATGAAAGACCCGCTTCCATTACCCAACAAGTACAATAAAAGTTATATAGTTTTGTGTATGGTATATTGGCACTAAGAACTCCAATATTAGTAGATTGCCCTCACAGGTTGGGGTACCAATTCTTCTCGGTTGACCCAAGCCTCCTTGCTTTAAGTGAAGATGATGTTGCCAATTTCCATTCTTTAAGGATCTATTGAATTTTTAAATGAAGGTCTAGGAATGGAAATGAAAACTTCCCAAGGGCCTTGAATAATGTTAAGCAACTTGAATTGATAAAAGCATGTGTTCTTGTGATTATAGTTGGGCGTGTCACACTTCACCGCCAAAGCTTGTATGTGATAGTTTTGGGGGCTAAATTATACCACATTTACAATTGGTATCACAATTATTAACTTGATGTAGTTGCTAAAGTAATCACACGATAAACATTTCATACAAGTTTCAGAGTCACGTGATTCTATTGATAACACCTCCTACTAGAATGACATGCATTGATTTCTCAATCATGATTGTTATTAGATTTGTCTATTGTGTTATATCTCTAGTGGGTTTGTTTAATGTGTTGGGCCCTAGTTTTCGGCATAGCATTGACTAAAACTGTATCAACTGTGTGTCCGTGTCAACTTGCAAAGTATTGGATCCCACATGTGCTAAATAAAAAGAAATCATACTTACCATGAAATGGATGTAACAAGGATGTAAATGAGTAGAATAAAGTAACCTGAGTAATAGACGTGACCCACGTCTCTAATCCATGATAAAAATAGGGTTTACAAGAACTTACCATAGGTAAGAACTCCAATATAAACCCTTAACCCTAAAAAGAGCTTATTTGTTTTTACCATTCATGCAAGTGAGAGGTGCGGTGAGCTTTGTGTATACACACTAGGGTAATAGATCCGTGCTAAACCTAAAAGTTAGTAAAACTAGGGCTCATCACCAAGAGGAGTATTCTACTTGGAGTAACCCAATCATGGCCAAGGAACAGGTTTGAACAACCATATGTCGTTTTACAATGAGTGTTGTAATTTGAAATACTTTGATGCATTTGAAATGGATTAAGTGTGTGCGACATGGATAACAACTGGGTCCTACTGTTGTTTACCTCGTGTATGTAACTAATCCTCAAATGTTTGTTGGTTGGTTGCATGGGCACAAGTGAGGCATGCCCTTCACACCTTCAATACAATGATGTATTATGATTATGACATTTTATGCATTTCTATTGGTTATAGTTACTAGGAACATTTCCCTTGTAAGTACCCCATACATGTGGTGGATTAATTGTATGTACTTTGAAGTGAAGCAAGAAGGTAGATGATTAAATTCCAAGGCTTGGGACTATCAGAATCAAACATTTGTTGTTGGATACCATATGATAGCAGAAACTCTAAGTAAGGTACATATTCTTGCAAAGCAAACTAGATTTTGACACAAAATGTTTATGGTATACATCGCATCATGTTAGGCATGATTGCAAATGACTCTTTTATGCAAAATGTTATTGTGTTATCAAATAGGAAGATGCAAAGGACATAGAAAGAGTCTTGTGGAAATTCCCACCCACCCACCCACCCTTGTATTGCAATGAAGAAGAAGTTGAAGGATTTGGCCTATGAAAAGAGGAAGTTCTAACTTTCTAAAAGTTTTGAAATGTCAGCTCTCTCTCTCGGGCCTCATATTGTATGTGGTTGCCCACAATTCCACACCTTGGTGTCCCTAAAGTGTCCCCACTGTTATTCTACACACAATCACAATATGAAAATCTTGAGCCACACTCTACATAACTTCAAATTGGTGGTGTCGACCCTAAGTATACATTGAAAGAAAGAAGAAAGAAAGAAGAAAGAAAGACAACTCCAATGTTGCCACTAACGTGAATGACGTGCTGCTTCACTTTCAAGCTCGTCTAAATCTATATGTAATCTTGAAACATGCATTAAAAGAATAAAGGGTCCCCGATGACTATTGTTGCCTTTCGGAGGTGAACACCTTGAACGAGCACGGACAAGTCAACCAACACCTCCCTCTCCCATGGGCAAGCCCTTAACCTTCCCATATGCCGGTTCACCTGGATACCCTCATTATGATTGGGTGAATCACAGGTGGTAGGGTGCACCAAAAAATAAGCGTTAGGAAGGTCTACACCATCCGAGTATTATTTTGGCCTTAGGCAACTTAACCTTGGATTTCTCATGGGTCACGGGTTTAAGGTCTTGGGCTCAAACTACCCTTTCTTTGTATCGTTCTAATCTTATCAAACGTCTCTGTAGAGACGCATGCATTGGTTCAAACCTCATGCAAGTTTATCCATTGTCCAACACCAAGGTCATCCAATGTTTTGTCAACCACCAGTGTCGAGGGAGATTTTAGACATAGTCGGTCAAAATCCTAGTGTTTCCAAGTCCAACCAGTTACATGTTGTGATTCTTCGGGTTTTCTTCATTAATTAGAAGTATGTTGTATAAATTCCTCTAGAATGATGGGTAATTTTCATGGTCAAAATCCTAGTGTTTCCAAGTCCAACCAGTTACATGTTGTGATTCTTCGGGTTTTCTTCATTAATTAGAAGTATGTTGTATAGATTCCTCTAGAATGATGGGTAATTTTCATGAAGCCTTGAACTTCAACTGGTTATTCCTCAAACCGGTTCTTCCCGTTCATTGGTCAACCACTCCATACTGCCGTCGACTGTTGGTTACCTTGATCCTGGACCAATCAGTAAATGGTTTGACATCCTCAACAACCATGTTCCCTTGCCCATTCCTTGTGGCTAGGGCAAACCAACCCGTACACTGGTTCCTTGGAGGCAAGGGTTTAAGCATCCAACAAGGAACGAGTGTATGGGTTGGTTCGCCCAAATCCATTCCTTGCTACCATGATGCTAAATATTACCTCACCTCCATCTATGCTAAATATTCCTTGTTTTGCTGACAAACTCCGGATTACCTACACTTCCACACTGCACATTAAAACAACACCCTAAATTGCAAATGAAATAATAAACATCAACCAACTTGTGTATATTTGCCATGGTTGCAATGTAATTCAAGACAAAATCATGAATAGCTAGTACAATAGAGGTGCCCATAATTGATCACTTCAGAGATTATGTGCCAAATATGGAGAAGTATAAGGTAGTGCAAATTTACCCCGTGTAGGAAGATAGAAATCAAGAGGATTGCAATTTTGATGGTAATTTAATTCCTTAAATTGAAAAAACTGTGAATTTTGAAGGCAAATGTTGGTCCGAACATATTACCCATGTCTAAAGTCTGCCATAACTGCGCATGTTAACCGCTCATTCCTCCTCACTTTAGCGTCAAAACTAGGGACATGTGTCATGACACTATTGATGCCGACTGGATTGAAATTTAGTCCCAACCTAATCGACATTTTGACATCTTATAGGTTCCCGATGGGGTCATGATCAGGTGTAGGTGCTTTAACTACACATACTCCTCTGTTGGTAGCATTTGTATATGTATGGCTCCCTCCATTACACAGTTGCACATTGTATTGTCCTCAACAGACTCCCATATCCAATGTTGCATGTGAGGGGTCCATACATCAATATTATGTACAAGAATCTAACGCCTCTTCCACCACATACATATTACAAAAAGGCTATGAATGCCTATGAATGGGCATAGTTTCTTACATATAACACTTTCAAATAAAGGTAACCGCACCTATTGTCAACACTTTCATGAGTTTGGGTCCTTAGTGTGATCCAATTGATATGCCGATTATCTCATTGGATTAGGAATTCAAAGTAGATTTGGGAGCCATGCAATTAAAAATGTTTAAATAACATCTCATGTTTTTTAGTAATACATTTTAAACGTAGAATTCATAGAATTTCATAATGAGAAGTTCATGACCCATTGCGATCACATAGGGGCATCCATGTGTGCTACCTATGTTGATCATGCCCTGCCTTTTGCATGGGATGATGTGCTTCTTGAATAATCTAATTATTATATTATCTTGACTAGCACCTCATGATTGTGAGAATGTGGGACTGCAAATTACATCCTATGCTTGCTTGCTTGCAATGCCTTACATACAATTTCTAGTAAATTAAAATTCTGTGGCCTTACCTATGTCGTGGTGTGCTACATGGTGGATGAGCTATTTGTGCACAGAATTCATGGCATGCCAACACTGTAACATTTAACATATACTTTGTGTTCAATGTCCACTACATTTGTAATTTGAAGTGTCCATAATAAGTCACAAACCAAAATAGGTGCACCTACCTTATCACTCCATAGGGTAGCACAAGCGCTCGCCCCCTAGCCCACATGTCTCACCATCTTTTTTGATATCATTTGACCTTAAAATAAGGATGTCATATTTTGTGATATCAATAGGATAAGGGTATTGGATGGTCTTTTACTCTTGATAGCATTCTTGTAAAACCATGCAATACCCTTGATCATCCTAGCATCAATAATATGGTTTAGAATGCTATTGACCATAATAATAGCTCGGGCACAAAATAATTCTCTCAACTTGACACATCCACCATATATTTCAAATTTTGACTGGTATTAAATTTTGTTGATACCCATGGGTAGGTTCTATGATACCATTGTTGATATTGATTGTTGTTACCATACATCCAACTAAGCATACACTTGGTCCAACTTTGGTATCAACCTCATCCACCAGATGGATTAGGAGATATGCTATGACATCTACAAGAGAAGGTGGAAAAGCCACCTTTAACAAACTGCTTTTGTTACATATAACCTCATAGCAGAAATATCTAATCAACGAGTCACTTTTAGAGATGTGAATCAATGATTTCCTAAGTGTATTGTCATAGTCCTCTGTAGTTGGGTGTAACATAACTCTGGCTTCTTAGTCCTCAAATTTTTAAAGTTATAGGGACTTTTCCATTCTTTAGCAGAATTCCACACACTGCCAATAGTCTAGTATGGAGAATAAGAATGGGATGCTTCCAGTCGCTGAAGATACCCAACAACCCAGGGTCCATCAGAAAAGAGATTACTATGTGGTGTAATCACAGATGAGTCTAGAAGGAAATGAGCATTGCCCGCTTCTAAATTACAGTACACTTTTCAATCTAAGACGATTTGGTAGTCAATACATATTCCCAACAAAAGTATTGAGAGTTGCAAGGGTATTTTCATGAACGAATGTCAAAGTTGTTATGTACAAAGGTTTTTAGCTCAGCTGTGGCGGGCTGATGTCCCGCACAGAAAAAATAAATTCCAACACACAACAGTAATGAATTTTGAACGAAGGGAATGGATCAGATATTCCCAATTGAGATGCTCAGCATCTCATTCTTTCCTCATGCTAAGGGATGTATCCTGCTACATACTACAAAAATCTTCACTCTAGGGTTACCTAGATGTGGTGCTCTCAACTGAAAAAAATATGGTTCAGACCCGATATGGCAGTTCTCAAAGAGATGCCAGTTATTTGCTACAAGTGTATGGTCATGCTGCCATTTTTCGGCTATCATGAGATGTAGATTGTTTCTCCTCCAAATTCAATGCAGACAATAGCCTGGGCCATGTCTCAGGAATACCTCCTGCGACATCAAAGTCCATCAACAATCCACGACACCGATAGAAGTCTTCAACCGGTTTACTCTGCAATCATGAACACAAGTACCAGTTAGCATCTGGAAGTCAGGCTAGAATTACCATCAAATTTTGCCTACCTACTCCCAGAAACTATCAGAAGCATTCATGTAATGTAACCCAAGCTTAGATTAATATAAGCTGCTCAAATCTATGATAAGCTGATCAGAGTTGACAGTAAAAATTTGCTAAAAGAAATAGAGGGTGAATGTCACAATACCCACCTCTTCATAATAAACTCGAAGCCTGGCTTTGACTACTTCCTCTGTGTCATCAGCACGAACTGTCATCTTGGTGGCACATGATGGAGGGGGCAGGAGGGGAGGCATAAAGATGCGAGGTACATTCCCAGAACCCTCAAAATCTATGTTTGCAACATTGAAGTTGCCCCCACACTGACTACAAATTCGCCTGCCAAGGCATTTGGTAACCAAAACATCTTCACGTAGTTTCAGATTCACCACCAAGTCGATTTCTGCAACTTCTTCCATAATTTCCTACATAAAACAAAGAAGATGTCAACAAGAAATCACCAAATGAACACTCCCCCCTGAACAGATTTCCAAACGCAATGGAGAAATTAAAACATCAGAGCAACCCACAGCTACTCCTGGACCATACAACCAGGTCCTACTACTTGGAACTAGCAATCAGCAATGCTTCAGTTGTCCCAGTCAGGGTACAACAAAACCATTTCTCTTCCAGAAGGATGTACAGACATTCTGCCTCTATTGAATGCAAGTAAACAGAAAATGCTTGGGCTTAATTGCTATCTTCAAAGAAGATTTCTAGACACAGTGGAACCATGCCCACAAACCCCATGTTGAGGTTTGTGACCTCCATAGGACAGACTCAACTAGGCAGGAATATGACATGCCAGTGAGAGAGGATGGTACTCACTGCTTGGTGTACAGTCCGTGGGAAGCCATCCAATATGAAGCCTGTTTCTCCTTCCGAGACTCCAGTCTCAAGGCGCTTTGACAACAGCCGGAAAATGATTTCATCAGGCAGAAGCTGTCCAGAACCCATAATTTTCTGCAACTGTACACCAAAGAAACTAATCAATCCCCTACTCATCATCACATGCCTGAAGTGCAACGGTGTGACTGTACACAATAAATGAACTGAACAGTCTGAACATAGCTAAAAGCAGACCCTTCCATGCCTCACCATGTACATAGAGCAATAACAATCCACACTTGCCATTACCTAATTCTGGTGGATCCTAGAAAGATATATGTGCGCTCTTGTACAAAATTAGATATTCAAAACCCATGCAAAAGGAAAGACAGAACAACACACACCTAAAGTGAAACAGTAGCTGACAATGAGCCCTCCACAATCCCTCAGAACCTAAGTGGCTGTCCAATGTGAATCTTGATAATTACCTTTCTTATGGGAAGATTGAAATTGCAGATCAGATATAAAAAAAACAGTCCGGATTACCAATCAACTCTGCACTTGCAGTCTGCATGCAGTGCAAAGCAGGCATCCCTCAACACTCGACCATGCCTGTAACTCACAGAGTCTCCACATACCAGCTAGACTTCCAACATGCTATGCCCGTTTGCAACTTCTCGCGACCTCTCTATTGCCAGAAAACATTGGAAAAATATTTTGTACGTAGCTCAGCGAAGTAAGCATGGATGGAAGTTCTCAAAGCTATCAGAACCAGAGTTCCGCCTCACAAGACAAGATGGCTGAACTCTGACATAGCACCTTCTCCCGTTATATTTATCTAGTATTCAATAACTTGTTATCGTCCAAAAATGCATGTTAGAGAGAAACGAATAAGAATATGATTGCATAGCTGCACATTGGTATTCCAGACAGAAGGCTCCATACCTACTACCATTTTGAGAGGTAAGAAACAACCCTACAGGGGATTACAGAAGTGCACAAGATGTTGGAGGGATTCACTTGATGAACACATCCTCATTCTGGTCACCGCCACCACACCCAATCCAAATTGGAGAAACAGAACATGGCAAGAAAAGATGAGGGTCCATTCACCATGGGCATCTTCTGCAAAACTACTGGCGGACCAGGTCTGCTCTACATGCCTACTGCCAAGTGGAGACACTAGAAACGACCTAAAGAGTGTTACATTAGTGCAGATTTGAAGGATTCACTAGATGACCACATCCCTACTTCTAGTGTCACCACCACCACAACCAATCCAAATTGATAAAAAGATAAAGAGAAGGATTTATTGCCTATTGAGTGTAGATATGCTAAGCCATACGCATCTTCTGCAACACCTAATGGCGGACCAGATATGCTCTATACCTACTGCCATGTTGAGATACAATGAAAAAGCAGAGGGAATTACAGGATTACATAACGTGTTTTAACCAATCACCGCATGAATAAAACCCCATTCTAATATCATCACCACCATACCCAATCTAAATTGCAAAAAACTCCGCAAAGGAGCAAGGACAAGAGAAGAGAGAGGGATCCATTGTCTGGTGAGTTTACACCTGCTGGACCATGGGCACCTTCTACCAAAGGTCCTGGGGGACCACATCCATGTTGAGATGCCAGGAAAACAGCAGTGGGAATTACAGAAGTGCAATAAAAGTTCAATAATTCACTAGACGACCACATGCCCACTCTTATGTCACCAGCACCAGAAACAGTCCAATTTGAAAGGCACACTCAGCAGAGGAGCAGGGGCAGGGAAAAAAAGAGGGATCCGTTGGCTATTGATGTAAGACCTGCTGTACCATGGGCGTCTTCTCTATGCCTACTGCCATATTGAGACACCAGAAAAACCCGAAGGACATTCCTGCAGTGCAGAACATGCTTAAAGGATTCACTAGATAACCACATGTCCAATCTGATGTCACCAGAAATCCGGCAGAGGAGCACGGGCAAGAGAAGAGAGGGATATCGTATGACAATTGAGGATAGGCCAACTGGGCTATGGGCGTCTTCTGCAATAGCTACAGATCTACCCACCTGTGGAGATACCAGAAAAAAAATTATAGGGATTAAAGAAGTGCATGTTTGAAGGATTAGTGGACGACTACATCCCACCATGCCCAATCCAAGTTGCAAAATCTCGGCAGAGGATCAAGGACAAAAGAAGAGAGAGGGACATGCTATTGAGGTTGTACCTGCTGGGCCATGGGCGTCTTCTGCAAAAGCTCCTGGCGGACCAGATCGCCCATAGCAATATGAGGCACCTGCATCAACTTGGCCAGACGACTAGCGTATGTGCCCTTTCCCACACCCGGACAGCCGAGAAACACCCACTGCACACCTCGATCCTGCTCCTGCGAGTGCACTTCCTCCGCCGCGCGACTCCCACGCCTCCATCCTTCCACCTCCACGGTGGCCTGCGCCGCGTAACCCATGTCGCGCGCCCACCACTTCTGCTGCTGCGTGCCGCTCCTCCTTGATAACATCGTCCTCAGCTTCGCAGCCGGGCTCCACAGGCGGCTCGCCGCCGCCATCCTCCTTAGTTCGATCAAAGCCTCCAAAACGCTTGCGAAAAACTCTTACAAAAAAATTCACTCCTGTCCACCAAAAACCCTCGCAACACAACACAACGTGTGTCCCTGTGCGTGTCCTGTGATCTCTTGCTCTGCGATGGTAGGGTACGCCTCCTGAGTCCTACCTCCTGTCTCGAGAGGCGAGCGTGTGTGAATCCGAGGTTTGGAGAGGAGCGAACTTGGGAAGGGAAGGGAAGGTTGGAAGGGAGGAAAAAGAGCAGAGTTACGTGGAGGCAAAAGTGAGTCAAAGGAGGCGCGGAAACGGTCGGCAGGGAACGGTGGAGGAGGAGGCGCGCCAATTAGGCCGCGTTCCTGCGTGCGGAAAGACGGGGACAGGGCGCGAGCAAGCGAGCAAGCGGAAAGCGACACAACAGAACGTCGAGGTCTTAGGGCATGGCGGGCCTGGCCTGGCCTGCCCTGGCCATAGCCAGCGAGGAGGAGCGGCGTGCAAGCGCCTCACGCAGTCGGTGGGGCCACCCGATGAGAACGACGACAGAGCCTGGATGCGATAGGATGCATATCATCCTCTCTAGATGGGAAAGGCGCCTCCCATGAGCTCCCCGAATTCTGGATGCATTTCCTCCAACCAGGACGACATAATTGGAAGCATGTCATCCGTGACTTGAACGTCCTAAAGTAGATGAATATGGTCTCCTTTGGATGAAATGCATATTGTGAAATGACCAAGTTCAAGTGCTGGTGGGTCACGCCAATTTAGTGGATGCAAATTTGACAGAGGATGGGTATTTTATAAATATCATCCACATTTGATGGACTCCTTTCCATTTATGGATGAATAACATCCTAGGAGCTCCCTGATATCAGTGTGTTTTCCCTCCAACTAGGATGACATATTTTGGAAGCATGTCCTCTCTCTCTCTCTCTCTCTCTCTCTCTCTCCATATCCTGGATGTTGTAAACTGCATCAATCTCGTCTCCTATGGATAGACATCATCTTTCTGGATGAACTCTGCCATGGGAACGGGTGAATAACACAATAGAGTTTGAAGAAATGGAATTGATACCATCCTCTTTGGATTGACACTTGGATGGCTACGGATGTATGTTGCTCAAAATGGATGAAATAATGTTCCATGTGGATGGATGTCGTCCAATAAGGTCCTCCAACCTGGATGGAGTAATCTGGAAGGTTGTCATCCAGTAAAAACCGCTTTCTGCATGTCCGACCTCAATAGGTGGATGAACATCGTCTTTAGTGGATGGATGTCATTACTTGGAATGTACCAGTGGGCCACGCTGGAAAAATGGATGAAAAAGAAGACAGGTCACAACATTCTTTAGCTGTCATCAGCCGGTCCACTCTAACAATACCAGTACATTGCTTCAACTGAGTTTTTTTAGCATGAATTTGTCAATATAGTGCTTCGTTGTGAGAATATACAAAGTATAATTTTAAATAGAATTTGGTTTATTCCCAAGCCCACATAGCATACAAACTCAACTGAATAATGCTATAATCGTGGAGAAATGAAATGAAATTGATTTTAAAGTCTAGAAACCAAAAGGCTCATGGAAATGAAAACTATTCTCTTTTCATGGATGATCCTCCAAGTAGACACAGTCCAAAGCGAAGCTTCTCATGTTTTGATTACACCGAAATTTTTTCCGCTTCCAGCCGTGAAGTTGATAGGGATTATGTTCAGAATTAAATATTGGCCCGCCAATTTTCACAGCTAGAGATGCCGACAAATGGTGTCTAAACTGACCAGTGTGATCAGCCCCTCAGAATCCTAAGAGGACGTCCTGGATGAATATCGTCCGCTGAGGTCCCCCTCTTGACATCATTTGGTCCAATCTGGACGACAGAGTTTGGGAGCATGCCATCCGGTGAACTCTGGTCTCACTCTGCATTGTGGACGTCATGAGCTGGATGAATATCGTCTTCTGGATGGATTTCACCTATCAGGATGAACTCTGCCCGGAGCTCAGTGGGCCACGCCGCCGAGGTGGATGAACAGTATGATAGAATTAGGAGGAACTAAATGTGTGTCATCCCCTCTGGATGAAAACTCTCCCAAGTAGGTATATTCCTGAGGGAATCCCTCAGGATCCTGAACGAATGCCATCCGGTGTGAACTCTCCATTCGAGTCACCTGGATGTTGATATTCTGGTAAACATCATCCCCTAAATTCCATCGAGTAGGATGCACATGGGATGCACAGGCCAGTGGATGGGCGACCAATAAGTAGATGGACGTCCTCTTTCTGGATGAACTCTGTCCACAGAATATTCCTGGGAAGAAACCCTTCTGAGGGTCTGGGAGCTTTTGGGAGAAAAAAAATCAAAAGGGTTGAGTGTGGCTCTTTCCAAGCCACTCTTTGCTCACGAGTCACTCCAGCTTACGCAGCCCATCACCACCACACTTGTTTGTTCTTTATTAGATTACTCTTTTTTGGAGATTTTTATGGCCATAGTCTCATATCATTCACTTTTTGAACGCTATTTTATGGGGCGGAGAACTCTACTTATTTCACCTCTCCTCATCTATGCTTCCGACGTCCCTCTTACTATCTAATCTCCAACAAATATTTAGAGAAAGAAACTTCTAGAAAGGTGCCATATCGTCGGAAAGATTATTGGTACATATGGTTGAACAAAAACAAGTAAAAAAATGTTTTCATGTTCCATTTCCCTTCCATCCTTTCTTCCTTCCTATCTTATGTATCTTTTGGGTCTTCCCTTGCACTCATATATATATATAGTGTTCAGGATTATTATCGTCTGTCCCAATGAGAAACAGACGCATGCAAGAAGCATCGCAATAACCAAGGAAACTAAAAGACATGCATCACATGTAAATTTACATTGCCATGCCACAACTTTGATTGTCCAATGCATTCTTAAATCTACTAGTTTTGATGTTAATGATTGTACATAGAATATGCACATGACCCGACAAAACCTAAAACCGATTCTCATAGCCTTATCCCTAGGTTACATAACCCTCGCTAGCCCTTGTTCTCATTAGCTAATTGTTGGTTTTAATTTCTTATATTTTTTAATGGGGCTACCCAAAGCGATGTCCTCGAATGGAACAAGGCCCACATGTTATTTTGGCATGGTTTGCTTTGCCGACACTTTCAGTACACAAAATGCATATACTCTATTTATTTTGGGAAATGCGTTCATATAATAATCTTAACAATGTTAGCTTCCAGCCATGTAGGAAATAAGTCACACCCATCGAAGCTTGAGCACAAAGTTTTGACAAGGATGAGGTTGTTGAACGATGTTTTCGAAGTTATCTCTTGAGTCCATTCTATAACATATCATATAATATGATGATATTTGGTTCGCCCTCCTCCCTCCCTCAAGAAGGTGCCAAAGTCATCACAATGAATCAACATATGTTGCCAAAGGTCCTAATAGAATCTAAAGTCTTTTAGGACATCATTTGATCACTTTGGGTGAGATGATAATTTTTTTAGTATCACAACAAAAGGTGACTTATTGGTCAACTATCTTCATTGTGAATTTTATTAATTTATTGTGGACCATATAAATGCATGTAGTTTTTTTTAATCAACACCCTATGTTGAGGGTGGCTTTTGTTTACGGACCCATGCATAGAACCCACCCTTAAAAAATACAATAGCTTGAAGGCAAAGACTAAGGCCCTTCATTCATACTTGCTTCATTAGGAGCCAAAGGAGCCAATGTTTATATCTACCTATTTTGGTAGTTTCATTGTGATTGTCAAAATATGTGTAATGCAATATTGAGCAACCAATTCTTGGATGGCATGCAAATGGTCGTTTATACTAACCCACACTAATTTTCCATGCACACTAACTATCAAAATTGATATACTACTACATGGATGTCTCACCCATCACCTCACTTGATTGATTCATCCCTTAATGTACAAGTTCTCTTGATGTAAAGTAAATTGATGATGGAATCAAGTCTAACTCCCGTAAATAAATAAATAAATAAATAAATATTTGGTATGGTTGTCTCCCCACAAGATTTTGGTTAATGCACCTTAATTGAGATTGACCATTCACAATTTCTAATGATAATCATATGTGTCAATGAACCCACAACAAATCCCAAAAAGATGATCTAATAGATATACTTTCCATTATATTTGATCCTCCCCTTCTATCTACCTGATGTTAAATGACATGCTTGGGTAGGTAGTATGGAGCCCGACTTGGACTCGTTATTTGCATATATACATGTATGCCAAAACCTAGGGATTACATCAAAGCCTTGCCTACAGTATTACATGGCCTTCGATTCAAGTTATGAGGTAGGTATGCCCAATCACTCTCATCACAACATGTGGATCAAAAGCAAACCACTCTATGATGGGTGTTTATTCCACAAACTTCGTGGACAATACTCTAGATGCCGAGCCAATAGGTGTAGCTACCTTAAAATGAGGCGAGCCCTTCCTAATTGTGGGGCTAGTAGAGCAAGTGTGCAAACCCCAAGATTGTGGAAAACTCTACAGTTAGTTGGCTAAATTAAGTTAGGTGTTCACAACATTGATCGCATCCATGGCATGACCTAGCACATGTGGGGTCAAGGACTACATAACCGGCAAGAGGAGAGTGGATGACAAATTACTCTTAGCAACAAGACATTCATTTGCTTTTGTTAATCATGGGACATAACCAGTTTGTGCATGGATGCAAACTAAAGTTATGAATGAAATGCCATTTGCATAAACAAATAAAAGTGCAAGAGAGTTGTTGGAAGTGCTTTACACTTGGATGCGTGATCAATTGTGAACCTTGGCATGAAATTTGGAGAACACAACATCAATCTTGTGGAGAGACTATGAATACCAAAAGGGAGACTGAAAGATCAAGAATTGGGGAGTCGTGGTGACTTGTGAAGGAAATGTGGGTGGGAAAAAAATAGCAATACGAAATATTTCATTTTTGTTCACGCACATTTCACACTTGACATGTACTTAAATATTAGAAACCATTTAAGGTCACTTGTTGTTCTTCATCTCTTCGAATCCTTATTTGAGCTTGATTATGCATATAAGCCTCCATATGCTCAAAACATCCAACAAGTTTCAACCAAAATTGTATAATCCTGATTTATGATGAATTCAACTTAATCTAAATTTCAAAAACACTTACATGAAGTTCACCGATATACTTAAGAACACAAATCGTGTGAATGTGATATCTACATCAATATCAACAACGCCAAAAATTAGATTTTATAGGCCAATAAAATTGGTGTGGCGTGTTGATTAGAGTGGTTCTTATGACTTGTCATGTAGTACCAAGTATCATTTTACACACTCTCTAATTACCATCCAGTGATTGCAAGACAACTAATGTGGGTCAATGATGAATATTGTGGTGAGCAGTTAATTAGACATCTAGTGAAGTTTGCTTCAAAATTTTATTTTTAGTTTAGACTTTCTAGCTTCGTAGGGCTGCCTTCACTTCACAGCAAATGATCAATGTGCATACCTTTGTGAAAGAACTTGACCCACCCACCTTAAAGAATTTTCACTAGCAACTTGTGGAGTTTCGAGCATCGTTTTGCATGCATTTCAGCCAAGTTGGCAAAATGTAACTTAAAAGTATTCAGGGGATGTGGTGGATCCTCAAGTTGTGGTGGCATGCGTACTGATTACTGTACTCAATAAAAACTCTCGAAATTGTTGGATAGCACACATGTAAACTTTTGCATGGTTAAGGTAGTTGATCACCCCATGGCAGAATCATGGGCACATATTTGAAGTACTGTACATTGCATATTGTATTCCCATGGAATTCACATTTCAGTGGTTGCGTCCATATGGGGCGTCAGTCAACAGCGTGGCTTCACACGCATGAAAAGTTGGAAAGATGTTCATGACTTTAGTGTTCATTTCAAATCATTGTCCTCACTTCAGTTATCAGACTCACAAATACACTCATAGCATGATCATTCTTCATCATTCTCAAATGACATCCTCCACAACTGTATTTATGGCACACAGAGTCACAAGAGTACATAAGGTAAGTGGGCCTAAAACGGGCACATTTAGCTCTGCACCCACTTCTCTTAGGATATTAAACACGTGATTAATGCAAGACTTTTAGCAAATTCATATCCAGGCCGTAACCATTTTCCTCATAAATTTTGAAGCTCATTCAAATATCATATTCATAATCGAAGTGAAGATTCTCTTTCTTCTTAAGTGATCATATACATCCCCCCGATTATGTTGACTATTGAACCTAGAGTGGTTAACTGTTGGGTATGTAATCCAATCTCTTTGGAAAACACACACATCTTTATGGTGTCCATTCTTAGATGTACACTCAACCACACACCACTCAAATAAAGGTGTATGATTAAAGTTAAGTAACTGGATCAGGCCCACTTACCTCAGTTTAGGATGTCTAGGCCTTGGATAATCTTTCTAGCTACATAGGAGTAGCAAGCAACATGTTATATACAAGTTAAGAGCACAGCAATACTCGTGAACAATGTTCAAGCCCCAATGATGATTTCCTTGTTGAGGTATCATGAAAGGATAGGCCACTCTGAGGGGGGAACAGTTGAACCAGAAATTATCACAGTTTCAGTTGTAATCAATAGAAATATTTGAAGACTGTGGACATTGAGCTGCATGAAAGTATGTTAAATTTCATCAAGAGTGGATCGAGTGGAGGCTGTAGTAACAAAGCCATCCAGTATGATATACAAGAATGTCTATGAAAAACTCATTACAGGTATTCTTTTCTGTGAGAATCTATGCTTGCCTGTTGTTGACGTACATGATGATGTTGGGACTAATTCAGCAAACAAAAATTTCCTGTACATGTACAAGCCAAAGACATACATCGAGTACTGTGGCTCAAACCTGCAATTACAAAAAAATGGAGATTTGTCCTGTCAGCTTGCACAACACAGTTATTGAACAAAAACATAGGCAGGGAGAATGGAGCGCTGCCCTCCAGTACTCCCAGATATCCTGCTTATGTACTTGTTAGGATAATAGCAGTGCTCTAAAAGGCTGGTTCAGACCTTCCAGATATGTTGCTGATAACAGATTAGTTTTCAAACTCTAAGTAAAAACTATCTAATGGCAGATCAAATTAGAGGTTATCAATGTCATTTTAGGGTGAACTCGTAACCCAAGTGCAGTAGTGTTCAGATGATTAGGCATTAATGGTAGAAGACTCTTAACCCTTAAAGGTCGCCTAAGCGCTGATGTGGATTTGAAGACAGGAAAAATGGTACTTTGTTGTTCACAACTTCCTTTTCTGTGATTCTTAGAGAAGTGACCATTCTTGAAATAGCTTCATGCTCCTAATGAGGTTCTCCGATTGACAGAAGTTGAAATTAGGGTACGGTCAAGTAAGTGAAGGGATCCATGGTACAATTCTATGTAATATCTAGTATTTTAGGCCACCATTTGTACATGTGATTGTATTTTTTGCATATCTCAAACTATATGGTACATAAGTTAATTTCAAGCCTTAGAATACAATCTCATTAAAACTTACCTTGCTATGAACTGTTTTTGAATATTGGCTATCGAAATCTTCTATATGAATTTTTGGCATGTCAAGATGTTAAATTTAGGTTTCAACTTTATGGATGCAACTTCGATTGAACTGTAGCAACTTCTCTTTAGATGTAAACAAACATTTGAGCTTTGACAGTCTTTCATCTTAAGCCATCTCAGGTTTTTAAATACAACCTTGACCTTTAAGGATTAAGAGTATGATGCATACCATCTACGCAGACTTCAACACTGTGGAGAGGATTACGTAGCAGTCAAAAGGGCTTCAGTGACAGATCAAGGCGAGGGAGGTCTTTTGGTCCGCTTGCTTGGGTTTTTGTTGTGTATTGAAGAACCAACTCGTTTGTTTGGGTTCTTGGGTGGAGCCTGAGGTGTTGCTCGAGGGCTAAGCACAGCATTCACATACCGATGTAACCTCCAGAGTGTTGGTGTATCCTGATTCAGGCAGGTAAGTGTTAGATGGGACATAAAGAAATAGAAATCTGGAGGGAAGTACATGTGCCAAAGGCAGGTAGTTTGACACTTTTTTTATAAAAATAAAATTCCATGCAGTAGTTACACTCAAGAGAAGAGATGACTCCAATGTAGCCACTGGTGTGAATTATGGTGTTGCTTCATCTTCAAGTTGGTCCCACTCTATGTAATCAAAACAGGCATCACAAGAATAAAGGGCCCTCGAAGACTACTGCCTCCTTTCAAAGTTGAACATGTGTGAACAAGCCGACATGCACCTATCTCCCCCAAGGGAGAGCCCACAGGTTCCAGCATGGTTGGTTAGAATTATCTGATTTATCCAGATAACCCCCACTATGATTGGGTGGGCCATAGTGGTTGGATGAACAGGAAAATCAAGTGTGACGAAGTCGCCCATCCTAGCACTATTTCGGCCTTAAGCGGCTTCACCTCAGAGTTCCTATGGGAACTGGGTTAAGGCCTTGGATTCAAGCCACCCGTTGCACACAATATTCAGATGAGATTGATGAACAGGAACAAGACCACAACAAACCTGGGCATCAATGTCAACGTCAACTTCATCGGCAAGCGCATTGAAAGCAGGGTTTTGTTGTGCAATGATCTGGATGACGTGGTTCAAATTTTCGGGTAGTAATTTTCCCAAGCTCCTTCCCAGATGCCGTTTCTCCTCAAGAGACATATCCCTGCTGCTATGCAAAATACAGTAATCTGTTATCAAACATGTTATATAGACATGACTATATATGTGTCAAGAAGTGCAACTTCTGACTACTGTTCCACAAAGTATTATTCATGTGTATTTACCTCCACCTCAAAAACATATGAAGCACGGTAAACTGTCAGGTAAAGGTCATTGTCACTTTGTGAAAATGTGAAAGTTCATGTCACTTTGTAACACAAATACAGGCATTGAAATACTAGTGCTGACAAGTCACTTAGCCACACATACACATGCAATTACTGTGGGGGAGAAATTAGTGGTCTCCGAAATAATTGTGGGTTGATATCCTCTTGATATTGCAGATTATCTCCAAGTATGAAGATCCAAACCTAGTAAGGAGTAATCTCTTTAGAAATTGCACTGAAATGTATATATGAGAAGTGCCTGCATGAAGTATTTCTGGAGTCGTCAACACTCCACAATAAATATTTCTAGGCTGTACTTAGAATATTTTTGTGAAACATAAATGAAGATCGATCTGAAAGTCACCTGAATTTTGGAGTGGCTTTTTCCTTCAATTCTTCAAGCCGCTTATCAAGCTCCTCTAGCTGCAACCTCCCATGTTATGAGTGTCAGGACTGGTTCTCATCAGCTAATTAAAAGTTCAGTGTTACATAAGTGCTAAGATTATGTGAATGATCGTTTCACAGTCTGCAAACACTTGTCTGACTGCCTAAAGTAGATTATGCCAGGATGGAACCCATGTCACTATCCTTCCAATGCAGTCTCAATTGCTTCAATATCAAACAATTCCAAATGATATGACTTCAATTGGGTTGACCAATTTGGGTGCCTGAATGGTTTAGGATCTGTACTAAGTGATGACGATTTAATGAGATCCTTAATCTCACCTCCTCAGCATATTGTTCTGCCATTTTCTCTGTGGCCACCTCTTCTGCTGCCTGCACAACTGCCGCTTCCTTCACCTGTACTTCCTTGTCTTCCTGCCTTCTTTTTCCTTCCTGTCAATTTGAATTCACAACCAGCTACTCAGTATCAAAACAAAATGGACTTAGTCATCATATTCACAGAAATTTGATATTGTTGCATTCCACCTCACAAGAAATTGTGAAATTCGTTCACCAGTGATGCCCTATCACTTATCACGTCCACTAGTTTCTAAGACCTACTAACCATAAATCAGCCGTAACTCATCCCGTGGGAGGCTAGGCAACCATAATCTTATCCCCTATTGCTGAGATTGATTGCAAAGCAGAATAAGAAAGAGAGCAGCATTTATAGAACCAGACTGCCCTGGGACCTCAAAGAGAGGTACCTCCTCAGCCAGTTTTGGCTCTAGAAGAGCCTTCCATTTCTCATCAAATTTGTCAAGAAGGGTTTTGGCCATCACGTGCACATCAGAGCCCTCTTGATTATAAGTCATAGCATTGGTGAACACAAGACGGATGTCATCCCCAACGTCTTGGACATGTTTGTATCCTGCTGTATCCTTGGCATCCATTTTGTCCCTTATTGTGCCCAAGTCCATAGGTTTCTTCACAACCTACCCCGCCCCAAGAAAAAAACAATATCAAAACACTACACCACCCCTGATCGCCTGTGTTACATATCACTTGGAGATAGTATGACACCAAAAGCACGAGTCATGTGTTTCAGGCAGTACAAGTTGATCAAATATAGCAGTTCAGTTTTAAATCAGTGCTGTCAGAAACAAATGCAAGTACAGTTTGAAAGAACACCAACAACACTTACTTCATGATAGTCATGCAAACCAAGACCCTTCACATCCACAGGTTTCATAAAAGGCCAAGCCCATTTGTGTTGTGATATCTGCACTAACAAAAACCCCCTACCTTGCATCAGTGTTGAGGTATGCTTAAATCAACTAAGCCAATTGTTTAACTGAATGAGAATACCAAAATAACTTCAACAAATCAATCACTTGATTACAAAATTTTGCTTGTGTGCATTCCCCATAGGCTACATACATAGTATTTGACCTGGATAATCTGCTCCTCATGATAAGTGTGAGATATCCATGATAATCAGGAGGGAATATGAAATCCTTGTGTGGGCACCCAACTAGATAAAGACCAAATAGTTGGGAACTAAAGGAACTACAAAGACGAGGAAAGTGAAAACTTTAATGAATTATGTACCTGTCTTATAATAGTCCCAACCTGGCGCATAAGTTCTTGCATACGTTTGCTACGAGCAGCTTCCCTCCGAGCTATGTCGACTTGCTGCTGCTTCTTCTGCGGATTACTCCCACCTTTGTCACGATCCTTCCCCAAAGTCCCTATTTTTCCCTTGCTCTTGCGTGCTATGTTCCTCAGTCGAGTTACTTCACTTACCTTCCTCTCTATCTGCTCACAGCCAACTTTCCATATACTTAGCTTGACAGCTCAGCAAGCTTTTGAAACAGATTACTTTTCGCCTCTCTTTTTCCATGGTGCCAAATACTACAAAATTGTTTGATTTTTTTCATGATAAGGATGAATTTTTGCAGCTGTTTTTATAGAGTGATTTTAGTGTTGAGTACCATTGACACACTTTGGGCTGTGACAAAGAAGATTAATTGAATAGTGTGTTTCTGATTACTTGAACAGTCACTCTGACTGTTAATCTATTTTCCATTTGTCACTTTGTAAAGATTCTCCACTTTCCTATACTACGTGTTTATATGCTACAATGTGTTTAGGGCTGACTGATGGAGAAGCCAATAAACTTTTAAAAGAGTTCATTTCTGAATGTGTTTCTGTTTTGTTTCAAAACCAAGAATTCAAATATCATCTGCATTACGCTTTAGCCTCAGCATATCTTCAACAATGGAGCCGAGGTAAGTACCTCTTCAACTTGTGCTGCCAAAGCCTGCACCTGCTCTTTAAGATTGTTTCTTGAAGCCTCCGACTGCTCCATGTCATCCTCATCAGCTTCGATTTCACTGTCCCTCACTGCCCCTGTTGTTGCCGGCACTGGCAATGGTGGTCTCCCATCCCTACCTCTGCCTCCTGCCATATGTTACAATGGTGACATCAAGAACGCTATGAATCTCTCTAACCAAACCATGAAATCAAAATCTCCAAGAAAATTGGTAGCAAATGGTTGCCTCCTGTCCCACCACTTTGAACTCAATTGGATGTGCATGAAAATTAACAATCGTCATTGCTTGTCTCTTCCGTAAAACTAGAAAATTACCTCGCCCTTCTTGTACGGGTGCAGAGGGAGTCGGGGTTGTGGCCTCATCACTCTCATTCCCAGTTCGTGCTTGCATTTTTCACAGTCAACGCACACACACCTCCTCAATAAGTCCCTGGAGCCAAAGAAAACCTCATAAAGATGGAAAAACAATCTGAGGGGAGATACAATAGACTGTTGCCACTGTTCTACAATGTCATGGCCTCTTACACATCCTTCCTAAGGATGGTCAGACCGGATTTCAAGGACAAAGAACCTTAACATGTTGAACATGCCCTTCTTTAGGAGGACCACCCGGCAAGTAGGTTACATAATAAGGCAAAGTCCGAGGTGTAAGAAGGCAACGAATTTCAACCCTTGGAATTAGACATTAAAAATTCAGGCAGAGGGACTGACACCCTCCAACAAGCCTTCTTGTCGGGCTCCATGATCCATGGAATTTGCCAGATCTCTAGGTAGAAAGACAAGATCCTCTTATAAACCTTGAAGAAATCGCATAGTGCAACTTCACCTACAAGCAAAGTACAGAAAGTTTATGACTAATTACCTTACTAATAATGAGAGATTAGCTCAGTTCTTGACATATAAATGCCTCCACAGTTCAGTATAAGTGACAACACGGTGGAGGAACACCCGGACACTGTGAACCTGCAAAATATGAATGCACCCTGTTAATAATGACTACATAATCTACACGGTGGGCCATGACCCAAAACTGATTACTGACAAGCCCAAATAGGTTACAACTGTTCTTCGCCGAAATCTCGAGCCCAGTGGTGCCCTAATGAATCAGACTACCGATGAAACTTCTCAAAGGTCAGAGCAAACAGGGCAAGCAAATTCTTGCGACAGCTATGATGGAGGGTTAACATATTTCACCAGACTGACTATGCGTCTGCCCTAAACCACCCACAATTGAGCGAAGCAGAACGTCCCTAAACAGAGTAAATTTGTGAAACAAGACTCTGCAATGGATCAAATAAACTGGTTCTCATTGGCTTCCAAGTAGGGGAAAAAGGCTGTGCGATCTTGGTCATGCTAAATGTAACCTAATCAAGATAAGCCCGCAAATTCATGGCTAATGACAATGGACATCGAACTTGGTCCAAGAATTTAGGTTCTTGAAGCCCTAATAAATCACTGTTCGGGCTTCCGTTCATGACAAGGTTAGACTGTGCAATGTTGTCAACTAATAATCTAACTACCTCATTACATTTACCCTAAGTCCAGATAGAACCACGAGTCAATACTACGCAACTGCAGCTCAGAAAATTCCTTGCAACTGTGACCAGATTGATGCATTTTTCAAGTACACAAGGGACTTCTTGAGGACTGGTGCAGATTATGGCCAATATGATGATGAAGCCCTATTATAAACCCTGGGATTCCCCTTCTACATGCAAGTTGTGCAGGTGGAAGTGCAAGAAAGCATCACAAGTTACTCAAATGCGAAGCTTCACAAGGACTGATGACTTCAAGGTGGAAGACTAGAAAAACACGGTACCTTCAATAAACAGGAAACTTCAAGGACTGAGAGCGGTGTAGCAGAACTATATCAATTTGCACAAACCCCTACCATCACAAAATCTACAAATGGTCTAATGGCAATGCGGTCCAGACCATACGTATGGCGGTAGCAGAATAAGAAAGTAAACCTTGGCCTAAAATTCATCAAATTTGCAGACTCACAGAATTTCTCAAGGACATTTCTTCAAATTTCATGATTGAAATCCCATCACAGCTGGAACAGTAGAACAGCCAAAGGATATAAAGAGTTCATATCCTTAATTCTATCATAACCAGTAAATCTCTCTGTTCCATGATTATTTTTTTTGGGATACTTTGCTCTGGAAGTACAAACTTATTCAGCACCTAACCGGGTTCATGTCGATAGGAGAACCCTCAAGATGACACGGTCAGGGTTTGGTAAATGCAAGCAATGTCAGCCATCATAGAAGCTCATCTCAAAGACACCTTACCCTCAAAAGCAGGTTTCTTGGAGCTTTCGGCAATGCACAACTGTTTCTGTTTCCATACCCTTTACAGACCGTAACAATATTTATTCTAAGTGCACCAGTCCTTAAGCAAGATCATCGTATTGACTAAGTTTTTTTGAAAGTAGAGGAACGCCATGGCCACTGGATTGGGCCATTTCCACTAAAAAAACCAAAGGGGAGATATGTCATGTTACATGACGCTCCAAGTTTCCAAAAGGACATGAGAGGTCAGCAAATGTAGAATCTCGAACTGTCCCAATTTATAAGACAATGGTGATGCAAAGGGAGGAAGCAATCGTAGAAATGACAAGATGATAGCGCCATACAACGGAACGGAAGCAATCGTTTCCAGGATCTCGGAAAATAATAATACCGATGATACGTGGCTCTTGCGTGACTCAATCTGGCCAGAAATCAAGAAGACTTCGAGCTATTGATGGATGCGTGAACATGTCTACATTGCTGATTCATGATGATGATGATGATGATGATGGCGAATGCAACCGACCAAAAACCCTCTCGAAACCCCAAAACCCTTTCAAGAATAAATCTAACTACTACGGATTTCTTCTGCATTGTGCTCTCGCTCCTCAAACATTGAAAATTTTGCGAGGAGGCGAATTTCAAGCTCGATTTCGGGAGGCAACATCTGTCGATGCCAATGAAGAATTTCATGTCATTCCGGCAACGCATACAAATGGCACCGGACCAACTCGATGCTATGTGATGTGGCGGGATGGCGAGACCGTTAATTAACCCCTGAAATCATCAACACATATTGCAATGTAATCTTCACAAGAAGGCCGACCGTTTAAAACAAACAGAATTTTTTGCAGGAATTCACAATACCTAATCAGGAAACATCAACGTGCAGATTGCACCATGAGTAATTAAGGAGCTCGTAAAATGGGAATGTGGCACAATGTTGGAGCAATGTGGTGCATGCGCATTGCATGCAAGTCTAATAAGCTAGGAACTTGGGTTCAAGTAAGAAGGTTCTTGAAAATCACCGCCACATGTGCATTGGCTCCTATTTGTTATATACTTTTCATTTGATTAGTCAAGTTCGGTGAGGTATTTAATGGCTATTTGATGTATCTCTTTCATAGATTTTTATTATTATTAAAGTTGAGATTTGTAAGTATTTTAATTGCTTTATATTTTGGGTGTGTGCATTGTTCCTCTAGAACAATCTCGGTGATAACTATGCAGGGGTTAATTTTCCATTCTTGGACTTGTATGATTAGGGGATTGTAATCATGTTTTTTTTTGGGTTGGTTTGTATGGCTATAGCAGTGTATCTATCATGCGTGAATGTGGACTCAATTATGTGAATTATAAGTTCAAGTGTTGGTTATTAAGGAGAAGAAAAATTACGCCCGTATCTAAATATTGGCGTGAATTTGAGCCCGTTGGTCTTATGTTGATCACGGTATCCCGTGATGCAGCAAGAGATTTATGCCTCCGTTAGGAGGTGGGCTCTTCGTAGGTGTAATATTAATCCAATTTCATTATGGTGGGGGGACCGGTGTTTGTTTGTTGTCTAGTTTTCTTTTGTTTAGGATTAGGTAGGTGAGGTATTTAATGGCATTGTGGTGTAGGCTTTTCATGAGGGTTTTAATATTGGTTTTAGGAATTTTTAGTTTGGTTAGTTTCTCGATAGAATGTTCATGTATTGCTCCTCTTACACATGTTGTGATGGTTATAAGGGGGTTGGTTTTCCACCCATTATTCTGTATAGCGTTATTTAGTGGGTCATATTTGGTATGTTTTTGTGTGATGGTTTGTTTTGGGAATTTGTCATGGCAGTATGTGAATTCTATGAGTTGGACTATAGTTGTGGGGGATGGTGCCATGGGTGTTTGTATATGGTTTGGGGCTCCGATTATGCAGAGGATGTATGGTCTGAGTTTGGCATGGCATTGGCAAGGGGCTTGTGGGCATGTACATTTGAGTAAACATTATGGGATTGTTTGGTCAGGGGATTTGTTATTTATTTTACCGGCGGTGGTTAGTGTAAAGAAGCGGGTATACTTGTTAGCTTGTAGTGTTTGTGTGATGAGATGCACCGCCTTATCGTGTCTGGAAATTCTTAGGCCCTTGAGGTAGGGGTTTTCACACATTGAGAGGAGGTGCGGCCATGTGTCTTTATCGTTTTTATAGCACGATGTGCAGTTGGGGTTTTGGTGTGTGTGTGGCCAAAAGATGTTTTTTCTATGGTTACTCATGTATTGGGTGTATCTGAATTTTAGAGTTTGTGATATTTGTGCATATGTTGCTTTTTCATTTTTCCAAAAATGATTGGAGAGTTTGTGGTTTATTTGGTCATTTGATAGCCATTTGTCAACGTATGGGAATTTGTTTTTGGCTATTGCCGCTTCGCGAGTTCCATGTTCTTTGGTTATAGTTGTGTGGAGGTTACGGATGGCCCCATCGTGTGTGGTGGTTGGACAACTAGCTAGCCAGTAAGGTGTGGGATGAGCTATATGTATGTGTGGTGTTTTATTTGGTTTATCTTTAAGAGTCCCTTCGTTGGCTAATGTGTTAGCGATTTCGTTGCTGATAATTCCCGAGTGTGCACGTACTTTATGTAAGTGAATTGTGTATGGGGTCCAGTAGATATGTTGTACTATGGTTGCTATGAGTAGTTTGTCTGGGTGGTGATGTTGTGATGTTGGGTGTCAAATATGGTTGTTGATTAGGAATATATTGTTAAGGTTGTCTGTATGGGTGGCACATATGGTTTTGATAGCAACGAGTATTGCATTGAGCTTTGCTCTAAGGATGTTTTGGTACCCTGGTAGTCTTTCTGATATTTGGATGTTGTTGTTGGGGCTGTAGATTCCAGATCCTGCGGTGTTGCTTTCTATTTGTCCTTCCGAGTTTTGGTTACTAAGGATAGATTGTTTGGGTGTACCTCCTTTCATGTGTTGTGATGCCCAATTGTAGATTTGCGTCCTACCTAGGCGGCTTCGATGGAAATTATAGTATTCATAAATTACCAAAATTCACATTAGATTATTTAGTTGAGTATGTACATTGGGTGGGACCAGTGGTCGGGGAGATTTTTGGGCATAATCGGTTGAGATCCTAGTGTTTGCAAGTCCAATCGGTTACATGTTGACATCCTCCGGTTTTCCTTTATTAAATTGGGGTATATTCTATAAATTCCTCTAGAATGATCAGTAATTATCCTGCAATCTTGAACTTCAACCAATTTTTTCTCAAACTCAACTGGTTCATTTGTAACTAACTGTCGGTTCTCCCCAATCATTGGGTGGAACCAGGATTAAGCCAAATTATTTTCAGATTTATACTTTAATTTGTCCTCACAACAAAGCATTGCACTGACAAATTTAAGCTGAAAAACTCAAGTGAAGCAATATACTAATACTATTATAATGGAATGGCTGATAGCATCTTAAATAATATTATGTAGTGAAATTGTACTTTTAGATATTTGAAATTTTACCAAGGACAGTTTGGAACATTGATCTTCAAGTTTGTCGAAATCTATTTTGAAAAATATATTAAATATCCGTTTCTTAGATTCAAAACCACTATCCATAATGGTCCATAATTTGAGGATATTTGCGATTTGTTAGGTGAGAATATTGTGGTGAGTGATTCTAAAACATTGAGGAATTCATTGTTGCACGTGGATAGCAAGTGTGGCCATGTGTCTATGTCATTGTCATGGCATAGATTGTTTGCAATTTTAAGATACATTTGTTACAAAATTTATAATGGATTTCATCGACTCTTAAAGCCTACCGACCCAAAGGCAAACACCCATTATGGTTTAAAGATCTCTTCCTTGTTGGTGTTTGAGCTTAAAATGTCAAAGGTGAACCTATCCAAAATTTAACCCATTTATCAAATACATTTTTCAAATGGATAAAAAAATATTTATGAAAATTGAGTTACAAGGAGATTTGGGTTTGTGTAAAGAATTATAGGTTTGAGTACATAGCACATGTACCTATCTAATCACCTTTAGCACATAACTATAATTTCACTTCATCTTTGTAATAGGTTGCATGACATATAGATGCCAAATCATAGACCAAGTAAAGTGTTATTTAGATACTACACCAAATATGACATTTAGTTTCACTTGAAATGAAATATAATTGATTTTAGAGTCCGGGAAATCGAAAGCCTTATGAGACTAAAGATACATCAAGGTGGTATCATACCAACTAATTCCCTAGAGTGGCGGAGTGTGGTGGACTCCATGACATAAAGGCTAATATCAAGTTGATGGTTTAATTGAAAGAAATACTCTCTAATATTGCCTTCTCAAAAAGTCATTGAAACTTAACTCTAACAGGGTTGTATAGAGGATACTGCAACACAAAGCGTGACTCATAAGAGCAAAAGTGGCATAGTCTATTATCTCTAGAGATAGGGATACTTGACCACCATCTGGTTTCCATGGCCAGTCTATGATTCGAGGTGTGGTAAGTAACAACGATCTTGCGTTGTTGTGGTGTCAATGGTTGCTCCAAGTGCACTTCACATTCGTATTTAAGAAAATCCTTGAGATGTAGGTAATCTAGTTTCTTCCCAAAGAGATGGAAAGAATTCCACTCTCTAGCAACAAAAGCCTCTTTGATATCATCGAATGTAACTTTTGATGATGTTGGGTTGTACCCATGATGAGATAGACCCCAACATGCTTTCCACATGGTTGTAGATCTAAGAAAAGAAAAAATAACGCCCGTATTTTCACACGAGCATGACTACGAGCCCGTTGGCCTCATACTAATCACGGGGTTCCGTGATGTAGTTGTAGATCTATGCCAAGTGTTAGCCCCTTGTTTGGGCAAGGTGATGAGAAAGTGAGACTTCTTGAATAACCAACCAAGAGGTGGGTACGTGGGCATGGCATTGTTGAAAATCCATAGTTAGCTTTAGAGCTTATAATTTCATGGGAAATTCTCCAAATTTAGCCAACAAAATATGATAGGTTGTTGAAGAACAAACTTTGATGAGACAATATATGTATCTTTGTACCCTTACCAATGAGAGTTTTTCAAGTCACCTCCCCAAATTTCAATGCCATATGTGAAAGTTGGAAGCACAAAAGCCTTGAACATGTATCTCCAACTATTCCTCTGTCCTCAAGGTGCCCATCAAACTTTCATACATGCAATTCTTTGCGTTTTACTTGATAGTCAAAGTGGCATGTGAGAATAAATCAATCCTAAGGTATTTATATTCATGGGTTATCTCAATTTGGTCCTTCCCTAAGTAAAATGCCTCTTGATTTATGGCCAAAGGTCATGATTTTGGGCCTTAGACAAATGGACATCAAAGCTAGCAAAAGTGCAAAACTCATATAGCTTATTCAAAAGCCTTTGTAAGCCTAATCGTGATTAGAAAGCAGAACAACTTCGTCAGGACAGACCAGAATGGTGACCACCATATTAAACAAACACAGAGAATCCATGTCAATCATGTCCAAATCTGTTTCAAGTTTCAATTGTCACTTACTATTTGGAATTACAGAGTGCTATATCATTTTACCATTGATGTAATTTTTAACAAGTAAAGTTGTTCTGTAATGTCCAAACAACCAATTTGACATTTGTTGGTAAAATATGAGATTTACAGTAAATAGATATAGCATTGCGTAGTTTCTAATAGTAAGTGACACTATATATAGTATTTCAGTGTATTTTGCAGTCCGGACAAATTGTCATGTGCTTTGTTTATATACACACCCCGGTTAAGCTTCATGAGTTGAGTTTGAGAAATCATCCCCAGACTTGGCGGCAAATCAAAGTAATGCACACAATAGATATGCACTTGTACATCAATTTGTGAGCTCAACCCCCATGTTGCCATCATCTACCTGATGGGGATACAAGAGAAAGTTTGCTACTACAAGAATGAGAACAATGGTAAATACAAGATTTTCAGACAGTATTCCATTATTACGCAAAGTGTAGTGACATCAACACTCTTCAAGCACTAACTAATGTCACACAAGTTGCAGCCCTATGATAGGTACTAAATTCATGTGACTGAATTTTTATTGCACTGAGCACTCAAAATGCATTCATTGAATCCTGAACTCGCAACACTACACTGCCAGTAAAACATATGGCAGTCAAAGTTTCTGCAAGACTGACAAATAGAAAACACTGTTCTCAACAATTACTGGTGCACAAATTCCAGGAGTAAGCTCCATTGATAGCTCTAGAATCGTAATACACTGCCTAACAAATACCCCAAACTTGACTGAACAAGCATAGGAAATATGAGACCTGAGCCGGTACACTACTTACTGCTCAATATGTCAAATATATCTATCTAATGCGTCTCTCAACTTTCAGCCTACCCAATTCAGTCCTAAATTTGAACTGTAGTAGAATCTAACATGAACAGCTGAAAAGACAAGACCCAAAAATTGGGCTGCTCTGAAACTCCTCCAGGTCTCTATTGTGTCTCCTTGAATAATTGCAGCTTGCAACAGCCTAATCAGATGACTAAACAATCAGCCACATCCTACCTAAATGGACACAAAACCATGTCCCCTCAATGTAGCCAGCAAGACGTATCCTAACATAAGCCTTGACAATGCTTGGGGGTCTTAAAGATAGTACAGGATTACACCTACAGTGAATGTCTCCAAACTTCAATGTGAACATTGAGGTGTGAAACTAGTATATCACTCCTCTTATTGGTCAGCATGCACAACCTCCTGTTTTACCCTTCTCCTGAGGATTGGGAGTTGGTTTCAGGTTCACATCAACGAGATCGTCCTTATGTGAAGATAAGGCTTCCATGCCAGGCAATGCTGCAGCAATCTTCCGGAAGAGTGCCTTCAAGAAATGTGGCAAAGGAAACGTTTGTAAGCATTGCATGAACTCTTGTCATGTGACATTGTACGCACAGAGAAGAACTCATGATCATCAGCCATTATCAATTGTCACACTAATTCTCATGAATTTTCCTATCAGTATGACATTAGCAAGTTTCATAATTCAAAGATATGACCTATCAATTGCTGTCGATCACATGTCTAACCCTATCCAGAATATAAGATTTGATTATTTGAACTAAGAGAGTCACACTGAACCTACAAATCAGTGTAAAAGACAATCTTTTACATGTTTTAAAAAATACGTTGATTCACCTCCAGAAGGGCAATGTTCCAACAAAAGTCATTATAATTCCACATAATTTATGGAGACAGTATATGTACCTTGATGTTGAATCCTGCTTTAGAACTGGTCTCGATAAACATGACTCCAAATTCCTTGGCCTTAGCATCACCTTCTTCTATTGAGACTTGCCTGCAATAGCAACCCAGCAAAGATCAGCTCCTCGGTACTATGCAGAATACAACCAATCCACTCCACATCAATGAAGAGAAGTGAGGCTCTCAGAAAAGGACAAGGGTATGAAGGAAGAACTGCAGAAAGGTCACCCAACACAACACAAAACACTCACCACATACTAATGGCAGCTACCTTTTCCAAGGGGAGGGAGGGAGGGGTTCAAAAACAAAATAGACCATCCAGAAGACTCGACTATTTCATAGAGCTCAACGCTGCCAAGTTCAGCAAACTCCCCATTTTAGTCTTAAGAGGCCCAATTTGGTATAAAACCATCAACTTGGAGAGTGTGATATCTTTACTGCTCTTCATAGGTAGCTGAAAATAAAAATTGTCTAAAATTAGGCACCCAGCACCAGACATACCTCTTGTCAACAAGATCAGTCTTATTGCCAACTAGCATGATGATAACATCACTACCCCGCTCTGTGCGTACTTCTTCCACCCATCGAGCTGTATTAAGAAACGACTGCCGATCTGCAACAGGATAATGTTTGTTCAAGTGGAAACTCAAGCAGCTGATCCTTTTGGTACTGGTCAGTTCTGAGTAAATAATAATAGTGTACTACCACTCCCAACCTTGAGTAAAATTTGTATCCATATATTCCTAATCACATCTGGCAAAGCACGATACTTCCACCCTCCATAATGAAGCGACCAAGGTTGTGATGGCATTCATTGCTATCTCTCACCAAAATGAATACTGTTCCATGATAAACCCAGATAATAGTCCCCATAATTTGGTCTCCTCTACTCCATACAAAGAATTCAGATTAATCTAGATTGAAAGAGCTCGAGTCATTACTTACTTGACACATCGTACACAACAACAGCTACAGAAGAGTCTCGAATGTAGCTGGGAATCAGACTCCTGAACCGTTCCTGCCCTGCCGTATCCCTACATACGAGTCCAAATACTTGACAATTAGAAACTTGTATTTAAACGTCAAGCGCACAGCATTCAGAAGACGAAGACTACTGCTGAATCCAAGAAAACCCTAAACAGAAGAAAACACCTCGTCATAAGACAACGATTAAAGCAATTACCTTATTGAAAAAGATGCAAATCGTGTTAGGACTCGCCACAACTTGCCTAAAGATTTTTTTTCTTAAACTTAAAAAGGAAACGCAGGAACCCAGTCGACCTACAGAATGTCATGATGCTCCCTGCCGTGACTTACCAAAGCTGTAGGCGGACAGTCCGATCCTCCAGATACATGGTTTTGGAGAGGAAATCTATTCCAATGGTTGCCTGTCCCGACCAGATTGTAACACAATAGCATCATTAGCACTGGCTGTCCACGCACCCAAAGACGTGACAGATCTCCTTCCCACATCATTTTAGGGGTTGCGCATCCAGCAGTCTAAAAGACTAAGTATGAGAAATTGCAGCCATAGTATTAAAAAGCCTTTGAGCTGGTCCAAAAATCAGATTCTACGTTCCTTGCAATTAAAATACTTATGATATCCAGCAGAGAAAATTTCCTTGCTTAGGTGGAACTCAGATAACACCAACAGGATGGGAATGAGGTTGGTATTGAATTCTCACTGTCGAGAACAATACCAAACCCCTTATGCGTGGCAAATATAAGCTGCACTTGCGACTCACTATATCTAAAAAATGTTTTTGCGTTCAGATTCACCGATGTTGGGAGCATCTATACCATTTCTTGCTAGGGACTGGAGAGATCAGCTATGTTAGCTGCACTCAAAGGGCTTGCTTTAAGTAAAAGATTGCCAGACACTCTCTTCATCGATATGTTCCCTCCGGAGACTTCGAACATAAGAAAGGAAAATTTTGAGAAAGAACTTCAGAAGATCGGTGCAGGAAATGGTTTCAAAGGTTGAGAGCATGGAAGAAATTAGGGATGATAAAATCATGTTTCTTTGATATACGATCCTTGAAGAAAGAGCAAATGCAGTCAAAGGGAATAACATCAACATGACATGGCAAGGGAAAGAAGTAGCACCTGGTACGTATTGTCGAACTTGTCATACATGAAGCGAGTGATAATACTCGTCTTCCCCACGGACTGGTCTCCCAAGAACACCAGTTTGTACTTGGCCAAAGGCGACACCGTAGCCGTTTGCGCCCCCATGCCCATAGACCCCATGCCGCTCAATCTTTCCTCAAATTCCCCTCACCAAACAGGTACGTCCTCCCTCCTCACTTCGCCACTAAACACCTCGCCAAACAGAAGAAAAAAAAAAGCACGGCACAACCAAACCCTACCTCTACCCTCAATTCAAAATTCACACGATCCCCGCTCTCCCTTTCCTTGCCCGCATCCTCACCTCCCACCCCCGGATCTACACTCCCCTGCTCGCTCTCAAACTCCTCGCCGCTTCCTCCTTCCCGCAACCAACCTGCTTCCACCGCTCGAACACGCTCCTCGACCTCGCAAACCCTAGCTCCCAACCTGCTTGTCTGGATCCACGAGATCTGGCCCCAAAGAACGCACGGCCGATCCAAGACGGCAACGAGGACCGGGAAAACGGAGACGAAGGATCGTGGCAGCGGACCCGGAGGTTCGTGGCAGGAGCTAGGGTTCGAAGGGCGATGGCGCCTTGGAACGCACGAGGACAGCCCAGCGAAGAGTGAGTCGTGACCGGCACAAGACGAAGACGAAGCCGAACCCACAACAACAAACAACACCACAACACAAACAAAAAACAACTGCCAGCTGCCAAGTTCCTTAATAATTCAATTTTAAGGTCACATAGTAAGGTGCCACTCAGGCTGGAAAAAAACTGTGGAGGTACCCACCCTCTTCTGCATTATTATTTATTATTTGTTTTTATTATTATTGTGCATGTTGTTGGTGCCGCCCCACGGAATGGGACAAGGGTAGATGGGTCCTTAAATGGTTACTTTTTCCTGACTGGCCCACTTCTCCTAGGAAGGATATGAGACACGCCATTAGGACACCCAAATCAAGAACGTAGCCCAATTTCCTCGTGATTTTGGAAGCTCATAAAGAATGTCTTGCTCATTAGCACGGTGAAGGTCCTTGTGTCCGTTTCAACAGTCGTATCGGTATCCCAATGGTGTCGATTGTTGAACTTACAATGGTTAACATATTTTGAACATGCAGCCCAATCTTTTTTTATACACGTGTCTCAATGGTATCTGTTCTTGAAGTCACACCAAACCACATACGGCACCCCTCAAATATAGGTGTTTGACTAAGACAAGTACTCGAATTAGGGTTGTGGTATACCCTGTGTACGTATGTGTCTCTCAACTTTGGTGGGTTGGGGCATGTTCTAGATTGGTAAGATTGGTAAGATTGTGCACTACTTCAAAATTCTGGATTTCTCATGGAAATGCTCGTATGTGTGTGTGTGAGTGAGTAAAGAATTTGAGTGAAAATTCAAATTTGTCAATTTTTTGTATGTGATCATTTTTGATAGGTGTGTCTCATATGGTTCATTGTATCCTTGCTTTGACTATTGTATTATTGTTCAATGATCTTGTTGAATCTTATATCTATCTTTCTATGTGATAATTTTTATCTTTTATTTTTAAATATGCATGCATTATAGTATCATTTGAAGAATAATGTGCTATATTTTTATGACGATCAAAATATAGCGTTCCATGGGAAATAAGTCCATTAGTACCTAATGGGGTGAATCATGTAATTCTAATCATCATGAAAAAAAATCAATTATTGTTGTTGTGAAACCTTTTATATTTTTGTGAATTTATGTTTATGATGAAATTAGATAAATGTTTTGTTAATTTTATGTTGCTTTCATGTATTTCTATGAATGTTGCCATTTATAGACACCATCATCATTTAAATTTTGGTCAAATTCTCATCAAAGCAAGGCAATCAAAGATGTTTGACTAAAAACACAACATTCTTAGGACGTAAAGGTTGTTCTTACCAACCTTGTTATGCATTGAACCAAAAAAAAAATTAATCTAAAAAAATAGTGTGTTTGACTTCAACCAAGGTCATGCAACTATATAGATCCACCATGGATTTATGAGTGCATAGCTTAATACTTTGTACGATGTATGTTGAGTATGATAAATTGTGACAACAATGTGAAACAACTAGGCATGTAATGACACGAATAGTCCCAAAACATGTGTGTGTGTGTGTGTGTGCGCGCGCTAGTTTTAAGAAATAAAAAGGATCAAATATCACATTTTTCCTTGTCAAGTAGTCAAATAGCATGTGTGCCAACATAGGGAATTGTGTGTAAAATATGTCATCACTAGATATCATGTCTCTAGTACATTATGATTTCTCAAAGTTAAGAAAGTTTAGACCACGAGGGTTGTATGTGTTATGTCTATGAAGTCATGTTAAAGTGGAGGTAACTAATAAGGTGATAGTGATGCATTTTAAGGCAACATGTGGAGGAGCTTGTAGGCTTGAAGGAGAGTCCATAAAGGACATCAATCCACACACTCGTGGTTAGATGTTTGTATACCGAATAATGCAAAAATCACAATAACGGAAGCAAAAACTTTGGGAAAAACGCAAAATTTGCATATTTGAACAATTATGATTTGTCAAACGACAAGCATGTACATCAACGCCATTTAAATATAAGGTATGCAATGTCGGGACATGTGGAGCAAGTGGGGGAGGTTGTGGATTGTAAAGCGGTGCAAAGACACCTTTGAAGTGACATGATTGGTTTCAAAGGTTGGGATGTGCCAATTCTACTACAACAAACATGTATGGAAGCAGTTGTAGAACTATTGTATATAGTATTAAGAATGTATTTTTTATAAAAAATGAAACACAAATTTCAAGTATTTTAAATATATAAAGTAGAGGCGCCCATAACATATAACTTACAAAATTTTGCGCCAATTCAAAAGAAGTATAAGGATATACAAAAAAAAAATTCCCATGTAGAAAGATAGAAATCAAGAGGATTGTAAAAAAATTAGTAATTTTATTCCTTGAATTTATTTATTTTGTGAATTTTTGAAACCAAAAGTTGGCTCCAACATATTGCCAATGTCTAGAGTTTGCCATAACCATTTATTCTTCCTCACTTTAGCACTCAAGACCACAACACGTGTCATGGCACTATTGGTTGCAGCTTGATTGAAATTCAATTCCAACCTAATCAAAATTTTGGTACCCTATAGATCACCAATGAGTATCTATCTTGACCGGGAATAAATGCCTCTACTATACGTACATGTGATGATATCGACTACAACATCATATGACTTCATCGATGCTTTTAATTAAGATTTCTCCACTTTATGACATAATTGCACTCATGAGTTGGGACTTGAGAATGGTAAAGTTGAAGAACGTATCCTCCTCCTCAACATGACTTCGATGATGACTTGCTCAAGATGCTCTTGAAGGGGGGGGGGGAAGAAAAAAAGAAAAAAAGAAAGTCGGAGGGCTACGAAAGAAGAGGAGGTTGCAACAACTTGGAGATGATAGTAACCACAAATAAGTTGTTATGAAACAAACATTTTAAGAATTTTGAAATGAAAATAAAATAAAAATAAAATGAAAGGTTATGGAAAATTACAATACAAAACAAAGCAAAGTAACTGTAAGGTTATTGGTCCAAGGAGACACATATTTGGCAATGTATCCATGATCCACCAACCAAACAAAATATCACCAATTTGGCTTCCAAAAATGTATATGGAACATGTTAATTTGCAGTTGATATAAAGCAAGGAGTAAACAAAACGAAATGAAAATATTCCATCTATAGAAATTGTTGGTCTTGATCATGATAGGGTGGACAAGATAAAATTATGGAAGGTGGGATATCTCCAATTATGACACATAGGAGATGTCCTCCCTGGACGCAATGCCTGGGGGTACACCCTCTAGCATTTTCCCATTATACCTACGACCCAATGGTATTTACCTGGGAGGTTTTACTTGGGATTGGGGAATATCAAGTACCATATTATGTTTCAAACCTCTAATAATTGCATTCATTGGCGCCCCTAGTGTGAGCCCAAAATGGTGCCCACATGTGGTGATTAACTCCTCGAAACCAATTTTAGTTTGACTTTGAGGTATTATGATTATTCACAAAACATAAAAAGAATGAAGTGTGGTGTGGATTTAACTTTAGGCATTAGGTGGTGTTGTGTGATTATTTCAAGGTTGATTTCAATAGGAGAATGCCTTGATTATGTGAGTAAGGGGTAAGGTGAGGCAAGGCGAGCTCCGCGGGTTAAATGCCCACTTTTGGATCCGCCTTGTTAGTTTAGGAAGAAGGAAGCTTGGTGGAAGGGGATTAGTCCCTACTTTAGAGGTGAAGGTTAAGGGATTGTGATTGGAGGTGCTAATCCTCTCACCCTATCCTCACCTCTCTCTCCCTCTCTCCCTCTCTCCCTCTTTACTACTTAAGGTGGTTTCTCTCTCATTTTCCTCTCTCTCCATCAAGCGCTCTCAAGGGAGCAAGCTCTTAAGAGCTTGAGCCACGTGTGTGGGTTATTAGTTTTTAGTGAAGTTAGTTAGTTAAGCTCTCTCTCAAGTTCCCTCAATGGAGATGAGCTCTTGGAGCTTGGGTCCACGTGTATGGATTAGTTAATGTTATAGGCTCTTGGAGCTTGGGTCCACGTGTGTGGATTAGTTAGTGATGTTAGGTAATTAGTCAGCTTATTAGCCGAAGAGTAAAAGAGTTAGCAATTGTCCGATTAAGCATCTCGAGGGATTACATTTAAGAGTGTAGCTAAAGGCTCGCATGTGGGCCTTTGAGCAATTAGTTGCTTAGGTGGTTATGGTGAAATTTAGTTAGGTGGCTAAGCGACTGCTGGACCCTGTGACGAGGTGGCTAAGCTAACTGCTGGACCTTGGGACGAGGTGGCTAAGCCTCGGAGTTGCCCGGAAGAGGATCGATGTGAGAAGCATTAGTTTATCTACACATCAACTTAACATAGAAGCTAGTCAAGGCTAGTCCTAAAAAACCTTACATTAGTACTTCGATAAACCATTACATTAGGTGTTTAGATTTTGTAGTGCAAGCCAAGTAGTTAAAGCATTAGTTTATCTAGAATTCCGTGTGGCCTCAAAGGCAATTGTACTTGTGATCAACCATTGAGGGAGTGTTTTTTTAACACTTATGTCCTCTTTGGGAGATTCAATCGCTTATAAGAAATGGATAAAATGGAGGACTCTAGCAAGGGCAAGTTGAAGGAAAGGATAATCAAAGGCCAAAGGAGAATATCCTTGAGAGTTTGTGTTGCCAAGGCCGCCGGTTGGACCCTAGAAAAGGCCAACGCGACCACGAGCCAAGAGGCTACTTCTAAATAAACAAAGTAATTCAAAATGACATGAATGCTTAATGATGTGAAGAGATCAATTTTCACGCTACATACACTACATGTGATTCCCAAGACCATCACCCGGACTAGGACGCTTAAGGGTGGTGGGTTTGGCCTCACACCTAGCAATAATAATAATAATCATAGTTCCATCGAAATTAAAGGGAGGCTATGTTAGTTACAAGTTGTCGAATTGTGCAAAATTTGCAATGAGACATTAATTGTGTAAAGAAGATTCTTTGCTTTTGCACAAGTTCAAATTGCAACTACACATGACCCCAACATACCACTAAGGGCCACTCGGGGCTTTCAACATTGAAGACACATTAAAGTTGAATCTAAATGTAATTTTTATTTGAAAATTCTTGAAAAATGATGCCATGAGCAATACCTATGGCCTTTTATGGCTTCTGAAAGGTTCCCAAAATGTTGGAAAACACCCTCTCGCGTTGAGAGGATGTTTTCCAGCATTTGGGACAATTGAAGTTCATTCCATAATCTATTGATTCTTATAAAAATCTTCCAAAATGATGCCTCGAGTGATCAAAGGCTTCTTAGGACTTTTAAGATTGCCTAAAAACTTGGAAAATGCCCTCTTGGTGCCGAGATGGTGTTTTCCAATGTTTTGGACACATCAAAGTTGGTTTTGTGCATCTTTGCAAGGCCTTTATGGCCATCACTTAATTATGATATGTGGTTTTTTGGAGTTGGCCATCATCCTTGCTCCAAGGGTTTCTACCTCATTTCTTCTGGGATTGTTGCCCTCATTGTTGGATTTGCTTGTGTATTTGGGAGGCAGCCAAGGGGGTTGTATGGGTTGATGGCCCATTGTGTTTGGATGTTGACAAAACTTGTATGGTATGCTCTTTAATGTGTTTGAATTCAATCCATTGTGATTGCTGTGTTTATTGATTTCAAGTATTTTATATTTTATATTTTGTTTTATTTTATTGGTTTAAAAAAATATTATTTGATTTGTTTCATAATTGGCATTTTTGCCCAAAAAAATTATAGTGGACAATGATCAATGAACAATAATCAATGGACATGGTTTTGTGTCCACAATTCAAGCCTCAGTTATTGCTCCATTTGATTCAATTTTTGGATCAAGCTCCTGGAATGTTTTAAATACAATTTTGAAGTTCCAATGTGTTGGAATTTCAATTGTCAATGTTGAAGCTTATGGGGCTCACTGGTTACTTAGTTTTAACATAATGACTTCATATTGAAATTGCATACCTAAAAGAAGAATGTTTAAGAAATTATGAATATAGCAAATGTAGAGAAAACTACAATATAGAATGATGGGGTTTTCTATATCTAAATAGGTAAACTTTGACATTCATGTAACCCTCAAACTTCGGAATTCCTAGTCCCTCCAACTTTTAATATTCTCTCGCATTCGAGCCTATCTTCTTGAGTTCATTGAATTGTTGCTTCTGTCATTGCTAGTCTCTTTACCTTGGTCTTTAACACTCAAACTCTCATCTCTTTGTAATTTACATTCATTACAATTGCTATCCAACCAATATTTGTCTTTGTACATAGGTTTGCGGTCTAAGTAGGAGATTCCATTGTTGTTGTTTCAATCCATTCAGCCCTTATAGTTATCGTCCACTTTCAGGTTCTTAGTATGGTTTGCTATATCTTTTATGTTGGTTTTCAAGGTATGAATGTTATTTTGTGCACCAATTTCATTTCAATACAATGAAGTTATTTCTTAAGCACGTTGAACTTGATTATAATTTGTGGACATCATATTTTCAAAGAATGTCATGGAATATTCTCCACTGTGTTTATAATTACATCCCATAAGTTTACTAGGACAATGAACAACCCATCCATGTACTATGTATCTCATTTGCCTGACTACATTGTACTTAATAATATTTGATTGGTAAAATACTTATTATTTGCCTTGAATTATCTGGATTGATAAGATGATCATTGACATTGATGCAATAGATTGTGTTTATAACCATCACTTATGCTTGATTAAGGCATGCATTGAGTTCCCTCTAATTTTCATGATGAACATTACTGAAAATAACATCATCATATGAAAGATATGCATGTGCAATAAACATTGGTGTAAGAAAATTTTCATTATGCTTGACATTCCAAAATGACATTGTATTGGGTATTCGAGTTCTAAGAACCGAAAGTCTGTCATAGATGTTAGAAAGAATGAGATTTATAACATTGGTCATTTTCAAACTTGCAATAAAATCTTTACGGCCATTGGAAACATGAAAACATATAATTAAAAAACATATAAATAGTATATTATATTAAATAAACAAATAAAATAAAATAAAAAATCTTAAATAATGTAATATAAAAATATGAATATTTATTTGATAAATTTTATAGTTTTGATGCATTCAAGTGATCCTGGATCTTAACTGGAGAGAGGTCCAATAGCAAATTTGGATTTGTTTTTAGATGTTGGTTGGCCAAAGATAAGAAACCCTTAGAAATGATCAATTTTCTATGTGTTGAAGTGATCTCAACATCAATAACATCATAACTAGAATTAAAAAATAATTGTGTTTGGATTAATGCATAAGGTTGTATAATTGTTGATGTTCTAGAAATAATATTATGCCTATCAATTGTAGAATGAAATTTGGAATGGGTAGTTTTTTTAGAAGGAAAAAGAATGAAGAAATAAGACGTAATATAAAACGAAGAAGTAGACGAGTTGAACGTGAAAAAGAGAAAGATTCATGATCATGTTGCAAAAAAACTTGAAGTGTTACTTATATTTGTAATGCATCAACCTTCTTTGATTTTTTTATTGCGTTTGGATGGTAGAGGTATTTACTGTAACTTGCAAAAGTCTAGTTACAAGTAACGCGAACCTAGTGACCGAGCTAAGCGGACCAGACTGAGCGAAGAGTCTAATCTCTAGGATCATAGTCTAGACGGCTCAACCATAGTCTGAGTAACCAACCATAGTCTCAAGAACCAGTAACCAGTTCCAAGTAACGAGTCTCACAAAGAGGGCCATAGTCTTAGTAATAAATAGCAAGTAACCAGTAACCAATTCCAAGTCAACGTCTTGTTCTCGAACGAGGTGTTGGCCACTTCTCCTTATATACCTGCCCTTGAGCATTCCCCCAAACGATATGGGTTAAATCACACTTGCCTCTTCCCCTTCACGACTCACCTTCCTCACTTCGACGCTCTGTCTTATCTGCTTCTTGGCATCCTCAAAAGACCATGGTCGCAGCGAATGTCTTTGGAGATGTCTCAGTTCCGTCAATCGCCTCAATCACAAGAAATCTAATCGCAATTACATATTCTGAATCGAGGATTACGCCCATCCGAACACGAAGAGACATTTAATGTACTCTCCTCTACTCATGTCTCACTGGGAATCTTCCACTTTAGATTTCCATTCCGAGTGATAATTCTACTTTGAATACTTGATACAGGGTCGCTACATCAACATTGACATCAGGATGAGTGTAGTCGCCCTCTCAACTAGGTACTTCTCATCCAATAATCCACCCTTATCAACACGTGAGCATGTTGTCCAAAGAAAAATTACAGGGGCTATATGAATGGAATTCATGCTCTCACTTAAACCAATCTAAAGTATACCCACAATTCACTCTTCAATTCTGTTCGAGCAGATCCACCAAAGTCACAGGATTTCACATCCTTATATAGTGCAAGACTATAGTCTGAACAAATTGATTCTCACTGATTTTTCAATCTCCTTTCACAGGAGAGATGCACGATTCGTGTATCTCCTTCCCCTCGTGCGTCTTAGGCAGAGATAAATTAGATTCACTCCTTTCACAGGAGGATCTTATGAGTTAATTATTGTATCAATCAACCATTCCTGATTCAAAACTCGTGATGCAAGTTATATTTCTCATGGCATGAGAAGAATCTTCCCTTACCACCACTTTGACTCAGAGCACCTGATCACAAATTGATCATCGTTCATATACCTTATGACTTCATTTCTCAAAGCACATCATTCACAGTTTTATACACTTCAGAACAACGAGAGGTGAGAGAAGAAGTCGAGAGAAATGTGTGAATACATTATGCATAGAAATGTATGAATTTGGATTTTCCTGATTTTTTTAAAGAACTATACATAAAAATCCTAGTTTGTAGTGACACTTATGGATTTTTCACCATTGAAAAGTCAACACTAAGGTGTTATGCTTTGCATATCATCAATACAATATCATGTTTATAGAATCTGTACTTGAATTCAGATTTACGGTATGTCCAAATACACGACAGAGAGATGCATACTCAACAATTCCATATTGGAATGGAAACATATATTTATTATTTTCTCCTCAATATCCAATACAAAGGGTCCGCCGACGGTCTACCCCTTAAGATATTGTAGGATTTATTTGGTTGAGATTGATACATACATATCAACTGTTTCTCCTTCCTATCGGCAAGGTACTTCCTTGTTGTTGTAAAGACTGTTTGCAGCTGAAAATGAGCTAGAAACGGTTGGTAAGTCCTAGCGTCCTTTCTCATCTTGAGGGGTGGGGAGCGGGCATGTTGTAGGTATCTTGCATGCGGTGATATCGTTTGCCCCACGTAGACCCGTCCGTTGGCCCTAGTAGAAAGGAAAGCGTAGTTTAGAAATTAAATTGTAGAGATATTTCTATAACAGAAAATGAAATATCAAACCAAATGGGAATACGTAGAGTACCTGTAAGTTATGGTATAGACATTGAAGCGACATGCTTCCCGTATTTTGGACGGGAAGATGAAGGAACGTTGGTGACACCAACAGTAGTATTGGGCACAACGGGATTGGGTGCAGGGGCTTTGAGTCCAGCAGCAGCTTCACGTTCAGAACTCAGTGCCTCCAACAAGGCCGTTGCTTGTTTAAACGATAAATCAGACCAAGTTGCAGGGTCAGTGATACGAAATTCATGGTAGAATCAGAACATTTGATGTGTTCCCAAATCTCCCGGTACAACCGTCTTGAGCATCGATTTGGCCTTCCAAACTGTGAGTTTGTCTATGTCGCCCACATAGTCAATTTGAAATAAGTCCAAGAGGATCTTCACATGACCTGATTCAAAAGCGCATGAAGTTGTCTATGTTTGTAAAAAACATGTGCACAGGGAACAACAAAATAATCATGGCATTCATATGTACATATTAACACAATACATGCATAAACATATATGTGAATTACAAATGGGAATATTAATATTTTTTGAAACTTCAGTAGTTATGAGGCGAGCAGGTCGTTAGTTGAATGCGGGTCATGGTGCAAGTAATTAGAGATTAATACTGAAGATGGAGTATTCACCTGGACATGGCTCTGAGCCATATATGTCTTTGAATGCTTTCTTGTTGTTTGCATATTTAGTGACAAATGTGTTGGCTTCCTTGATGGTATCGAAAGCTGGCGGATTCGTGAAATCTTTATAACCGCAAACATCCAACAAGCGATTATGTGCCTATGTGGGATAAAAAGAGGTTGTGGAGGAGCGACGTCTTTTCTTGGGCTTTGGCTCTGACTCCGGCAAATCAGCCTTCAGTTTTGTCAACAGGCTTGCGTAGTTGATAGGAGCCATTGATATGAGGAGTTTGAATTGCATGAAAGGTATAAGTACTAGAGAACTTGAAATAACGTAAACCATGAAACAATTGGGCAAATGGATTCCATTCGCGACTGAGATCACACAGCCTCAGGGAAAACAAAGTCACTGAACAGGTAAATGTTAACAACCTGATGGGCGAGTATAAGATGGAGGAGCTGAACTGGTGGAATAACAGGACTCCTCTGCAAAATAATTTGTAAAGCCTACGATATCTTTTACAGTCTCAAAGGAAGGGAGTGCGCTTGGAGGTGGTAGACGACCAGTTTTCAATGCTGCAAGAGCATCCTGCAAACACCATATCCAAATTTCAAACTTGTATGTGGCAATAAAGCGATAATGGATTATCACAAAATCCAGAAACAAGTACCTCAAAGACCACTTCATCATATCACCAATATACTCAACTGTAGTACGACCCCGGACTGTTTGGTACAATTACAACCAATAATCACGAGGAAACAGAAAAAAAATTAATGTGATTTGAAAGGATGTTTAACGAGATGAACTGGCCATCTCAAGTGTCACACCAACTTGTATATATTAGTCCAAATTAAGTAGCCATCTATCTTTCTCGTGTGACCACCCATGTAACGCAAACAAAGAAAGTAACCATCATTTTCGTTCAACGTCAGTCCAATGGCCAAAGGATTGTGTCTCGACAACTATAAATTGGTGCCCAACTCAAATGAGCATGGGATTTTGTGTAAGTTAGAACCATCATCTAGGAATAATGCTAAGCAGTGATGATCCTCGTAATTAAAATTGAAGAAATAATGTAGCACTCTGAAACATAATTTTTTTGGTAGATTGTCTGCTCATCCTACGCAGAAGCGATAAAACACTTGATAAATATAATTTGTACCTGCATAGCTCGGATAAACACACCCACTAAGGTCATGCATATATTGTTTCCAGGAATAACTTGGTAACGTCAAGCTATGCAATCAGCAAGAATTCACTACGAAACTGTAAGATGAAACATGTTCAATGAAACGTAATGTATAGTGTTGATTTACAGAAGATGAAAGTTCGGACTTTCGGATGCCGTTTGAGAATGGTGAAAGCAGAGGCAAAGACGAAGCTTGCAGCTTGCGGCTGCAGAGGAGGACAGAATGACATGCACTCTTAATCAATGACGAGAAGCCTCAGGAATATAGACATAATGAAGGACAATACTAGGCAACACTCTTTATATAGTGGAAGCGGAACTCTCAGTTGCTGCTTTGTGACTAACACCACCGTCCAATCTATTCTCAAGTTCTCTCAAACTCGTAACCCACTCTGAAAGAAAGACTCCCAGTCCCAACTGAACTCACCATCTGCAGTTTTCACAAGATACAAAGCCTTCTATGTCTCATGCACAGACACACAGACAACCCAAGTTAACTGCAACTATGCTGGCCAAAATTCTTGGAAGGAACTACAATTTGGATCAATTTGGTTCATGAGGTTCATGTTGGTACCATATTTCAACTTTTGCAAAAAATTCAAACAAACGTTGTGGTGGATCTGGTATGGTATCGTCGGCATGGTCATAAAGAGCAAATTTGTGCCAGACCTCCTTCTCTTTCATTACACCTTAATCAGTTGCTACCTGTAATATGCCTTCTACAAATTGGAGATCATCTGTCTTATTTCAGGTCATTGATAGTTGGGCCACTGATGTGAACTCCAAGTTTGAGACTGAGTATGTTGTTGCTGATTCATACGCTCCCAGTTTGCATGAATGGTTGGCTAGCAATTGGCAAGGTATACAGACCCATTATCTTGTGAGTTTGTGTTATTGAAAATTGTTCAGTGTGCTGGATATGAATTATTATTCTCAAAATGATCTCAAAATGTGGGCATTACATTCTTAAGTAGCCTATTTAGGTTTTGCAAATGGAGTAATTCTTAGGTAATCTCGATAACCTAGGAATGATTTCATGTGGGACACACCTCTTCAACGAAATCTTGGTAGATGGAAGAAGGCTTTGTGTCTGAAGATAGGCAACAATAAGGTGTTGACTAATGAGAGCATGCCAACTAGACTATGTGCTGCAGTATGTATGTGTGTGCTCAGATAAACTTAATTCTTGAAAATTCATTCTCGAAGCTAAAATTAAAATGAGTGTACTTACACATGCTAAAAAAAGCTAAGGCTAATAGTATGTGAAAATCAATTCATGAGAGGCCCTCGGATCAACTGCCTTGAAACGCTTCATTCAGCCAACTGGGTTGGACATTGAGACTTTGAAGAGAGTGGTAAAGTTGTTGTGAACCTTCCCTTCTGAATCTTATACACTATTTTAAAAGTGGTATTTGTTGATATTGTAGTTATATATATTTATAAAAATTGAAAACTATGGGAGGGCCCACAGCTGACTGGCCTCAAAACCTACCAATGTGCTGAATGCAAGGATTTGCAATCACCAAAATACCTCCAGGGTTCAATTTGCATCCACTAAAAGCAAGTGTGGCATGTCACTTGTGGTCCCACATCCTTACATCCATTGGGTGTTAGGTAAGTTCATAGTAGGTTAGTTGAGAAGTATTTTCTCTTTTGAAAATATGGGGCATGATCAAGATGGCTAGCACAAATGGACCTTTCTATGTGACAACAGGCCATGGCCACGGGGAGGTCACTTCATTGTCAAGTTGACACCACGTGCGGACAAAGTTTGCTACCCCTATATTACATGCCATATATAATTTTAAAATTTACGATATTTTTTCTACATATACATAACCATTGATAGTATCTTTTGAATACTATTTTGAAATTTTTAGTCATCTTTATTTTTTTTAATAATTGTTTTAGTTCAATTTTGTGTCATTCTAGTTAGAAATGGTATGTTTTATGGAAAAAAACAAATCATCAAATTTGGTTACCACTTTTGACTATGTCATAGGTACTGTGTATATCTACTCATGAAATTTTTTTGATAAAAATTTGACCCATTTTGGTGGTGCAACTTACCAAAAGAAGATTTTTTTTGGTCGCACGTGGTGTTCAACTTGACAATGGAGTGATCTACCCGTGGCCATGGCGTATTTTGGTTCAGAAATTGAGATGTGATTCAAAATATTTGAGTTGCATGGCTTGCGAATCCACATTGTAAGGCTAATCCAATGAGATAACTGGCATGGGTGGAGTCACCTTACCTGGAATCAAATTGTGGTCAAAGCAACAGATTTTGTTGATATGTCCATTCTTGATTAACTATGAGATGGCACATTAACTTTAAAGTGGTGGGCCCTAAACCCCAAAACCCCTAGCGGAACAGGGAGAACACTGGTTATTACCTGGCAATCAACGCAACAATAATAGACACTGTTGCATGCAGAGCATTGCTTCATATTACTGGACTTCGTGTAACAACGATCACACCGCTTGTTGTGAGATCCAGCTTCCAGGACTGCCACATACGGTTATTGCTCCAAAATCACCGCCCCTTCACAAACAATTCATCCTCTCCCAAACTGAATTGATTTGAATCCTCCTCCAGAAAGGAAACACGGAGTGCATCTTCTTGTAGCACACAGAAGTAGCAAAACCAGTCACTGTGCATGTGTTAACTTCGAGCAAAAAACATAGCTCTAACTCAGCTTTTCAGAAGCGGTGTATGATAGATAACATGGAACAAAGTGGGATGGTGACAATCGTCCTTTGATTTTGAGATTTTGCCGGTTCGTAACCCTTCACAACATTACATAAGTCAGCCCAGGGGCAAAGACATTGCGGATGTCTACCACCACATTTGTGGAAATAGTGGCGCTTTGTGACTTATGACCAGTCATTGTGTATGCAAGCACAATTGAAAATCCACTTTTGTAGAATTTTTTACCAAATGTATACACATGTTGGAAGGTAGTACGTTTCAGGAGCATGTGCTTAGAAGTGTTTTTGACTTCGATGGCAATGCTGGTAACCTTTTGTGCGCTGTCCACATTGATGCCTTTTACAGTTGCAGTAACTCCGTTTACTGCACCTTTTGCAAGGCTCACATTTTCAATGAACATAACGAGTGCACCCACAACAACAAGATGAATATGGTCAAAGTGCGGGTTGTCAAGCCATTGTTGCATATTGTCTTCTGGCACTACATTGTTGTCCAAGTTTACACGCACTGTTTCCGACTGATCAAATTTTTTTTTGAACACAATGTCATTGTACATTATCACATCCTGGCGATGAGAACATAATATGGTTGTGTCTGCATGAATGTGGCCCGTCAACTCCAGTTCGTTGACAAAGCATGTCGACAATGTGGCTTCAATTTTGGATTCTGTTGGTTCGATCTCTATCTCATATGATGTTTAGAAACTGCAAGTAAATTGGATCAGTTGCGTGACGCACTGATATTTGGAGTTTGTGCTGCAGTGCACTGGCCCAACATGAAGCGGAACTAATGTGGCAACATCTGCAAATAATATCTGGGGCTTTTGGAGCATGCACACATATTGCTGGTAGTTGTGCAAGGTCTCCGACAAGCAGCACAAGCTTTTTGCAAAATGTGTTGTTAATTGTGTCTCTACATGCTTGTTTGAGGCGATGCTCAACCGTGCATAACATATAGCTAGTTATCATAGACATTTCATCTATGACAATTACGTCTGCACAATGTAAACGCTCTAGTACAGTGGATGGCTTTGGCAGTGGTGACAAGTAACCTCGTGATGGAATACGAAACAATGTATGTGCTGTGGATGCAGTTGAGGACAGTCTCAAAGCTGCAACGCCTGTTGTAGCAGACAACAACACAAGTTTGTTTTGTGTTTGAAAGTATTGAGCCAAATATTTAACAAAAAATGTTTTTCCACTTCCAGGTGTTCTAGTTAAAACGTGCAACCCTGTTGGATTTTAAAGAATGGCATGGAATACACGTTGTTGGTCAGGTGCAAGCATCATGCCTGAAAGCTAAATATAAAAAACATGGTCTTTTGGTCTACTGAGGCGATGCAATGAAGGAGGGGTCAATTCGTGTGGAATATTTTCATTGTTAGAAATGTTTAATGGATGGAGGAATGGATAGCCTTGCAAAAGTCGATCTAAAAATTGCGCATGTTTTTCGATCTCAATAAGGTTTTGATGAGCATACTGTGACAAATAGTTTTGCACTGCTTGGACATCAGGAAGCAAGCCTCTAATATAACATTCAAGGAGGTAGTTCTTGTTTGTGTTGCGCTCAGACAATAGTTGTCTTTCATATCTGAATGTGAAGTTGCGGAGGAGAATGTTGAAGAAGAAACCCTGTGTATTGTGTGTGGGATAGAAGTCAGTAAACTTTGTTACCTTTGTGGTCTCGTACAGATAGAATCCAAACATGTCGACCCCATAGCATGGCATGTTCGGTTTTTGTATTTTGTTAGTTTCAAATCTTTCAAAGTACTAAAAAAAGGTCATGCTTTCAAAAGCAATTGGTCTGTTGCAATATGCATCGATGGGATGGAATCCAAGCACCCTGGATTTGGTAACCAACTTTGTTTGTAGCGTAGGTGAATTAGAATCAATGTACTTCACAATTCAGTTTTTTTGGATTACCGGGATGTGAAGACAAGCCAGTGCTGCTTCTGTAGGGGAAATTGGCTTCGATATAATAAGTGAGGAGATTAATTGCAGTTGAGAATTTGAGGCACCTTATAGACCCAAACATTCAGCGTTTGTTTTATCTAATTGTATAGGTCCATGTGGCTCAGATTTCAGCAAGTAGTACGACCAATAAACTGTATTACCTCTTTGCAAATTGATATGTGCACCCCAAAGTAGCAAAAAGGTTGCGTGGTATGGCACAACATTGCGGTCTTCATTGCGGTCTTCATTGCGGGGTCTATAGTAATCCCATCTTCTTGTATCAACATTGTACGTCGTCTGCTCTTCTATATGCGGTGGAAAAGAAAACCCGTATTTGCATGTGCCATGGCTTTTTCTATGATGGCATCGTGAAGTACATGTATGCAGTTGCTTTCTCATTGCTATTTTGAACAAAGTGTTTTGCTCAGTATCAGTAGGCTCAATAAAATTGCCTGATGTAGAGTCAAATACTGCAGAAACGCTTGTAGTTATTTCATTTGCAACACGTTCCAAGTTTGCATGTTCTATCCACAACATTATGTGTGCATGCAAGGAACCACGAAATTGTATTTCATAGCGAACGACGTATTCTTTCACACGTCCTAGTATACAAGGTCCCGAAAGTATGTAGTCATGGAGGAATTTTTGAACGCGTGAGTGGAATAAGGAAGCACATTCCACATGACAATCTTTCCATGTCATGGACTTATCGATTTGTTGGACTATTTGTTCTATATCTGCAACATCCTCCCATCGGAAAGAGCTTGCTTCGTCGGCTGTTAATGTAAGGAACAGGCCAAACATTCCAAATTTGTCAACCATTGCGAGTAAGTCTTTTAGTTGATATTTGTGCCAACGTGGAGTGCCTTCAATAGAGGATGAAAGACTTTATTTTGTAACGTGTTGCAATACTTCAGCTTCATTCATATGCGGGTGTACATGTTGGGTTTGTTTGATATATTTCTCCAAACATTGCTGAGAAACTTCCTTCAAGAATTGCACGGATTGTCGTATATCATACATGTATAGCAAATATGGTTTGTATAGAGTGAAAGGAAAGAACAATGTAGTCATCCGATATTTCAGGTATTCAGAGAGTGTAGTCCGACCTTCGTAGGCTCCATGTCCATGTGGAATAAAAAAGGAAATAGCGCACTCTCAAGCGTCATGCCTTCCAATTCGACATTCAATATATTTCTCCTGAATGTGATAGGCTCCCCTCTAGTGTCAGACCGCGAACCATTTCGAAGATGGACATTTCCTATTGTGAAAAAAATCGGCATGTTTTCTAGGCTGTGTTTGTGTGCGCATGTCAAACAAGAGTGCAAAATCGTACATATCCCTAGGAACGTCCATGGTTGGAAATGACATCGAGTGTGTGCCAATGTTGGCAATAATAGGTTGAATCACATATGGTGTAAGAATACACATGCTCGTATTTTTTTCTGGTTGTTAAAAAACCGTCATGTATTTTTGAAATAATGGATTTGTATGTAGGTTTTGAGACAACAATGGGGTCAAAGATGACACCAAATTCTCAATTGTTTGGGATGCATCAGAGTTCTCAGCCCAACCAAATAAAGAATTATTAAGAAGACTGTGAGAATCAATTTTGCCAACGCTGAATCCCCAATCTTTAGATTGCATGTGCACACCAATGTCCATGAACGACAACAACTACACGTGCAGAGGATTCAATGTGACAATAGACTTCATATACGTTGGTGGCTAGTACACTAACTAAGGGGCATGAGGAGGATTCTTTCTATTTGAATGACATGATTACAAAGAATCATCTTGTCCCCTGAGGCGTTTGTCGTGTGTTTTGCAATGTATGTGTTTGTTGTACCGTACAGGGTATATCCTTGCATTGGTGCTACCCCATCGAAATATGTATTGTGAAGGAAGCGGTATTTCTTATTGCGGTTACTTAACTTCGTCACACCACAAATTGCACAGCAACGCAAGTCTTTGAAAAATGATTTAGTTTGTTTCAACAAAAAACATTGCAAATCACTTCTATGAAGCCAACAGCGATTCCATGGTTGAAATCGTTTCATACACCTTATTCTTAGTTTCTCATGCACATTTTTTTTGAACCTCATGGTTAATTCTGGTGGAGCTATGGTGTCAACTAAAAGTCATGACTTGAATCGCAGCCAAACTGTGACATTCAATGAGATGCCATTTAGCCAAGTAACTTGTCAACTACATATAGTTACAGCATCAGACTTACCACAACTATTGGATGTTTGTTCTCAGTTCTATATAAATCGAGGTTTGCTCTAAAAAACAACAATGTGACATGGCTTTCGGGACGACACTTGTATGTGAGCGTAGAGCGTAGAGCGGAGAGCATAGATGAAATAAAAATAGCAAACCTTCCCGATAAAAATAGGAATGTTTAAAAAATAGACAAAAATATGCCTGGAATATTCCAAAATCTGCCAAACTTAGTAAAAAAATTGGACCTATTTCCGTGGGAATTATAGGTCATAAAAGAAACAAAAATGCCCTGAAATTGAAATGGTCTCACTAAGTTTGGAGACCGCGAGGTGGTTGAATTGTTAAAACCATGGATGATTACAAGAAAAAATCAATGAAAATGGATTTTCTGATATTGGTATAATTGAAGAATGAATCAATCAAAATACAAAGGAATCAAAATAATCAACTTCCTTCGTTTTTATTCATCACTTTTCTCTTTGTCTTATATGTGAGTCTACTCTATAGCTTGGACTTTAGCAATTATCGTTTGTGGCCGAATAGATTATATATTGGACTCATACCCAACATCATTGTATATACACTTGCATACAATGGGTGATGAAAGAGACATGTTTGCTGGATTAGGATGGGATAAGGAAATTAGAAGTCTAGCAGATCCTCATATTCCGGTTAATTTATCGCCGGAATTTTCGTTTGCTGCTGGAAATCGAAGTAGTGATGACTACGATCTAACTCCATTTTCGCAGTCTACACAAGCATGGAGGTGGAGGACGCGGGAGGAACAAAAACAACTTGAGAAAAAAGAAAAAAAGCAGAAAAATGTGCCCGAGAATGACGCTGATTTGGATGAAAACAAATCGAACGAAACGGAGGAGGAGGTGAAGGTGGAAGGGGAATCTTCGAAGTCTATTTCATTTCACAAACGGATGAGAGCCTTGCCGCCGCATCATCTTTTGCTGAAGGATCGAAAGAGAGATAAGACAGTTTCTTATATGGATTTGCTTCGATCGGGTCCACCTCCCTCGGATTCATCCAAGAAGTATGTAAAACGAAAATAGAGTTGATAGACAAATGATACATTGTAATACGATACTTTGAATGGAATAAACATAATCATTGAGATTATATCTTTATTATATCAATCAATTATTGCTTCACAAGAGGTCCAAAAATGGACACATATATCATATCCCAATGTAGTGCTAGGTTGAGAGGAATTCTAGGAAGTAGATTGAGTCAAGAGACCTCCCTCCATGATGAGTTTGACCTCATTGAAACTAAATGTCGGGGCGTGTATGAACAAATTCACTTCCGCATCCAAATTAGAAACCTTGACGAAGATGTAATACAGATGCTTACAATTCATATAAAAATTTCGTTTGCGGCCGAACTTGGAAATCATATCCAAGAAGTAGGCGTAGTTGCACTTTGGAAGAGAACTCACTGTCACTTGGTAGATGGGTGGTTGGGGTTCTGATTTGGACTACAGTGTGATAATGCAACCAAATCCCGGTTGAGGGATCATAGTTAACTTCAGAACAGTTGCATGCATAGCTTCAGCAGAGGCCACCATCTGCCTCTGCTTTGCCGAAGGTGCGCTGCTGGATCGCCGAACAAGCTTGGACAGTCTTGTGGTAGGGATGAAGTCGGGGTTTTCTGGAACACGGATTCGAGACATATCCAGCGGGGTCGCAGAGTTGGTGAAGAGTCGAGTCGGTGTGATGCGCTCCTTTGGTGGGAGTTGAAAACTTGCGTTCTCAAGCGCAAAGATCTCCGAGCGGGTGAGGTTGGTACCAATCTTCACGGGCCAGATTGGGGGAATAGGTGGCTTCTGGTCATCAGCAGAGAACGGCATGACCCATTTCCGACGAGGGCCCTTGACGCAACGCTCGATTTCGTTTGGACAAAAGACGAAGTCAGTGCGCTTCATAGACTGGAGTTTGTAGTGATGCCACATACCGGTGTAGGTCGACGCAGGGACGCTCTTGTTATTGGTGACGATTCTTGCGGTGCACTTCTTCTTTGTGCCCGCATGATTAGCCCAACAAGACTTCCTAGAGGTATAGGGTATGCGTGCAATATGCCAAAGAGAGACATCTACTTTGGTTTCTTGCACGGCGGTGACACGCTGGAAACCAAGTCCTGCAGGTGAAGGTACTTGAACCTCTTGTACAGAGGGGGAAGACTCCTCAATGATAGTAGGCAGTGTTTCAGGTTGAGAGCGAGTGACTCGCTTACCGGGGGGAGGGCGAGAGAAGTTCACGGTATCCGGACGGTGGGTTTCACCATCATCACCAATTGGAGTGTCGGGTCTTCGTTTCTGCGATCCAAACACCTCGGCGCCCTCAAGGTGTGGATCACGAGTGCAAAACTCTTCCCCACCGGGCATGTCAAGCAAGACCTTCTGCAACATTGTGGGGTCGCCAGTACGCTGAGCTCGACGTTGAGCACCCCTGAGCTTGAGTTCTTCTTTGCTTGGACCGTCTCCGCCAATTCCACCTTTAAGGAACTGGTAATATGCAACAACTTGTAAGAAGGCCCGAATGTAGTCGTCCACCGTAGCCACGTATAGATCTCCACCCTTGTTGCCGGAGGCTTGAAGCCACTTGTTGTGGACGGATTCCGCAAGATTGCAAGACGGCATCTCGGCCAACTGGTCTTGGGTTAAAACCTTTTCCTGATTGGAGAAATGAAGTGTTAGAATAGGCACAGAGAGAAGAAACCGAAACCATGAAGAACCAAAAATGAATCATGAAGGAGATGTACCAGTTCCATGAAACCACCCCATTGAAGGTAGCGGAAGTGCCAGAAAGCAAGCCAGAGCTGAAGATGCTTGAGACCGTCCTCACTCGTACAATTCGATGACGCCCACCAAGCCTTGATAGCTAGGTACCTAGTCTCCGCCTCTTGCATAGAGGAAGCATTCCGATATTGAAGGCAAAGGTGTCTATGTTGGTCTTGTAAGTCATGCTTTATATACGATTTTGTATGCTTTTCGAGCGATTGTTTCCAATGAAAAAAACAAGTGCGCTCACGACCCTCCATGGGAACTTTGGGATCCCCCGAACCATACACAATGCGAACAGCGTTCCAATTGGCTTGGGCACTGTCGGCCATGAAGCCTATAAAGTTTGGATGTGGGATACCGTGACGGGCCATGACGTGGTTGAGGTTCTGCCATAAGAGAACTTGGGCATCCTTATCCTCGGATTGGAAATCACAACATGAAATGGTCATGACCCGTTGATAAGTCCCATCGTAAACATGAGCGGCCATGGTGGTCCACCCTTTGACCCGCTTGACGTGATCGGACATCATCCAGGCATTCTCGAGGTCCCCACCCGGTTGCATCCGACGAACCAAATCCACACCACTTCCAGGACCCACCTCCGACATCTTGAAGACGAACACCTTGTCGGTATCGTCACCTTGTCCTGGGAATTGGTTCCGTTGGACGTAAGCCCAATTGCTAACGCCCCGGAGCTTTGCGATGCCATCCATAACCCCGAACCTCCGCAAATATTTGAAAGAGGTAACCTTAGAGCGAAGGTTGGGGGAATTCAACTCTCTACAACTCTCAAACACAGGTTCGAGCTCTTTCAAGGAGAGGAGACGTTGTGTGTCATTATTACCAGAAAGGAGGAAATCACCTACAATGTCCTTGCTGGCTTCGAGGACGATCTTGTTGTACGTGGCTTGAGGAGAACGGTCAACGTGCTCCTCGAGAAGTGCATTGATACTCTTACGGCTGTCTCTGCAGTCTCCAACCTTGACTGGATGTTGATGAGTACCGATATGAATGCAGGCTCTTTGGGAGGACTCCTTCCCATGGACGTAGAAGATTTTGGCATCGCATAGTGCAATGCATTTGGGAGGTTGTTTGCAGATCCTGCAAACAAGAGTAGATCCGGATGGCACAATGCCAGAGAGAGGGAAAGGATCTTTAATGAAACCTTCAAATTCCGTGTCGTTGACCTTAGATGCACGATGGGGTCGTTGAAGGTAATCACAACTAGGGTTTTGGCATTGGAGATGGCCAACACAGGCAGAGGAACGAAAGGCAAGGCCAACGTCGTTTGTAATGTTGGTGGTTTGAGTCTTAGTCCAAACATGGCCATCATATTGCTTGTCCATGCCGTCCAAGGACTTGGCCCTGGTTTGAGAGGAAGAGACTTCTGCTGCAGGGAGGACAAATAACTGGGTACCATCAAAACGAGGGGGAAGGTGATTAACTAATTGGATTTGTAGTTTATCGTAATCTAATTTCTTGAGGACGTTCTTACTACCTGGCATAGAACCAAGACGACGAAGACATTGAACAATAGGTTGAGGAGGCTTGGACGTAGAGGGTATTGAAGTAGGTGAAGGCACAGAGAGAGAAGGAGAGGGCGTTACATAGGCAGGAGAGGGAAACAAAAGAGGAGAATCATGAACTGCTACATCTTCATGCTGAACTGGTTCATCTTCATGCTCAACTGGTTCATCTTCATGCTGAACTGGTCCATCTTCACTCGAAAAATCAGACAAGTCTATAACGTTGTCTAGACCAGGCTCGGTCTTGACACTTATTACGGGAGGGGTGCTAAAGGCAGCAGTGGATGATCGAAGAGGAGTAAGGATTTCTGTCGACACTCCGATCTGAGAATCTGGCCAGCCACATACCCTATACTTTCCCGCGGCAAACTCCCAAACTACAATGCCATTGTCGGATACCTTGGAGGTCTCATGGAAGGTATGAATGAGCAATCCAGTATCAGGATGGAAGATCTCACGCTCTACCCATATTGTATTGGGTTTGAAAGAGAACCTAATGCTAAGATGAAGCTCGGAGACAACAGCAATACCTCGTGCATCAATGGGGAAAAGAATGGGGACCCCGATGCCATGGGAACGAAGTTCGGCCATCACAGCGAGGGGGATGTGCAAAGATGGGAATGAGAAAGAGGATGCTGAAAAGTGTGGAATACTTATCCATTGTAAATATGCTTTAAAAAAGGTAAACAATGAACAGTGACCAAAAATACCGTAAACCCTAAATCTTGAACAGTGGCACTATAAAGGTCTGAGAGGGTTGGGGAAGGGTCTTTTTGGGAGCGAAGGAAAGGGATGCTGAGAGAGTAGAGAGTACGAAAAGGGAAGCAGAGCGGAACTGGGACGCACACATGAAGGAACCAGAGCACAATACAGATTCCACAATAGATATAGGAAAGAAGCGGAAGAAGCGAAAGGGAGGATTGAGTTTCAGCAATTTGAAACAGAGGAGACGGAGAGAACTGAAGAAGAAGGAGGAATCGTACATAGAGGGTAGAGGAACCCCATCAGACGTGCAAAACACAGGTGGAGAGAGCAAGAGAGGATCTTCGAAACGGCAATTGAATCTGCAGCCGATAGAGGAAGACCGGGAGGATAGTGAATCCCCCGCGGCATCTATGGAAGAAAGCGAGCAACCCAACAGTTCAAATCAAAGCGGATATCAGGAGGAGACAAGAGATGATTCCATTCTTATAGTAAGATTGTCGTTTAAGTTATATGAAAAATGGCATTTGAGGATTCAATTTCAAGCAAACACGACAATGGAATGATTGTATGGTTAGGATAACGGACACATATCAGAAAGATTGAATATATGTTCAAACGGTGGTCTCGGCACCGAGAGGGTACCTCCAGGAACCCTCAGTCACGGTCGAATGTTAGAATGGATATACGAGTCAAGGTTAAATTCGCGGCACATTTTAGTGTGCGCAATGGATTGAGAGAGAATGAGGTTGGAGGATTTTGATAAAAGGTTCTTAAGCTTCATGGATGAATGAATATATGCTTTGGTAGTTCAATGTGTGGTTTGTTGGAGTTTGAGAGGGAAATGCATTAGTTGAAGGGGACCAGATTTTGTCATTTTGTGGAATGCTCCGAGGGGGTAAGCTTGACGATGACTAGGACTAGATTTTGGAGGAGCCAATGAGCTCTTGGCTCGGCTCCGAGAGGGTAAGGTTGAGGGGGTAAGGTAGAGAGGGACCCGATGTTGAGGTTGTGTGGAGGCGTCGAGTTCATGGTTGTGGGGCTCTCGGCACCAGGTGGTATGTTTTCTGAAGGACCAGATTTCGCGTTGATTTGAATGTTTGAGTTAGCACTTAGATTCCGAGAGCTAGGCCTTGCAAGGGTAATGGACCAGATTTTGACTTTGTTGTTTATGCTTGAGTTAGCACTTAGATTCCGAGAGGCTAGGCACTCAAGGGTCTTGGACCAGATTTCGCATTGTTTTGAATGTTTAGGTTACCACTTAGATTCCGAGAGCTAGGCCTTTCAAGGGTAATGGACCAGATTTTGACTTTGTTGTGTATGCTTGAGTTAGCACTTAGATTTTGTCATTTTGTGGAATGCTCCGAGGGGGAAAGCTTGACGATGACTAGGACTAGATTTTGGAGGAGCCAATGAGCTCTCGGCTCGGCTCCGAGAGGGTAAGGTTGAGGGGTAAGGTAGAGAGGGACCCGATGTTAAGGTTGTGGGGCTCTCGGCACCAGGTGGTATGTTTTCTGAAGGACCAGATTTCGCATTGTTTCGAATGTTTGAGTTAGCAATTTGATTCCGAGAGGCTAGGCACTCAAGGGTAATGGGCCAGATTTTGCATTGTTTTGAATGTTTGAGTTAGCACTTAGATTCCGAGAGGCTAGGCACTCAAGGGTCTTGGACCAGATTTTGACTTTGTTGTGTATGCTTGAGTTAGCACTTAGATTCCGAGAGGCTAGGCACTCAAGGGTAATGGACCAGATTTCGCATTGTTTTGAATGTTTGAGTAAGCACTTATATTCCGAGAGGCTAGGCCTTTCAAGGGTCTTGGACCAGATTTCGCATTCTTTGGAATGTTTGAGTTAGCACTTAGATTCCGAGAGGCTAGGCACTCAAGGGTCTTGGACCAGATTTTGACTTTGTTGTGTATGCTTGAGTTAGCACTTAGATTCCGAGAGGCTAGGCACTCAAGGGTAATGGACCAGATTTCGCATTGTTTTGAATGTTTGAGTAAGCACTTATATTCCGAGAGGCTAGGCCTTTCAAGGGTCTTGGACCAGATTTCGCATTCTTTGGAATGTTTGAGTTAGCACTTAGATTCCGAGAGGCTAGGCACTCAAGGGTCTTGGACCAGATTTTGACTTTGTTGTGTATGCTTGAGTTAGCACTTAGATTCCGAGAGGCTAGGCACTCAAGGGTAATGGACCAGATTTCGCATTGTTTTGAATGTTTGAGTTAGCACTTAGATTCCGAGAGGCTAGGCCTTTCAAGGGTCTTGGACTAGATTTTCGCATTGATTTGAATGTTTGAGTGACCACTTAGATTCCGAGAGGCTAGGCACTCAAGGGTAATGGACCAGATTTTGACTTTGTTGTGTATGCTTGAGTGAGCACTTAGATTCCGAGAGGCTAGGCCTTTCAAGGGTAATGGACCAGATTTCGCATTGTTTTGAATGTTTGAGTTAGCACTTAGATTCCGAGAGCCTAGGCACTCAAGGGTAATGGACCAGATTTTGACTTTGTTGTGTATGCTTGAGTTAGCACTTAGATTCCGAGAGGCTAAGCCTTTCAAGGGTAATGGACCAGATTTCGCATTGTTTTGTATGTTTGAGTTAGCACTTAGATTCCGAGAGGCTAGGCATTCAAGGGTCTTGGACCAGATTTCGCGTTGATTTGAATGTTTGAGTTATCACTTTGATTCCGAGAGGCTAGGCCTTTCAAGGGTCTTGGACCAGATTTTGACTTTGTTGTGTATGCTTGAGTTAGCACTTAGATTCCGAGAGGCTATGCACTCAAGGGTCTTGGACCAGATTTCGCATTGTTTTGAATGTTTGAGTTAGCACTTAGATTCCGAGAGGCTAGGCCTTTCAAGGGTCTTGGACCAAATTTTCGCATTGATTTGAATGTTTGAGTGACCACTTAGATTCCGAGAGGCTAGGCACTCAAGGGTAATGGGCCAGATTTCGCATTGTTTTGAATGTTTGAGTTAGCACTTAGATTCCGAGAGGCTATGCACTCAAGGGTCTTGGACCAGATTTTGACTTTGTTGTGTATGCTTGAGTTAGCACTTAGATTCCGAGAGGCTAGGCACTCAAGGGTCTTGGACCAGACTCAAGGGTCTTGGACCAGATTTTGACTTTGTTGTGTATGCTTGAGTTAGCATTTAGATTCCGAGAGGCTAGGCACTCAAGGGTCTTGGACCAGATTTTGACTTTGTTGTGTATGCTTGAGTTAGCACTTAGATTCCGAGAGGCTAGGCCTTTCAAGGGTCTTGGACCAGATTTTGACTTTGTTGTGGATGCTTGAGTTAGCACTTAGATTCCGAGAGGTTAGGCAATCAAGGGTAATGTCTAACTTTTCTTTTTGTGTAGGAGTCTCAAGCTATGGATCTCATTCTCTCCGAGGATCCATCCACAGATGCCCATGTTCTTCAATTGGAGCCTGCCGAGGTGGAAGTTGATCCACTTGTCGATGTCCAACCGGGAAAGGTGTTCTCTATGTGAACTCTTCCTTTTGTTTCCAAGCACTTCCGGTACCTTGGCTTTCAATATATTTTGGGCTTAATCTCATATCTTTGTTTCCACCCTTGTAGATTGATTCACCTCATCAATCTGACCCCGTGCGTCCTCTTGATGAGTCTACTGCGGAGGAGACTGAGCTCGAGATTCGGAGATCCCAAAAAGAAGACTCTATCGGTGTGATTCATAGGGTTCGCATCAAACCTCTTGCTAAGTCACGTTTCTCTATTCCATTGTGCCGCTTGCAATGTCTTCCTCTTGTTCGCCCCATCAGCGAGGTCGATGTTGCTCGGCTGCAAAACGAATTTGTCATGGGTTACCGTGACGGTGACCGTGCGATGTATGTCTCTCCCTACAACAACCTTGATGAGGTGCTTCTAGTTTCGGATGACATTCGAGCCTCCTGGAGTTCACTATGGCAGGAGTCTAGTGATGAGTTTGATTCCATGCTCGAGAAGGATTCCGACCTCTCTCAATTTGTTGGCAAGATGTTTTTCATGTGGGAGGGGAATCATCGCTTGACGGCTTGGCTTAGACACATTAACAAGTACCATTCCATGGACAAAGATTGGCACATCTCCGTGGACTGCATTGTTGTCGACCTGAGAAACTGTGCTGCCGTCTTCCTTAATGCAATGAATGACATCAACTGGTAAGTTTGTTTTTGTTTGGGTTCTCATTGTTTGTTTTCCTTTCTCAAAATTTTTCATCTTTTGTTTCTCGCTTACTTATTCCTAGTAGGTCCACGGAGCACGACCATGTCAAGGACAACCTTCCCGCCAAGCTCCTCCGCATTCGAACATTTGGGAAGATGAAACTTGAGGAGTTCAAGGACCTCATTTCTCCCCAAGACTACAAGACTTGCGAGGCCAAAATGCTAAAAACTCCAACTTGGTATCCTCTTACCTTGGACATATTCGTCAAATTCTTGTATAAGGTGATTCTTCCTCCCCTTCCTTTTGCTTTGATAGCCCACAAGCATGTGTTCATACTTGCCATCTTACCCTCCAAAGACAATGACATATATGGGCTTATGCCTTTCTTCTCTTCATTTCTGTCATTCATTTTCACTTCTCTTTGTGTGTTTTAGAGAGAGATCTCGAACGCAGCCGACACTGCAGCAAGGTTGTACGGGGAGAATACACCCGAATCCCGCAGGTCAGCTACCGAAATTTGGGATACTATGACCAAAGCGCAAGAGAAACTCATCAAGAGTATTCGGACTCGAAATTTCGAGAAGTTCATTTCCGTCGCCCACAAGGATAATGGCGAAGACTTCTTCTACGAGGTGCGCCTCCGATTTGTTTTACTTTTGGCTTTCAACTTCATCTTTCATCCATTCTAGTTTCATCTTTCTTACACTCTCATATGTTGCAGATTGACCGTCATTTTTCCACCTTCATGTACCCCGATATGACGATAGAAAAACTTCAAAAGATGGCAACCACCCATGTCGATGCCTGTTTCAAAGCCAAGTGGCTTCGGTGGTGGAATTCTCCCGCCAAGGTCAAAATGGAAAATCAATTCCCCTCTTCTCTTCCTCTCCGTGAGAAAGTCCTTAACGACTGGCTTAACAAAGCTTCTTTTTGGGCACAGGTACATCTTCATCTTTTGTGTCTTTTTGTTTGCTAGTTTCTCTCATTTCCATATCTAACTGTTGGTCTCTCTTTACATAGTTGGAGAAGGGCGTTGAGGCTGAGATTGCATCGTTTGAGAACGAGTTGTCCGTGGACATTGATTGGAATTCCACGGAGATTTTACACCCGTCCAATTATGTTGAGCATTGGAGGCTCATTTTGTGGGACAAGGCTTTCCGGGTGTATTTTGAGGACAAGGCCGATTTAACATTTAGTAAAGGCCTTGACCTCTTCGAGTTCGACGAAGGCCCCATCGCCATCAAACGCGTTGCTTACCGGTACTCTTTTCCTTTAATTTTTTTCATCGCTTTCGTTTCCTTTCCACGGCAATTTTCTTACTCTATGTTTTCCATTTTCTAGGTACATTCACCGCGAGCTCTTTGTGAAGAATGCTTTGCCTCCTTCGTCCTTGCCCGCTTTCCTTTTGGAGTGGATCGATGTCCACTCCAATCTTTGTGTCTATACGGCCATGCAAGTTGCAAAGTTTCCACCCTCGCACTTGAAGGAATGTGGTTGGTACTTGGATTGCTCTCGTGCATTTGTGCCCGATGAAGAAGAAGCCCTTTACGGCAGCCTTGTGAACTCCGGCCCCGACGTCATTGAATTGGATGAGGAGCCAGATGAACCTACTCCCGCTCCTCCATCGGTTGAGAATGATGTTGCGCCCTTCAAGGGTAGAGGCAGAGGTAAGAAGGCTCTCGCCCATGCCTCTTCTCAAGTTTCCTCACGTTCTAATGCCAAGGCCTCCGTTCAACGCAATGTTCCTTCAGCCACCACCGTGGTTGGAAGTCCCACCGCCACTCCATCTGCCGCCCTCGCCAATCTGGTAGTTGCTCCTTCTCATAGCGGTGTAACCATTCCATCTGTGCCTCGCAAGCGGAAGGCTGTTGCACCTGATACGTCGGCAACTTCCTCCGACATGTCATCTTGCCATTCTTTGATTGAGAATGTGGACATGAGGGAGCTCGTTGAGGATCTCATGAAGACCAAAGTTCCACCTCCGGCCTACCGACGCATCCAATACTTCCTAACAAAGGTTTGTGTGCATTGCTTTATTCTTTCATTCAATGTATTTCATCATTTTCTTATTTTTTGACTTTCTTTGCATTTGGACCTTTTAGGTTGGAGCGGGTTGTACTCGTCCAAACACCAAGCATAAGGTTCACACGGGCATTGATCTCCTGTTTGCAGATGTGCCCGAGAACCTACGTGTTCCGGGCATCACTTCCTCATCCTCAGATGTTCCTCACTGGAACATCCGCTCAGCCACTTACTTCGAGGTTCTGTTTGCATTCACGAATGCCAACCTTCATGACGATGGCGTCCTCGTCTTTGCGCATGCTGCCGATCCAGAGGTTTCGAGATCAATTCATAACTGGGCCCACACAGAGGATTTCTATGTTGCCGAGGACTGGTTCGGCATGAGCGACCTCGATCTTCAATCTCCCTCTAATCCGTCTGAACTGGTACTTCTTCTTGGCCTTCATCCATTTTCATTCATAGTCTTTTTGTTTTGTTCTTGTTTTCCTAACTCTAGCTTTCACAATTTGTGCAGACTCGGAAATTTTTCATTAAGGTACTTGTGCGGAACCGGTTCGTTTTGAATGTCCGCACGTCGGACTTCATGGACATGGGCTACAATCTCAAACGAGATGGTTGGCTCAACAGCTTCACCGATTTAAAAAACCAATCCGTGAGGGTCGACGGGGTGCCTTGGAGAGGCGCCCGTGAAAAGCGTCCGGAATTCTTTTCGATCTTTTTCTCCGCCCTCACAGACAATGATGACATTATATTGGATTGGCAGTGTGGTGTTGGTTCGTTCTTCTTCTCTAATTTTTCTCATTTCTTTCCTTTTGGATTTTTTGTTTTCATTTGTAATCGGTTGCTTATTCATTTCCCAATGCTAATCCCTTCGCATTTTGTTTGTTTAGGAGGTTCCATAATAGCATGCCGCTCCATTCAACGCCATATTGTGGCGCTTGAATCCGACATTGATGTCTTCAAGTCCATCCTCCTCCCCCTTCGCGAGCCTGATCAAGAACAGACCTCTCAACCCGCCGCCCCTCAACGAGGCTCCGTTTTTGCTCCTCCTCCTCGAAAGATGGCCAAGCGCAATTTCGATTTGCTCTGTGAGTAAGTTCATTCGTTGATTCTACCTTGTTTTCATTTGTATCTTCAAGTGTTTGACATAGATACATGTGCTCATGTTTTTTTTTTTCATCTATGTACAGAGTTCAAATTAAAAGCCCCATCCGCTTTCTTAATGCGGAGATTTTTGCAACGCCTTCGGCGACGTTCGAGCTCCCTCCTTATGCTTCAGAGCTTGCCCATCGTTTGGCCGAAGCACCATCCCCACCTCCTAGTTGTATCCGGCCTTACAACAAACTAGTATTGGATTTCCTAGACATAGAGGCAGAGCAGGGCGAGAAAAGTAATAGACATAGTAGTCATAGTGGTTGACTACGATTCGTGCATCTCTAACCCCATCTCATATATATTGCGTTTGCTAAAGTTTTTATAAAAGTGTTTTATGAATTTCAATTTTCCTTTTGCAATCCCATATATCTCCTTGGTCGTCTTATGTTGGTGTTTGAGGCTAGCCTCTCGGAATCTAAGTGCTAACTCAAACATTCAAAACAATGCGAAATCTGGTCCAAGACCCTTGAGTGCCTAGCCTCTCGGAATCTAAGTGCTAACTCAAGCATACACAACAAAGTCAAAATCTGGTCTATTACCCTTGAAAGGCCTAGCCTCTCGGAATCTAAGTTCTAACTCAAGCATACACAACAAAGTCAAAATCTGGTCCAAGACCCTTGAGTGCCTAGCCTCTCGGAATCTAAGTGCTAACTCAAACATTCAAAACAATGCGAAATCTGGTCCATTACCTTTGAAAGGCCTAGCCTCTCGGAATCTAAGTGCTAACTCAAGCATGCACAAGAAAGTCAAAATCTGGTCCATTACCCTTGAGTGCCTAGCCTCTCGAAATCTAAGTGCTAACTCAAACATACAAAACAATGCGAAAATCTGGTCCAAGACCCTTGAAAGGCCTAGCCTCTCGGAATCTAAGTGCTAACTCAAACATACAAATCAATGCGAAATCTAGTCCATGTCCCTTGAAAGGGCCTAGCCTCTCGGAATCTAAGTGCTAACTCAAACATACAAATCAATGCGAAATCTGGTCCATGACCCTTGAAAGGCCTAGCCTCTCGGAATCTAAGTGCTAACTCAAACATACAATTCAAAGCGAAAATCTGGTCCAAGACCCTTGAATGCCTAGCCTCTCGGAATCTAAGTGCTAACCCAAACATTCAAAACAATGCGAAATCTGGTCCAAGACCCTTGAAAATCCTGGCCTCTCGGAATCTAAGTGCTAACTCAAACATTCAATTCAATGCGAAATCTGGTCCATTAGCCTTGAAAGGCCTAGCCTCTCGGAAACTAAGTGCTAACTCAAACATTCAAATCAATGCGAAATCTGGTCCATTACCCTTGAAAGGCCTAGCCTCTCGGAATCTAAGTGGCCACATTTTGTATGAAGGGGGGAGGTTAGATTTTTTGTTGGGTAGGCTCTCGGCTCCGAGAGGGTAATCCCTTGGGCTCTGGGACCAGATATTGTTTCAATGTGGGTGGTTACATGTTTGGTTGGGTAGGCTCTCGGCTAGTTAGTGTAGAGCCTTAGTTAGAGGGGCCAGATTTTGGATGAATGTGAAAGCCTTCATGTTCTGTTAGTTTAGGCTCTCGGCTAGGTAGTCTAAGGTCTTAGTTAGGGGGGCCATATTTTGGATGAATGTGAAAGCCTTCAAGTTCTGTTAGTTTAGGCTCTCGGCTAGTTAGTGTAGAGTCTTAGTTAGAGGGGCCAGATTTTGGATGAATGTGAAAGCCTTCAAGTTCGGCTAGTTTAGGCTCTCGGCTAGTTAGTTTAAGGTCTTAGTTATATGGGGCCATATTTTGGATCAATGTGAAAGCTTAGAGGTCATGTTTGTTTAGGCTCCCGGCTAGTTAGTGAAGGTCTTAGTTATAGGGGGCCATATTTTGGATGAATGTGAAAGCTTCAAGGTTATGTTTGTTTAGGCTCTCGGCTAGTTAGTTCAAGGTCTTAGTTATAGGGGGCCATGTATCGGATGAGGGGTTCATCATATGGTGGTCTAGCCCGGATCCTCTACTTGAGTTTTGATTCGCCCCTTTAATACAAGGCAATCAAACCAAATATACTACCAATCATAGACACCTCACCTTTCTCCCTTTTCACATTAGACCCTTAACAAATGCAATGACTTGGGTAACTATATATCAACCACAAATGGTTGCAAGCTCATATTCATGCAAGCGTCACTAAAGGTGCGTCTCTTGGCCTATCTTCATATTTTGTTTGCTCTTGAGTAGCATTTGGCTTGTGATTGTGAATTTGTTGGCTCGGACTTCAACTCTGATCTTTTGAGGTTAGGCCACATTATCAACTTGTGAGGTTCAATGGCCTTGAGTAGCATTTGGCTTGTGATTGTGAATTTGCTGGCTTAGACTTCAAATCTAATCTTTTGAGGTTAGGCCAGATTATCAACTTGTGAGGTTCAATGGCCTTGAGTAGCATTTGGCTTGTGATTGTGAATTTGTTGGCTTAGACTTGAACTCTGATCTTTTGAGGTTAGGCCAGATTATCAACTTGTGAGGTTCAATGGCCTTGAGTAGCATTTGGCTTGTGATTGTGAATTTGTTGGCTTAGACTTCAAATATGATCTTTTGAGGTTAGGCCACATTATCAACTTGTGAGGTTCAATGGCCTTGAGTAGCATTTGGCTTGTGATTGTGAATTTGTTGGCTTAGACTTCAACTCTGATCTTTTGAGGTTAGGCCACATTATCAACTTGTGAGGTTCAATGGCCTTGAGTAGCATTTGGCTTGTGATTGTGAATTTGTTGGCTTAGACTTCAAATCTGATCTTTTGAGGTTAGCCCACATTATCAACTTGTGAGGTTCAGTGGCCTTGAGTAGCATTTGGCTTGTGATTGTGAATTTGTTGGCTTCGACTTCAAATCTGATCTTTTGAGGTTAGGCCACATTATCAACTTGTGAGGTTCAATGGCCTTCAGTAGCATTTGGCTTGTGATTGTGAATTTGTTGGCTTGGACTTCAAATCTGATCTTTTGAGGTTAGGCCAGATTATCAACTTGTGAGGTTCAATGGCCTTGAGTAGCATTTGGCTTGTGATTGTGAATTTGTTGGCTTGGACTTCAAATCTGATCTTTTGAGGTTAGGCCAGATTATCAACTTGTGAGGTTCAATGGCCTTGAGTAGCATTTGGCTTGTGATTGTGAATTTGTTGGCTTGGACTTCAAATCTGATCTTTTGAGGTTAGGCCAGATTATCAACTTGTGAGGTTCAATGGCCTTGAGTAGCATTTGGCTTGTGATTGTGAATTTGTTGGCTTGGACTTCAAATCTGATCTTTTGAGGTTAGGCCAGATTATCAACTTGTGAGGTTCAATGGCCTTGAGTAGCATTTGGCTTGTGATTGTGAATTTGTTGGCTTGGACTTCAAATCTGATATTTTGAGGTTAGGCCACATCATCAACTTGTGAGGTTCAATGGCCTTGAGTAGCATTTGGCTTGTGATTGTGAATTTGTTGGCTTAGACTTCAAATCTGATCTTTTGAGGTTAGGCCACATTATCAACTTGTGAGGTTCAGTGGCCTTAAGTAGCATTTGGCTTGTGATTGTGAATTTGTTGGCTTAGACTTCAAATATGATCTTTTGAGGTTACCCCACATTATCAACTTGTGAGGTTCAATGGCCTTGAGTAGCATTTGGCTTGTGATTGTGAATTTGTTGGCTTGGACTTCAAATCTGATCTTTTGAGGTTAGGCCAGATCATCAACTTGTGAGGTTCAATGGCCTTGAGTAGCATTTGGCTTGTGATTGTGAATTTGCTGGCTTAGACTTCAACTCTGATCTTTTGAGGTTAGCCCAGATCATCAACTTGTGAGGTTCAATGGCCTTGAGTAGCATTTGGCTTGTGATTGTGAATTTGTTGGCTTAGACTTCAAATCTGATCTTTTGAGGTGACGCCAGATTATCAACTTGTGAGGTTCAATGGCCTTGAGTAGCATTTGGCTTGTGATTGTGAATTTGTTGGCTTAGACTTCAAATCTGATCTTTTGAGGTTAGGCCACATTATCAACTTGTGAGGTTCAATGGCCTTGAGTAGCATTTGGCTTGTGATTGTGAATTTGTTGGCTTAGACTTCAACTCTGATCTTTTGAGGTTAGGCCAGATTATCAACTTGTGAGGTTCAATGGCCTTGAGTAGCATTTGGCTTGTGATTGTGAATTTGTTGGCTTAGACTTGAACTCTGATCTTTTGAGGTTAGGCCAGATTATCAACTTGTGAGGTTCAGTGGCCTTCAGTAGCATTTGGCTTGTGATTGTGAATTTGTTGGCTTAGACTTCAAATCTGATCTTTTGAGGTGACGCCAGATTATCAACTTGTGAGGTTCAATGGCCTTGAGTAGCATTTGGCTTGTGATTGTGAATTTGTTGGCTTAGACTTCAAATCTGATCTTTTGAGGTTAGGCCAGATTATCAACTTGTGAGGTTCAATGGCCTTGAGTAGCATTTGGCTTGTGATTGTGAATTTGTTGGCTTAGACTTCAAATCTGATCTTTTAAGGTTAGGCCACATTATCAACTTGTGAGGTTCAATGGCCTTGAGTAGCATTTGGCTTGTGATTGTGAATTTGTTGGCTTAGACTTGAACTCTGATCTTTTGAGGTTAGGCCAGATTATCAACTTGTGAGGTTCAGTGGCCTTAAGTAGCATTTGGCTTGTGATTGTGAATTTGTTGGCTTAGACTTCAAATATGATCTTTTGAGGTTACCCCACATTATCAACTTGTGAGGTTCAATGGCCTTGAGTAGCATTTGGCTTGTGATTGTGAATTTGTTGGCTTAGACTTGAACTCTGATCTTTTGAGGTTAGGCCAGATTATCAACTTGTGAGGTTCAATGGCCTTGAGTAGCATTTGGCTTGTGATTGTGAATTTGCTGGCTTAGACTTCAAATCTAATCTTTTGAGGTTAGGCCAGATTATCAACTTGTGAGGTTCAATGGCCTTGAGTAGCATTTGGCTTGTGATTGTCAATTTGTTGGCTTAGACTTCAAATCTGATCTTTTGAGGTTAGGCCACATTATCAACTTGTGAGGTTCAATGCCCTTGAGTAGCATTTGGCTTGTGATTGTGAATTTGTTGGCTTACTCTTCAAATATGATCTTTTGAGGTTAGGCCACATTATCAACTTGTGAGGTTCAATGGCCTTGAGTAGCATTTGGCTTGTGATTGTGAATTTGCTCGCTTGGACTTCAAATCTGATCTTTTGAGGTTAGGCCACATTATCAACTTGTGAGGTTCAATGGCCTTGAGTAGCATTTGGCTTGTGATTGTGAATTTGTTGGCTTAGACTTCAAATCTGATCTTTTAAGGTTAGGCCACATTATCAACTTGTGAGGTTCAATGGCCTTGAGTAGCATTTGGCTTGTGATTGTGAATTTGTTGGCTTAGACTTGAACTCTGATCTTTTGAGGTTAGGCCAGATTATCAACTTGTGAGGTTCAATGGCCTTGAGTAGCATTTGGCCTGTGATTGTGAATTTGTTGGCTTAGACTTCAAATATGATCTTTTGAGGTTAGGCCAGATTATCAACTTGTGAGGTTCAATGGCCCTAAGTAGCATTTGGCTTGTGATTGGGAATTTGTTCGCTTGGACTTCAAATCTGATCTTTTGAGGTTAGGCCAGATTATCAACTTGTGAGGTTCAATGGCCTTCAGTAGCATTTGGCTTGTGATTGTGAATTTGTTGGCTTAGACTTCAAATCTGATCTTTTAAGGTTAGGCCACATTATCAACTTGTGAGGTTCAATGGCCTTGAGTAGCATTTGGCTTGTGATTGTGAATTTGTTGGCTTAGACTTGAACTCTGATCTTTTGAGGTTAGGCCAGATTATCAACTTGTGAGGTTCAGTGGCCTTAAGTAGCATTTGGCTTGTGATTGTGAATTTGTTGGCTTAGACTTCAAATATGATCTTTTCAGGTTAGGCCAGATTATCAACTTGTGAGGTTCAATGGCCTTCAGTAGCATTTGGCTTGTGATTGTGAATTTGTTGGCTTAGACTTCAAATCTGATCTTTTGAGGTTAGGCCAGATTATCAACTTGTGAGGTTCAATGGCCTTGAGTAGCATTTGGCTTGTGATTGTGAATTTGTTGGCTTAGACTTCAACTCTGATCTTTTGAGGTTAGGCCAGATTATCAACTTGTGAGGTCAATGGCCTTGAGTAGCATTTGGCTTGTGATTGTGAATTTGTTGGCTTTGACTTCAAATCTGATCTTTTGAGGTGACGCCTGATTATCAACTTGTGAGGTTCAATGGCCTTGAGTAGCATTTGGCTTGTGATTGTGAATTTGTTGGCTTAGACTTCAAATATGATCTTTTGAGCTTAGGCCAGATTATCAACTTGTGAGGTTCAATGGCCTTGAGTAGCATTTGGCTTGTGATTGTGAATTTGTTGGCTTAGACTTCAAATCTGATCTTTTGAGGTTAGGCCACATTATCAACTTGTGAGGTTCAGTGGCCTTAAGTAGCATTTGGCTTGTGATTGTGAATTTGTTGGCTTAGACTGCAAATATGATCTTTTGAGGTTAGGCCAGATTATCAACTTGTGAGGTTCAATGGCCTTGAGTAGCATTTGGCTTGTGATTGTGAATTTGTTGGCTTGGACCTCAAATCTGATCTTTTGAGGTTAGGCCACATTATCAACTTGTGAGGTTCAGTGGCCTTGAGTAGCATTTGGCTTGTGATTGTGAATTTGTTGGCTTAGACTTGAACTCTGATCTTTTAAGGTTAGGCCAGATTATCAACTTGTGAGGTTCAATGGCCTTGAGTAGCATTTGGCTTGTGATTGTGAATTTGTTGGCTTAGACTTCAAATCTGATCTTTTGAGGTTAGGCCACATTATCAACTTGTGAGGTTCAATGGCCTTGAGTAGCATTTGGCTTGTGATTGTGAATTTGTTGGCTTAGACTTCACATATGATCTTTTGAGGTTAGGCCACATTATCAACTTGTGAGGTTCAATGGCCCTAAGTAGCATTTGGCTTGTGATTGTGAATTTGTTGGCTTGGACTTCAAATCTGATCTTTTGAGGTTAGGCCAGATTATCAACTTGTGAGGTTCAATGGCCTTCAGTAGCATTTGGCTTGTGATTGTGAATTTGTTGGCTTAGACTTCAAATCTGATCTTTTAAGGTTAGGCCACATTATCAACTTGTGAGGTTCAAAGGCCTTCAGTAGCATTTGGCTTGTGATTGTGAATTTGTTGGCTTAGACTTCAACTCTGATCTTTTGAGGTTAGGCCAGATTATCAACTTGTGAGGTTCAATGGCCTTGAGTAGCATTTGGCTTGTGATTGTGAATTTGTTGGCTTAGACTTCAACTCTGATCTTTTGAGGTTAGGCCAGATTATCAACTTGTGAGGTTCAATGGCCTTGAGTAGCATTTGGCTTGTGATTGTGAATTTGTTGGCTTAGACTTCAACTCTGATCTTTTGAGGTTAGGCCACATTATCAACTTGTGAGGTTCAGTGGCCTTAAGTAGCATTTGGCTTGTGATTGTGAATTTGTTGGCTTAGACTTCAAATATGATCTTTTGAGGTTAGGCCAGATTATCAACTTGTGAGGTTCAATGGCCTTGAGTAGCATTTGGCTTGTGATTGTGAATTTGTTGGCTTAGACTTCAAATCTGATCTTTTGAGGTTAGGCCACATTATCAACTTGTGAGGTTCAATGGCCTTGAGTAGCATTTGGCTTGTGATTGTGAATTTGTTGGCTTAGACTTGAACTCTGATCTTTTGAGGTTAGGCCAGATTATCAACTTGTGAGGTTCAATGGCCTTGAGTAGCATTTGGCTTGTGATTGTGAATTTGTTGGCTTAGACTTCAACTCTGATCTTTTGAGGTTAGGCCACATTATCAACTTGTGAGGTTCAATGGCCTTGAGTAGCATTTGGCTTGTGATTGTGAATTTGTTGGCTTGGACTTCAAATCTGATCTTTTGAGGTTAGGCCACATCATCAACTTGTGAGGTTCAATGGCCTTGAGTAGCATTTGGCTTGTGATTGTGAATTTGTTGGCTTAGACTTCAAATCTGATCTTTTGAGGTTAGGCCACATTATCAACTTGTGAGGTTCAGTGGCCTTAAGTAGCATTTGGCTTGTGATTGTGAATTTGTTGGCTTAGACTTCAAATATGATCTTTTGAGGTTACCCCACATTATCAACTTGTGAGGTTCAATGGCCTTGAGTAGCATTTGGCTTGTGATTGTGAATTTGTTGGCTTGGACTTCAAATCTGATCTTTTGAGGTTAGGCCACATCATCAACTTGTGAGGTTCAATGGCCTTGAGTAGCATTTGGCTTGTGATTGTGAATTTGTTGGCTTAGACTTCAACTCTGATCTTTTGAGGTTAGGCCACATTATCAACTTGTGAGGTTCAATGGCCTTGAGTAGCATTTGGCTTGTGATTGTGAATTTGTTGGCTTAGACTTCACATATGATCTTTTGAGGTTAGGCCACATTATCAACTTGTGAGGTTCAATGGCCCTAAGTAGCATTTGGCTTGTGATTGGGAATTTGTTGGCTTGGACTTCAAATCTGATCTTTTGAGGTTAGGCCAGATTATCAACTTGTGAGGTTCAATGGCCTTCAGTAGCATTTGGCTTGTGATTGTGAATTTGTTGGCTTAGACTTCAAATCTGATCTTTTAAGGTTAGGCCACATTATCAACTTGTGAGGTTCAAAGGCCTTGAGTAGCATTTGGCTTGTGATTGTGAATTTGTTGGCTTAGACTTCAACTCTGATCTTTTGAGGTTAGGCCAGATTATCAACTTGTGAGGTTCAATGGCCTTGAGTAGCATTTGGCTTGTGATTGTGAATTTGTTGGCTTAGACTTCAACTCTGATCTTTTGAGGTTAGGCCAGATTATCAACTTGTGAGGTTCAATGGCCTTGAGTAGCATTTGGCTTGTGATTGTGAATTTGTTGGCTTAGACTTCAACTCTGATCTTTTGAGGTTAGGCCACATTATCAACTTGTGAGGTTCAGTGGCCTTAAGTAGCATTTGGCTTGTGATTGTGAATTTGTTGGCTTAGACTTCAAATATGATCTTTTGAGGTTAGGCCAGATTATCAACTTGTGAGGTTCAATGGCCTTGAGTAGCATTTGGCTTGTGATTGTGAATTTGTTGGCTTAGACTTCAAATCTGATCTTTTGAGGTTAGGCCACATTATCAACTTGTGAGGTTCAATGGCCTTGAGTAGCATTTGGCTTGTGATTGTGAATTTGTTGGCTTAGACTTGAACTCTGATCTTTTGAGGTTAGGCCAGATTATCAACTTGTGAGGTTCAATGGCCTTGAGTAGCATTTGGCTTGTGATTGTGAATTTGTTGGCTTAGACTTCAACTCTGATCTTTTGAGGTTAGGCCACATTATCAACTTGTGAGGTTCAATGGCCTTGAGTAGCATTTGGCTTGTGATTGTGAATTTGTTGGCTTGGACTTCAAATCTGATCTTTTGAGGTTAGGCCACATCATCAACTTGTGAGGTTCAATGGCCTTGAGTAGCATTTGGCTTGTGATTGTGAATTTGTTGGCTTAGACTTCAAATCTGATCTTTTGAGGTTAGGCCACATTATCAACTTGTGAGGTTCAGTGGCCTTAAGTAGCATTTGGCTTGTGATTGTGAATTTGTTGGCTTAGACTTCAAATATGATCTTTTGAGGTTACCCCACATTATCAACTTGTGAGGTTCAATGGCCTTGAGTAGCATTTGGCTTGTGATTGTGAATTTGTTGGCTTGGACTTCAAATCTGATCTTTTGAGGTTAGGCCACATCATCAACTTGTGAGGTTCAATGGCCTTGAGTAGCATTTGGCTTGTGATTGTGAATTTGTTGGCTTAGACTTGAAATCTGATCTTTTGAGGTTAGGCCACATTATCAACTTGTGAGGTTCAATGGCCTTGAGTAGCATTTGGCTTGTGATTGTGAATTTGTTGGCTTAGACTTCACATATGATCTTTTGAGGTTAGGCCACATTATCAACTTGTGAGGTTCAATGGCCCTAAGTAGCATTTGGCTTGTGATTGGGAATTTGTTGGCTTGGACTTCAAATCTGATCTTTTGAGGTTAGGCCAGATTATCAACTTGTGAGGTTCAATGGCCTTCAGTAGCATATGGCTTGTGATTGTGAATTTGTTGGCTTAGACTTCAAATATGATCTTTTGAGGTTAGGCCACATTATCAACTTGTGAGGTTCAATGGCCCTAAGTAGCATTTGGCTTGTGATTGGGAATTTGTTCGCTTGGACTTCAAATCTGATCTTTTGAGGTTAGGCCAGATTATCAACTTGTGAGGTTCAATGGCCTTCAGTAGCATTTGGCTTGTGATTGTGAATTTGTTGGCTTAGACTTCAAATCTGATCTTTTGAGGTTAGGCCACATTATCAACTTGTGAGGTTCAATGGCCTTGAGTAGCATTTGGCTTGTGATTGTGAATTTGTTGGCTTAGACTTGAACTCTGATCTTTTGAGGTTAGGCCAGATTATCAACTTGTGAGGTTCAATGGCCTTGAGTAGCATTTGGCTTGTGATTGTGAATTTGTTGGCTTAGACTTCAACTCTGATCTTTTGAGGTTAGGCCAGATTATCAACTTGTGAGGTTCAATGGCCTTGAGTAGCATTTGGCTTGTGATTGTGAATTTGTTGGCTTAGACTTCAAATATGATCTTTTGAGGTTACCCCAGATTATCAACTTGTGAGGTTCAATGGCCTTGAGTAGCATTTGGCTTGTGATTGTGAATTTGTTGGCTTAGACTTCAAATCTGATCTTTTGAGGTTAGGCCACATTATCAACTTGTGAGGTTCAATGGCCTTGAGTAGCATTTGGCTTGTGATTGTGAATTTGTTGGCTTAGACTTGAACTCTGATCTTTTGAGGTTAGGCCAGATTATCAACTTGTGAGGTTCAATGGCCTTGAGTAGCATTTGGCTTGTGATTGTGAATTTGTTGGCTTAGACTTCAACTCTGATCTTTTGAGGTTAGGCCACATTATCAACTTGTGAGGTTCAATGGCCTTGAGTAGCATTTGGCTTGTGATTGTGAATTTGTTGGCTTGGACTTCAAATCTGATCTTTTGAGGTTAGGCCACATCATCAACTTGTGAGGTTCAATGGCCTTGAGTAGCATTTGGCTTGTGATTGTGAATTTGTTGGCTTAGACTTCAAATCTGATCTTTTGAGGTTAGGCCACATTATCAACTTGTGAGGTTCAGTGGCCTTAAGTAGCATTTGGCTTGTGATTGTGAATTTGTTGGCTTAGACTTCAAATATGATCTTTTGAGGTTACCCCACATTATCAACTTGTGAGGTTCAATGGCCTTGAGTAGCATTTGGCTTGTGATTGTGAATTTGTTGGCTTGGACTTCAAATCTGATCTTTTGAGGTTAGGCCACATCATCAACTTGTGAGGTTCAATGGCCTTGAGTAGCATTTGGCTTGTGATTGTGAATTTGTTGGCTTAGACTTGAAATCTGATCTTTTGAGGTTAGGCCACATTATCAACTTGTGAGGTTCAATGGCCTTGAGTAGCATTTGGCTTGTGATTGTGAATTTGTTGGCTTAGACTTCACATATGATCTTTTGAGGTTAGGCCACATTATCAACTTGTGAGGTTCAATGGCCCTAAGTAGCATTTGGCTTGTGATTGGGAATTTGTTGGCTTGGACTTCAAATCTGATCTTTTGAGGTTAGGCCAGATTATCAACTTGTGAGGTTCAATGGCCTTCAGTAGCATATGGCTTGTGATTGTGAATTTGTTGGCTTAGACTTCAAATATGATCTTTTGAGGTTAGGCCACATTATCAACTTGTGAGGTTCAATGGCCCTAAGTAGCATTTGGCTTGTGATTGGGAATTTGTTCGCTTGGACTTCAAATCTGATCTTTTGAGGTTAGGCCAGATTATCAACTTGTGAGGTTCAATGGCCTTCAGTAGCATTTGGCTTGTGATTGTGAATTTGTTGGCTTAGACTTCAAATCTGATCTTTTGAGGTTAGGCCACATTATCAACTTGTGAGGTTCAATGGCCTTGAGTAGCATTTGGCTTGTGATTGTGAATTTGTTGGCTTAGACTTGAACTCTGATCTTTTGAGGTTAGGCCAGATTATCAACTTGTGAGGTTCAATGGCCTTGAGTAGCATTTGGCTTGTGATTGTGAATTTGTTGGCTTAGACTTCAACTCTGATCTTTTGAGGTTAGGCCAGATTATCAACTTGTGAGGTTCAATGGCCTTGAGTAGCATTTGGCTTGTGATTGTGAATTTGTTGGCTTAGACTTCAAATATGATCTTTTGAGGTTACCCCACATTATCAACTTGTGAGGTTCAATGGCCTTGAGTAGCATTTGGCTTGTGATTGTGAATTTGTTGGCTTGGACTTCAAATCTGATCTTTTGAGGTTAGGCCACATCATCAACTTGTGAGGTTCAATGGCCTTGAGTAGCATTTGGCTTGTGATTGTGAATTTGTTGGCTTAGACTTCAACTCTGATCTTTTGAGGTTAGGCCACATCATCAACTTGTGAGGTTCAATGGCCTTGAGTAGCATTTGGCTTGTGATTGTGAATTTGTTGGCTTAGACTTCACATATGATCTTTTGAGGTTAGGCCACATTATCAACTTGTGAGGTTCAATGGCCCTAAGTAGCATTTGGCTTGTGATTGGGAATTTGTTGGCTTGGACTTCAAATCTGATCTTTTGAGGTTAGGCCAGATTATCAACTTGTGAGGTTCAATGGCCTTCAGTAGCATTTGGCTTGTGATTGTGAATTTGTTGGCTTAGACTTCAAATCTGATCTTTTAAGGTTAGGCCACATTATCAACTTGTGAGGTTCAAAGGCCTTGAGTAGCATTTGGCTTGTGATTGTGAATTTGTTGGCTTAGACTTCAACTCTCATCTTTTGAGGTTAGGCCAGATTATCAACTTGTGAGGTTCAATGGCCTTGAGTAGCATTTGGCTTGTGATTGTGAATTTGTTGGCTTGGACTTCAACTCTGATCTTTTGAGGTTAGGCCAGATTATCAACTTGTGAGGTTCAATGGCCTTGAGTAGCATTTGGCTTGTGATTGTGAATTTGTTGGCTTAGACTTCAACTCTGATCTTTTGAGGTTAGGCCACATTATCAACTTGTGAGGTTCAGTGGCCTTAAGTAGCATTTGGCTTGTGATTGTGAATTTGTTGGCTTAGACTTCAAATATGATCTTTTGAGGTTAGGCCAGATTATCAACTTGTGAGGTTCAATGGCCTTGAGTAGCATTTGGCTTGTGATTGTGAATTTGTTGGCTTAGACTTCAAATCTGATCTTTTGAGGTTAGGCCACATTATCAACTTGTGAGGTTCAATGGCCTTGAGTAGCATTTGGCTTGTGATTGTGAATTTGTTGGCTTAGACTTGAACTCTGATCTTTTGAGGTTAGGCCAGATTATCAACTTGTGAGGTTCAATGGCCTTGAGTAGCATTTGGCTTGTGATTGTGAATTTGTTGGCTTAGACTTCAACTCTGATCTTTTGAGGTTAGGCCAGATTATCAACTTGTGAGGTTCAATGGCCTTGAGTAGCATTTGGCTTGTGATTGTGAATTTGTTGGCTTCGACTTCAAATCTGATCTTTTGAGGTTAGGCCACATCATCAACTTGTGAGGTTCAATGGCCTTGAGTAGCATTTGGCTTGTGATTGTGAATTTGTTGGCTTAGACTTCAAATATGATCTTTTGAGGTTAGGCCACATTATCAACTTGTGAGGTTCAATGGCCCTAAGTAGCATTTGGCTTGTGATTGGGAATTTGTTCGCTTGGACTTCAAATCTGATCTTTTGAGGTTAGGCCAGATTATCAACTTGTGAGGTTCAATGGCCTTCAGTAGCATTTGGCTTGTGATTGTGAATTTGTTGGCTTAGACTTCAAATCTGATCTTTTAAGGTTAGGCCACATTATCAACTTGTGAGGTTCAAAGGCCTTGAGTAGCATTTGGCTTGTGATTGTGAATTTGTTGGCTTAGACTTGAACTCTGATCTTTTGAGGTTAGGCCAGATTATCAACTTGTGAGGTTCAATGGCCTTGAGTAGCATTTGGCTTGTGATTGTGAATTTGTTGGCTTGGACTTCAACTCTGATCTTTTGAGGTTAGGCCAGATTATCAACTTGTGAGGTTCAATGGCCTTGAGTAGCATTTGGCTTGTGATTGTGAATTTGTTGGCTTAGACTTCAACTCTGATCTTTTGAGGTTAGGCCACATTATCAACTTGTGAGGTTCAGTGGCCTTAAGTAGCATTTGGCTTGTGATTGTGAATTTGTTGGCTTAGACTTCAAATATGATCTTTTGAGGTTAGGCCAGATTATCAACTTGTGAGGTTCAATGGCCTTGAGTAGCATTTGGCTTGTGATTGTGAATTTGTTGGCTTAGACTTCAAATATGATCTTTTGAGGTTAGGCCACATTATCAACTTGTGAGGTTCAATGGCCTTGAGTAGCATTTGGCTTGTGATTGTGAATTTGTTGGCTTAGACTTGAACTCTGATCTTTTGAGGTTAGGCCACATTATCAACTTGTGAGGTTCAATGGCCTTGAGTAGCATTTGGCTTGTGATTGTGAATTTGTTGGCTTAGACTTCAACTCTGATCTTTTGAGGTTAGGCCAGATTATCAACTTGTGAGGTTCAATGGCCTTGAGTAGCATTTGGCTTGTGATTGTGAATTTGTTGGCTTCGACTTCAAATCTGATCTTTTGAGGTTAGGCCACATCATCAACTTGTGAGGTTCAATGGCCTTGAGTAGCATTTGGCTTGTGATTGTGAATTTGTTGGCTTAGACTTCAAATATGATCTTTTGAGGTTAGGCCAGATTATCAACTTGTGAGGTTCAATGGCCCTAAGTAGCATTTGGCTTGTGATTGGGAATTTGTTCGCTTGGACTTCAAATCTGATCTTTTGAGGTTAGGCCAGATTATCAACTTGTGAGGTTCAATGGCCTTGAGTAGCATTTGGCTTGTGATTGTGAATTTGTTGGCTTAGACTTCAAATCTGATCTTTTAAGGTTAGGCCACATTATCAACTTGTGAGGTTCAAAGGCCTTGAGTAGCATTTGGCTTGTGATTGTGAATTTGTTGGCTTAGACTTGAACTCTGATCTTTTGAGGTTAGGCCAGATTATCAACTTGTGAGGTTCAATGGCCTTGAGTAGCATTTGGCTTGTGATTGTGAATTTGTTGGCTTAGACTTCAAATATGATCTTTTGAGGTTAGGCCACATTATCAACTTGTGAGGTTCAATGGCCTTGAGTAGCATTTGGCTTGTGATTGTGAATTTGTTGGCTTAGACTTGAACTCTGATCTTTTGAGGTTAGGCCAGATTATCAACTTGTGAGGTTCAATGGCCTTGAGTAGCATTTGGCTTGTGATTGTGAATTTGTTGGCTTAGACTTCAAATATGATCTTTTGAGGTTAGGCCACATTATCAACTTGTGAGGTTCAATGGCCTTGAGTAGCATTTGGCTTGTGATTGTGAATTTGTTGGCTTAGACTTCAACTCTGATCTTTTGAGGTTAGGCCACATTATCAACTTGTGAGGTTCAGTGGCCTTAAGTAGCATTTGGCTTGTGATTGTGAATTTGTTGGCTTAGACTTCAAATATGATCTTTTGAGGTTAGGCCAGATTATCAACTTGTGAGGTTCAATGGCCTTGAGTAGCATTTGGCTTGTGATTGTGAATTTGTTGGCTTAGACTTCAAATATGATCTTTTGAGGTTAGGCCACATTATCAACTTGTGAGGTTCAATGGCCTTGAGTAGCATTTGGCTTGTGATTGTGAATTTGTTGGCTTAGACTTGAACTCTGATCTTTTGAGGTTAGGCCAGATTATCAACTTGTGAGGTTCAATGGCCTTGAGTAGCATTTGGCTTGTGATTGTGAATTTGTTGGCTTAGACTTCAACTCTGATCTTTTGAGGTTAGGCCACATTATCAACTTGTGAGGTTCAGTGGCCTTCAGTAGCATTTGGCTTGTGATTGTGAATTTGTTGGCTTAGACTTCAAATATGATCTTTTGAGGTTAGGCCACATTATCAACTTGTGAGGTTCAATGGCCTTGAGTAGCATTTGGCTTGTGATTGTGAATTTGTTGGCTTAGACTTCAAATATGATCTTTTGAGGTTAGGCCAGATTATCAACTTGTGAGGTTCAATGGCCTTCAGTAGCATTTGGCTTGTGATTGTGAATTTGTTGGCTTAGACTTCAAATCTGATCTTTTGAGGTTAGGCCACATTATCAACTTGTGAGGTTCAGTGGCCTTGAGTAGCATTTGGCTTGTGATTGTGAATTTGTTGGCTTAGACTTCAAATATGATCTTTTGAGGTTAGGCCACATTATCAACTTGTGAGGTTCAATGGCCTTGAGTAGCATTTGGCTTGTGATTGTGAATTTGTTGGCTTAGACTTCAAATCTGATCTTTTGAGGTTAGGCCAGATTATCAACTTGTGAGGTTCAATGGCCTTGAGTAGCATTTGGCTTGTGATTGTGAATTTGCTGGCTTAGACTTCAACTCTGATCTTTTGAGGTTAGGCCAGATCATCAACTTGTGAGGTTCAATGGCCTTGAGTAGCATTTGGCTTGTGATTGTGAATTTGCTGGCTTAGACTTCAACTCTGATCTTTTGAGGTTAGGCCAGATCATCAACTTGTGAGGTTCAATGGCCTTGAGTAGCATTTGGCTTGTGATTGTGAATTTGTTGGCTTGGACTTCAAATCTGATCTTTTGAGGTTAGGCCAGATTATCAACTTGTGAGGTTCAAAGGCCTTGAGTAGCATTTGGCTTGTGATTGTGAATTTGTTGGCTTAGACTTGAACTCTGATCTTTTGAGGTTAGGCCAGATTATCAACTTGTGAGGTTCAATGGCCTTGAGTAGCATTTGGCTTGTGATTGTGAATTTGTTGGCTTAGACTTCAAATCTGATCTTTTGAGGTGACGCCAGATTATCAACTTGTGAGGTTCAATGGCCTTGAGTAGCATTTGGCTTGTGATTGTGAATTTGTTGGCTTAGACTTCAAATCTGATCTTTTGAGGTTAGGCCACATTATCAACTTGTGAGGTTCAATGGCCTTGAGTAGCATTTGGCTTGTGATTGTGAATTTGTTGGCTTAGACTTCAACTCTGATCTTTTGAGGTTAGGCCAGATTATCAACTTGTGAGGTTCAATGGCCTTGAGTAGCATTTGGCTTGTGATTGTGAATTTGTTGGCTTAGACTTCAAATATGATCTTTTGAGGTTAGGCCAGATTATCAACTTGTGAGGTTCAATGGTCTTCTGTAGCATTTGGCGTGTGATTGTGAATTTGTTGGCTTAGACTTCAAATCTGATCTTTTGAGGTTAGGCCAGATTATCAACTTGTGAGGTTCAATGGCCTTGAGTAGCATTTGGCTTGTGATTGTGAATTTGCTGGCTTAGACTTCAACTCTGATCTTTTGAGGTTAGGCCAGATTATCAACTTGTGAGGTTCAATGGCCTTGAGTAGCATTTGGCTTGTGATTGTGAATTTGTTGGCTTAGACTTCAAATCTGATCTTTTAAGGTTAGGCCACATTATCAACTTGTGAGGTTCAATGGCCTTGAGTAGCATTTGGCTTGTGATTGTGAATTTGTTGGCTTAGACTTCAACTCTGATCTTTTGAGGTTAGGCCAGATTATCAACTTGTGAGGTTCAGTGGCCTTGAGTAGCATTTGGCTTGTGATTGTGAATTTGTTGGCTTAGACTTCAAATCTGATATTTTGAGGTTAGGCCACATGATCAACTTGTGAGGTTCAATGGCCTTGAGTAGCATTTGGCTTGTGATTGTGAATTTGTTGGCTTACTCTTCAAATATGATCTTTTGAGGTTAGGCCAGATTATCAACTTGTGAGGTTCAATGGCCTTGAGTAGCATTTGGCTTGTGATTGTGAATTTGTTGGCTTAGACTTCAAATATGATCTTTTGAGGTTAGCCCAGATTATCAACTTGTGAGGTTCAATGGCCTTCAGTAGCATTTGGCTTGTGATTGTGAATTTGTTGGCTTAGACTTCAAATATGATCTTTTGAGGTTAGGCCACATTATCAACTTGTGAGGTTCAATGGCCTTGAGTAGCATTTGGCTTGTGATTGTGAATTTGTTGGCTTAGACTTCAACTCTGATCTTTTGAGGTTAGGCCACATTATCAACTTGTGAGGTTCAATGGCCTTGAGTAGCATTTGGCTTGTGATTGTGAATTTGTTGGCTTAGACTTCAAATATGATCTTTTGAGGTTAGGCCACATTATCAACTTGTGAGGTTCAATGGCCTTGAGTAGCATTTGGCTTGTGATTGTGAATTTGTTGGCTTAGACTTCAACTCTGATCTTTTGAGGTTAGGCCACATTATCAACTTGTGAGGTTCAATGGCCTTCAGTAGCATTTGGCTTGTGATGGTGAATTTGTTGGCTTAGACTTCAAATATGATCTTTTGAGGTTAGGCCAGATTATCAACTTGTGAGGTTCAGTGGCCTTGAGTAGCATTTGGCTTGTGATTGTGAATTTGTTGGCTTAGACTTCAAATCTGATCTTTTGAGGTTAGGCCACATTATCAACTTGTGAGGTTCAATGGCCTTGAGTAGCATTTGGCTTGTGATTGTGAATTTGTTGACTTAGACTTCAAATATAATCTTTTGAGGTTAGGCCAGATTATCAACTTGTGAGGTTCAATGGCCTTGAGTAGCATTTGGCTTGTGATTGTGAATTTGTTGGCTTAGACTTCAAATCTGATCTTTTGAGGTTAGGCCACATTATCAACTGGTGAGGTTCAGTGGCCTTCAGTAGCATTTGGCTTGTGATTGTGAATTTGTTGGCTTAGACTTCAAATCTGATCTTTTGAGGTTAGGCCAGATTATCAACTTGTGAGGTTCAATGGCCTTGAGTAGCATTTGGCTTGTGATTGTGAATTTGTTGGCTTAGACTTCAACTATGATCTTTTGAGGTTAGGCCAGATTATGAACTTGTGAGGTTCAATGGCCTTGAGTACGATTTGGCTTGTGATTGTGAATTTGTTGGCTTAGACTTCAAATATGATCTTTTGAGGTTAGGCCACATTATCAACTTGTGAGGTTCAATGGCCTTGAGTAGGATTTGGCTTGTGATTGTGAATTTGTTGGCTTAGACTTCAACTCTGATCTTTTGAGGTTAGGCCAGATTATCAACTTGTGAGGTTCAATGGCCTTCAGTAGCATTTGGCTTGTGATTGTGAATTTGTTGGCTTAGACTTCAAATCTGATCTTTTGAGGTTAGGCCACATTATCAACTTGTGAGGTTCAGTGGCCTTAAGTAGCATTTGGCTTGTGATTGTGAATTTGTTGGCTTAGACTTCAAATATGATCTTTTGAGGTTAGGCCAGATTATCAACTTGTGAGGTTCAGTGGCCTTGAGTAGCATTTGGCTTGTGATTGTGAATTTGTTGGCTTAGACTTCAAATCTGATCTTTTGAGGTTAGGCCAGATTATCAACTTGTGAGGTTCAATGGCCTTGAGTAGGATTTGGCTTGTGATTGTGAATTTGTTGGCTTAGACTTGAACTCTGATCTTTTGAGGTTAGGCCAGATTATCAACTTGTGAGGTTCAATGGCCTTGAGTAGGATTTGGCTTGTGATTGTGAATTTGTTGGCTTGGACTTCAACTCTGATCTTTTGAGGTTAGGCCAGATTATCAACTTGTGAGGTTCAATGGCCTTGAGTAGCATTTGGCTTGTGATTGTGAATTTGTTGGCTTAGACTTCAACTCTGATCTTTTGAGGTTAGGCCACATCATCAACTTGTGAGGTTCAATGGCCTTGAGTAGCATTTGGCTTGTGATTGTGAATTTGTTGGCTTAGACTTCAACTCTGATCTTTTGAGGTTAGGCCACATTATCAACTTGTGAGGTTCAGTGGACTTAAGTAGCATTTGGCTTGTGATTGTGAATTTGTTGGCTTAGACTTCAAATCTGATCTTTTGAGGTTAGGCCACATTATCAACTTGTGAGGTTCAATGGCCTTGAGTAGCATTTGGCTTGTGATTGTGAATTTGTTGGCTTAGACTTCACATATGATCTTTTGAGGTTAGGCCACATTATCAACTTGTGAGGTTCAATGGCCCTAAGTAGCATTTGGCTTGTGATTGTGAATTTGTTGGCTTGGACTTCAAATCTGATCTTTTGAGGTTAGGCCAGATTATCAACTTGTGAGGTTCAATGGCCTTCAGTAGCATTTGGCTTGTGATTGTGAATTTGTTGGCTTAGACTTCAAATCTGATCTTTTAAGGTTAGGCCACATTATCAACTTGTGAGGTTCAAAGGCCTTGAGTAGCATTTGGCTTGTGATTGTGAATTTGTTGGCTTAGACTTGAACTCTGATCTTTTGAGGTTAGGCCAGATTATCAACTTGTGAGGTTCAATGGCCTTGAGTAGCATTTGGCTTGTGATTGTGAATTTGTTGGCTTGGACTTCAACTCTGATCTTTTGAGGTTAGGCCAGGTTATCAACTTGTGAGGTTCAATGGCCTTGAGTAGCATTTGGCTTGTGATTGTGAATTTGTTGGCTTAGACTTCAAATCTGATCTTTTGAGGTTAGGCCACATTATCAACTTGTGAGGTTCAATGGCCTTGAGTAGCATTTGGCTTGTGATTGTGAATTTGTTGGCTTAGACTTGAACTCTGATCTTTTGAGGTTAGGCCAGATTATCAACTTGTGAGGTTCAATGGCCTTGAGTAGCATTTGGCTTGTGATTGTGAATTTGTTGGCTTAGACTTCAACTCTGATCTTTTGAGGTTAGGCCAGATTATCAACTTGTGAGGTTCAATGGCCTTCAGTAGCATTTGGCTTGTGATTGTGAATTTGTTGGCTTGGACTTCAAATCTGATCTTTTGAGGTTAGGCCACATCATCAACTTGTGAGGTTCAATGGCCTTGAGTAGCATTTGGCTTGTGATTGTGAATTTGTTGGCTTAGACTTCAAATCTGATCTTTTGAGGTTAGGCCACATTATCAACTTGTGAGGTTCAGTGGCCTTAAGTAGCATTTGGCTTGTGATTGTGAATTTGTTGGCTTAGACTTCAAATATGATCTTTTGAGGTTACCCCACATTATCAACTTGTGAGGTTCAATGGCCTTGAGTAGCATTTGGCTTGTGATTGTGAATTTGTTGGCTTGGACTTCAAATCTGATCTTTTGAGGTTAGGCCAGATCATCAACTTGTGAGGTTCAATGGCCTTGAGTAGCATTTGGCTTGTGATTGTGAATTTGTTGGCTTAGACTTCAACTCTGATCTTTTGAGGTTAGGCCAGATCATCAACTTGTGAAGTTCAATGGCCTTGAGTAGCATTTGGCTTGTGATTGTGAATTTGCTGGCTTAGACTTCAACTCTGATCTTTTGAGGTTAGGCCAGATCGTCAACTTGTGAGGTTCAATGGCCTTGAGTAGCATTTGGCTTGTGATTGTGAATTTGTTGGCTTAGACTTCAAATCTGATCTTTTGAGGTCACGCCAGATTCTCAACTTGTGAGGTTCAATGGCCTTGAGTAGCATTTGGCTTGTGATTGTGAATTTGTTGGCTTAGACTTCAAATCTGATCTTTTGAGGTTAGGCCACATTATCAACTTGTGAGGTTCAATGGCCTTGAGTAGCATTTGGCTTGTGATTGTGAATTTGTTGGCTTAGACTTCAACTCTGATCTTTTGAGGTTAGGCCACATTATCAACTTGTGAGGTTCAATGGCCTTGAGTAGGATTTGGCTTGTGATTGTGAATTTGTTGGCTTAGACTTCAAATATGATCTTTTGAGGTTAGGCCAGATTATCAACTTGTGAGGTTCAATGGTCTTCAGTAGCATTTGGCGTGTGATTGTGAATTTGTTGGCTTAGACTTCAAATCTGATCTTTTGGGGTTAGGCCAGATTATCAAGTTGTGAGGTTCAATGGCGTTGAGTAGCATTTGGCTTGTGATTGTGAATTTGCTGGCTTAGACTTCAACTCTGATCTTTTGAGGTTAGGCCAGATTATCAACTTGTGAGGTTCAATGGCCTTGAGTAGCATTTGGCTTGTGATTGTGAATTTGTTGGCTTAGACTTCAAATCTGATCTTTTAAGGTTAGGCCACATTATCAACTTGTGAGGTTCAATGGCCTTGAGTAGCATTTGGCTTGTGATTGTGAATTTGTTGGCTTAGACTTGAACTCTGATCTTTTGAGGTTAGGCCAGATTATAAACTTGTGAGGTTCAATGGCCTTGAGTAGCATTTGGCTTGTGATTGTGAATTTGTTGGCTTAGACTTCAAATATGATCTTTTGAGGTTAGGCCACATTATCAACTTGTGAGGTTCAATGGCCTTGAGTAGCATTTGGCTTGTGATTGTGAATTTGTTGGCTTAGACTTCAACTCTGATCTTTTGAGGTTAGGCCAGATTATCAACTTGTGAGGTTCAGTGGCGTTGAGTAGCATTTGGCTTGTGATTGTGAATTTGTTGGCTTAGACTTCAAATCTGATATTTTGAGGTTAAGCCACATTATCAACTTGTGAGGTTCAATGGCCTTGAGTAGCATTTGGCTTGTGATTGTGAATTTGTTGGCTTAGACTTGAACTCTGATCTTTTGAGGTTAGGCCAGATTATCAACTTGTGAGGTTCAATGGCCTTGAGTAGCATTTGGCTTGTGATTGTGAATTTGTTGGCTTAGACTTCAAATCTAATCTTTTGAGGTTAGGCCACATTATCAACTTGTGAGGTTCAATGGCCTTGAGTAGCATTTGGCTTGTGATTGTGAAGTTGTTGGCTTAGAATTGAACTCTGATCTTTTGAGGTTAGGCCAGATTATCAACTTGTGAGGTTCAATGGCCTTGAGTAGCATTTGGCTTGTGATTGTGAATTTGCTGGCTTAGACTTCAAATCTAATCTTTTGAGGTTAGGCCAGATTATCAACTTGTGAGGTCAATGGCCTTGAGTAGCATTTGGCTTGTGATTGTGAATTTGTTGGCTTTGACTTCAAATCTGATCTTTTGAGGTTAGGCTACATTATGAACTTGTGGGGTTCAATGGCCTTGAGTAGCATTTGGCTTGTGATTGTGAATTTGTTGGCTTAGACTTCAAATCTGATCTTTTGAGGTTAGGCCACATTATCAACTTGTGAGGTTCAGTGGCCTTAAGTAGCATTTGGCTTGTGATTGTGAATTTGTTGGCTTAGACTTGAAATCTGATCTTTTGAGGTTAGGCCAGATCATGAACTTGTGAGGTTCAATGGCCTTCAGTAGCATTTGGCTTGTGATTGTGAATTTGTTGGCTTGGACTTCAAATCTGATCTTTTGAGGTTAGGCCAGATTATCAACTTGTGAGGTTCAATGGCCTTGAGTAGCATTTGGCTTGTGATTGTGAATTTGCTGGCTTGGACTTCAACTCTGATCTTTTGAGGTTAGGCCACATTATCAACTTGTGAGGTTCAATGGCCTTGAGTAGCATTTGGCTTGTGATTGTGAATTTGTTGGCTTAGACTTCAAATCTGATCTTTTGAGGTTAGGCCACATTATCAACTTGTGAGGTTCAGTGGCCTTAAGTAGCATTTGGCTTGTGATTGTGAATTTGTTGGCTTGGACTTCAAATCTGATCTTTTGAGGTTAGGCCAGATTATCAACTTGTGAGGTTCAATGGCCTTGAGTAGCATTTGGCTTGTGATTGTGAATTTGTTGGCTTAGACTTCAAATATGATCTTTTGAGGTTAGGCCAGATTATCAACTTGTGAGGTTCAATGGCCTTGAGTAGCATTTGGCTTGTGATTGTGAATTTGTTGGCTTAGACTTCAACTCTGATCTTTTGAGGTTAGGCCACATTATCAACTTGTGAGGTTCAATGGCCTTGAGTAGCATTTGGCTTGTGATTGTGAATTTGTTGGCTTACACTTCAAATCTGATCTTTTGAGGTTAGGCCAGATTATCAACTTGTGAGGTTCAATGGCCTTGAGTAGCATTTGGCTTGTGATTGTGAATTTGCTGGCTTAGACTTGAACTCTGATCTTTTGAGGTTAGGCCAGATTATCAACTTGTGAGGTTCAATGGCCTTGAGTAGCATTTGGCTTGTGATTGTGAAGTTGTTGGCTTAGAATTGAACTCTGATCTTTTGAGGTTAGGCCAGATTATCAACTTGTGAGGTTCAATGGCCTTGAGTAGCATTTGGCTTGTGATTGTGAATTTGCTGGCTTAGACTTCAAATCTAATCTTTTGAGGTTAGGCCAGATTATCAACTTGTGAGGTCAATGGCCTTGAGTAGCATTTGGCTTGTGATTGTGAATTTGTTGGCTTTGACTTCAAATCTGATCTTTTGAGGTTAGGCCACATTATCAACTTGTGAGGTTCAATGGCCTTGAGTAGCATTTGGCTTGTGATTGTGAATTTGTTGGCTTAGACTTCAAATCTGATCTTTTGAGGTTTGGCCAGATTATCAACTTGTGACGTTCAATGGCCTTCAGTAGCATTTGGCTTGTGATTGTGAATTTGTTGGCTTAGACTTCAAATATGATCTTTTGAGGTTAGGCCAGATCATCAACTTGTGAGGTTCAATGGCCTTGAGTAGCATTTGGCTTGTGATTGTGAATTTGTTGGCTTAGACTTCAAATATGATCTTTTGAGGTTAGGCCAGATTATCAACTTGTGAGGTTCAATGGCCTTCAGTAGCATTTGGCTTGTGATTGTGAATTTGTTGGCTTAGACTTCAAATCTGATCTTTTGAGGTTAGGCCAGATTATCAACTTGTGAGGTTCAATGGCCTTGAGTAGCATTTGGCTTGTGATTGTGAATTTGTTGGCTTGGACTTCAACTCTGATCTTTTGAGGTTAGGCCACATTATCAACTTGTGAGGTTCAATGGCCTTGAGTAGCATTTGGCTTGTGATTGTGAATTTGTTGGCTTAGACTTCAAATCTGATCTTTTGAGGTTAGGCCACATTATCAACTTGTGAGGTTCAATGGCCTTGAGTAGCATTTGGCTTGTGATTGTGAATTTGTTGGCTTGGACTTCAACTCTGATCTTTTGAGGTTAGGCCAGATTATCAACTTGTGAGGTTCAATGGCCTTGAGTAGCATTTGGCTTGTGATTGTGAATTTGTTGGCTTAGACTTCAACTCTGATCTTTTGAGGTTAGGCCAGATCATCAACTTGTGAGGTTCAATGGCCTTGAGTAGCATTTGGCTTGTGATTGTGAATTTGTTGGCTTAGACTTCAAATCTGATCTTTTGAGGTTACGCCACATTATCAACTTGTGAGGTTCAGTGGCCTTCAGTAGCATTTGGCTTGTGATTGTGAATTTGTTGGCTTAGACTTCAAATATGATCTTTTGAGGTTAGGCCAGATTATCAACTTGTGAGGTTCAGTGGCCTTGAGTAGCATTTGGCTTGTGATTGTGAATTTGTTGGCTTGGACTTCAACTCTGATCTTTTGAGGTTAGGCCACATTATCAACTTGTGAGGTTCAATGGCCTTGAGTAGGATTTGGCTTGTGATTGTGAATTTGTTGGCTTAGACTTCAAATCTGATCTTTTGAGGTTAATAGGCCAGATTATCAACTTGTGAGGTTCAATGGCCTTGAGTAGCATTTGGCTTGTGATTGTGAATTTGTTGGCTTAGACTTCAAATCTGATCTTTTGAGGTTAGGCCACATTATCAACTTGTGAGGTTCAGTGGCCTTCAGTAGCATTTGGCTTGTGATTGTGAATTTGTTGGCTTAGACTTCAAATCTGATCTTTTGAGGTTAGGCCAGATTATCAACTTGTGAGGTTCAATGGCCTTGAGTAGCATTTGGCTTGTGATTGTGAATTAGTTGGCTTAGACTTCAAATCTGATCTCTTAAGGTTAGGCCAGATTATCAACTTGTGAGGTTCAATGGCCTTGAGTAGCATTTGGCTTGTGATTGTGAATTTGCTGGCTTAGACTTCAACTCTGATCTTTTGAGGTTAGGCCACATTATCAACTTGTGAGGTTCAATGGCCTTGAGTAGCATTTGGCTTGTGATTGTGAATTTGTTGGCTTAGACTTCAACTCTGATCTTTTGAGGTTAATAGGCCAGATTATCAACTTGTGAGGTTCAATGGCCTTGAGTAGCATGTGGCTTGTGATTGTGAATTTGCTGGCTTAGACTTCAACTCTGATCTTTTGAGGTTAGGCCAGATTATCAACTTGTGAGGTTCAATGGCCTTGAGTAGCATTTGGCTTGTGATTGTGAATTTGTTGGCTTAGACTTCAAATATGATCTTTTGAGGTTAGGCCAGATCATCAACTTGTGAGGTTCAATGGCCTTGAGTAGCATTTGGCTTGTGATTGTGAATTTGTTGGCTTAGACTTCAACTCTGATCTTTTGAGGTTAGGCCAGATCATCAACTTGTGAGGTTCAATGGCCTTGAGTAGCATTTGGCTTGTGATTGTGAATTTGTTGGCTTAGACTTCAAATCTGATCTTTTGAGGTTACGCCACATTATCAACTTGTGAGGTTCAATGGCCTTGAGTAGCATTTGGCTTGTGATTGTGAATTTGTTGGCTTAGACTTCAAATATGATCTTTTGAGGTTAGGCCAGATTATCAACTTGTGAGGTTCAATGGCCTTGAGTAGCATTTGGCTTGTGATTGTGAATTTGTTGGCTTAGACTTCAAATATGATCTTTTGAGGTTAGGCCAGATTATCAACTTGTGAGGTTCAATGGCCTTGAGTAGCATTTGGCTTGTGATTGTGAATTTGTTGGCTTAGACTTCAAATATGATCTTTTGAGGTTAGGCCAGATCATCAACTTGTGAGGTTCAATGGCCTTGAGTAGCATTTGGCTTGTGATTGTGAATTTGTTGGCTTAGACTTCAACTCTGATCTTTTGAGGTTAGGCCAGATCATCAACTTGTGAGGTTCAATGGCCTTGAGTAGCATTTGGCTTGTGATTGTGAATTTGTTGGCTTAGACTTCAACTCTGATCTTTTGAGGTTAGGCCACATTATCAACTTGTGAGGTTCAATGGCCTTGAGTAGCATTTGGCTTGTGATTGTGAATTTGTTGGCTTACACTTCAAATCTGATCTTTTGAGGTTAGGCCAGATTATCAACTTGTGAGGTTCAATGGCCTTGAGTAGCATTTGGCTTGGGATTGTGAATTTGTTGGCTTAGACTTCAAATCTGATCTTTTGAGGTTAGGCCACATTATCAACTTGTGAGGTTCAATGGCCTTGAGTAGCATTTGGCTTGTGATTGTGAATTTGCTGGCTTAGACTTCAAATCTGATCTTTTGAGGTTACCCCACATTATCAACTTGTGAGGTTCAATGGCCTTGAGTAGCATTTGGCTTGTGATTGTGAATTTGTTGGCTTAGACTTCAAATCTGATCTTGTAAGGTTAGGCCAGATTATCAACTTGTGATGTTCAATGGCCTTGAGTAACATTTGGCTTGTGATTGTGAATTTGTGGGCTTAGACTTCAAATCTGATCTTTTGAGGTTAGGCCACATTATCAACTTGTGAGGTTCAATGGCCTTGAGTAGCATTTGGCTTGTGATTGTGAATTTGTTGGCTTAGACTTCAAATCTGATCTTTTGAGGTTAGGCCAGATTATCAACTTGTGAGGTTCAATGGCCTTGAGTAGCATTTGGCTTGTGATTGTGAATTTGCTGGCTTAGACTTCAAATCTGATCTTTTGAGGTTACCCCACATTATCAACTTGTGAGGTTCAATGGCCTTGAGTAGCATTTGGCTTGTGATTGTGAATTTGTTGGCTTAGACTTCAAATCTGATCTTGTAAGGTTAGGCCAGATTATCAACTTGTGAGGTTCAATGGCCTTGAGTAGCATTTGGCTTGTGATTGTGAATTTGCTGGCTTAGACTTCAAATCTGATCTTTTGAGGTTAGGCCAGATTATCAACTTGTGAGGTTCAATGGCCTTGAGTAGCATTTGGCTTGTGATTGTGAATTTGTTGGCTTAGACTTCAAATCTGATCTTGTAAGGTTAGGCCAGATTATCAACTTGTGAGGTTCAATGGCCTTGAGTAGCATTTGGCTTGTGATTGTGAATTTGCTGGCTTAGACTTCAAATCTGATCTTTTGAGGTTAGGCCAGATTATCAACTTGTGAGGTTCAATGGCCTTGAGTAGCATTTGGCTTGTGATTGTGAATTTGTTGGTTTAGACTTCAACTCTGATCTTTTGAGGTTAGGCCACATTATCAACTTGTGAGGTTCAATGGCCTTGAGTAGCATTTGGCTTGTGATTGTGAATTTGTTGGTTTAGACTCCAACTCTGATCTTTTGAGGTTAGGCCAGATTATCAACTTGTGAGGTTCAGTGGCCTTGAGTAGCATTTGGCTTGTGATTGTGAATTTGTTGGCTTAGACTTCAAATATGATCTTTTGAGGTTAGGCCACATTATCAACTTGTGAGGTTCAATGGCCTTGAGTAGCATTTGGCTTGTGATTGTGAATTTGTTGACTTAGACTTCAAATATAATCTTTTGAGGTTAGGCCACATTATCAACTTGTGAGGTTCAATGGCCTTGAGTAGCATTTGGCTTGTGATTGTGAATTTGTTGACTTAGACTTCAAATATAATCTTTTGAGGTTAGGCCAGATTATCAACTTGTGAGGTTCAATGGCCTTCAGTAGCATTTGGCTTGTGATTGTGAATTTGTTGGCTTGGACTTCAACTCTGATCTTTTGAGGTTAGGCCAGATTATCAACTTGTGAGGTTCAATGGCCTGAAGTAGCATTTGGCTTGTGATTGTGAATTTGTTGGCTTAGACTTCAACTCTGATCTTTTGAGGTTAGGCCACATTATCAACTTGTGAGGTTCAATGGCCTTGAGTAGCATTTGGCTTGTGATTGTGAATTTGTTGGCTTAGACTTCACATATGATCTTTTGAGGTTAGGCCAGATTATCAACTTGTGAGGTTCAATGGCCTTCAGTAGCATTTGGCTTGTGATTGTGAATTTGTTGGCTTAGACTTCAACTCTGATATTTTGAGGTTAGGCCACATTATCAACTTCTGACGTTCAATAGCCTTGAGTAGCATTTGGCTTGTGATTGTGAATTTGCTGGCTTGGACTTCAACTCTGATCTTTTGAGGTTAGGCCAGATTATCAACTTGTGAGGTTCAATGGCCTTGAGTAGCATTTGGCTTGTGATTGTGAATTTGTTGGCTTAGACTTCAACTCTGATCTTTTGAGGTTAGGCCACATTATCAACTTGTGAGGTTCAATGGCCTTGAGTAGCATTTGGCTTGTGATTGTGAATTTGTTGGCTTGGACTCCAACTCTGATCTTTTGAGGTTAGGCCAGATTATCAACTTGTGAGGTTCAATGGCCTTGAGTAGCATTTGGCTTGTGATTGTGAATTTGCTGGCTTGGTCTTCAACTCTGATCTTTTGAGGTTAGGCCAGATTATCAACTTGTGAGGTTCAATGGCCTTAAGTAGCATTTGGCTTGTGATTGTGAATTTGTTGGCTTAGACTTCAAATCTGATCTTTTGAGGTTAGGCCAGATTATCAACTTGTGAGGTTCAGTGGCCTTGAGTAGCATTTGGCTTGTGATTGTGAATTTGTTGGCTTAGACTTCAAATATGATCTTTTGAGGTTAGGCCAGATTATCAACTTGTGAGGTTCAATGGCCTTGAGTAGCATTTGGCTTGTGATTGTGAATTTGCTGGCTTGGACTTCATCTCTGATCTTTTGAGGTTAGGCCAGATTATCAACTTGTGAGGTTCAATGGCCTTAAGTAGCATTTGGCTTGTGATTGTGAATTTGTTGGCTTAGACTTCAAATATGATCTTTTGAGGTTAGGCCACATTATCAACTTGTGAGGTTCAGTGGCCTTGAGTAGCATTTGGCTTGTGATTGTGAATTTGTTGGCTTAGACTTCAAATATGATCTTTTGAGGTTAGGCCACATTATCAACTTGTGAGGTTCAATGGCCTTGAGTAGCATTTGGCTTGTGATTGTGAATTTGTTGACTTAGACTTCAAATATAATCTTTTGAGGTTAGGCCAGATTATCAACTTGTGAGGTTCAATGGCCTTCAGTAGCATTTGGCTTGTGATTGTGAATTTGTTGGCTTGGACTTCAACTCTGATCTTTTGAGGTTAGGCCAGATTATCAACTTGTGAGGTTCAATGGCCTGAAGTAGCATTTGGCTTGTGATTGTGAATTTGTTGGCTTAGACTTCAACTCTGATCTTTTGAGGTTAGGCCACATTATCAACTTGTGAGGTTCAATGGCCTTGAGTAGCATTTGGCTTGTGATTGTGAATTTGTTGGCTTAGACTTCAAATATGATCTTTTGAGGTTAGGCCACATTATCAACTTGTGAGGTTCAATGGCCTTGAGTAGCATTTGGCTTGTGATTGTGAATTTGTTGGCTTAGACTTCAAATATGATCTTTTGAGGTTAGGCCAGATTATCAACTTGTGAGGTTCAATGGCCTTCAGTAGCATTTGGCTTGTGATTGTGAATTTGTTGGCTTAGACTTCAACTCTGATCTTTTGAGGTTAGGCCACATTATCAACTTGTGAGGTTCAATGGCCTTGAGTAGCATTTGGCTTGTGATTGTGAATTTGTTGGCTTACACTTCAAATCTGATCTTTTGAGGTTAGGCCAGATTATCAACTTGTGAGGTTCAATGGCCTTGAGTAGCATTTGGCTTGTGATTGTGAATTTGCTGGCTTAGACTTGAACTCTGATCTTTTGAGGTTAGGCCAGATTATCAACTTGTGAGGTTCAATGGCCTTGAGTAGCATTTGGCTTGTGATTGTGAATTTGCTGGCTTGGACTTCATCTCTGATCTTTTGAGGTTAGGCCAGATTATCAACTTGTGAGGTTCAATGGCCTTAAGTAGCATTTGGCTTGTGATTGTGAATTTGTTGGCTTAGACTTCAAATATGATCTTTTGAGGTTAGGCCACATTATCAACTTGTGAGGTTCAGTGGCCTTGAGTAGCATTTGGCTTGTGATTGTGAATTTGTTGGCTTAGACTTCAAATATGATCTTTTGAGGTTAGGCCACATTATCAACTTGTGAGGTTCAATGGCCTTGAGTAGCATTTGGCTTGTGATTGTGAATTTGTTGACTTAGACTTCAAATATAATCTTTTGAGGTTAGGCCAGATTATCAACTTGTGAGGTTCAATGGCCTTCAGTAGCATTTGGCTTGTGATTGTGAATTTGTTGGCTTGGACTTGAACTCTGATCTTTTGAGGTTAGGCCAGATTATCAACTTGTGAGGTTCAATGGCCTGAAGTAGCATTTGGCTTGTGATTGTGAATTTGTTGGCTTGGACTTCAACTCTGATCTTTTGAGGTTAGGCCAGATTATCAACTTGTGAGGTTCAATGGCCTGAAGTAGCATTTGGCTTGTGATTGTGAATTTGTTGGCTTAGACTTCAACTCTGATCTTTTGAGGTTAGGCCACATTATCAACTTGTGAGGTTCAATGGCCTTGAGTAGCATTTGGCTTGTGATTGTGAATTTGTTGGCTTACACTTCAAATCTGATCTTTTGAGGTTAGGCCAGATTATCAACTTGTGAGGTTCAATGGCCTTGAGTAGCATTTGGCTTGTGATTGTGAATTTGCTGGCTTAGACTTGAACTCTGATCTTTTGAGGTTAGGCCAGATTATCAACTTGTGAGGTTCAATGGCCTTGAGTAGCATTTGGCTTGTGATTGTGAATTTGCTGGCTTGGACTTCAACTCTGATCTTTTGAGGTTAGGCCAGATTATCAACTTGTGAGGTTCAATGGCCTTGAGTAGCATTTGGCTTGTGATTGTGAATTTGTTGGCTTAGACTTCACATATGATCTTTTGAGGTTACGCCACATTATCAACTTGTGAGGTTCAGTGGCCTTGAGTAGCATTTGGCTTGTGATTGTGAATTTGCTGGCTTAGACTTGAACTCTGATCTTTTGAGGTTAGGCCAGATTATCAACTTGTGAGGTTCAATGGCCTTGAGTAGCATTTGGCTTGTGATTGTGAATTTGCTGGCTTGGACTTCATCTCTGATCTTTTGAGGTTAGGCCACATTATCAACTTGTGAGGTTCAATGGCCTTAAGTAGCATTTGGCTTGTGATTGTGAATTTGTTGGCTTAGACTTCAAATATGATCTTTTGAGGTTAGGCCACATTATCAACTTGTGAGGTTCAATGGCCTTGAGTAGCATTTGGCTTGTGATTGTGAATTTGTTGACTTAGACTTCAAATATAATCTTTTGAGGTTAGGCCAGATTATCAACTTGTGAGGTTCAATGGCCTTCAGTAGCATTTGGCTTGTGATTGTGAATTTGTTGGCTTGGACTTGAACTCTGATCTTTTGAGGTTAGGCCAGATTATCAACTTGTGAGGTTCAATGGCCTGAAGTAGCATTTGGCTTGTGATTGTGAATTTGTTGGCTTGGACTTCAACTCTGATCTTTTGAGGTTAGGCCAGATTATCAACTTGTGAGGTTCAATGGCCTGAAGTAGCATTTGGCTTGTGATTGTGAATTTGTTGGCTTAGACTTCAACTCTGATCTTTTGAGGTTAGGCCACATTATCAACTTGTGAGGTTCAATGGCCTTGAGTAGCATTTGGCTTGTGATTGTGAATTTGTTGGCTTAGACTTCACATATGATCTTTTGAGGTTACGCCACATTATCAACTTGTGAGGTTCAATGGCCTTGAGTAGCATTTGGCTTGTGATTGTGAATTTGTTGGCTTAGACTTCAAATATGATCTTTTGAGGTTAGGCCAGATTATCAACTTGTGAGGTTCAATGGCCTTGAGTAGCATTTGGCTTGTGATTGTGAATTTGTTGGCTTAGACTTCAACTCTGATCTTTTGAGGTTAGGCCACATTATCAACTTGTGAGGTTCAATGGCCTTGAGTAGCATTTGGCTTGTGATTGTGAATTTGTTGGCTTACACTTCAAATCTGATCTTTTGAGGTTAGGCCAGATTATCAACTTGTGAGGTTCAATGGCCTTGAGTAGCATTTGGCTTGTGATTGTGAATTTGCTGGCTTAGACTTGAACTCTGATCTTTTGAGGTTAGGCCAGATTATCAACTTGTGAGGTTCAATGGCCTTGAGTAGCATTTGGCTTGTGATTGTGAATTTGCTGGCTTGGACTTCAACTCTGATCTTTTGAGGTTAGGCCAGATTATCAACTTGTGAGGTTCAATGGCCTTAAGTAGCATTTGGCTTGTGATTGTGAATTTGTTGGCTTAGACTTCAAATATGATCTTTTGAGGTTAGGCCAGATTATCAACTTGTGAGGTTCAATGGCCTTCAGTAGCATTTGGCTTGTGATTGTGAATTTGTTGGCTTAGACTTCAAATATGATCTTTTGAGGTTAGGCCACATTATCAACTTGTGAGGTTCAATGGCCTTGAGTAGCATTTGGCTTGTGATTGTGAATTTGTTGGCTTAGACTTCAAATATGATCTTTTGAGGTTAGGCCAGATTATCAACTTGTGAGGTTCAATGGCCTTCAGTAGCATTTGGCTTGTGATTGTGAATTTGTTGGCTTAGACTTCAACTCTGATCTTTTGAGGTTAGGCCACATTATCAACTTGTGAGGTTCAATGGCCTTGAGTAGCATTTGGCTTGTGATTGTGAATTTGTTGGCTTACACTTCAAATCTGATCTTTTGAGGTTAGGCCAGATTATCAACTTGTGAGGTTCAATGGCCTTGAGTAGCATTTGGCTTGTGATTGTGAATTTGCTGGCTTAGACTTCAAATATGATCTTTTGAGGTTAGGCCAGATTATCAACTTGTGAGGTTCAATGGCCTTCAGTAGCATTTGGCTTGTGATTGTGAATTTGTTGGCTTAGACTTCAACTCTGATCTTTTGAGGTTAGGCCACATTATCAACTTGTGAGGTTCAATGGCCTTGAGTAGCATTTGGCTTGTGATTGTGAATTTGTTGGCTTACACTTCAAATCTGATCTTTTGAGGTTAGGCCAGATTATCAACTTGTGAGGTTCAATGGCCTTGAGTAGCATTTGGCTTGTGATTGTGAATTTGCTGGCTTAGACTTGAACTCTGATCTTTTGAGGTTAGGCCAGATTATCAACTTGTGAGGTTCAATGGCCTTGAGTAGCATTTGGCTTGTGATTGTGAATTTGCTGGCTTGGACTTCAACTCTGATCTTTTGAGGTTAGGCCAGATTATCAACTTGTGAGGTTCAATGGCCTTAAGTAGCATTTGGCTTGTGATTGTGAATTTGTTGGCTTAGACTTCAAATCTGATCTTTTGAGGTTAGGCCACATTATCAACTTGTGAGGTTCAATGGCCTTGAGTAGCATTTGGCTTGTGATTATGAATTTGTTGGCTTAGACTTCAAATATGATCTTTTGAGGTTAGGCCACATTATCAACTTGTGAGGTTCAATGGCCTTGAGTAGCATTTGGCTTGTGATTGTGAATTTGTTGACTTAGACTTCAAATATAATCTTTTGAGGTTAGGCCAGATTATCAACTTGTGAGGTTCAATGGCCTTCAGTAGCATTTGGCTTGTGATTGTGAATTTGTTGGCTTGGACTTCAACTCTGATCTTTTGAGGTTAGGCCAGATTATCAACTTGTGAGGTTCAATGGCCTGAGGTAGCATTTGGCTTGTGATTGTGAATTTGTTGGCTTAGACTTCAACTCTGATCTTTTGAGGTTAGGCCACATTATCAACTTGTGAGGTTCAATGGCCTTGAGTAGCATTTGGCTTGTGATTGTGAATTTGTTGGCTTAGACTTCAAATCTGATCTTTTGAGGTTAGGGCAGATGTGGTACAATTTTTTGATTTTTGGTAGCATTAATGAAGTTTAAGTGTGAATAGTCACTTCTTGAACTCGAAAATATGAAACCTTGTGGTGTGAAATAGCTAATGTCTTGTGATATGTGAAACTAGGCCATGGGAAGGTTATGGCCCGGTTTGAAGAGACAAAGATGGTTATAACTACTTTTTGTAGGTTGAGAAAGAGGAGGAGGCCATTCATTAGGTGTGTGTCTTGTAGGCGAGAGGCCGAGAGCTTGTAAGGGATTATTATTGAACTTTCTGTCTTGTGTGTGGATCTTTTGGTGAATCTGATTTTTAAATCTTATTTTGCAATCACATGCGTGGGATGCGCATGCGTTGTTGTTGTTGTTGTTGTTGTTGTTGTTATATGTACAGTGGCTCCCAGAAGATTTTTTACTGGGGTCGTAGGCAATTGTCTAACTTCGGAGTCAAGCGTGAGTATCAGTTTGCTTGGGACTTAATCTGTTGTGAATCTCGAGTTTTAATGCTAAGCGGTAAACTGAAGTTATTTGATAATTGTGTCAGCTTTCCTATTATGTATATGTGGTTGTATATTTTCATGGCAAGACAATTTCTCGAGATGGCCATTACCTGTACTGACGAGTCTATCGTCTCAATTTGGGATCTGAGTGTGGTAATTTTGCAGGGGTTGATTACCTGAACGAATTGTCTATTTATATAAAGAGCAGGGAATTAAGTCGTATTATTAAATCGTGACGATAGATCCTTGAGAGTGATTGTGTTTACAGTTGACTATGGTCTGCAAGTATAATTGGTTGAGATCCTAGTGTTTGCAGTTCCCCTTAATTACCTGTCGCAATTCTCCAGCCTTCAGGTAGTGAATTGAGAGAAAATGCCTAAGTTCAATCTGAAGGATGGGTGATTTTCTTGTAGTCTTGTAGGTTAGTTGAATAATTTGTAACTCGCTACAGACTGTTGATGATCATTGTTTATAGGATTCTAGTTTGGGAGAGCAAGCATTACAGGAATTAACTTTAGGTACTGATGAAGCAGTAAAGTCAAAGGTCTGCGAATGCGAACTGAGGTCATAATATGTTATGATACGAATTAATTTCTTACCATCACTGTGATACAGTCGATCATGAGACTATGGTCGTTGAGTAATATAAGGAAAGTGTCTCTCCAGTTGAGAGTTGTGATTAATCTTGGAGCGATTCGTGGAATACATATGACTGGAAATACAGAAATATCTTAGTCTATCATTCCTTTGCTTGAGTACACGAAATGATTAAGAGACCCTAGGCTTTTTCTCCCTGCATTTATCTATATCTACATTGCCTCTAATATTGACTGCACACCATATCCATTGTCATCGACGTAGTTTTATTCTTTAAACCAATTTGTGCACAGCAAGTGGTATCCTTGTAATACGGACATGATTATGGAATCGTAGCATTGTATTACCGGGTCGAATTAAACCGAATAAAGAATAAGGCTATGGTCTTCTCAGTGCAAATGAAGAAACTGTTCAAGTCTATGGTGGAAGTCGAAAGGACAACTCGAAGAGTCCATTGTCTACGGAAGGTCAACCGACAGTGAAGAAGACGGAAGGACGTGCCGCTTACTATACTGGTAAGGTTGAATTCTTTAATAAAAGTTAAAAGGAACTAAGATTAAGTTGAACTTTCGTTTCCTTTAATCATTGGATTGTTCGCTTCGGTTTGTCATAAGGAATTAAACCGATTGTCTTGAGGATTGAATAGATGTAATTGGAACTTTAAATCAATGAAATGAGTTTACGAGTGGTGTGAGAATATGGTAACGCGCATAAGTGTCTTTGACCTATAGTCATGAGAAAAGAAGTTACGATTGCCTTGGCCAAGACCAGGTAAAGACTATGGTCGGACTGTACAACTTAAGATGAAAAGATTAATTAAGGAACTTTGATAACCCTGCAAGGGAGACTGCACCGCCTGTTTCAAGTTCAATTAAAAGAATTAATTAAATGACAGTTTATGGACGATATCAAAGGGCCCTCGACTTTGATAAGCAAGACTAAAATGGGTTACTTTTACAAATGACTATGGTCGATGGCGAGCCCTATGCTTTTGCACCGCACTTGGTCCAATTAAAATGAACTCACTGCCAGACCATTGACTGGGAATTTAGAGTGAGAAGAGAGATTGTCACCTTTGCATGCACTGCTATGGAGTGATCTTTTAGGTGTTTTTACCCCTGCCCGTAGACTAATTGATACACCTAAATGGAAATGCAGTGTTATAACCTTGTGTTTTACCTAACAAACCTTGTCTAAGACACCTAGATGATATAAGGATCACCTTTTAAGTCTTCCCTGATTGTTTCCCTGGGTTTGTTTGTAACCAAAAAGCTAACTACATTTTGGCGCCGCTGCCGGGGAAGGCTTCGGTCGATTTAAGTCTAGGTAGATAAGTCGGTTAGGAAATACTAATAGGCTTGAATTTTGGATAAGGAATCTTAATTAAGACTTTGGGAAATCTAGAAAAGTGAAGAAATACGTTGTCAACTATTTCTGAAACTTTACCACGATCCTAAAGTAATAATTGATATTCACAATTATCTCAAACCCCAAATGCCTGGAGTTAAGCAAATGTCTATTTTATGGATGAACCTAAGATATGGAAATCTAGAGGTCATCGAAATTCATTAAATTACCCTTTAAAATATACACCCTTTGGACTTTCTGAGAGTACCTTGGGAGAGTTAAATCTTGTCGGCTTCGAGGAAGCCGTTGAGAGAATTGTCAAGCGAGTCTGTAAGTGTCATCTTGAAACAACACATGACTCGTTATTTGAAAAGAAACAAATTGAGAGTGCTTGTCAAACAGAGTCCCGTCCCCAAATAGTGTGTCGGAATTGTAAAGGTCTAGGACACTACTCGAGGGATTGTGAAGTGAAAAAGTTGAAGTCTAAAACTAAAAGTGTAGAAAGGTGGAAGTCAAAAGTGTTAACCCGTACAATTGGGTTACAAGCTGACTTCTTATGAGTGAATTATCTTTGACACTAATGTGTCCATTACCAAAATGTGGCCATGGGAGCTTAACTCACAAGAGGTGAGCACCCTTGAGAGTGAGTTATACCAAGGACCCCATTTGTTTACGGCTTTATATCGTTTTTATAAAGCATCATTCTGGGGAGTTGGAATCCACATAGGACCAAACCACCCCATTTACCCAAAGGGATTTTTAGCCAACTTTCGTAACTTACCCCTTCACCTTCAAGAAAAGATATTGAATAAGATCTGGAATAAGGGTGAGGGTTTTAATGAAATCATTATTAACAAAGGATATCCTAGGTTGAGAGTTGACCTGAGATTTTTGTTTCTTATTTACAGCCAATATAAGGCCGACAACTTTCCAATCAACAAGTTTGGTTACGGTTGTTGGAACGGAGGGCTTTTCACTAGCAATGAAGCTCGCTTTTATTACGGACCTTTCGATCCTTGTTCAAGTGTCAACATACCCGATTTCTCCGATTCCTCACTTCAAGGCAAAAACTTTGTAAATTTTGCAAAATTGTTCTTGAATGGAAGAAGGCGGATTGGGTACAATAGGCAAAATAGGACGTAGGGTCTAGTTACGTATGATCACATGCAACTTCCATACTGGAAACTGCACATGAAAGATCACACGCACAAACAGCCTCAGTAAGAAAAGCAGCCAATGACAAGGCTAGAGAGGATCGTGCACGTGCTAGGGATTATCAGAAGAAGAAAGCTGAAAGAAGAAAGAGTTGGTTGAGGTCTGTCATTAAGTTGCAAAAAGAACAGTTTGACACTGAACCAAAGGTAGCGAGTCCAAACCCTATAGAAAATAAAAGTCAAGAGGAAACATTATCACCTCTTAAACCTCAACAACTTTATTTTGGTTCAACTTCAGATAGTTCCCAAGTAGTGACACCTCAACACCCTTTACTTCCTTCTTATTCAACACCTCCACCCTTACCAACCCCAATACTAATACAACCTTTTATACCACTACCTTTACCGTCACCAATACCTCCATTTATAATGGCTAATATACCTGGTGCCCCACGGATTCATAACATAGTACATATCCCTTATTTCCTCGGGAGACCAGGATCAGATCCTGATACTCATGTGGCAAAGTTTGAAATTACATGCCAGGCTAATGATGTCCCGGCTGCTAAATTTCAAGAAGTTTTTGCTGCGTCATTGCAAGAAGATGCCTTTGCATGGTATCAGAGACAACCCGCATTTGCTAACTGGAATGCATTGAAAACTGCATTCCTGGCTCACTTTAGACCCTTAGGCTTTGCCACGAGTCTAAAAGAGAAATTGCGAACTGTTAGAATGGGCATCAACGAGAGAGTTGATAACTATTATGGCAGGATGCAAGATATTTTGCAACGTATGGGAAATCACCAAATCCCAGATGATTTCCTTATGAGTATATTCATAGGTGGTTTATATCCCATGGAGTTGAGAACCTATGTCAAGGAGGGAGCCACCGCTACATATGCCCAAGCATATGCCAGAGCAAAAACTTGGGAGGAATGTAGATTGGAGAATGAATTGGTCCTTTATACCGATAACACTTATTCCAATAATCCAATTCCCTCACACTCGGGAACTTTTCCCATCAATGAGAATAACCAATATTATGTTACTGACGCACCATACGTGCGAAACCCAACTGCACAGTTGTATACACAACCTGCCATTAACAAGGCTCCTCAACAAGAACCCATGAGTGATAAATATGATAATGCCATATGGAATCTGACGAAACAGTTGTCAGAATTGTCAGTTAAGGTAGCCAACAACAGACCTAAGAGACCTCAACCCACAGAAGAGCGACATAACGTGTGGTGTCATAATTGTAAAGGTCAAGGACACCTTGCCAATGAGTGTCCTACCCCAAAGGGGTTTAGAACCAAGTGTATCTTTTGTGGTGGAAATCATGCAGTCCAAGAGTGTTGGAACCTTAAACAACAGAAGGTTGTTAATCAGGTCGATAGTAGTCAATCTCGTCCTTGGCAACAAGAACGGAATGGACCAGGACCTAACGCCAGTTATAATCCTAAAAGGAATTTTAACCGTCGTCCAGTACCCTTGAGTTTTCAGGGACGTCCCAATTGGAATCAACGAAATGATTCTTCCAATTGGAACGGACCTCCTCAATATAATCAAAACTATCAGAGGTTCGATTCAAACCCCGATGACTCGAGGAAATATCCTGTTTGTTATAGGTGTAAGGAACTCGGTCATTACGCCAACAACTGTCCAAACCCTAAGAAACCACAGGATTATGTTCCTTTGTGTGGCAACTGCAAGACAGCAGGACACCCCACAGATGAGTGTCCCCATCCTAAGAAGGATTACCCTCCTAATGAAAGAGATTGGAAAAAGGGAAAACGAGTGAGAATCCAAGATCCGGAGGATGAGGAAGAGGGTGCTCGAAATGTAAATCACATTCAGCATTTTTCTACCCCATCATCTAGGGCACAAAATGTCAATGTTGTAACAACACGGTCTAAAGGTCCACCTGAACCTTATCCCATTATTGATGAAAATAGCAGTGAGCCAAGTGCCGAGGAATTACGGGATAACATAAGAGGAGATGATCCAAGAAATAAGTTGATAATAGAACCCAACGCGATTCCAAAGTCTGATGTTATGCCTACGACCTTGCCAAGCATCGAATTGGTTCAACCAGTGCCTATATCTTTCCCAACACCGCCGGTTCCTCCAAAACCCTACACCATTTTGGAAAGGACACCTACGTCAGTTAACCCACAAAGTAGGCCCACGGAAGTCAAGTCTAAACCGATGCCCTATCAAATACCCCATGTGAGGAATTTAAAGTCTAGGTCAAGTTCAAAGCAACCTCGGACCATGGAACTAGCTAAGGGGTTGCAACAATATGATATTATGCAAGACTTGGATAACCTCCACCCTCATATCACTATGAGACAACTTTTGGCAATTGCGCCTCAATGTCGTACCACACTCGGTTCGGCAATGATCCGCAAGAGGGCCAAAGTTGTGGAAGTTAACGACGTAACCCTCAGTCAAGACCCCGGTGCACCTGCAGTGGATGTCATAATTGATGGAGTGATGGTAGCGGGATTTCAAGTCGATACCGGATCTAGTGTCAATCTTATGAGTATAGAGACAATGAAAGAATTAGGACTCACTAATATGGTTCCTACTTCAATCATTCTCAAAATGGCGGACCATACTCGTACTAAACCCTTAGGCCAATTACCCCAAGTACCAGTCCAAATCGCTGGCCGGGAATACAAAATTGATTTTGTTGTATTCCGAACCACTGATGCCATACAACCTATACCTGGAATATTAGGGAGACCTTGGTTAATTGTGGCAGAAGCCAAAGAAGATTGGGATAAAGGCACCCTAACATTAGGCAAAGGCAAAGATAAAATGGTCTTACCTTTGTTTCCTACCCGTTATCAAGGAGAAGCTCAGGATGAGGGAACTGAATTCACAACTGATGGATATGAGACCGAGTCAGATGATACTCCAATTCAGTCTATTCATAATGTGGGTAGACACCAGAGAGCCTATAATCCCGTAGGGATAGGAGAATATTTTATCTCTATGAAAGATGATGATTCTGATAATGCCATCTTAAGTTGGCAGAATTCTTGTCCAGTTAATAATGTTACCACGGTTGCTGAACCACAACCTCGGGATAAAACCTTATTAACACCCAACCCTAAGAAACGGTCTACCCCATTAAAAGAATTTGAGAGTAAATTACCATCTTTTGAGGAAGAATGGGAGGATGCCATGTTCTCTTATAATGCACCTATTAAGAGTTATGTGTCTAAAGATGTTTACAAAGAGATGAACCTAGGAACCGAGGAAGTTCCTAAGATCATTAAAGTTCACGAGAAATTATCCAAAACCGAATGGCAGTATTGGTATAATTTCTTCAAAAGGAATATTAAAGTCTTTGCGTGGACTTATAAGGATTTGAGAGGAGTCCCTCCTGAAGTATGTGAACATAAGATCGTACTTGAGGAAGGGACTACCCCAGTGAGACAAAGACAGTATCGGATGAATCCTAAATATTCCTTAATGGTCAAAGAAGAAATTGATAAACTTCTCGAGGCAGGGTTTATTTACAAAGTCCCTTATAGTGAGTGGGTGTCACCCATCGTTGTAGTACCTAAAAAGAATGGGAAATTAAGAATTTGTCAAGATTTCCGGAGACTCAATAGCGTCACCCGGAAGGACTATTTCCCTTTACCTTTTACCGACACCATGTTGGATGCAGTGGCGGGTTACAAACGCTACTCATTTATGGACGGATTTTCTGGGTATAACCAAATCCGAATCTTTGAATCACACCGTTGGTATACAACTTTTACCACAGATTGGGGTACCTTTGCTTACATTGTAATGCCATTTGGGTTATGCAATGCCCCTGCTACTTTCCAACGTGTCATGACTGAAGCCTTTCAGGAATATCTCCGTAAATTCATGGAAATTTTTTTGGATGATTTTGCTGTCTTTGGTGATGATAAAAACCACGCAGATTATCTCCAAAAATGTTTCGATAAATGCATGGAGTTTGGCATTTCAATTAATGCCGCAAAGTCAATCTTTCTAGTGCCTTTTGGAAGACTGGTAGGACACATTGTGTCTGAACAAGGCATAGCAACTGACCCTGATAAGATAGCAAACATTGTATCTTTGCCTATTCCTACTACTATTACGGAGGTCAAAGGATTCCTTGGTCACACTGGTTATTATAGAAGATTCATTTACCGGTATGCAACAATTGCAATGCCTTTGACAGAACTGCTTAAGAAAGGTGATGAAGCTCCAATTTGGACTTCAGCTTGTACACATGCCTTTAACACACTAAAGAGAAAACTAGTGTCAGCCCCAATACTTGTACCCCCTAATTGGGACAAAGAGTTCCATATATTTGTGGATGCATCCAATGTAGCAATTGGATCAGTCCTAAGTCAGAAAGATGAGAAAGGACATGACCATCCCATTTACTTTGCGAGTCGTCAGTTGGTACAAGCTGAGAGAAACTACACTGTCACTGAACGTGAGGCTTTAGGCATGATTTTCTCCGTCCAAAAATTCCGTCATTATCTCTTGGGAAACAAATTTGTATTCCACGTGGATCATGATGCATTGAAATATATGATCAACAAACCCCAACTGAGTGGAAGAATTGCAAGATGGGTATTACTTTTGCAAGAATTTAACTTCACAGTCGAAGTTAGACCGGGCAAGAGTCATGCCAACGCAGACCACCTTTCGAGATTAAAAGAAGACTCTGGATCAGAACCCATAGATGATTCGTTTCCAGACGTCCAATTATTTTATATTGATGTCATTCCTCACGAGTATGCAGAAATAATTGAATATTTACAAAGCCACAAATTCCCTCCGGACTTTACTGAAAAACAGAAACGGCGATTGATTTTCAAAGCCATGCCTTATACCATTATTGCTGACACCTTGTATAAGAAAGGGAAAGATGAGGTCTTACGTCGTTGTGTCACTAGTTCCGAGATTCCTTTAATTCTAAAAGAGTGTCACGATAACATGGCAGGAGGTCACTTTGCAGGAGATGTCACTGCTAGAAAGATATTGCAAAGTGGTTATTGGTGGCCCACTCTTTTCGCTGACTGCACCACATACACAAGACAATGTGATGTGTGTCAGAGGATTGGGAAACCAACAGATTCTTCCGCAATGCCACTTACACCTATCCTAGCCCTTGCACCATTTGAGAAGTGGGGGATTGATTTTGTTGGTCCCATTAACCCACCAAGTCGTCATGGGAGATATCAGTATATTTTAGTGGCCACAGATTACGTCACTAAGTGGGCGGAAGCTGAAGCCACTAGAAAAGATGATAAACATGTTGTAGCTAAGTTTTTAAGAGAGAAAATCTTATCACGTTATGGTTGTCCAAAGGAGTTGGTAAGTGATTGAGGGACACACTTTGTAAACGATGTCATTAAAGAACTCACCGAGAAGTATAAAATTAAACATCGTCTAACATCCCCATATCACCCACGAGCCAATGGACAAACCGAAAAGACCAATGGGATTTTGTGTAAGATAATTACTAAGACAGTCCAAAACTCTATGACTGATTGGGATAGCAAGTTGTTAGATGCATTATGGGCTTATCGAACAGCCTATAAAGTCACAACTAAGTTCACCCCTTTTCAATTAGTTTATGGTCAAGAAGCTATCCTACTTGTGGAGTTAGAATTACCTTCTTTACGCATTGCTGTTGATGCAAGATTGAGTGATGAGGAATCCCTACACGAGCGGATAGCAATGTTAGAAAGACTGGATGAGGTGAGGAATCAAGCCTATTTGAATATGGCAGCCATTCAGAAGTGGCGTAAGACTTACTATGATAGCAAAATGAAATCTAAAACACTCACCGCTGATGATTTGGTTTTGCTCTATGATAGTCGCTTTCAAAAATTTCCTGGTAAATTCAAACTCCACTGGATGGGACCATATCAAGTTAAAATTGCACATGACAATGGGTCATTTGACCTAGTAGATTTTGAGGGCAAACCTTTGCTCACACGCATTAATGGCTATCGTCTAAAAAAATATCATACGTAACTGAGGTCAGTTACTAGGATATAGTGAGAGGGAGTTTCTATTACAAGTAATGATTATATATTACAAATTATTTAATATTATTATATAATACAAATTATTTAATCACTTTAAGTTACGTGTAAAAGAGGCATTATCACTACATTTGTTAATTGGGGATATTTTTTAAGCATTTTGAGACGAGTTACAAATATAAGAATATGGATCAAATCACACATATCTTGGAGAATATTGTAAGATGCAAATACTTTGAAACGGGTGTTCATATCAAGAACCCAATTAAGAACTCATATCAAGATGGTTTAGGTAGGACAACCCAAACATTAGACCCATGTTGTTGTGGTCCATATATTAATTTAAGACAAGAGAAAGTCTCAAATTAACGAATATAGTGATCATTCTATCAAAATTGATATAGATTTACGTAACTAATTTGAATGATCGTAATAAGATATAAATATAATTACATACATCAATTATATATCAACTATATATATATCATAGATACCTTACAAATGAATCGTGAGAAAATCAGGAAGGGAATCGAATAAAAAGAAAAGAAAAGAAGTAGCTAATTAACCTCATGAGTATTAGTGCTTGACTTAAACGAAATAAAAATGGAAACCTTGTGGCCTAGCCAAAAAAACTATGGCCAGGCTAGTATAGGTTGGATGAAAAGACAGAAAGCTAACGGAATGTGAATAGACTAGAGGCTAAGTCTTCATCCGCCGTTACAGAAAACCAAGAAGTGGAATAGCTTAAGCCCATAGTCTGATGAAAGTAAGAGAATGCGTCAGAAGTAGAAGGTTGCAGAGCGTGGTGGCAGCGGAAGAGCAGCTGTTGCGATAGAAGCAGGTGAGTTACTGTTGTTATATATATTTTTATATATACTTTCTCTTATGTGCGTTTTCTGCATGGTTGTAAGAGACTCTGACCAGGCGGACATTTTGGGTAAATGAATGATTTCGGCAGCAAGAGTAAGGGAGTTGTTGTTATTAGGCTCTGCTCATTTTGACATAGATCTATACTTGTTGGGGTTATCAAAAGAGGTTGATCCAAAGATAAGGGAATGAAATATCTCAAGGCAATGGCCTACATAAAGCGGATACTGTCAGTTGAAGTTAAAGACTATGGCCAGATTAGAAGTTAGCAGAAAAGTTGAAGAAATTGAGCGCAGAAATGTGTCAAGAAAGGATTAGGGTCAGAGTGTGATTAACCTAATTTTTTCCAATTAGCTGTAAGGGACAAAAGACGGTGGGTCCCAGGCAACTATCTGGTTGAGGAAGAGGAGTGATATCAGGAGAGAATGTGGTCAGAATGGTGGCAGGTATTAACAAATGGGTTCTGGTGTTAGATTTTGGGGTCATCCTCTAGATACCCTAAGGGTATTGATATATGGACAAAGCTAGATGGTAACAGTGTTTGGGGAGGATTTTGAGCATATCCGGTAAAGATCCTAGTGTCTCCAAGTCCAACCGGTAAATGTTGACATCTTTCGGTTTTTCTTCATTAATTTGGGGTGTATTTTATAAATTCCTCTAAAATGATCGGTAAATTTCCTGAAGTCTTGGACTTCGACCGATTATTTTCAAACTCAACCGGTTCATTTGTAACTAGCGGCCGGCTCTCCCCATTCAAAGATGGTAAGACAATAGCCTAAGTAAAGCATATGCTTATTGGGAAATAACAGACTATTGCCTTGTTAAGAGCTTAAGAAGGGAGACTAGCTCAAAGATAGGGAGAGAAAACATCTGCAAGCCAAAGCTAAGTGAGTTATGAGGAGAGGGTTATAGGAGAAATGCTCCTCCAGAAAAAATACAAAATAAATAATATCTTGCAGACGTACAACAGAGAATGACAGAGAGATGTTAAGGGAGCTAAATATGTTGCAACACTTGTGAGACTGATAACTCAATTTTAGAAGCAATTGTTAAATCTTGGAGAGGGTAGAAATCTAGCCTGGAAATATCTCAGTGGGTTAATTGAGTCATCATAAGTCTGAGAAGAGAGACCTAAGATCTTTCATAGTTAAACTGTCAAGGAGAAAAATTAGGACCCTCACCAAGACAAATTGAGTCAACTGTGGAAAAAGAAGTGCAGGGGATAGCATGAGAGTTCTACTGATAGGTTTGGCTCATCCCTTGGGTGTTTCTCTTTGCAATAGATATTGTTGAGGCACAGATAAGTAATGAGGATGTATTAAGGCAATAGTCCAACTGAAACAAGGGTTTGAAAGAAATTGTCAGACTATGGCCAAGCATATTGCACTATGTATATAGTTGAGTAAATAAAGAAAGAAATGAGAGCTTAGGTGTGCTTAGAAATGAGAGGATATTCTGGGTGATCTTGTAGGTTTGAGAAAAAATGAGGCCCTGATTTGAGCTAGGATTGATGAGCAGAGAGTTATAAAGAAAAGAAAAGAAAAAAAATCCGTTGTAAGGGTTGGGAGCTGAAAAGTAGTGAACAATGCTTAAGAGTAATGCTCAATTAGAAGCTAAAATTAGTCGCTTAAAGGCAGGAGAGGAAACTTCTCTGAAAAGAGCCCCAGACTACAGTCAAGATTTATTTTTCTGAGATTTTTTATCTGCTCAAATTCTTGCTGCCATTAGAGAGAGATCCATAAGTTTAGAAGAAGAGAAATAAATGTAGTAAGCATGGAGTGCTGCAGAAAGAAGGGAGGGCCCTGAAATGAAGACTTTACAGGTTATGGCAAAGGCAGGGATGAAAGAACGTCAGATATTAGGCTCAGCAAAAAGAAAGTGATATTGTTGAGAGAAAACTGTGACAAAGTTGCCAGAGAGAAATGAAAAAGTCTTATAGATCCAAGTGCGGAAGTGATGAGTGGAAGAAAAAGATAGATTCCAAATTGGTTAAGTTAGTGACAACTTTAAGGCTAAAAGAGAGGGCCAGAGAATTTTCTTCCAGATAATGCTTAAAGTTGACAGTTGAAGAGGTTATGAGCCGAGTGAAAAAGGAGAAAGATATTATCGTAATTTAGTATATTGTTTAGAGCTCTGAAGTAGAACTTTGTAAAGAGAATGCAATAGCTAAGTGAATGGGAGGGAATGATTTCAAAGAGAAAAGATAGAAAGGAGGGATTCAGAGGTAAAAAGGTTCTCTGCTGTTCCCAAAACGAATCATTCAATGAGTACAACGGCCGGAGAAAGAGTAGTTAACAAGACCATTGTCTCCCCGAGGAAACTCCTTCCAAGATTATAGAGATATAGTTTCTTGATAAAGATTGAACAGAGGTTGTGGAAGCAGTTCTTTTTGAGTGCTGTAGATGAAAAAAAAAAATGCAACAATTAGAGTTAATTGACTACCAGGGGCCCTCAACTGAAGAAAAATGCTAGGAACTTAGTCTGTGAAGTGGGCCTTGTGCAGGGTAGCGAGTCTTGGGTAGAACAAAGCTCTTGACCTTTTCATAAAAGTTACAGCACTGATATTGGGATACAAATCCATTGTCTGAGAAAGCAACAGTGAGATACCATGGAAAATGGTGAGATAGCTAAGTCAAGTCAGGCCTTGAGCATCAGGCCGATAGTGTTGTCTCCTATTCCTGCGGCACTCCGGGCGTCCTGGAACATGGACAGTGAGAGACTGAGGAGAGCTGGAATATTCAATTATTTGTCTTGGATCCAAAATGTTACCAGAGTGGCTTATGTGGACAGAGTCGTTCAATTTGTCCAAACTTATTCTCGAGAGACTGAGACTGCCCTAGTCGATGGACGGACCATAGACTTCAGTAGCAAGATGATTGAAAGAATTTTAAGGTTACCAGCTGGGGGTCATTTAGTCGAAGAGATGCCGGGACTCACAAAGCATCAATATGAGTCTTGGTTCGAAGGGGAACTACCTTGCACCCCCAGGGGGTGTAAACTTGATGCTGCGAAACCACAATGGAAACAGTGGCTTAAGTTCATCAATGACTATTTCCTGTTTCGACCTCAGAAGGACACAATCCCTCAGAGAATGATAATGGCTGTAATGAAGACTTTGGATGGCGAGAGGGTGAACTGGGCTAGCATAGTGCAAGAAAGGATGCTGGAAGAGATTGAGGTTAAGCGAAAGATGAAGTTGATGGAGTTGTATTCAGCTTTCTACATCTCGGTACTTTGCGAAGAGTTACCTCCCCCAGCTGTGTTCTTGGGAGGACCATCATCTCCTCAATCAACTCCCAGTCCATCGTCCAGCCCTGAGAAACCAGATCAAGAAGTTGTGGAGAATCGAAGGCTGAGGCTTCGGGTGCAAAGTTTGCAGACAATGGTTGATGAGAAACAGGACCAATTAATTAAGAAAGGTGAAGCTCTGGTGGAATGCCAGACTAACAATGTGAAGAACCTGTGTGACCTTGCACAAGCTATGAAAGAACGAATGAGTAAAGAGGCCGAGATCGAGACCCTGAGAAAGATAATGGAAACTAGCAAGGCGCTCGGCGAAGAAAAAGAAAAAGAGAACCAGGCATTGAGGGAGCAAATGCAACATGGGGAGCAGGAGCGAGCGACCTTACAATCTTGCCAAGAGGAGTTAAAGAAAGTGCAGACGGAAAGTCACCAGTTGCGGGAAAAATTACAGCTGCAGAAAAAGGAGTTTGAGCTTCAACGGGAGCTCTTGACCAGGAAGGAGAAAGAGCATTCTCCGAAAACTCAAGTCCTTCTCGAGTCTAAAACTGTCCATCAGTCTAAAGCGTCCGTGGCCAGGTTGTGGGATTGGGAGTCCAGTGGTCCAGTTCCTCAAGATTTGTTTCGATTGTATGAATTACAGAGGGATTTATTCTTAGTTACTCATAAGTTGGTCAGAGAGGATTGGTTAGATCATAGGCAATTTTTGGAAGTTTGGGCAACTAGTTGCGAGGAGGGGATTGAAAACCTTTGTGCCGAAATCCTAGCTCGTAAACATCTTCAACTCTCAGATCCACATGCTGCTTTCATGGTCATCGGGGATATGGGGGCAAGGGTTTTGTTATATTATTCCTCTTTAGAACGTCAATGGGTGAGTCGTCAGTCATTGTCCTACCAATCTGATAAGCGTGTGGCTTCCTGGCAAGATTATAGCACACGAATTTCATCTCAGTTTTATGGCCAGACGCAGTCGGACCTGCATGAGTGGCAATTGGTGTTACAGAGCCTATACGGGCAACTCCAACATCCTGACTTTGTACCTAGTCTTCTTTCCAACAATGTGCAACGTTTGTCTATGGTCTCTAGCAAGGATTTAAGTGCCTCCCATTATCTGTTCCAACATGAGAGGACTAGTAATAGATTGGAGAGATATATTAAGGAAGCCTCTGCTGGGAAGAAACCGTTGTTAAATTTACACGGCCAAATTCAACTTGATCTGCCACCCCCTAGCTTCTCTGTACCCTCTATTTCTATCAGGTTACCATTAGTGGGCAGTCCCCTAACTTTGCAATATTTGGGGCAATACCATAAGATGTTTGACAGGCCTCAAGAAACGCCGGTTCCCACTTGGGAGGCTCTTTCATGGTTATTGGAGGACTATGGGTTGTCACGAAGTGAGGACATCCCGGCGGATATCCATTATCGCCGAATCTCTAGGCAATGGTCTTCCCATCCGCCACCAGCCGTGGCCACGCATCCCCACTTTTGCGCGTGTACTCGAAGACACAAATGGGACCCGCAAGCGACACTCCATAGTGTGGAGTACAATTGGCCTCTTATACCAGGGCCTAAGGCGACCGCAGCTCAATGTCAGGAAGCATATCGGAATTTTTTTGAGGAACATATTCAACATGTGGATCCAGTATGTTTCCGGGCTGCAGTGTTTTGTAACACTCTCGCCGACTGGTGTGGTCAATGGAACGTTACCATTGATGTCAATCAATTTTCGGAAAGCCGTCATGAATTTCTACTACTCTTGAAATTGCAATATCGTCCGACCCGATGGGTACGACTGGTGGAAGCCATGGCCATCACTCACTTTATTGCAGGTGCTCATAGGTGTCTGATCGATGAATTTCCGCACACCCGGGCGGGGCCATTCGAAAGATTCTTGCGATGGCAACGTCTTAATGCTCCAGAGATGGTGGAAGTAGATGATGATCTACGCCGTGCTATTGAGAAGATGGAGATTCGGGACAACAAAAGAGCAGCTAACATAACTTCGCACCCTCAACGTCCATTTCACCAACCATTTCGGAGACAAGGTTGCTGAGGCCAGCAACAATGTTAGTCGGGGGCTATGTGGTACAATTTTTTGATTTTTGGTAGCATTAATGAAGTTTAAGTGTGAATAGTCACTTCTTGAACTCGAAAATATGAAACCTTGTGGTGTGAAATAGCTAATGTCTTGTGATATGTGAAACTAGGCCATGGGAAGGTTATGGCCCGGTTTGAAGAGACAAAGATGGTTATAACTACTTTTTGTAGGTTGAGAAAGAGGAGGAGGCCATTCATTAGGTGTGTGTCTTGTAGGCGAGAGGCCGAGAGCTTGTAAGGGATTATTATTGAACTTTCTGTCTTGTGTGTGGATCTTTTGGTGAATCTGATTTTTAAATCTTATTTTGCAATCACATGCGTGGGATGCGCATGCGTTGTTGTTGTTGTTGTTGTTGTTATAAGTACAGTGGCTCCCAGAAGATTTTTTACTGGGGTCGTAGGCAATTGTCTAACTTCGGAGTCAAGCGTGAGTATCAGTTTGCTTGGGACTTAATCTGTTGTGAATCTCGAGTTTTAATGCTAAGCGGTAAACTGAAGTTATTTGATAATTGTGTCAGCTTTCCTATTATGTATATGTGGTTGTATATTTTCATGGCAAGACAATTTCTCGAGATGGCCATTACCTGTACTGACGAGTCTATCGTCTCAATTTGGGATCTGAGTGTGGTAATTTTGCAGGGGTTGATTACCTGAACGAATTGTCTATTTATATAAAGAGCAGGGAATTAAGTCGTATTATTAAATCGTGACGATAGATCCTTGAGAGTGATTGTGTTTACAGTTGACTATGGTCTGCAAGTATAATTGGTTGAGATCCTAGTGTTTGCAGTTCCCCTTAATTACCTGTCGCAATTCTCCAGCCTTCAGGTAGTGAATTGAGAGAAAATGCCTAAGTTCAATCTGAAGGATGGGTGATTTTCTTGTAGTCTTGTAGGTTAGTTGAATAATTTGTAACTCGCTACAGACTGTTGATGATCATTGTTTATAGGATTCTAGTTTGGGAGAGCAAGCATTACAGGAATTAACTTTAGGTACTGATGAAGCAGTAAAGTCAAAGGTCTGCGAATGCGAACTGAGGTCATAATATGTTATGATACGAATTAATTTCTTACCATCACTGTGATACAGTCGATCATGAGACTATGGTCGTTGAGTAATATAAGGAAAGTGTCTCTCCAGTTGAGAGTTGTGATTAATCTTGGAGCGATTCGTGGAATACATATGACTGGAAATACAGAAATATCTTAGTCTATCATTCCTTTGCTTGAGTACACGAAATGATTAAGAGACCCTAGGCTTTTTCTCCCTGCATTTATCTATATCTACATTGCCTCTAATATTGACTGCACACCATATCCATTGTCATCGACGTAGTTTTATTCTTTAAACCAATTTGTGCACAGCAAGTGGTATCCTTGTAATACGGACATGATTATGGAATCGTAGCATTGTATTACCGGGTCGAATTAAACCGAATAAAGAATAAGGCTATGGTCTTCTCAGTGCAAATGAAGAAACTGTTCAAGTCTATGGTGGAAGTCGAAAGGACAACTCGAAGAGTCCATTGTCTACGGAAGGTCAACCGACAGTGAAGAAGACGGAAGGACGTGCCGCTTACTATACTGGTAAGGTTGAATTCTTTAATAAAAGTTAAAAGGAACTAAGATTAAGTTGAACTTTCGTTTCCTTTAATCATTGGATTGTTCGCTTCGGTTTGTCATAAGGAATTAAACCGATTGTCTTGAGGATTGAATAGATGTAATTGGAACTTTAAATCAATGAAATGAGTTTACGAGTGGTGTGAGAATATGGTAACGCGCATAAGTGTCTTTGACCTATAGTCATGAGAAAAGAAGTTACGATTGCCTTTGGCCAAGACCAGGTAAAGACTATGGTCGGACTGTACAACTTAAGATGAAAAGATTAATTAAGGAACTTTGATAACCCTGCAAGGGAGACTGCACCGCCTGTTTCAAGTTCAATTAAAAGAATTAATTAAATGACAGTTTATGGACGATATCAAAGGGCCCTCGACTTTGATAAGCAAGACTAAAATGGGTTACTTTTACAAATGACTATGGTCGATGGCGAGCCCTATGCTTTTGCACCGCACTTGGTCCAATTAAAATGAACTCACTGCCAGACCATTGACTGGGAATTTAGAGTGAGAAGAGAGATTGTCACCTTTGCATGCACTGCTATGGAGTGATCTTTTAGGTGTTTTTACCCCTGCCCGTAGACTAATTGATACACCTAAATGGAAATGCAGTGTTATAACCTTGTGTTTTACCTAACAAACCTTGTCTAAGACACCTAGATGATATAAGGATCACCTTTTAAGTCTTCCCTGATTGTTTCCCTGGGTTTGTTTGTAACCAAAAAGCTAACTACACCAGATTATCAACTTGTGAGGTTCAATGGCCTTGAGTAGCATTTGGCTTGTGATTGTGAATTTGCTGGCTTGGACTTCAACTCTGATCTTTTGAGGTTAGGCCAGATTATCAACTTGTGAGGTTCAATGGCCTTGAGTAGCATTTGGCTTGTGATTGTGAATTTGTTGGCTTGGACTTCAACTCTGATCTTTTGAGGTTAGGCCGGATTATCAACTTGTGAGGTTCAATGGCCTTGAGTAGCATTTGGCTTGTGATTGTGAATTTGCTGGCTTGGACTTCAACTCTGATCTTTTGAGGTTAGGCCAGATCATCAACTTGTGAGGTTCAATGGCCTTGAGTAGCATTTGCCTTGTGATTGTGAATTTGTTGGCTTAGACTTCAAATCTGATCTTTTGAGGATACGCCACATTATCAACTTGTGAGGTTCAATGGCCTTGAGTAGCATTTGGCTTGTGATTGTGAATTTGTTGGCTTAGACTTCAAATATGATCTTTTGAGGTTAGGCCAGATTATCAACTTGTGAGGTTCAATGGCCTTGAGTAGCATTTGGCTTGTGATTGTGAATTTGTTGCCTTAGACTTCAAATCTGATCTTTTGAGGTTAGGCCAGATTATCAACTTGTGAGGTTCAATGGCCTTGAGTAGCATTTGGCTTGTGATTGTGAATATGCTGGCTTAGACTTGAACTCTGATCTTTTGAGGTTAGGCCAGATTATCAACTTGTGAGGTTCAATGGCCTTGAGTAGCATTTGGCTTGTGATTGTGAATTTGCTGGCTTGGACTTCAACTCTGATCTTTTGAGGTTAGGCCAGATTATCAACTTGTTTGGTTCAATGGCCTTCAGTAGCATTTGGCTTGTGATTGTGAATTTGTTGGCTTAGACATCAAATCTGATATTTTGAGGTTAGGCCAGATTATCAACTTGTGAGGTTCAATGGCCTTGAGTAGCATTTGGCTTGTGATTGTGAATTTGTTGGCTTAGACTTCAAATCAGATCTTTTGAGGTTAGGCCAGATTATCAACTTGTGAGGTTCAATGGCCTTGAGTAGCATTTGGCTTGTGATTGTGAATTTGTTGGCTTAGACTTCAACTCTGATATTTTGAGGTTAGGCCAGATTATCAACTTGTGAGGTTCAATGGCCTTGAGTAGCATTTGGCTTGTGATTGTAAATTTGTTGGCTTAGACTTCAACTCTGATATTTTGAGGTTAGGCCAGATTATCAACTTGTGAGGTTCAATGGCCTTGAGTAGCATTTGGCTTGTGATTGTGAATTTGCTGGCTTGGACTTCAACTCTGATCTTTTGAGGTTAGGCCAGATTATCAACTTGTGAGGTTCAATGGCCTTGAGTAGCATTTGGCTTGTGATTGTGAATTTGTTGGCTTAGACTTCAAATCTGATATTTTGAGGTTAGGCCAGATCATCAACTTGTGAGGTTCAATGGCCTTGAGTAGCATTTGGCTTGTGATTGTGAATTTGTTGGCTTGGACTTCAACTCTGATATTTTGAGGTTAGGCCAGATTATCAACTTGTGAGGTTCAATGGCCTTGAGTAGCATTTGGCTTGTGATTGTGAATTTGCTGGCTTGGACTTCAACTCTGATATTTTGAGGTTAGGCCAGATTATCAACTTGTGAGGTTCAATGGCCTTGAGTAGCATTTGGCTTGTGAGTGTGAATTTGCTGGCTTGGACTTTAACTCTGATCTTTTGAGGTTAGGCCAGATTATCAACTTGTGAGGTTCAATGGCCTTGAGTAGCATTTGGCTTGTGATTGTGAATTTGTTGGCTTAGACTTCAACTCTGATCTTTTGAGGTTAGGCCAGATTATCAACTTGTGAGGTTCAATGGCCTTGAGTAGCATTTGGCTTGTGATTGTGAATTTGTTGGCTTAGACTTCAAATATGATCTTTTGAGGTTAGGCCAGATTATCAACTTGTGAGGTTCAATGGCCTTGAGTAGCATTTGGCTTGTGATTGTGAATTTGTTGGCTTAGACTTCAAATCTGATATTTTGAGGTTAGGCCAGATCATCAACTTGTGAGGTTCAATGGCCTTGAGTAGCATTTGGCTTGTGATTGTGAATTTGTTGGCTTGGACTTCAACTCTGATATTTTGAGGTTAGGCCAGATTATCAACTTGTGAGGTTCAATGGCCTTGAGTAGCATTTGGCTTGTGATTGTGAATTTGCTGGCTTGGACTTCAACTCTGATATTTTGAGGTTAGGCCAGATTATCAACTTGTGAGGTTCAATGGCCTTGAGTAGCATTTGGCTTGTGATTGTGAATTTGCTGGCTTGGACTTTAACTCTGATCTTTTGAGGTTAGGCCAGATTATCAACTTGTGAGGTTCAATGGCCTTGAGTAGCATTTGGCTTGTGATTGTGAATTTGTTGGCTTAGACTTCAAATATGATCTTTTGAGGTTAGGCCAGATTATCAACTTGTGAGGTTCAATGGCCTTGAGTAGCATTTGGCTTGTGATTGTGAATTTGTTGGCTTAGACTTCAAATATGATCTTTTGAGGTTAGGCCAGATTATCAACTTGTGAGGTTCAATGGCCTTGAGTAGCATTTGGCTTGTGATTGTGAATTTGTTGGCTTAGACTTCAAATATGATCTTTTGAGGTTAGGCCAGATTATCAACTTGTGAGGTTCAATGGCCTTCAGTAGCATTTGGCTTGTGATTGTGAATTTGTTGGCTTAGACTTCAAATCTGATCTTTTGAGGTTAGGCCAGATTATCAACTTGTGAGGTTCAATGGCCTTGAGTAGCATTTGGCTTGTGATTGTGAATTTGCTGGCTTGGACTTCAACTCTGATATTTTGAGGTTAGGCCAGATTATCAACTTGTGAGGTTCAATGGCCTTGAGTAGCATTTGGCTTGTGATTGTGAATTTGTTGGCTTAGACTTCAAATATGATCTTTTGAGGTTAGGCCAGATTATCAACTTGTGAGGTTCAATGGCCTTGAGTAGCATTTGGCTTGTGATTGTGAATTTGCTGGCTTGGACTTCAACTCTGATCTTTTGAGGTTAGGCCAGATTATCAACTTGTGAGGTTCAATGGCCTTGAGTAGCATTTGGCTTGTGATTGTGAATTTGTTGGCTTAGACTTCAAATCTGATATTTTGAGGTTAGGCCAGATCATCAACTTGTGAGGTTCAATGGCCTTGAGTAGCATTTGGCTTGTGATTGTGAATTTGTTGGCTTGGACTTCAACTCTGATATTTTGAGGTTAGGCCAGATTATCAACTTGTGAGGTTCAATGGCCTTGAGTAGCATTTGGCTTGTGATTGTGAATTTGCTGGCTTGGACTTCAACTCTGATATTTTGAGGTTAGGCCAGATTATCAACTTGTGAGGTTCAATGGCCTTGAGTAGCATTTGGCTTGTGATTGTGAATTTGCTGGCTTGGACTTTAACTCTGATCTTTTGAGGTTAGGCCAGATTATCAACTTGTGAGGTTCAATGGCCTTGAGTAGCATTTGGCTTGTGATTGTGAATTTGTTGGCTTAGACTTCAACTCTGATATTTTGAGGTTAGGCCAGATTATCAACTTGTGAGGTTCAATGGCCTTGAGTAGCATTTGGCTTGTGATTGTGAATTTGTTGGCTTAGACTTCAAATATGATCTTTTGAGGTTAGGCCAGATTATCAACTTGTGAGGTTCAATGGCCTTGAGTAGCATTTGGCTTGTGATTGTGAATTTGTTGGCTTAGACTTCAAATCTGATATTTTGAGGTTAGGCCAGATTATCAACTTGTGAGGTTCAATGGCCTTGAGTAGCATTTGGCTTGTGATTGTGAATTTGTTGGCTTGGACTTCAACTCTGATATTTTGAGGTTAGGCCAGATTATCAACTTGTGAGGTTCAATGGCCTTGAGTAGCATTTGGCTTGTGATTGTGAATTTGCTGGCTTGGACTTCAACTCTGATATTTTGAGGTTAGGCCAGATTATCAACTTGTGAGGTTCAATGGCCTTGAGTAGCATTTGGCTTGTGATTGTGAATTTGCTGGCTTGGACTTTAACTCTGATCTTTTGAGGTTAGGCCAGATTATCAACTTGTGAGGTTCAATGGCCTTGAGTAGCATTTGGCTTGTGATTGTGAATTTGTTGGCTTAGACTTCAACTCTGATCTTTTGAGGTTAGGCCAGATTATCAACTTGTGAGGTTCAATGGCCTTGAGTAGCATTTGGCTTGTGATTGTGAATTTGTTGGCTTAGACTTCAAATATGATCTTTTGAGGTTAGGCCAGATTATCAACTTGTGAGGTTCAATGGCCTTCAGTAGCATTTGGCTTGTGATTGTGAATTTGTTGGCTTAGACTTCAAATCTGATCTTTTGAGGTTAGGCCAGATTATCAACTTGTGAGGTTCAATGGCCTTGAGTAGCATTTGGCTTGTGATTGTGAATTTGCTGGCTTGGACTTCAACTCTGATATTTTGAGGTTAGGCCAGATTATCAACTTGTGAGGTTCAATGGCCTTGAGTAGCATTTGGCTTGTGATTGTGAATTTGTTGGCTTAGACTTCAAATATGATCTTTTGAGGTTAGGCCAGATTATCAACTTGTGAGGTTCAATGGCCTTGAGTAGCATTTGGCTTGTGATTGTGAATTTGCTGGCTTGGACTTCAACTCTGATCTTTTGAGGTTAGGCCAGATTATCAACTTGTGAGGTTCAATGGCCTTGAGTAGCATTTGGTTGGTGATTGTGAATTTGTTGGCTTAGACTTCAAATATGATCTTTTGAGGTTAGGCCAGATTATCAACTTGTGAGGTTCAATGGCCTTGAGTAGCATTTGGCTTGTGATTGTGAATTTGTTGGCTTAGACTTCAACTCTGATCTTTTGAGGTTAGGCCAGATTATCAACTTGTGAGGTTCAATGGCCTTGAGTAGCATTTGGCTTGTGATTGTGAATTTGTTGGCTTAGACTTCAAATATGATCTTTTGAGGTTAGGCCAGATTATCAACTTGTGAGGTTCAATGGCCTTCAGTAGCATTTGGCTTGTGATTGTGAATTTGTTGGCTTAGACTTCAAATCTGATCTTTTGAGGTTAGGCCAGATTATCAACTTGTGAGGTTCAATGGCCTTGAGTAGCATTTGGCTTGTGATTGTGAATTTGCTGGCTTGGACTTCAACTCTGATATTTTGAGGTTAGGCCAGATTATCAACTTGTGAGGTTCAATGGCCTTGAGTAGCATTTGGCTTGTGATTGTGAATTTGTTGGCTTAGACTTCAAATATGATCTTTTGAGGTTAGGCCAGATTATCAACTTGTGAGGTTCAATGGCCTTGAGTAGCATTTGGCTTGTGATTGTGAATTTGCTGGCTTGGACTTCAACTCTGATCTTTTGAGGTTAGGCCAGATTATCAACTTGTGAGGTTCAATGGCCTTGAGTAGCATTTGGCTTGTGATTGTGAATTTGTTGGCTTAGACTTCAACTCTGATCTTTTGAGGTTAGGCCAGATTATCAACTTGTGAGGTTCAATGGCCTTGAGTAGCATTTGGCTTGTGATTGTGAATTTGCTGGCTTGGACTTTAACTCTGATCTTTTGAGGTTAGGCCAGATTATCAACTTGTGAGGTTCAATGGCCTTGAGTAGCATTTGGCTTGTGATTGTGAATTTGTTGGCTTCGACTTCAAATCTGATCTTTTGAGGTTAGGCCAGATCATCAACTTGTGAGGTTCAATGGCCTTGAGTAGCATTTGGCTTGTGATTGTGAATTTGTTGGCTTGGACTTCAACTCTGATATTTTGAGGTTAGGCCAGGTTATCAACTTGTGAGGTTCAATGGCCTTGAGTAGCATTTGGCTTGTGATTGTGAATTTGCTGGCTTAGACTTCAACTCTGATATTTTGAGGTTAGGCCAGATTATCAACTTGTGAGGTTCAATGGCCTTGAGTAGCATTTGGCTTGTGATTGTGAATTTGCTGGCTTGGACTTTAACCCTGATCTTTTGAGGTTAGGCCAGATTATCAACTTGTGAGGTTCAATGGCCTTGAGTAGCATTTGGCTTGTGATTGTGAATTTGTTGGCTTAGACTTCAACTCTGATCTTTTGAGGTTAGGCCAGATTATCAACTTGTGAGGTTCAATGGCCTTGAGTAGCATTTGGCTTGTGATTGTGAATTTGTTGGCTTAGACTTCAAATCTGATCTTTTGAGGTTAGGCCAGATTATGAACTTGTGAGGTTCAATGGCCTTGAGTAGCATTTGGCTTGTGATTGTGAATTTGCTGGCTTGGACTTTAACTCTGATCTTTTGAGGTTAGGCCAGATTATCAACTTGTGAGGTTCAATGGCCTTGAGTAGCATTTGGCTTGTGATTGTGAATTTGTTGGCTTAGACTTCAACTCTGATCTTTTGAGGTTAGGCCAGATTATCAACTTGTGAGGTTCAATGGCCTTGAGTAGCATTTGGCTTGTGATTGTGAATTTGTTGGCTTAGACTTCAAATATGATCTTTTGAGGTTAGGCCAGATTATCAGCTTGTGAGGTTCAATGGCCTTGAGTAGCATTTGGCTTGTGATTGTGAATTTGTTGGCTTAGACTTCAAATCTGATCTTTTGAGGTTAGGCCAGATTATCAACTTGTGAGGTTCAATGGCCTTGAGTAGCATTTGGCTTGTGATTGTGAATTTGCTGGCTTGGACTTCAACTCTGATATTTTGAGGTTAGGCCAGATTATCAACTTGTGAGGTTCAATGGCCTTGAGTAGCATTTGGCTTGTGATTGTGAATTTGTTGGCTTCGACTTCAAATCTGATCTTTTGAGGTTAGGCCAGATTATCAACTTGTGAGGTTCAATGGCCTTGAGTAGCATTTGGCTTGTGATTGTGAATTTGCTGGCTTAGACTTCAACTCTGATATTTTGAGGTTAGGCCAGATTATCAACTTGTGAGGTTCAATGGCCTTGAGTAGCATTTGGCTTGTGATTGTGAATTTGCTGGCTTGGACTTCAACTCTGATCTTTTGAGGTTAGGCCAGATTATCAACTTGTGAGGTTCAATGGCCTTGAGTAGCATTTGGTTGGTGATTGTGAATTTGCTGGCTTAGACTTCAAATCTGATCTTTTGAGGTTAGGCCAGATCATCAACTTGTGAGGTTCAATGGCCTTGAGTAGCATTTGGCTTGTGATTGTGAATTTGTTGGCTTGGACTTCAACTCTGATCTTTTGAGGTTAGGCCAGATTATCAACTTGTGAGGTTCAATGGCCTTGAGTAGCATTTGGCTTGTGATTGTGAATTTGCTGGCTTGGACTTCAACTCTGATATTGTGAGGTTAGGCCAGATTATCAACTTGTGAGGTTCAATGGCCTTGAGTAGCATTTGGCTTGTGATTGTGAATTTGCTGGCTTGGACTTCAACTCTGATCTTTTGAGGTTAGGCCAGATTATCAACTTGTGAGGTTCAATGGCCTTGAGTAGCATTTGGCTTGTGATTGTGAATTTGCTGGCTTGGACTTCAACTCTGATATTTTGAGGTTAGGCCACATTATCAACTTGTGAGGTTCAATGGCCTTGAGTAGCATTTGGCTTGTGATTGTGAATTTGTTGGCTAAGACTTCAAATCTGATCTTTTGAGGTTAGGCCAGATTATCAACTTGTGAGGTTCAATGGCCTTGAGTAGCATTTGGCTTGTGATTGTGAATTTGCTGGCTTGGACTTTAACTCTGATCTTTTGAGGTTAGGCCAGATTATCAACTTGTGAGGTTCAATGGCCTTGAGTAGCATTTGGCTTGTGATTGTGAATTTGTTGGCTTAGACTTCAACTCTGATCTTTTGAGGTTAGGCCAGATTATCAACTTGTGAGGTTCAATGGCCTTGAGTAGCATTTGGCTTGTGATTGTGAATTTGTTGGCTTAGACTTCAAATATGATCTTTTGAGGTTAGGCCACATTATCAACTTGTGAGGTTCAATGGCCTTCAGTAGCATTTGGCTTGTGATTGTGAATTTGTTGGCTTAGACTTCAAATCTGATCTTTTGAGGTTAGGCCAGATTATCAACTTGTGAGGTTCAATGGCCTTGAGTAGCATTTGGCTTGTGATTGTGAATTTGCTGGCTTGGACTTTAACTCTGATCTTTTGAGGTTAGGCCAGATTATCAACTTGTGAGGTTCAATGGCCTTGAGTAGCATTTGGCTTGTGATTGTGAATTTGCTGGCTTGGACTTTAACTCTGATCTTTTGAGGTTAGGCCAGATTATCAACTTGTGAGGTTCAATGGCCTTGAGTAGCATTTGGCTTGTGATTGTGAATTTGTTGGCTTAGACTTCAACTCTGATCTTTTGAGGTTAGGCCAGATTATCAACTTGTGAGGTTCAATGGCCTTGAGTAGCATTTGGCTTGTGATTGTGAATTTGTTGGCTTAGACTTCAAATATGATCTTTTGAGGTTAGGCCACATTATCAACTTGTGAGGTTCAATGGCCTTCAGTAGCATTTGGCTTGTGATTGTGAATTTGTTGGCTTAGACTTCAAATCTGATCTTTTGAGGTTAGGCCAGATTATCAACTTGTGAGGTTCAATGGCCTTGAGTAGCATTTGGCTTGTGATTGTGAATTTGCTGGCTTGGACTTTAACTCTGATCTTTTGAGGTTAGGCCAGATTATCAACTTGTGAGGTTCAATGGCCTTGAGTAGCATTTGGCTTGTGATTGTGAATTTGCTGGCTTGGACTTTAACTCTGATCTTTTGAGGTTAGGCCAGATTATCAACTTGTGAGGTTCAATGGCCTTGAGTAGCATTTGGCTTGTGATTGTGAATTTGTTGGCTTAGACTTCAACTCTGAGCTTTTGAGGTTAGGCCAGATTATCAACTTGTGAGGTTCAATGGCCTTGAGTAGCATTTGGCTTGTGATTGTGAATTTGTTGGCTTAGACTTCAAATATGATCTTTTGAGGTTAGGCCAGATTATCAACTTGTGAGGTTCAATGGCCTTCAGTAGCATTTGGCTTGTGATTGTGAATTTGTTGGCTTAGACTTCAAATATGATCTTTTGAGGTTAGGCCAGATTATCAACTTGTGAGGTTCAATGGCCTTGAGTAGCACTTGGCTTGTGATTGTGAATTTGCTGGCTTGGACTTCAACTCTGATATTTTGAGGTTAGGCCAGATTATCAACTTGTGAGGTTCAATGGCCTTGAGTAGCATTTGGCTTGTGATTGTGAATTTGTTGGCTTAGACTTCAAATCTGATCTTTTGAGGTTAGGCCACATTATCAACTTGTGAGGTTCAATGGCCTTGAGTAGCATTTGGCTTGTGATTGTGAATTTGCTCGCTTGGACTTTAACTCTGATCTTTTGAGGTTAGGCCAGATTATCAACTTGTGAGGTTCAATGGCCTTGAGTAGCATTTGGCTTGTGATTGTGAATTTGTTGGCTTAGACTTCAACTCTGATCTTTTGAGGTTAGGCCAGATTATCAACTTGTGAGGTTCAATGGCCTTGAGTAGCATTTGGCTTGTGATTGTGAATTTGTTGGCTTAGACTTCAAATATGATCTTTTGAGGTTAGGCCAGATTATCAACTTGTGAGGTTCAATGGCCTTCAGTAGCATTTGGCTTGTGATTGTGAATTTGTTGGCTTAGACTTCAAATCTGATCTTTTGAGGTTAGGCCAGATTATCAACTTGTGAGGTTCAATGGCCTTGAGTAGCATTTGGCTTGTGATTGTGAATTTGCTGGCTTGGACTTCAACTCTGATATTTTGAGGTTAGGCCAGATTATCAACTTGTGAGGTTCAATGGCCTTGAGTAGCATTTGGCTTGTGATTGTGAATTTGTTGGCTTAGACTTCAAATCTGATCTTTTGAGGTTAGGCCAGATTATCAACTTGTGAGGTTCAATGGCCTTGAGTAGCATTTGGCTTGTGATTGTGAATTTGCTGGCTTAGACTTCAACTCTGATATTTTGAGGTTAGGCCAGATTATCAACTTGTGAGGTTCAATGGCCTTGAGTAGCATTTGGCTTGTGATTGTGAATTTGCTGGCTTGGACTTCAACTCTGATCTTTTGAGGTTAGGCCAGATTATCAACTTGTGAGGTTCAATGGCCTTGAGTAGCATTTGGTTGGTGATTGTGAATTTGCTGGCTTAGACTTCAAATCTGATCTTTTGAGGTTAGGCCAGATCATCAACTTGTGAGGTTCAATGGCCTTGAGTAGCATTTGGCTTGTGATTGTGAATTTGTTGGCTTGGACTTCAACTCTGATCTTTTGAGGTTAGGCCAGATTATCAACTTGTGAGGTTCAATGGCCTTGAGTAGCATTTGGCTTGTGATTGTGAATTTGTTGGCTTAGACTTCAACTCTGATCTTTTGAGGTTAGGCCAGATTATCAACTTGTGAGGTTCAATGGCCTTGAGTAGCATTTGGCTTGTGATTGTGAATTTGTTGGCTTAGACTTCAAATATGATCTTTTGAGGTTAGGCCAGATTATCAACTTGTGAGGTTCAATGGCCTTCAGTAGCATTTGGCTTGTGATTGTGAATTTGTTGGCTTAGACTTCAAATTTGATCTTTTGAGGTTAGGCCAGATTATCAACTTGTGAGGTTCAATGGCCTTGAGTAGCATTTGGCTTGTGATTGTGAATTTGCTGGCTTGGACTTCAACTCTGATATTTTGAGGTTAGGCCAGATTATCAACTTGTGAGGTTCAATGGCCTTGAGTAGCATTTGGCTTGTGATTGTGAATTTATTGGCTTAGACTTCAAATCTGATCTTTTGAGGTTAGGCCAGATTATCAACTTGTGAGGTTCAATGGCCTTGACTAGCATTTGGCTTGTGATTGTGAATTTGCTGGCTTGGACTTCAACTCTGATCTTTTGAGGTTAGGCCAGATTATCAACTTGTGAGGTTCAATGGCCTTGAGTAGCATTTGGCTTGTGATTGTGAATTTGTTGGCTTAGACTTCAACTCTGATCTTTTGAGGTTAGGCCAGATTATCAACTTGTGAGGTTCAATGGCCTTGAGTAGCATTTGGCTTGTGATTGTGAATTTGCTGGCTTAGACTTCAACTCTAATATTTTGAGGTTAGGCCAGATTATCAACTTGTGAGGTTCAATGGCCTTGAGTAGCATTTGGCTTGTGATTGTGAATTTGTTGGCTTAGACTTCAAATATGATCTTTTGAGGTTAGGCCAGATTATCAACTTGTGAGGTTCAATGGCCTTGAGTAGCATTTGGCTTGTGATTGTGAATTTGCTGGCTTGGACTTCAACTCTGATCTTTTGAGGTTAGGCCAGATTATCAACTTGTGAGGTTCAATGGCCTTGAGTAGCATTTGGCTTGTGATTGTGAATTTGTTGGCTTAGACTTCAACTCTGATCTTTTGAGGTTAGGCCAGATTATCAACTTGTGAGGTTCAATGGCCTTGAGTAGCATTTGGCTTGTGATTGTGAATTTGTTGGCTTAGACTTCAACTCTGATCTTTTGAGGTTAGGCCAGATTATCAACTTGTGAGGTTCAATGGCCTTGAGTAGCATTTGGCTTGTGATTGTGAATTTGTTGGCTTAGACTTCAAATATGATCTTTTGAGGTTAGGCCAGATTATCAACTTGTGAGGTTCAATGGCCTTCAGTAGCATTTGGCTTGTGATTGTGAATTTGTTGGCTTAGACTTCAAATCTGATCTTTTGAGGTTAGGCCAGATTATCAACTTGTGAGGTTCAATGGCCTTGAGTAGCATTTGGCTTGTGATTGTGAATTTGCTGGCTTGGACTTCAACTCTGATATTTTGAGGTTAGGCCAGATTATCAACTTGTGAGGTTCAATGGCCTTGAGTAGCATTTGGCTTGTGATTGTGAATTTATTGGCTTAGACTTCAAATCTGATCTTTTGAGGTTAGGCCAGATTATCAACTTGTGAGGTTCAATGGCCTTGAGTAGCATTTGGCTTGTGATTGTGAATTTGCTGGCTTGGACTTCAACTCTGATCTTTTGAGGTAAGGCCAGATTATCAACTTGTGAGGTTCAATGGCCTTGAGTAGCATTTGGCTTGTGATTGTGAATTTGTTGGCTTAGACTTCAACTCTGATCTTTTGAGGTTAGGCCAGATTATCAACTTGTGAGGTTCAATGGCCTTGAGTAGCATTTGGCTTGTGATTGTGAATTTGTTGGCTTAGACTTCAAATATGATCTTTTGAGGTTAGGCCAGATTATCAACTTGTGAGGTTCAATGGCCTTGAGTAGCATTTGGCTTGTGATTGTGAATTTGTTGGCTTAGACTTCAAATCTGATCTTTTGAGGTTAGGCCAGATTATCAACTTGTGAGGTTCAATGGCCTTGAGTAGCACTTGGCTTGTGATTGTGAATTTGCTGGCTTGGACTTCAACTCTGATATTTTGAGGTTAGGCCAGATTATCAACTTGTGAGGTTCAATGGCCTTGAGTAGCATTTGGCTTGTGATTGTGAATTTGTTGGCTTAGACTTCAAATCTGATCTTTTGAGGTTAGGCCAGATTATCAACTTGTGAGGTTCAATGGCCTTGAGTAGCATTTGGCTTGTGATTGTGAATTTGCTGGCTTGGACTTTAACTCTGATCTTTTGAGGTTAGGCCAGATTATCAACTTGTGAGGTTCAATGGCCTTGAGTAGCATTTGGCTTGTGATTGTGAATTTGTTGGCTTAGACTTCAACTCTGATCTTTTGAGGTTAGGCCAGATTATCAACTTGTGAGGTTCAATGGCCTTGAGTAGCATTTGGCTTGTGATTGTGAATTTGTTGGCTTAGACTTCAAATATGATCTTTTGAGGTTAGGCCAGATTATCAACTTGTGAGGTTCAATGGCCTTGAGTAGCATTTGGCTTGTGATTGTGAATTTGTTGGCTTAGACTTCAAATCTGATCTTTTGAGGTTAGGCCAGATTATCAACTGGTGAGGTTCAATGGCCTTGAGTAGCATTTGGCTTGTGATTGTGAATTTGCTGGCTTGGACTTCAACTCTGATATTTTGAGGTTAGGCCAGATTATCAACTTGTGAGGTTCAATGGCCTTGAGTAGCATTTGGCTTGTGATTGTGAATTTGTTGGCTTAGACTTCAAATCTGATCTTTTGAGGTTAGGCCAGATTATCAACTTGTGAGGTTCAATGGCCTTGAGTAGCATTTGGCTTGTGATTGTGAATTTGCTGGCTTAGACTTCAACTCTGATATTTTGAGGTTAGGCCAGATTATCAACTTGTGAGGTTCAATGGCCTTGAGTAGCATTTGGCTTGTGATTGTGAATTTGTTGGCTTGGACTTCAACTCTGATCTTTTGAGGTTAGGCCAGATTATCAACTTGTGAGGTTCAATGGCCTTGAGTAGCATTTGGTTGGTGATTGTGAATTTGCTGGCTTAGACTTCAGATCTGATCTTTTGAGGTTAGGCCAGATCATCAACTTGTGAGGTTCAATGGCCTTGAGTAGCATTTGGCTTGTGATTGTGAATTTGTTGGCTTGGACTTCAACTCTGATCTTTTGAGGTTAGGCCAGATTATCAACTTGTCAGGTTCAATGGCCTTGAGTAGCATTTGGCTTGTGATCGTGAATTTGCTGGCTTGGACTTCAACTCTGATATTTTGAGGTTAGGCCAGATTATCAACTTGTGAGGTTCAATGGCCTTGACTAGCATTTGGCTTGTGATTGTGAATTTGCTGGCTTGGACTTCAACTCTGATATTTTGAGGTTAGGCCAGATTATCAACTTGTGAGGTTCAATGGCCTTCAGTAGCATTTGGCTTGTGATTGTGAATTTGCTGGCTTAGACTTCAAATCTGATCTTTTGAGGTTAGGCCACATTATCAACTTGTGAGGTTCAATGGCCTTGAGTAGCATTTGGCTTGTGATTGTGAATTTGTTGGCTTAGACTTCAAATCTGATCTTTTGAGGTTAGGCCAGATTATCAACTTGTGAGGTTCAATGGCCTTGAGTAGCATTTGGCTTGTGATTGTGAATTTGCTGGCTTGGACTTTAACTCTGATCTTTTGAGGTTAGGCCAGATTATCAACTTGTGAGGTTCAATGGCCTTGAGTAGCATTTGGCATGTGATTGTGAATTTGTTGGCTTAGACTTCAACTCTGATCTTTTGAGGTTAGGCCAGATTATCAACTTGTGAGGTTCAATGGCCTTGAGTAGCATTTGGCTTGTGATTGTGAATTTGTTGGCTTAGACTTCAAATATGATCTTTTGAGGTTAGGCCAGATTATCAACTTGTGAGGTTCAATGGCCTTGAGTAGCATTTGGCTTGTGATTGTGAATTTGTTGGCTTAGACTTCAAATATGATCTTTTGAGGTTAGGCCAGATTATCAACTTGTGAGGTTCAATGGCCTTGAGTAGCATTTGGCTTGTGATTGTGAATTTGTTGGCTTAGACTTCAACTCTGATCTTTTGAGGTTAGGCCAGATTATCAACTTGTGAGGTTCAATGGCCTTGAGTAGCATTTGGCTTGTGATTGTGAATTTGTTGGCTTAGACTTCAAATATGATCTTTTGAGGTTAGGCCAGATTATCAACTTGTGAGGTTCAATGGCCTTGAGTAGCATTTGGCTTGTGATTGTGAATTTGTTGGCTTAGACTTCAAATCTGATCTTTTGAGGTTAGGCCAGATTATCAACTTGTGAGGTTCAATGGCCTTGAGTAGCATTTGGCTTGTGATTGTGAATTTGCTGGCTTGGACTTCAACTCTGATATTTTGAGGTTAGGCCAGATTATCAACTTGTGAGGTTCAATGGCCTTGAGTAGCATTTGGCTTGTGATTGTGAATTTGTTGGCTTAGACTTCAAATCTGATCTTTTGAGGTTAGGCCAGATTATCAACTTGTGAGGTTCAATGGCCTTGAGTAGCATTTGGCTTGTGATTGTGAATTTGCTGGCTTAGACTTCAACTCTGATATTTTGAGGTTAGGCCAGATTATCAACTTGTGAGGTTCAATGGCCTTGAGTAGCATTTGGCTTGTGATTGTGAATTTGTTGGCTTGGACTTCAACTCTGATCTTTTGAGGTTAGGCCAGATTATCAACTTGTGAGGTTCAATGGCCTTGTGTAGCATTTGGTTGGTGATTGTGAATTTGCTGGCTTAGACTTCAAATCTGATCTTTTGAGGTTAGGCCAGATCATCAACTTGTGAGGTTCAATGGCCTTCAGTAGCATTTGGCTTGTGATTGTGAATTTGTTGGCTTGGACTTCAACTCTGATCTTTTGAGGTTAGGCCAGATTATCAACTTGTGAGGTTCAATGGCCTTGAGTAGCATTTGGCTTGTGATTGTGAATTTGCTGGCTTGGACTTCAACTCTGATATTTTGAGGTTAGGCCAGATTATCAACTTGTGAGGTTCAATGGCCTTGAGTAGCATTTGGCTTGTGATTGTGAATTTGCTGGCTTGGACTTCAACTCTGATATTTTGAGGTTAGGCCAGATTATCAACTTGTGAGGTTCAATGGCCTTGAGTAGCATTTGGCTTTTGATTGTGAATTTGCTGGCTTGGACTTCAACTCTGATATTTTGAGGTTAGGCCACATTATCAACTTGTGAGGTTCAATGGCCTTGAGTAGCATTTGGCTTGTGATTGTGAATTTGCTGGCTTGGACTTCAACTCTGATCTTTTGAGGTTAGGCCAGATTATCAACTTGTGAGGTTCAATGGCCTTGAGTAGCATTTGGCTTTTGATTGTGAATTTGCTGGCTTGGACTTCAACTCTGATATTTTGAGGTTAGGCCACATTATCAACTTGTGAGGTTCAATGGCCTTGAGTAGCATTTGGCTTGTGATTGTGAATTTGTTGGCTTAGACTTCAAATCTGATCTTTTGAGGTTAGGCCAGATTATCAACTTGTGAGGTTCAATGGCCTTGAGTAGCATTTGGCTTGTGATTGTGAATTTGCTGGCTTGGACTTTAACTCTGATCTTTTGAGGTTAGGCCAGATTATCAACTTGTGAGGTTCAATGGCCTTGAGTAGCATTTGGCTTGTGATTGTGAATTTATTGGCTTAGACTTCAACTCTGATCTTTTGAGGTTAGGCCAGATTATCAACTTGTGAGGTTCAATGGCCTTGAGTAGCATTTGGCTTGTGATTGTGAATTTGTTGGCTTAGACTTCAAATATGATCTTTTGAGGTTAGGCCAGATTATCAACTTGTGAGGTTCAATGGCCTTCAGTAGCATTTGGCTTGTGATTGTGAATTTGTTGGCTTAGACTTCAAATCTGATCTTTTGAGGTTAGGCCAGATTATCAACTTGTGAGGTTCAATGGCCTTGAGTAGCATTTGGCTTGTGATTGTGAATTTGCTGGCTTGGACTTCAACTCTGATATTTTGAGGTTAGGCCAAATTATCAACTTGTGAGGTTCAATGGCCTTCAGTAGCATTTGGCTTGTGATTGTGAATTTATTGGCTTAGACTTCAAATATGATCTTTTGAGGTTAGGCCAGATTATCAACTTGTGAGGTTCAATGGCCTTGAGTAGCATTTGGCTTGTGATTGTGAATTTGCTGGCTTGGACTTTAACTCTGATCTTTTGAGGTTAGGCCAGATTATCAACTTGTGAGGTTCAATGGCCTTGAGTAGCATTTGGCTTGTGATTGTGAATTTGTTGGCTTGGACTTCAACTCTGATATTTTGAGGTTAGGCCAGATTATCAACTTGTGAGGTTCAATGGCCTTGAGTAGCATTTGGCTTGTGATTGTGAATTTGTTGGCTTAGACTTCAACTCTGATCTTTTGAGGTTAGGCCAGATTATCAACTTGTGAGGTTCAATGGCCTTGAGTAGCATTTGGCTTGTGATTGTGAATTTGCTGGCTTGGACTTTAACTCTGATCTTTTGAGGTTAGGCCAGATTATCAACTTGTGAGGTTCAATGGCCTTGAGTAGCATTTGGCTTGTGATTGTGAATTTGTTGGCTTGGACTTCAACTCTGATATTTTGAGGTTAGGCCAGATTATCAACTTGTGAGGTTCAATGGCCTTGAGTAGCATTTGGCTTGTGATTGTGAATTTGCTGGCTTGGACTTCAACTCTGATATTTTGAGGTTAGGCCAGATTATCAACTTGTGAGGTTCAATGGCCTTGAGTAGCATTTGGCTTGTGATTGTGAATTTGCTGGCTTGGACTTTAACTCTGATCTTTTGAGGTTAGGCCAGATCATCAACTTGTGAGGTTCAATGGCCTTGAGTAGCATTTGGCTTGTGATTGTGAATTTGTTGGCTTGGACTTCAACTCTGATATTTTGAGGTTAGGCCAGATTATCAACTTGTGAGGTTCAATGGCCTTGAGTAGCATTTGGCTTGTGATTGTGAATTTGTTGGCTTGGACTTCAACTCTGATCTTTTGAGGTTAGGCCAGATTATCAACTTGTGAGGTTCAATGGCCTTGAGTAGCATTTGGCTTGTGATCGTGAATTTGCTGGCTTGGACTTCAACTCTGATATTTTGAGGTTAGGCCACATTATCAACTTGTGAGGTTCAATGGCCTTGAGTAGCATTTGGCTTGTGATTGTGAATTTGCTGGCTTGGACTTCAACTCTGATATTTTGAGGTTAGGCCAGATTATCAACTTGTGAGGTTCAATGGCCTTGAGTAGCATTTGGCTTGTGATTGTGAATTTGTTGGCTTAGACTTCAAATCTGATCTTTTGAGGTTAGGCCAGATTATCAACTTGTGAGGTTCAATGGCCTTGAGTAGCATTTGGCTTGTGATTGTGAATTTGCTGGCTTAGACTTCAACTCTGATATTTTGAGGTTAGGCCAGATTATCAACTTGTGAGGTTCAATGGCCTTGAGTAGCATTTGGCTTGTGATTGTGAATTTGTTGGCTTGGACTTCAACTCTGATCTTTTGAGGTTAGGCCAGATTATCAACTTGTGAGGTTCAATGGCCTTGTGTAGCATTTGGTTGGTGATTGTGAATTTGCTGGCTTAGACTTCAAATCTGATCTTTTGAGGTTAGGCCAGATCATCAACTTGTGAGGTTCAATGGCCTTCAGTAGCATTTGGCTTGTGATTGTGAATTTGTTGGCTTGGACTTCAACTCTGATCTTTTGAGGTTAGGCCAGATTATCAACTTGTGAGGTTCAATGGCCTTGAGTAGCATTTGGCTTGTGATTGTGAATTTGCTGGCTTGGACTTCAACTCTGATATTTTGAGGTTAGGCCAGATTATCAACTTGTGAGGTTCAATGGCCTTGAGTAGCATTTGGCTTGTGATTGTGAATTTGCTGGCTTGGACTTCAACTCTGATATTTTGAGGTTAGGCCAGATTATCAACTTGTGAGGTTCAATGGCCTTGAGTAGCATTTGGCTTTTGATTGTGAATTTGCTGGCTTGGACTTCAACTCTGATATTTTGAGGTTAGGCCACATTATCAACTTGTGAGGTTCAATGGCCTTGAGTAGCATTTGGCTTGTGATTGTGAATTTGCTGGCTTGGACTTCAACTCTGATCTTTTGAGGTTAGGCCAGATTATCAACTTGTGAGGTTCAATGGCCTTGAGTAGCATTTGGCTTTTGATTGTGAATTTGCTGGCTTGGACTTCAACTCTGATATTTTGAGGTTAGGCCACATTATCAACTTGTGAGGTTCAATGGCCTTGAGTAGCATTTGGCTTGTGATTGTGAATTTGTTGGCTTAGACTTCAAATCTGATCTTTTGAGGTTAGGCCAGATTATCAACTTGTGAGGTTCAATGGCCTTGAGTAGCATTTGGCTTGTGATTGTGAATTTGCTGGCTTGGACTTTAACTCTGATCTTTTGAGGTTAGGCCAGATTATCAACTTGTGAGGTTCAATGGCCTTGAGTAGCATTTGGCTTGTGATTGTGAATTTATTGGCTTAGACTTCAACTCTGATCTTTTGAGGTTAGGCCAGATTATCAACTTGTGAGGTTCAATGGCCTTGAGTAGCATTTGGCTTGTGATTGTGAATTTGTTGGCTTAGACTTCAAATATGATCTTTTGAGGTTAGGCCAGATTATCAACTTGTGAGGTTCAATGGCCTTCAGTAGCATTTGGCTTGTGATTGTGAATTTGTTGGCTTAGACTTCAAATCTGATCTTTTGAGGTTAGGCCAGATTATCAACTTGTGAGGTTCAATGGCCTTGAGTAGCATTTGGCTTGTGATTGTGAATTTGCTGGCTTGGACTTCAACTCTGATATTTTGAGGTTAGGCCAAATTATCAACTTGTGAGGTTCAATGGCCTTCAGTAGCATTTGGCTTGTGATTGTGAATTTATTGGCTTAGACTTCAAATATGATCTTTTGAGGTTAGGCCAGATTATCAACTTGTGAGGTTCAATGGCCTTGAGTAGCATTTGGCTTGTGATTGTGAATTTGCTGGCTTGGACTTTAACTCTGATCTTTTGAGGTTAGGCCAGATTATCAACTTGTGAGGTTCAATGGCCTTGAGTAGCATTTGGCTTGTGATTGTGAATTTGTTGGCTTGGACTTCAACTCTGATATTTTGAGGTTAGGCCAGATTATCAACTTGTGAGGTTCAATGGCCTTGAGTAGCATTTGGCTTGTGATTGTGAATTTGTTGGCTTAGACTTCAACTCTGATCTTTTGAGGTTAGGCCAGATTATCAACTTGTGAGGTTCAATGGCCTTGAGTAGCATTTGGCTTGTGATTGTGAATTTGCTGGCTTGGACTTTAACTCTGATCTTTTGAGGTTAGGCCAGATTATCAACTTGTGAGGTTCAATGGCCTTGAGTAGCATTTGGCTTGTGATTGTGAATTTGTTGGCTTGGACTTCAACTCTGATATTTTGAGGTTAGGCCAGATTATCAACTTGTGAGGTTCAATGGCCTTGAGTAGCATTTGGCTTGTGATTGTGAATTTGTTGGCTTGGACTTCAACTCTGATCTTTTGAGGTTAGGCCAGATTATCAACTTGTGAGGTTCAATGGCCTTGAGTAGCATTTGGCTTGTGATCGTGAATTTGCTGGCTTGGACTTCAACTCTGATATTTTGAGGTTAGGCCACATTATCAACTTGTGAGGTTCAATGGCCTTGACTAGCATTTGGCTTGTGATTGTGAATTTGCTGGCTTGGACTTCAACTCTAATATTTTGAGGTTAGGCCAGATTATCAACTTGTGAGGTTCAATGGCCTTGAGTAGCATTTGGCTTGTGATTGTGAATTTGTTGGCTTAGACTTCAAATCTGATCTTTTGAGGTTAGGCCAGATTATCAACTTGTGAGGTTCAATGGCCTTGAGTAGCATTTGGCTTGTGATTGTGAATTTGTTGGCTTAGACTTCAAATCTGATCTTTTGAGGTTAGGCCAGATTATCAACTTGTGAGGTTCAATGGCCCTGAGTAGCATTTGGCTTGTGATTGTGAATTTGCTGGCTTGGACTTTAACTCTGATCTTTTGAGGTTAGGCCAGATTATCAACTTGTGAGGTTCAATGGCCTTGAGTAGCATTTGGCTTGTGATTGTGAATTTGTTGGCTTAGACTTGAACTCTGATCTTTTGAGGTTAGGCCAGATTATCAACTTGTGAGGTTCAATGGCCTTGAGTAGCATTTGGCTTGTGATTGTGAATTTGTTGGCTTAGACTTCAAATATGATCTTTTGAGGTTAGGCCAGATTATCAACTTGTGAGGTTCAATGGCCTTGAGTAGCATTTGGCTTGTGATTGTGAATTTGCTGGCTTGGACTTCAACTCTGATATTTTGAGGTTAGGCCAGATTATCAACTTGTGAGGTTCAATGGCCTTGAGTAGCATTTGGCTTGTGATTGTGAATTTGTTGGCTTAGACTTCAAATATGATCTTTTGAGGTTAGGCCAGATTATCAACTTGTGAGGTTCAATGGCCTTGAGTAGCATTTGGCTTGTGATTGTGAATTTGCTGGCTTGGACTTCAACTCTGATCTTTTGAGGTTAGGCCAGATTATCAACTTGTGAGGTTCAATGGCCTTGAGTAGCATTTGGCTTGTGATTGTGAATTTGTTGGCTTAGACTTCAAATCTGATATTTTGAGGTTAGGCCAGATCATCAACTTGTGAGGTTCAATGGCCTTGAGTAGCATTTGGCTTGTGATTGTGAATTTGTTGGCTTGGACTTCAACTCTGATATTTTGAGGTTAGGCCAGATTATCAACTTGTGAGGTTCAATGGCCTTGAGTAGCATTTGGCTTGTGATTGTGAATTTGCTGGCTTGGACTTCAACTCTGATATTTTGAGGTTAGGCCAGATTATCAACTTGTGAGGTTCAATGGCCTTGAGTAGCATTTGGCTTGTGATTGTGAATTTGCTGGCTTGGACTTTAACTCTGATCTTTTGAGGTTAGGCCAGATTATCAACTTGTGAGGTTCAATGGCCTTGAGTAGCATTTGGCTTGTGATTGTGAATTTGTTGGCTTAGACTTCAACTCTGATCTTTTGAGGTTAGGCCAGATTATCAACTTGTGAGGTTCAATGGCCTTGAGTAGCATTTGGCTTGTGATTGTGAATTTGTTGGCTTAGACTTCAAATATGATCTTTTGAGGTTAGGCCAGATTATCAACTTGTGAGGTTCAATGGCCTTGAGTAGCATTTGGCTTGTGATTGTGAATTTGTTGGCTTAGACTTCAAATCTGATATTTTGAGGTTAGGCCAGATCATCAACTTGTGAGGTTCAATGGCCTTGAGTAGCATTTGGCTTGTGATTGTGAATTTGTTGGCTTGGACTTCAACTCTGATATTTTGAGGTTAGGCCAGATTATCAACTTGTGAGGTTCAATGGCCTTGAGTAGCATTTGGCTTGTGATTGTGAATTTGCTGGCTTGGACTTCAACTCTGATATTTTGAGGTTAGGCCAGATTATCAACTTGTGAGGTTCAATGGCCTTGAGTAGCATTTGGCTTGTGATTGTGAATTTGCTGGCTTGGACTTTAACTCGGATCTTTTGAGGTTAGGCCAGATTATCAACTTGTGAGGTTCAATGGCCTTGAGTAGCATTTGGCTTGTGATTGTGAATTTGTTGGCTTAGACTTCAACTCTGATCTTTTGAGGTTAGGCCAGATTATCAACTTGTGAGGTTCAATGGCCTTGAGTAGCATTTGGCTTGTGATTGTGAATTTGTTGGCTTGGACTTCAACTCTGATATTTTGAGGTTAGGCCAGATTATCAACTTGTGAGGTTCAATGGCCTTGAGTAGCATTTGGCTTGTGATTGTGAATTTGCTGGCTTGGACTTCAACTCTGATATTTTGAGGTTAGGCCAGATTATCAACTTGTGAGGTTCAATGGCCTTGAGTAGCATTTGGCTTGTGATTGTGAATTTGCTGGCTTGGACTTTAACTCTGATCTTTTGAGGTTAGGCCAGATTATCAACTTGTGAGGTTCAATGGCCTTGAGTAGCATTTGGCTTGTGATTGTGAATTTGTTGGCTTAGACTTCAAATCTGATATTTTGAGGTTAGGCCAGATCATCAACTTGTGAGGTTCAATGGCCTTGAGTAGCATTTGGCTTGTGATTGTGAATTTGTTGGCTTGGACTTCAACTCTGATATTTTGAGGTTAGGCCAGATTATCAACTTGTGAGGTTCAATGGCCTTGAGTAGCATTTGGCTTGTGATTGTGAATTTGCTGGCTTGGACTTCAACTCTGATATTTTGAGGTTAGGCCAGATTATCAACTTGTGAGGTTCAATGGCCTTGAGTAGCATTTGGCTTGTGATTGTGAATTTGCTGGCTTGGACTTTAACTCTGATCTTTTGAGGTTAGGCCAGATTATCAACTTGTGAGGTTCAATGGCCTTGAGTAGCATTTGGCTTGTGATTGTGAATTTGTTGGCTTAGACTTCAACTCTGATCTTTTGAGGTTAGGCCAGATTATCAACTTGTGAGGTTCAATGGCCTTGAGTAGCATTTGGCTTGTGATTGTGAATTTGTTGGCTTAGACTTCAAATATGATCTTTTGAGGTTAGGCCAGATTATCAACTTGTGAGGTTCAATGGCCTTGAGTAGCATTTGGCTTGTGATTGTGAATTTGTTGGCTTAGACTTCAAATCTGATATTTTGAGGTTAGGCCAGATCATCAACTTGTGAGGTTCAATGGCCTTGAGTAGCATTTGGCTTGTGATTGTGAATTTGTTGGCTTGGACTTCAACTCTGATATTTTGAGGTTAGGCCAGATTATCAACTTGTGAGGTTCAATGGCCTTGAGTAGCATTTGGCTTGTGATTGTGAATTTGCTGGCTTGGACTTCAACTCTGATATTTTGAGGTTAGGCCAGATTATCAACTTGTGAGGTTCAATGGCCTTGAGTAGCATTTGGCTTGTGATTGTGAATTTGCTGGCTTGGACTTTAACTCTGATCTTTTGAGGTTAGGCCAGATTATCAACTTGTGAGGTTCAATGGCCTTGAGTAGCATTTGGCTTGTGATTGTGAATTTGTTGGCTTAGACTTCAACTCTGATCTTTTGAGGTTAGGCCAGATTATCAACTTGTGAGGTTCAATGGCCTTGAGTAGCATTTGGCTTGTGATTGTGAATTTGTTGGCTTAGACTTCAAATATGATCTTTTGAGGTTAGGCCAGATTATCAACTTGTGAGGTTCAATGGCCTTCAGTAGCATTTGGCTTGTGATTGTGAATTTGTTGGCTTAGACTTCAAATCTGATCTTTTGAGGTTAGGCCAGATTATCAACTTGTGAGGTTCAATGGCCTTGAGTAGCATTTGGCTTGTGATTGTGAATTTGCTGGCTTGGACTTCAACTCTGATATTTTGAGGTTAGGCCAGATTATCAACTTGTGAGGTTCAATGGCCTTGAGTAGCATTTGGCTTGTGATTGTGAATTTGTTGGCTTAGACTTCAAATATGATCTTTTGAGGTTAGGCCAGATTATCAACTTGTGAGGTTCAATGGCCTTGAGTAGCATTTGGCTTGTGATTGTGAATTTGCTGGCTTGGACTTCAACTCTGATCTTTTGAGGTTAGGCCAGATTATCAACTTGTGAGGTTCAATGGCCTTGAGTAGCATTTGGCTTGTGATTGTGAATTTGTTGGCTTAGACTTCAACTCTGATCTTTTGAGGTTAGGCCAGATTATCAACTTGTGAGGTTCAATGGCCTTGAGTAGCATTTGGCTTGTGATTGTGAATTTGCTGGCTTGGACTTTAACTCTGATCTTTTGAGGTTAGGCCAGATTATCAACTTGTGAGGTTCAATGGCCTTGAGTAGCATTTGGCTTGTGATTGTGAATTTGTTGGCTTAGACTTCAAATCTGATCTTTTGAGGTTAGGCCAGATCATCAACTTGTGAGGTTCAATGGCCTTGAGTAGCATTTGGCTTGTGATTGTGAATTTGTTGGCTTGGACTTCAACTCTGATATTTTGAGGTTAGGCCAGGTTATCAACTTGTGAGGTTCAATGGCCTTGAGTAGCATTTGGCTTGTGATTGTGAATTTGCTGGCTTAGACTTCAACTCTGATATTTTGAGGTTAGGCCAGATTATCAACTTGTGAGGTTCAATGGCCTTGAGTAGCATTTGGCTTGTGATTGTGAATTTGCTGGCTTGGACTTTAACCCTGATCTTTTGAGGTTAGGCCAGATTATCAACTTGTGAGGTTCAATGGCCTTGAGTAGCATTTGGCTTGTGATTGTGAATTTGTTGGCTTAGACTTCAACTCTGATCTTTTGAGGTTAGGCCAGATTATCAACTTGTGAGGTTCAATGGCCTTGAGTAGCATTTGGCTTGTGATTGTGAATTTGTTGGCTTAGACTTCAAATCTGATCTTTTCAGGTTAGGCCAGATTATGAACTTGTGAGGTTCAATGGCCTTCAGTAGCATTTGGCTTGTGATTGTGAATTTGCTGGCTTGGACTTTAACTCTGATCTTTTGAGGTTAGGCCAGATTATCAACTTGTGAGGTTCAATGGCCTTGAGTAGCATTTGGCTTGTGATTGTGAATTTGTTGGCTTAGACTTCAACTCTGATCTTTTGAGGTTAGGCCAGATTATCAACTTGTGAGGTTCAATGGCCTTGAGTAGCATTTGGCTTGTGATTGTGAATTTGTTGGCTTAGACTTCAAATATGATCTTTTGAGGTTAGGCCAGATTATCAACTTGTGAGGTTCAATGGCCTTGAGTAGCATTTGGCTTGTGATTGTGAATTTGTTGGCTTAGACTTCAAATCTGATCTTTTGAGGTTAGGCCAGATTATGAACTTGTGAGGTTCAATGGCCTTGAGTAGCATTTGGCTTGTGATTGTGAATTTGCTGGCTTGGACTTCAACTCTGATATTTTGAGGTTAGGCCAGATTATCAACTTGTGAGGTTCAATGGCCTTGAGTAGCATTTGGCTTGTGATTGTGAATTTGTTGGCTTCGACTTCAAATCTGATCTTTTGAGGTTAGGCCAGATTATCAACTTGTGAGGTTCAATGGCCTTGAGTAGCATTTGGCTTGTGATTGTGAATTTGCTCGCTTAGACTTCAACTCTGATATTTTGAGGTTAGGCCAGATTATCAACTTGTGAGGTTCAATGGCCTTGAGTAGCATTTGGCTTGTGATTGTGAATTTGCTGGCTTGGACTTCAACTCTGATCTTTTGAGGTTAGGCCAGATTATCAACTTGTGAGGTTCAATGGCCTTGAGTAGCATTTGGTTGGTGATTGTGAATTTGCTGGCTTAGACTTCAAATCTGATCTTTTGAGGTTAGGCCAGATCATCAACTTGTGAGGTTCAATGGCCTTGAGTAGCATTTGGCTTGTGATTGTGAATTTGTTGGCTTGGACTTCAACTCTGATCTTTTGAGGTTAGGCCAGATTATCAACTTGTGAGGTTCAATGGCGTTGAGTAGCATTTGGCTTGTGATTGTGAATTTGCTGGCTTGGACTTCAACTCTGATATTGTGAGGTTAGGCCAGATTATCAACTTGTGAGGTTCAATGGCCTTGAGTAGCATTTGGCTTGTGATTGTGAATTTGCTGGCTTGGACTTCAACTCTGATCTTTTGAGGTTAGGCCAGATTATCAACTTGTGAGGTTCAATGGCCTTGAGTAGCATTTGGCTTGTGATTGTGAATTTGCTGGCTTGGACTTCAACTCTGATATTTTGAGGTTAGGCCACATTATCAACTTGTGAGGTTCAATGGCCTTGAGTAGCATTTGGCTTGTGATTGTCAATTTGTTGGCTAAGACTTCAAATCTGATCTTTTGAGGTTAGGCCAGATTATCAACTTGTGAGGTTCAATGGCCTTGAGTAGCATTTGGCTTGTGATTGTGAATTTGCTGGCTTGGACTTTAACTCTGATCTTTTGAGGTTAGGCCAGATTATCAACTTGTGAGGTTCAATGGCCTTGAGTAGCATTTGGCTTGTGATTGTGAATTTGTTGGCTTAGACTTCAACTCTGATCTTTTGAGGTTAGGCCAGATTATCAACTTGTGAGGTTCAATGGCCTTGAGTAGCATTTGGCTTGTGATTGTGAATTTGTTGGCTTAGACTTCAAATATGATCTTTTGAGGTTAGGCCACATTATCAACTTGTGAGGTTCAATGGCCTTCAGTAGCATTTGGCTTGTGATTGTGAATTTGTTGGCTTAGACTTCAAATCTGATCTTTTGAGGTTAGGCCAGATTATCAACTTGTGAGGTTCAATGGCCTTGAGTAGCATTTGGCTTGTGATTGTGAATTTGCTGGCTTGGACTTTAACTCTGATCTTTTGAGGTTAGGCCAGATTATCAACTTGTGAGGTTCAATGGCCTTGAGTAGCATTTGGCTTGTGATTGTGAATTTGCTGGCTTGGACTTTAAATCTGATCTTTTGAGGTTAGGCCAGATTATCAACTTGTGAGGTTCAATGGCCTTGAGTAGCATTTGGCTTGTGATTGTGAATTTGTTGGCTTAGACTTCAACTCTGAGCTTTTGAGGTTAGGCCAGATTATCAACTTGTGAGGTTCAATGGCCTTGAGTAGCATTTGGCTTGTGATTGTGAATTTGTTGGCTTAGACTTCAAATATGATCTTTTGAGGTTAGGCCAGATTATCAACTTGTGAGGTTCAATGGCCTTCAGTAGCATTTGGCTTGTGATTGTGAATTTGTTGGCTTAGACTTCAAATATGATCTTTTGAGGTTAGGCCAGATTATCAACTTGTGAGGTTCAATGGCCTTGAGTAGCACTTGGCTTGTGATTGTGAATTTGCTGGCTTGGACTTCAACTCTGATATTTTGAGGTTAGGCCAGATTATCAACTTGTGAGGTTCAATGGCCTTGAGTAGCATTTGGCTTGTGATTGTGAATTTGTTGGCTTAGACTTCAAATCTGATCTTTTGAGGTTAGGCCAGATTATCAACTTGTGAGGTTCAATGGCCTTGAGTAGCATTTGGCTTGTGATTGTGAATTTGCTGGCTTGGACTTTAACTCTGATCTTTTGAGGTTAGGCCAGATTATCAACTTGTGAGGTTCAATGGCCTTGAGTAGCATTTGGCTTGTGATTGTGAATTTGTTGGCTTAGACTTCAACTCTGATCTTTTGAGGTTAGGCCAGATTATCAACTTGTGAGGTTCAATGGCCTTGAGTAGCATTTGGCTTGTGATTGTGAATTTGTTGGCTTAGACTTCAAATATGATCTTTTGAGGTTAGGCCAGATTATCAACTTGTGAGGTTCAATGGCCTTCAGTAGCATTTGGCTTGTGATTGTGAATTTGTTGGCTTAGACTTCAAATCTGATCTTTTGAGGTTAGGCCAGATTATCAACTTGTGAGGTTCAATGGCCTTGAGTAGCATTTGGCTTGTGATTGTGAATTTGCTGGCTTGGACTTCAACTCTGATATTTTGAGGTTAGGCCAGATTATCAACTTGTGAGGTTCAATGGCCTTGAGTAGCATTTGGCTTGTGATTGTGAATTTGTTGGCTTAGACTTCAAATCTGATCTTTTGAGGTTAGGCCAGATTATCAACTTGTGAGGTTCAATGGCCTTGAGTAGCATTTGGCTTGTGATTGTGAATTTGCTGGCTTAGACTTCAACTCTGATATTTTGAGGTTAGGCCAGATTATCAACTTGTGAGGTTCAATGGCCTTGAGTAGCATTTGGCTTGTGATTGTGAATTTGCTGGCTTGGACTTCAACTCTGATCTTTTGAGGTTAGGCCAGATTATCAACTTGTGAGGTTCAATGGCCTTGAGTAGCATTTGGTTGGTGATTGTGAATTTGCTGGCTTAGACTTCAAATCTGATCTTTTGAGGTTAGGCCAGATCATCAACTTGTGAGGTTCAATGGCCTTGAGTAGCATTTGGCTTGTGATTGTGAATTTGTTGGCTTGGACTTCAACTCTGATCTTTTGAGGTTAGGCCAGATTATCAACTTGTGAGGTTCAATGGCCTTGAGTAGCATTTGGCTTGTGATCGTGAATTTGCTGGCTTGGACTTCAACTCTGATATTTTGAGGTTAGGCCACATTATCAACTTGTGAGGTTCAATGGCCTTGACTAGCATTTGGCTTGTGATTGTGAATTTGCTGGCTTGGACTTCAACTCTAATATTTTGAGGTTAGGCCAGATTATCAACTTGTGAGGTTCAATGGCCTTGAGTAGCATTTGGCTTGTGATTGTGAATTTGTTGGCTTAGACTTCAAATCTGATCTTTTGAGGTTAGGCCAGATTATCAACTTGTGAGGTTCAATGGCCTTGAGTAGCATTTGGCTTGTGATTGTGAATTTGTTGGCTTAGACTTCAAATCTGATCTTTTGAGGTTAGGCCAGATTATCAACTTGTGAGGTTCAATGGCCCTGAGTAGCATTTGGCTTGTGATTGTGAATTTGCTGGCTTGGACTTTAACTCTGATCTTTTGAGGTTAGGCCAGATTATCAACTTGTGAGGTTCAATGGCCTTGAGTAGCATTTGGCTTGTGATTGTGAATTTGCTGGCTTAGACTTCAACTCTAATATTTTGAGGTTAGGCCAGATTATCAACTTGTGAGGTTCAATGGCCTTGAGTAGCATTTGGCTTGTGATTGTGAATTTGTTGGCTTAGACTTCAAATATGATCTTTTGAGGTTAGGCCAGATTATCAACTTGTGAGGTTCAATGGCCTTGAGTAGCATTTGGCTTGTGATTGTGAATTTGCTGGCTTGGACTTCAACTCTGATCTTTTGAGGTTAGGCCAGATTATCAACTTGTGAGGTTCAATGGCCTTGAGTAGCATTTGGCTTGTGATTGTGAATTTGTTGGCTTAGACTTCAACTCTGATCTTTTGAGGTTAGGCCAGATTATCAACTTGTGAGGTTCAATGGCCTTGAGTAGCATTTGGCTTGTGATTGTGAATTTGTTGGCTTAGACTTCAACTCTGATCTTTTGAGGTTAGGCCAGATTATCAACTTGTGAGGTTCAATGGCCTTGAGTAGCATTTGGCTTGTGATTGTGAATTTGTTGGCTTAGACTTCAAATATGATCTTTTGAGGTTAGGCCAGATTATCAACTTGTGAGGTTCAATGGCCTTCAGTAGCATTTGGCTTGTGATTGTGAATTTGTTGGCTTAGACTTCAAATCTGATCTTTTGAGGTTAGGCCAGATTATCAACTTGTGAGGTTCAATGGCCTTGAGTAGCATTTGGCTTGTGATTGTGAATTTGCTGGCTTGGACTTCAACTCTGATATTTTGAGGTTAGGCCAGATTATCAACTTGTGAGGTTCAATGGCCTTGAGTAGCATTTGGCTTGTGATTGTGAATTTATTGGCTTAGACTTCAAATCTGATCTTTTGAGGTTAGGCCAGATTATCAACTTGTGAGGTTCAATGGCCTTGAGTAGCATTTGGCTTGTGATTGTGAATTTGCTGGCTTGGACTTCAACTCTGATCTTTTGAGGTTAGGCCAGATTATCAACTTGTGAGGTTCAATGGCCTTGAGTAGCATTTGGCTTGTGATTGTGAATTTGTTGGCTTAGACTTCAACTCTGATCTTTTGAGGTTAGGCCAGATTATCAACTTGTGAGGTTCAATGGCCTTGAGTAGCATTTGGCTTGTGATTGTGAATTTGTTGGCTTAGACTTCAAATATGATCTTTTGAGGTTAGGCCAGATTATCAACTTGTGAGGTTCAATGGCCTTCAGTAGCATTTGGCTTGTGATTGTGAATTTGTTGGCTTAGACTTCAAATCTGATCTTTTGAGGTTAGGCCAGATTATCAACTTGTGAGGTTCAATGGCCTTGAGTAGCATTTGGCTTGTGATTGTGAATTTGTTGGCTTAGACTTCAAATATGATCTTTTGAGGTTAGGCCAGATTATCAACTTGTGAGGTTCAATGGCCTTGAGTAGCATTTGGCTTGTGATTGTGAATTTGCTGGCTTGGACTTCAACTCTGATCTTTTGAGGTTAGGCCAGATTATCAACTTGTGAGGTTCAATGGCCTTGAGTAGCATTTGGCTTGTGATTGTGAATTTGTTGGCTTAGACTTCAAATATGATCTTTTGAGGTTAGGCCAGATTATCAACTTGTGAGGTTCAATGGCCTTGAGTAGCATTTGGCTTGTGATTGTGAATTTGTTGGCTTAGACTTCAACTCTGATCTTTTGAGGTTAGGCCAGATTATCAACTTGTGAGGTTCAATGGCCTTGAGTAGCATTTGGCTTGTGATTGTGAATTTGTTGGCTTAGACTTCAAATATGATCTTTTGAGGTTAGGCCAGATTATCAACTTGTGAGGTTCAATGGCCTTGAGTAGCATTTGGCTTGTGATTGTGAATTTGTTGGCTTAGACTTCAAATCTGATCTTTTGAGGTTAGGCCAGATTATCAACTTGTGAGGTTCAATGGCCTTGAGTAGCACTTGGCTTGTGATTGTGAATTTGCTGGCTTGGACTTCAACTCTGATATTTTGAGGTTAGGCCAGATTATCAACTTGTGAGGTTCAATGGCCTTGAGTAGCATTTGGCTTGTGATTGTGAATTTGTTGGCTTAGACTTCAAATCTGATCTTTTGAGGTTAGGCCAGATTATCAACTTGTGAGGTTCAATGGCCTTGAGTAGCATTTGGCTTGTGATTGTGAATTTGCTGGCTTGGACTTTAACTCTGATCTTTTGAGGTTAGGCCAGATTATCAACTTGTGAGGTTCAATGGCCTTGAGTAGCATTTGGCTTGTGATTGTGAATTTGTTGGCTTAGACTTCAACTCTGATCTTTTGAGGTTAGGCCAGATTATCAACTTGTGAGGTTCAATGGCCTTGAGTAGCATTTGGCTTGTGATTGTGAATTTGTTGGCTTAGACTTCAAATCTGATCTTTTGAGGTTAGGCCAGATTATCAACTTGTGAGGTTCAATGGCCTTGAGTAGCATTTGGCTTGTGATTGTGAATTTGTTGGCTTAGACTTCAAATATGATCTTTTGAGGTTAGGCCAGATTATCAACTTGTGAGGTTCAATGGCCTTGAGTAGCATTTGGCTTGTGATTGTGAATTTGCTGGCTTGGACTTCAACTCTGATCTTTTGAGGTTAGGCCAGATTATCAACTTGTGAGGTTCAATGGCCTTGAGTAGCATTTGGCTTGTGATTGTGAATTTGTTGGCTTAGACTTCAACTCTGATCTTTTGAGGTTAGGCCAGATTATCAACTTGTGAGGTTCAATGGCCTTGAGTAGCATTTGGCTTGTGATTGTGAATTTGTTGGCTTAGACTTCAACTCTGATCTTTTGAGGTTAGGCCAGATTATCAACTTGTGAGGTTCAATGGCCTTGAGTAGCATTTGGCTTGTGATTGTGAATTTGTTGGCTTAGACTTCAAATATGATCTTTTGAGGTTAGGCCAGATTATCAACTTGTGAGGTTCAATGGCCTTGAGTAGCATTTGGCTTGTGATTGTGAATTTGTTGGCTTAGACTTCAAATCTGATCTTTTGAGGTTAGGCCAGATTATCAACTTGTGAGGTTCAATGGCCTTGAGTAGCACTTGGCTTGTGATTGTGAATTTGCTGGCTTGGACTTCAACTCTGATATTTTGAGGTTAGGCCAGATTATCAACTTGTGAGGTTCAATGGCCTTGAGTAGCATTTGGCTTGTGATTGTGAATTTGTTGGCTTAGACTTCAAATCTGATCTTTTGAGGTTAGGCCAGATTATCAACTTGTGAGGTTCAATGGCCTTGAGTAGCATTTGGCTTGTGATTGTGAATTTGCTGGCTTGGACTTTAACTCTGATCTTTTGAGGTTAGGCCAGATTATCAACTTGTGAGGTTCAATGGCCTTGAGTAGCATTTGGCTTGTGATTGTGAATTTGTTGGCTTAGACTTCAACTCTGATCTTTTGAGGTTAGGCCAGATTATCAACTTGTGAGGTTCAATGGCCTTGAGTAGCATTTGGCTTGTGATTGTGAATTTGTTGGCTTAGACTTCAAATATGATCTTTTGAGGTTAGGCCAGATTATCAACTTGTGAGGTTCAATGGCCTTGAGTAGCATTTGGCTTGTGATTGTGAATTTGCTGGCTTGGACTTCAACTCTGATATTTTGAGGTTAGGCCAGATTATCAACTTGTGAGGTTCAATGGCCTTGAGTAGCATTTGGCTTGTGATTGTGAATTTGCTGGCTTGGACTTCAACTCTGATATTTTGAGGTTAGGCCAGATTATCAACTTGTGAGGTTCAATGGCCTTGAGTAGCATTTGGCTTGTGATTGTGAATTTGCTGGCTTGGACTTCAACTCTGATATTTTGAGGTTAGGCCAGATTATCAACTTGTGAGGTTCAATGGCCTTGAGTAGCATTTGGCTTGTGATTGTGAATTTGTTGGCTTAGACTTCAAATCTGATCTTTTGAGGTTAGGCCAGATTATCAACTTGTGAGGTTCAATGGCCTTGAGTAGCATTTGGCTTGTGATTGTGAATTTGCTGGCTTAGACTTCAACTCTGATATTTTGAGGTTAGGCCAGATTATCAACTTGTGAGGTTCAATGGCCTTGAGTAGCATTTGGCTTGTGATTGTGAATTTGTTGGCTTGGACTTCAACTCTGATATTTTGAGGTTAGGCCAGATTATCAACTTGTGAGGTTCAATGGCCTTGAGTAGCATTTGGCTTGTGATTGTGAATTTGTTGGCTTAGACTTCAAATCTGATCTTTTGAGGTTAGGCCAGATTATCAACTTGTGAGGTTCAATGGCCTTGAGTAGCATTTGGCTTGTGATTGTGAATTTGCTGGCTTGGACTTCAACTCTGATCTTTTGAGGTTAGGCCAGATTATCAACTTGTGAGGTTCAATGGCCTTGAGTAGCATTTGGCTTGTGATTGTGAATTTGTTGGCTTAGACTTCAACTCTGATCTTTTGAGGTTAGGCCAGATTATCAACTTGTGAGGTTCAATGGCCTTGAGTAGCATTTGGCTTGTGATTGTGAATTTGTTGGCTTAGACTTCAACTCTGATCTTTTGAGGTTAGGCCAGATTATCAACTTGTGAGGTTCAATGGCCTTGAGTAGCATTTGGCTTGTGATTGTGAATTTGTTGGCTTAGACTTCAAATATGATCTTTTGAGGTTAGGCCAGATTATCAACTTGTGAGGTTCAATGGCCTTCAGTAGCATTTGGCTTGTGATTGTGAATTTGTTGGCTTAGACTTCAAATCTGATCTTTTGAGGTTAGGCCAGATTATCAACTTGTGAGGTTCAATGGCCTTGAGTAGCATTTGGCTTGTGATTGTGAATTTGCTGGCTTGGACTTCAACTCTGATATTTTGAGGTTAGGCCAGATTATCAACTTGTGAGGTTCAATGGCCTTGAGTAGCATTTGGCTTCTGATTGTGAATTTGCTGGCTTGGACTTCAACTCTGATCTTTTGAGGTTAGGCCAGATTATCAACTTGTGAGGTTCAATGGCCTTGAGTAGCATTTGGCTTGTGATTGTGAATTTGTTGGCTTAGACTTCAACTCTGATCTTTTGAGGTTAGGCCAGATTATCAACTTGTGAGGTTCAATGGCCTTGAGTAGCATTTGGCTTGTGATTGTGAATTTGCTGGCTTAGACTTCAACTCTAATATTTTGAGGTTAGGCCAGATTATCAACTTGTGAGGTTCAATGGCCTTGAGTAGCATTTGGCTTGTGATTGTGAATTTGTTGGCTTAGACTTCAAATATGATCTTTTGAGGTTAGGCCAGATTATCAACTTGTGAGGTTCAATGGCCTTGAGTAGCATTTGGCTTGTGATTGTGAATTTGCTGGCTTGGACTTCAACTCTGATCTTTTGAGGTTAGGCCAGATTATCAACTTGTGAGGTTCAATGGCCTTGAGTAGCATTTGGCTTGTGATTGTGAATTTGTTGGCTTAGACTTCAACTCTGATCTTTTGAGGTTAGGCCAGATTATCAACTTGTGAGGTTCAATGGCCTTGAGTAGCATTTGGCTTGTGATTGTGAATTTGTTGGCTTAGACTTCAACTCTGATCTTTTGAGGTTAGGCCAGATTATCAACTTGTGAGGTTCAATGGCCTTGAGTAGCATTTGGCTTGTGATTGTGAATTTGTTGGCTTAGACTTCAAATATGATCTTTTGAGGTTAGGCCAGATTATCAACTTGTGAGGTTCAATGGCCTTGAGTAGCATTTGGCTTGTGATTGTGAATTTGTTGGCTTAGACTTCAAATCTGATCTTTTGAGGTTAGGCCAGATTATCAACTTGTGAGGTTCAATGGCCTTGAGTAGCATTTGGCTTGTGATTGTGAATTTGCTGGCTTGGACTTCAACTCTGATATTTTGAGGTTAGGCCAGATTATCAACTTGTGAGGTTCAATGGCCTTGAGTAGCATTTGGCTTGTGATTGTGAATTTATTGGCTTAGACTTCAAATCTGATCTTTTGAGGTTAGGCCAGATTATCAACTTGTGAGGTTCAATGGCCTTGAGTAGCATTTGGCTTGTGATTGTGAATTTGCTGGCTTGGACTTCAACTCTGATCTTTTGAGGTTAGGCCAGATTATCAACTTGTGAGGTTCAATGGCCTTGAGTAGCATTTGGCTTGTGATTGTGAATTTGTTGGCTTAGACTTCAACTCTGATCTTTTGAGGTTAGGCCAGATTATCAACTTGTGAGGTTCAATGGCCTTGAGTAGCATTTGGCTTGTGATTGTGAATTTGCTGGCTTAGACTTCAACTCTAATATTTTGAGGTTAGGCCAGATTATCAACTTGTGAGGTTCAATGGCCTTGAGTAGCATTTGGCTTGTGATTGTGAATTTGTTGGCTTAGACTTCAAATCTGATCTTTTGAGGTTAGGCCAGATTATCAACTTGTGAGGTTCAATGGCCTTGAGTAGCATTTGGCTTGTGATTGTGAATTTGTTGGCTTGGACTTCAAATCTGATCTTTTGAGGTTAGGCCACATTATCAACTTGTGAGGTTCAATGGCCTTGAGTAGCATTTGGCTTGTGATTGTGAATTTGCTGGCTTGGACTTCAACTCTGATATTTTGAGGTTAGGCCAGATTATCAACTTGTGAGGTTCAATGGCCTTGAGTAGCATTTGGCTTGTGATTGTGAATTTGCTGGCTTGGACTTCAACTCTGATATTTTGAGGTTAGGCCAGGTTATCAACTTGTGAGGTTCAATGGCCTTGAGTAGCATTTGGCTTGTGATTGTGAATTTGCTGGCTTGGACTTCAACTCTGATATTTTGAGGTTAGGCCAGATTATCAACTTGTGAGGTTCAATGGCCTTGAGTAGCATTTGGCTTGTGATTGTGAATTTGTTGGCTTAGACTTCAAATCTGATCTTTTGAGGTTAGGCCTGATTATCAACTTGTGAGGTTCAATGGCCTTGAGTAGCATTTGGCTTGTGATTGTGAATTTGTTGGCTTAGACTTCAAATCTGATCTTTTGAGGTTAGGCCAGATTATCAACTTGTGAGGTTCAATGGCCTTGAGTAGCATTTGGCTTGTGATTGTGAATTTGCTGGCTTGGACTTCAACTCTGATATTTTGAGGTTAGGCCAGATTATCAACTTGTGAGGTTCAATGGCCTTGAGTAGCATTTGGCTTGTGATTGTGAATTTATTGGCTTAGACTTCAAATCTGATCTTTTGAGGTTAGGCCAGATTATCAACTTGTGAGGTTCAATGGCCTTGAGTAGCATTTGGCTTGTGATTGTGAATTTGTTGGCTTAGACTTCAAATCTGATCTTTTGAGGTTAGGCCTGATTATCAACTTGTGAGGTTCAATGGCCTTGAGTAGCATTTGGCTTGTGATGGTGAATTTGTTGGCTTAGACTTGAAATCTGATCTTTTGAGGTTAGGCCAGATTATCAACTTGTGAGGTTCAATGGCCTTGAGTAGCATTTGGCTTGTGATTGTGAATTTGCTGGCTTGGACTTCAACTCTGATATTTTGAGGTTAGGCCAGATTATCAACTTGTGAGGTTCAATGGCCTTGAGTAGCATTTGGCTTGTGATTGTGAATTTATTGGCTTAGACTTCAAATCTGATCTTTTGAGGTTAGGCCAGATTATCAACTTGTGAGGTTCAATGGCCTTGAGTAGCATTTGGCTTGTGATTGTGAATTTGCTGGCTTGGACTTCAACTCTGATCTTTTGAGGTTAGGCCAGATTATCAACTTGTGAGGTTCAATGGCCTTGAGTAGCATTTGGCTTGTGATTGTGAATTTGTTGGCTTAGACTTCAACTCTGATCTTTTGAGGTTAGGCCAGATTATCAACTTGTGAGGTTCAATGTTCTTGAGTAGCATTTGGCTTGTGATTGTGAATTTGTTGGCTTAGACTTCAACTCTAATATTTTGAGGTTAGGCCAGATTATCAACTTGTGAGGTTCAATGGCCTTGAGTAGCATTTGGCTTGTGATTGTGAATTTGTTGGCTTAGACTTCAAATCTGATCTTTTGAGGTTAGGCCAGATTATCAACTTGTGAGGTTCAATGGCCTTCAGTAGCATTTGGCTTGTGATTGTGAATTTGTTGGCTTGGACTTCAAATCTGATCTTTTGAGGTTAGGCCACATTATCAACTTGTGAGGTTCAATGGCCTTGAGTAGCATTTGGCTTGTGATTGTGAATTTGCTGGCTTGGACTTCAACTCTGATATTTTGAGGTTAGGCCAGATTATCAACTTGTGAGGTTCAATGGCCTTGAGTAGCATTTGGCTTGTGATTGTGAATTTGCTGGCTTGGACTTCAACTCTGATATTTTGAGGTTAGGCCAGGTTATCAACTTGTGAGGTTCAATGGCCTTGACTAGCATTTGGCTTGTGATTGTGAATTTGCTGGCTTGGACTTCAACTCTGATATTTTGAGGTTAGGCCAGATTATCAACTTGTGAGGTTCAATGGCCTTGAGTAGCATTTGGCTTGTGATTGTGAATTTGTTGGCTTAGACTTCAAATCTGATCTTTTGAGGTTAGGCCTGATTATCAACTTGTGAGGTTCAATGGCCTTGAGTAGCATTTGGCTTGTGATTGTGAATTTATTGGCTTAGACTTCAAATATGATCTTTTGAGGTTAGGCCAGATTATCAACTTGTGAGGTTCAATGGCCTTGAGTAGCATTTGGCTTGTGATTGTGAATTTGCTGGCTTGGACTTCAACTCTGATCTTTTGAGGTTAGGCCAGATTATCAACTTGTGAGGTTCAATGGCCTTGAGTAGCATTTGGCTTGTGATTGTGAATTTGTTGGCTTAGACTTCAACTCTGATCTTTTGAGGTTAGGCCAGATTATCAACTTGTGAGGTTCAATGGCCTTGAGTAGCATTTGGCTTGTGATTGTGAATTTGCTGGCTTAGACTTCAACTCTAATATTTTGAGGTTAGGCCAGATTATCAACTTGTGAGGTTCAATGGCCTTGAGTAGCATTTGGCTTGTGATTGTGAATTTGTTGGCTTAGACTTCAAATCTGATCTTTTGAGGTTAGGCCAGATTATCAACTTGTGAGGTTCAATGGCCTTGAGTAGCATTTGGCTTGTGATTGTGAATTTGTTGGCTTAGACTTCAAATCTGATCTTTTGAGGTTAGGCCAGATTATCAACTTGTGAGGTTCAATGGCCTTGAGTAGCATTTGGCTTGTGATTGTGAATTTGCTGGCTTGGACTTTAACTCTGATCTTTTGAGGTTAGGCCAGATTATCAACTTGTGAGGTTCAATGGCCTTGAGTAGCATTTGGCTTGTGATTGTGAATTTGTTGGCTTAGACTTCAACTCTGATCTTTTGAGGTTAGGCCAGATTATCAACTTGTGAGGTTCAATGGCCTTGAGTAGCATTTGGCTTGTGATTGTGAATTTGTTGGCTTAGACTTCAAATATGATCTTTTGAGGTTAGGCCAGATTATCAACTTGTGAGGTTCAATGGCCTTCAGTAGCATTTGGCTTGTGATTGTGAATTTGTTGGCTTAGACTTCAAATCTGATCTTTTGAGGTTAGGCCAGATTATCAACTTGTGAGGTTCAATGGCCTTGAGTAGCATTTGGCTTGTGATTGTGAATTTGCTGGCTTGGACTTCAACTCTGATATTTTGAGGTTAGGCCAGATTATCAACTTGTGAGGTTCAATGGCCTTGAGTAGCATTTGGCTTGTGATTGTGAATTTGCTGGCTTGGACTTCAACTCTGATCTTTTGAGGTTAGGCCAGATTATCAACTTGTGAGGTTCAATGGCCTTGAGTAGCATTTGGCTTGTGATTGTGAATTTGTTGGCTTAGACTTCAACTCTGATCTTTTGAGGTTAGGCCAGATTATCAACTTGTGAGGTTCAATGGCCTTGAGTAGCATTTGGCTTGTGATTGTGAATTTGCTGGCTTAGACTTCAACTCTAATATTTTGAGGTTAGGCCAGATTATCAACTTGTGAGGTTCAATGGCCTTGAGTAGCATTTGGCTTGTGATTGTGAATTTGTTGGCTTAGACTTCAAATATGATCTTTTGAGGTTAGGCCAGATTATCAACTTGTGAGGTTCAATGGCCTTGAGTAGCATTTGGCTTGTGATTGTGAATTTGCTGGCTTGGACTTCAACTCTGATCTTTTGAGGTTAGGCCAAATTATCAACTTGTGAGGTTCAATGGCCTTGAGTAGCATTTGGCTTGTGATTGTGAATTTGTTGGCTTAGACTTCAACTCTGATCTTTTGAGGTTAGGCCAGATTATCAACTTGTGAGGTTCAATGGCCTTGAGTAGCATTTGGCTTGTGATTGTGAATTTGTTGGCTTAGACTTCAACTCTGATCTTTTGAGGTTAGGCCAGATTATCAACTTGTGAGGTTCAATGGCCTTGAGTAGCATTTGGCTTGTGATTGTGAATTTGTTGGCTTAGACTTCAAATCTGATCTTTTGAGGTTAGGCCAGATTATCAACTTGTGAGGTTCAATGGCCTTCAGTAGCATTTGGCTTGTGATTGTGAATTTGTTGGCTTAGACTTCAAATCTGATCTTTTGAGGTTAGGCCAGATTATCAACTTGTGAGGTTCAATGGCCTTGAGTAGCATTTGGCTTGTGATTGTGAATTTGCTGGCTTGGACTTCAACTCTGATATTTTGAGGTTAGGCCAGATTATCAACTTGTGAGGTTCAATGGCCTTGAGTAGCATTTGGCTTGTGATTGTGAATTTATTGGCTTAGACTTCAAATCTGATCTTTTGAGGTTAGGCCAGATTATCAACTTGTGAGGTTCAATGGCCTTGAGTAGCATTTGGCTTGTGATTGTGAATTTGCTGGCTTGGACTTCAACTCTGATCTTTTGAGGTTAGGCCAGATTATCAACTTGTGAGGTTCAATGGCCTTGAGTAGCATTTGGCTTGTGATTGTGAATTTGTTGGCTTAGACTTCAACTCTGATCTTTTGAGGTTAGGCCAGATTATCAACTTGTGAGGTTCAATGGCCTTGAGTAGCATTTGGCTTGTGATTGTGAATTTGCTGGCTTAGACTTCAACTCTAATATTTTGAGGTTAGGCCAGATTATCAACTTGTGAGGTTCAATGGCCTTGAGTAGCATTTGGCTTGTGATTGTGAATTTGTTGGCTTAGACTTCAAATCTGATCTTTTGAGGTTAGGCCAGATTATCAACTTGTGAGGTTCAATGGCCTTGAGTAGCATTTGGCTTGTGATTGTGAATTTGTTGGCTTGGACTTCAAATCTGATCTTTTGAGGTTAGGCCACATTATCAACTTGTGAGGTTCAATGGCCTTGAGTAGCATTTGGCTTGTGATTGTGAATTTGCTGGCTTGGACTTCAACTCTGATATTTTGAGGTTAGGCCAGATTATCAACTTGTGAGGTTCAATGGCCTTGAGTAGCATTTGGCTTGTGATTGTGAATTTGCTGGCTTGGACTTCAACTCTGATATTTTGAGGTTAGGCCAGGTTATCAACTTGTGAGGTTCAATGGCCTTGAGTAGCATTTGGCTTGTGATTGTGAATTTGCTGGCTTGGACTTCAACTCTGATATTTTGAGGTTAGGCCAGATTATCAACTTGTGAGGTTCAATGGCCTTGAGTAGCATTTGGCTTGTGATTGTGAATTTGTTGGCTTAGACTTCAAATCTGATCTTTTGAGGTTAGGCCTGATTATCAACTTGTGAGGTTCAATGGCCTTGAGTAGCATTTGGCTTGTGATTGTGAATTTGTTGGCTTAGACTTCAAATCTGATCTTTTGAGGTTAGGCCAGATTATCAACTTGTGAGGTTCAATGGCCTTGAGTAGCATTTGGCTTGTGATTGTGAATTTGCTGGCTTGGACTTCAACTCTGATATTTTGAGGTTAGGCCAGATTATCAACTTGTGAGGTTCAATGGCCTTGAGTAGCATTTGGCTTGTGATTGTGAATTTATTGGCTTAGACTTCAAATCTGATCTTTTGAGGTTAGGCCAGATTATCAACTTGTGAGGTTCAATGGCCTTGAGTAGCATTTGGCTTGTGATTGTGAATTTGCTGGCTTGGACTTCAACTCTGATCTTTTGAGGTTAGGCCAGATTATCAACTTGTGAGGTTCAATGGCCTTGAGTAGCATTTGGCTTGTGATTGTGAATTTGTTGGCTTAGACTTCAACTCTGATCTTTTGAGGTTAGGCCAGATTATCAACTTGTGAGGTTCAATGGCCTTGAGTAGCATTTGGCTTGTGATTGTGAATTTGCTGGCTTAGACTTCAACTCTAATATTTTGAGGTTAGGCCAGATTATCAACTTGTGAGGTTCAATGGCCTTGAGTAGCATTTGGCTTGTGATTGTGAATTTGTTGGCTTAGACTTCAAATCTGATCTTTTGAGGTTAGGCCAGATTATCAACTTGTGAGGTTCAATGGCCTTCAGTAGCATTTGGCTTGTGATTGTGAATTTGTTGGCTTGGACTTCAAATCTGATCTTTTGAGGTTAGGCCACATTATCAACTTGTGAGGTTCAATGGCCTTGAGTAGCATTTGGCTTGTGATTGTGAATTTGCTGGCTTGGACTTCAACTCTGATATTTTGAGGTTAGGCCAGATTATCAACTTGTGAGGTTCAATGGCCTTGAGTAGCATTTGGCTTGTGATTGTGAATTTGCTGGCTTGGACTTCAACTCTGATATTTTGAGGTTAGGCCAGGTTATCAACTTGTGAGGTTCAATGGCCTTGAGTAGCATTTGGCTTGTGATTGTGAATTTGCTGGCTTGGACTTCAACTCTGATATTTTGAGGTTAGGCCAGATTATCAACTTGTGAGGTTCAATGGCCTTGAGTAGCATTTGGCTTGTGATTGTGAATTTGTTGGCTTAGACTTCAAATCTGATCTTTTGAGGTTAGGCCTGATTATCAACTTGTGAGGTTCAATGGCCTTGAGTAGCATTTGGCTTGTGATTGTGAATTTGTTGGGTTAGACTTCAAATCTGATCTTTTGAGGTTAGGCCAGATTATCAACTTGTGAGGTTCAATGGCCTTGAGTAGCATTTGGCTTGTGATTGTGAATTTGTTGGCTTAGACTTCAAATATGATCTTTTCAGGTTAGGCCAGATTATCAACTTGTGAGGTTCAATGGCCTTGAGTAGCATTTGGCTTGTGATTGTGAATTTGTTGGCTTAGACTTCAAATCTGATCTTTTGAGGTTAGGCCAGATTATCAACTTGTGAGGTTCAATGGCCTTGAGTAGCATTTGGCTTGTGATTGTGAATTTGCTGGCTTGGACTTCAAATCTGATATTTTGAGGTTAGGCCAGATTATCAACTTGTGAGGTTCAATGGCCTTGAGTAGCATTTGGCTTGTGATTGTGAATTTGTTGGCTTAGACTTCAAATCTGATCTTTTGAGGTTAGGCCAGATTATCAACTTGTGAGGTTCAATGGCCTTGAGTAGCATTTGGCTTGTGATTGTGAATTTGTTGGCTTGGACTTCAACTCTGATCTTTTGAGGTTAGGCCAGGTCATCAACTTGTGAGGTTCAATGGCCTTGAGTAGCATTTGGCTTGTGATTGTGAATTTGCTGGCTTGGACTTCAACTCTGATATTTTGAGGTTAGGCCAGATTATCAACTTGTGAGGTTCAATGGCCTTGACTAGCATTTGGCTTGTGATTGTGAATTTGCTGGCTTGGACTTCAACCCTGATCTTTTGAGGTTAGGCCAGATTATCAACTTGTGAGGTTCAATGGCCTTGACTAGCATTTGGCTTGTGATTGTGAATTTGCTGGCTTAGACTTCAACTCTGATCTTTTGAGGTTAGGCCAGATTATCAACTTGTGAGGTTCAATGGCCTTGAGTAGCATTTGGCTTGTGATTGTGAATTTGCTGGCTTAGACTTCAACTCTGATCTTTTGAGGTTAGGCCAGATTATCAACTTGTGAGGTTCAATGGCCTTGAGTAGCATTTGGCTTGTGATTGTGAATTTGTTGGCTTAGACTTCAACTCTGATATTTTGAGGTTAGGCCAGATTATCAACTTGTGAGGTTCAATGGCCTTGAGTAGCATTTGGCTTGTGATTGTGAATTTGTTGGCTTAGACTTCAAATCTGATCTTTTGAGGTTAGGCCAGATCATCAACTTGTGAGGTTCAATGGCCTTGAGTAGCATTTGGCTTGTGATTGTGAATTTGTTGGCTTGGACTTCAACTCTGATATTTTGAGGTTAGGCCAGGTTATCAACTTGTGAGGTTCAATGGCCTTGAGTAGCATTTGGCTTGTGATTGTGAATTTGCTGGCTTAGACTTCAACTCTGATATTTTGAGGTTAGGCCAGGTTATCAACTTGTGAGGTTCAATGGCCTTGACTAGCATTTGGCTTGTGATTGTGAATTTGCTGGCTTAGACTTCAACTCTGATCTTTTGAGGTTAGGCCAGATTATCAACTTGTGAGGTTCAATGGCCTTGACTAGCATTTGGCTTGTGATTGTGAATTTGCTGGCTTGGACTTCAACTCTGATCTTTTGAGGTTAGGCCAGATTATCAACTTGTGAGGTTCAATGGCCTTGAGTAGCATTTGGCTTGTGATTGTGAATTTGTTGGCTTAGACTTCAAATATGATCTTTTCAGGTTAGGCCAGATTATCAACTTGTGAGGTTCAATGGCCTTGAGTAGCATTTGGCTTGTGATTGTGAATTTGTTGGCTTAGACTTCAAATATGATCTTTTCAGGTTAGGCCAGATTATCAACTTGTGAGGTTCAATGGCCTTGAGTAGCATTTGGCTTGTGATTGTGAATTTGCTGGCTTGGACTTCAAATCTGATCTTTTGAGGTTAGGCCTGATTATCAACTTGTGAGGTTCAATGGCCTTGAGTAGCATTTGGCTTGTGATTGTGAATTTGTTGGCTTAGACTTCAAATCTGATCTTTTGAGGTTAGGCCAGATTATCAACTTGTGAGGTTCAATGGCCTTGAGTAGCATTTGGCTTGTGATTGTGAATTTGTTGGCTTAGACTTCAACTCTGATCTTTTGAGGTTAGGCCAGATTATCAACTTGTGAGGTTCAATGGCCTTGAGTAGCATTTGGCTTGTGATTGTGAATTTGCTGGCTTAGACTTCAACTCTAATATTTTGAGGTTAGGCCAGATTATCAACTTGTGAGGTTCAATGGCCTTGAGTAGCATTTGGCTTGTGATTGTGAATTTGTTGGCTTAGACTTCAAATATGATCTTTTGAGGTTAGGCCAGATTATCAACTTGTGAGGTTCAATGGCCTTGAGTAGCATTTGGCTTGTGATTGTGAATTTGCTGGCTTGGACTTCAACTCTGATCTTTTGAGGTTAGGCCAGATTATCAACTTGTGAGGTTCAATGGCCTTGAGTAGCATTTGGCTTGTGATTGTGAATTTGTTGGCTTAGACTTCAACTCTGATCTTTTGAGGTTAGGCCAGATTATCAACTTGTGAGGTTCAATGGCCTTGAGTAGCATTTGGCTTGTGATTGTGAATTTGTTGGCTTAGACTTCAACTCTGATCTTTTGAGGTTAGGCCAGATTATCAACTTGTGAGGTTCAATGGCCTTGAGTAGCATTTGGCTTGTGATTGTGAATTTGTTGGCTTAGACTTCAAATATGATCTTTTGAGGTTAGGCCAGATTATCAACTTGTGAGGTTCAATGGCCTTGAGTAGCATTTGGCTTCTGATTGTGAATTTGTTGGCTTAGACTTCAAATCTGATCTTTTGAGGTTAGGCCAGATTATCAACTTGTGAGGTTCAATGGCCTTGAGTAGCATTTGGCTTGTGATTGTGAATTTGCTGGCTTGGACTTCAACTCTGATATTTTGAGGTTAGGCCAGATTATCAACTTGTGAGGTTCAATGGCCTTGAGTAGCATTTGGCTTGTGATTGTGAATTTATTGGCTTAGACTTCAAATCTGATCTTTTGAGGTTAGGCCAGATTATCAACTTGTGAGGTTCAATGGCCTTGAGTAGCATTTGGCTTGTGATTGTGAATTTGCTGGCTTGGACTTCAACTCTGATCTTTTGAGGTTAGGCCAGATTATCAACTTGTGAGGTTCAATGGCCTTGAGTAGCATTTGGCTTGTGATTGTGAATTTGTTGGCTTAGACTTCAACTCTGATCTTTTGAGGTTAGGCCAGATTATCAACTTGTGAGGTTCAATGGCCTTGAGTAGCATTTGGCTTGTGATTGTGAATTTGCTGGCTTAGACTTCAACTCTAATATTTTGAGGTTAGGCCAGATTATCAACTTGTGAGGTTCAATGGCCTTGACTAGCATTTGGCTTGTGATTGTGAATTTGCTGGCTTGGACTTCAACTCTGATCTTTTGAGGTTAGGCCAGATTATCAACTTGTGAGGTTCAATGGCCTTGACTAGCATTTGGCTTGTGATTGTGAATTTGCTGGCTTAGACTTCAACTCTGATCTTTTGAGGTTAGGCCAGATTATCAACTTGTGAGGTTCAATGGCCTTGAGTAGCATTTGGCTTGTGATTGTGAATTTGCTGGCTTGGACTTCAACTCTGATCTTTTGAGGTTAGGCCAGATTATCAACTTGTGAGGTTCAATGGCCTTGAGTAGCATTTGGCTTGTGATTGTGAATTTGTTGGCTTAGACTTCAAATATGATCTTTTGAGGTTAGGCCAGATTATCAACTTGTGAGGTTCAATGGCCTTGAGTAGCATTTGGCTTGTGATTGTGAATTTGTTGGCTTAGACTTCAAATATGATCTTTTCAGGTTAGGCCAGATTATCAACTTGTGAGGTTCAATGGCCTTGAGTAGCATTTGGCTTGTGATTGTGAATTTGCTGGCTTGGACTTCAAATCTGATCTTTTGAGGTTAGGCCAGATTATCAACTTGTGAGGTTCAATGGCCTTGAGTAGCATTTGGCTTGTGATTGTGAATTTGTTGGCTTAGACTTCAAATCTGATCTTTTGAGGTTAGGCCAGATTATCAACTTGTGAGGTTCAATGGCCTTCAGTAGCATTTGGCTTGTGATTGTGAATTTGTTGGCTTAGACTTCAACTCTGATCTTTTGAGGTTAGGCCAGATTATCAACTTGTGAGGTTCAATGGCCTTGAGTAGCATTTGGCTTGTGATTGTGAATTTGCTGGCTTAGACTTCAACTCTAATATTTTGAGGTTAGGCCAGATTATCAACTTGTGAGGTTCAATGGCCTTGAGTAGCATTTGGCTTGTGATTGTGAATTTGTTGGCTTAGACTTCAAATATGATCTTTTGAGGTTAGGCCAGATGATCAACTTGTGAGGTTCAATGGCCTTGAGTAGCATTTGGCTTGTGATTGTGAATTTGCTGGCTTGGACTTCAACTCTGATCTTTTGAGGTTAGGCCAGATTATCAACTTGTGAGGTTCAATGGCCTTGAATAGCATTTGGCTTGTGATTGTGAATTTGTTGGCTTAGACTTCAACTCTGATCTTTTGAGGTTAGGCCAGATTATCAACTTGTGAGGTTCAATGGCCTTGAGTAGCATTTGGCTTGTGATTGTGAATTTGTTGGCTTAGACTTCAACTCTGATCTTTTGAGGTTAGGCCAGATTATCAACTTGTGAGGTTCAATGGCCTTGAGTAGCATTTGGCTTGTGATTGTGAATTTGTTGGCTTAGACTTCAAATATGATCTTTTGAGGTTAGGCCAGATTATCAACTTGTGAGGTTCAATGGCCTTCAGTAGCATTTGGCTTGTGATTGTGAATTTGTTGGCTTAGACTTCAAATCTGATCTTTTGAGGTTAGGCCAGATTATCAACTTGTGAGGTTCAATGGCCTTGAGTAGCATTTGGCTTGTGATTGTGAATTTGCTGGCTTGGACTTCAACTCTGATATTTTGAGGTTAGGCCAGATTATCAACTTGTGAGGTTCAATGGCCTTGAGTAGCATTTGGCTTGTGATTGTGAATTTATTGGCTTAGACTTCAAATCTGATCTTTTGAGGTTAGGCCAGATTATCAACTTGTGAGGTTCAATGGCCTTGAGTAGCATTTGGCTTGTGATTGTGAATTTGCTGGCTTGGACTTCAACTCTGATCTTTTGAGGTTAGGCCAGATTATCAACTTGTGAGGTTCAATGGCCTTGAGTAGCATTTGGCTTGTGATTGTGAATTTGTTGGCTTAGACTTCAACTCTGATCTTTTGAGGTTAGGCCAGATTATCAACTTGTGAGGTTCAATGGCCTTGAGTAGCATTTGGCTTGTGATTGTGAATTTGCTGGCTTAGACTTCAACTCTAATATTTTGAGGTTAGGCCAGATTATCAACTTGTGAGGTTCAATGGCCTTGAGTAGCATTTGGCTTGTGATTGTGAATTTGTTGGCTTAGACTTCAAATCTGATCTTTTGAGGTTAGGCCAGATTATCAACTTGTGAGGTTCAATGGCCTTCAGTAGCATTTGGCTTGTGATTGTGAATTTGTTGGCTTGGACTTCAAATCTGATCTTTTGAGGTTAGGCCACATTATCAACTTGTGAGGTTCAATGGCCTTGAGTAGCATTTGGCTTGTGATTGTGAATTTGCTGGCTTGGACTTCAACTCTGATATTTTGAGGTTAGGCCAGATTATCAACTTGTGAGGTTCAATGGCCTTGAGTAGCATTTGGCTTGTGATTGTGAATTTGCTGGCTTGGACTTCAACTCTGATATTTTGAGGTTAGGCCAGATTATCAACTTGTGAGGTTCAATGGCCTTGAGTAGCATTTGGCTTGTGATTGTGAATTTGCTGGCTTGGACTTCAACTCTGATATTTTGAGGTTAGGCCAGATTATCAACTTGTGAGGTTCAATGGCCTTGAGTAGCATTTGGCTTGTGATTGTGAATTTGTTGGCTTAGACTTCAAATCTGATCTTTTGAGGTTAGGCCAGATTATCAACTTGTGAGGTTCAATGGCCTTGAGTAGCATTTGGCTTGTGATTGTGAATTTGTTGGCTTAGACTTCAAATATGATCTTTTCAGGTTAGGCCAGATTATCAACTTGTGAGGTTCAATGGCCTTGAGTAGCATTTGGCTTGTGATTGTGAATTTGTTGGCTTAGACTTCAAATCTGATCTTTTGAGGTTAGGCCAGATTATCAACTTGTGAGGTTCAATGGCCTTGAGTAGCATTTGGCTTGTGATTGTGAATTTGCTGGCTTAGACTTCAAATCTGATATTTTGAGGTTAGCCCAGATTATCAACTTGTGAGGTTCAATGGCCTTGAGTAGCATTTGGCTTGTGATTGTGAATTTGTTGGCTTAGACTTCAAATCTGATCTTTTGAGGTTAGGCCTGATTATCAACTTCTGAGGTTCAATGGCCTTGAGTAGCATTTGGCTTGTGATTGTGAATTTGTTGGCTTAGACTTCAAATCTGATCTTTTGAGGTTAGGCCAGATTATCAACTTGTGAGGTTCAATGGCCTTGAGTAGCATTTGGCTTGTGATTGTGAATTTGCTGGCTTGGACTTCAACTCTGATATTTTGAGGTTAGCCCAGATTATCAACTTGTGAGGTTCAATGGCCTTGAGTAGCATTTGGCTTGTGATTGTGAATTTGTTGGCTTGGACTTCAACTCTGATCTTTTGAGGTTAGGCCAGATTATCAACTTGTGAGGTTCAATGGCCTTGAGTAGCATTTGGCTTGTGATTGTGAATTTGTTGGCTTAGACTTCAAATCTGATCTTTTGAGGTTAGGCCTGATTATCAACTTCTGAGGTTCAATGGCCTTGAGTAGCATTTGGCTTGTGATTGTGAATTTGTTGGCTTAGACTTCAAATCTGATCTTTTGAGGTTAGGCCAGATTATCAACTTGTGAGGTTCAATGGCCTTGAGTAGCATTTGGCTTGTGATTGTGAATTTGTTGGCTTAGACTTCAAATATGATCTTTTCAGGTTAGGCCAGATTATCAACTTGTGAGGTTCAATGGCCTTGAGTAGCATTTGGCTTGTGATTGTGAATTTGTTGGCTTAGACTTCAAATCTGATCTTTTGAGGTTAGGCCAGATTATCAACTTGTGAGGTTCAATGGCCTTGAGTAGCATTTGGCTTGTGATTGTGAATTTGCTGGCTTAGACTTCAAATCTGATATTTTGAGGTTAGCCCAGATTATCAACTTGTGAGGTTCAATGGCCTTGAGTAGCATTTGGCTTGTGATTGTGAATTTGTTGGCTTAGACTTCAAATCTGATCTTTTGAGGTTAGGCCAGATTATCAACTTGTGAGGTTCAATGGCCTTGAGTAGCATTTGGCTTGTGATTGTGAATTTGTTGGCTTGGACTTCAACTCTGATCTTTTGAGGTTAGGCCAGGTCATCAACTTGTGAGGTTCAATGGCCTTGAGTAGCATTTGGCTTGTGATTGTGAATTTGTTGGCTTGGACTTCAACTCTGATATTTTGAGGTTAGGCCAGATTATCAACTTGTGAGGTTCAATGGCCTTGAGTAGCATTTGGCTTGTGATTGTGAATTTGCTGGCTTGGACTTCAACCCTGATCTTTTGAGGTTAGGCCAGATTATCAACTTGTGAGGTTCAATGGCCTTGACTAGCATTTGGCTTGTGATTGTGAATTTGCTGGCTTGGACTTCAACCCTGATCTTTTGAGGTTAGGCCAGATTATCAACTTGTGAGGTTCAATGGCCTTGACTAGCATTTGGCTTGTGATTGTGAATTTGCTGGCTTGGACTTCAACCCTGATCTTTTGAGGTTAGGCCAGATTATCAACTTGTGAGGTTCAATGGCCTTGACTAGCATTTGGCTTGTGATTGTGAATTTGCTGGCTTAGACTTCAACTCTGATCTTTTGAGGTTAGGCCAGATTATCAACTTGTGAGGTTCAATGGCCTTGAGTAGCATTTGGCTTGTGATTGTGAATTTGCTGGCTTAGACTTCAACTCTGATCTTTTGAGGTTAGGCCAGATTATCAACTTGTGAGGTTCAATGGCCTTGAGTAGCATTTGGCTTGTGATTGTGAATTTGCTGGCTTAGACTTCAAATCTGATCTTTTGAGGTTAGGCCAGATTATCAACTTGTGAGGTTCAATGGCCTTGAGTAGCATTTGGCTTGTGATTGTGAATTTGTTGGCTTGGACTTCAACTCTGATATTTTGAGGTTAGGCCAGGTTATCAACTTGTGAGGTTCAATGGCCTTGAGTAGCATTTGGCTTGTGATTGTGAATTTGCTGGCTTAGACTTCAACTCTGATATTTTGAGGTTAGGCCAGGTTATCAACTTGTGAGGTTCAATGGCCTTGACTAGCATTTGGCTTGTGATTGTGAATTTGCTGGCTTAGACTTCAACTCTGATCTTTTGAGGTTAGGCCAGATTATCAACTTGTGAGGTTCAATGGCCTTGACTAGCATTTGGCTTGTGATTGTGAATTTGCTGGCTTGGACTTCAACTCTGATCTTTTGAGGTTAGGCCAGATTATCAACTTGTGAGGTTCAATGGCCTTGAGTAGCATTTGGCTTGTGATTGTGAATTTGTTGGCTTAGACTTCAAATATGATCTTTTCAGGTTAGGCCAGATTATCAACTTGTGAGGTTCAATGGCCTTGAGTAGCATTTGGCTTGTGATTGTGAATTTGTTGGCTTAGACTTCAAATATGATCTTTTCAGGTTAGGCCAGATTATCAACTTGTGAGGTTCAATGGCCTTGAGTAGCATTTGGCTTGTGATTGTGAATTTGCTGGCTTGGACTTCAAATCTGATCTTTTGAGGTTAGGCCAGATTATCAACTTGTGAGGTTCAATGGCCTTGAGTAGCATTTGGCTTGTGATTGTGAATTTGTTGGCTTAGACTTCAAATCTGATCTTTTGAGGTTAGGCCAGATTATCAACTTGTGAGGTTCAATGGCCTTGAGTAGCATTTGGCTTGTGATTGTGAATTTGTTGGCTTGGACTTCAAATCTGATCTTTTGAGGTTAGGCCAGGTCATCAACTTGTGAGGTTCAATGGCCTTGAGTAGCATTTGGCTTGTGATTGTGAATTTGTTGGCTTGGACTTCAACTCTGATATTTTGAGGTTAGGCCAGGTTATCAACTTGTGAGGTTCAATGGCCTTGAGTAGCATTTGGCTTGTGATTGTGAATTTGCTGGCTTAGACTTCAACTCTGATATTTTGAGGTTAGGCCAGATTATCAACTTGTGAGGTTCAATGGCCTTGACTAGCATTTGGCTTGTGATTGTGAATTTGCTGGCTTGGACTTTAACCCTGATCTTTTGAGGTTAGGCCAGATTATCAACTTGTGAGGTTCAATGGCCTTGAGTAGCATTTGGCTTGTGATTGTGAATTTGTTGGCTTAGACTTCAACTCTGATCTTTTGAGGTTAGGCCAGATTATCAACTTGTGAGGTTCAATGGCCTTGAGTAGCATTTGGCTTGTGATTGTGAATTTGCTGGCTTAGACTTCAACTCTCATATTTTGAGGTTAGGCCAGATTATCAACTTGTGAGGTTCAATGGCCTTGAGTAGCATTTGGCTTGTGATTGTGAATTTGTTGGCTTAGACTTCAAATCTGATCTTTTGAGGTTAGGCCAGATCATCAACTTGTGAGGTTCAATGGCCTTGAGTAGCATTTGGCTTGTGATTGTGAATTTGTTGGCTTGGACTTCAACTCTGATATTTTGAGGTTAGGCCAGGTTATCAACTTGTGAGGTTCAATGGCCTTGAGTAGCATTTGGCTTGTGATTGTGAATTTGCTGGCTTAGACTTCAACTCTGATATTTTGAGGTTAGGCCAGATTATCAACTTGTGAGGTTCAATGGCCTTGACTAGCATTTGGCTTGTGATTGTGAATTTGCTGGCTTGGACTTTAACCCTGATCTTTTGAGGTTAGGCCAGATTATCAACTTGTGAGGTTCAATGGCCTTGAGTAGCATTTGGCTTGTGATTGTGAATTTGTTGGCTTAGACTTCAACTCTGATCTTTTGAGGTTAGGCCAGATTATCAACTTGTGAGGTTCAATGGCCTTGAGTAGCATTTGGCTTGTGATTGTGAATTTGTTGGCTTAGACTTCAAATCTGATCTTTTCAGGTTAGGCCAGATTATCAACTTGTGAGGTTCAATGGCCTTCAGTAGCATTTGGCTTGTGATTGTGAATTTGTTGGCTTAGACTTCAAATCTGATCTTTTGAGGTTAGGCCAGATTATCAACTTGTGAGGTTCAATGGCCTTGAGTAGCATTTGGCTTGTGATTGTGAATTTGCTGGCTTGGACTTCAACTCTGATATTTTGAGGTTAGGCCAGATTATCAACTTGTGAGGTTCAATGGCCTTGAGTAGCATTTGGCTTGTGATTGTGAATTTGTTGGCTTAGACTTCAAATCTGATCTTTTGAGGTTAGGCCAGATCATCAACTTGTGAGGTTCAATGGCCTTGAGTAGCATTTGGCTTGTGATTGTGAATTTGCTGGCTTAGACTTCAACTCTGATATTTTGAGGTTAGGCCAGATTATCAACTTGTGAGGTTCAATGGCCTTGAGTAGCATTTGGCTTGTGATTGTGAATTTGCTGGCTTGGACTTCAACTCTGATCTTTTGAGGTTAGGCCAGATTATCAACTTGTGAGGTTCAATGGCCTTGAGTAGCATTTGGTTGGTGAATGTGAATTTGCTGGCTTAGACTTCAAATCTGATCTTTTGAGGTTAGGCCAGATCATCAACTTGTGAGGTTCAATGGCCTTGAGTAGCATTTGGCTTGTGATTGTGAATTTGTTGGCTTGGACTTCAACTCTGATCTTTTGAGGTTAGGCCAGATTATCAACTTGTGAGGTTCAATGGCCTTGAGTAGCATTTGGCTTGTGATTGTGAATTTGCTGGCTTGGACTTCAACTCTGATATTTTGAGGTTAGGCCAGATTATCAACTTGTGAGGTTCAATGGCCTTGAGTAGCATTTGGTTGGTGATTGTGAATTTGTTGGCTTAGACTTCAAATATGATCTTTTGAGGTTAGGCCAGATTATCAACTTGTGAGGTTCAATGGCCTTGACTAGCATTTGGCTTGTGATTGTGAATTTGCTGGCTTGGACTTTAACCCTGATCTTTTGAGGTTAGGCCATATTATCAACTTGTGAGGTTCAATGGCCTTGAGTAGCATTTGGCTTGTGATTGTGAATTTGTTGGCTTAGACTTCAACTCTGATCTTTTGAGGTTAGGCCAGATTATCAACTTGTGAGGTTCAATGGCCTTGAGTAGCATTTGGCTTGTGATTGTGAATTTGTTGGCTTAGACTTCAAATATGATCTTTTCAGGTTAGGCCAGATTATCAACTTGTGAGGTTCAATGGCCTTCAGTAGCATTTGGCTTGTGATTGTGAATTTGTTGGCTTAGACTTCAAATCTGATCTTTTGAGGTTAGGCCAGATTATCAACTTGTGAGGTTCAATGGCCTTGAGTAGCATTTGGCTTGTGATTGTGAATTTGTTGGCTTAGACTTCAACTCTGATCTTTTGAGGTTAGGCCAGATTATCAACTTGTGAGGTTCAATGGCCTTGAGTAGCATTTGGCTTGTGATTGTGAATTTGTTGGCTTAGACTTCAAATATGATCTTTTGAGGTTAGGCCAGATTATCAACTTGTGATGTTCAATGGCCTTGACTAGCATTTGGCTTGTGATTGTGAATTTGCTGGCTTGGACTTTAACCCTGATCTTTTGAGGTTAGGCCAGATTATCAACTTGTGAGGTTCAATGGCCTTGAGTAGCATTTGGCTTGTGATTGTGAATTTGTTGGCTTAGACTTCAACTCTGATCTTTTGAGGTTAGGCCAGATTATCAACTTGTGAGGTTCAATGGCCTTGAGTAGCATTTGGCTTGTGATTGTGAATTTGTTGGCTTAGACTTCAACTCTGATCTTTTGAGGTTAGGCCAGATTATCAACTTGTGAGGTTCAATGGCCTTGAGTAGCATTTGGCTTGTGATTGTGAATTTGTTGGCTTAGACTTCAAATATGATCTTTTCAGGTTAGGCCAGATTATCAACTTGTGAGGTTCAATGGCCTTCAGTAGCATTTGGCTTGTGATTGTGAATTTGTTGGCTTAGACTTCAAATATGATCTTTTGAGGTTAGGCCAGATTATCAACTTGTGAGGTTCAATGGCCTTGAGTAGCATTTGGCTTGTGATTGTGAATTTGTTGGCTTAGACTTCAACTCTGATCTTTTGAGGTTAGGCCAGATTATCAACTTGTGAGGTTCAATGGCCTTGAGTAGCATTTGGCTTGTGATTGTGAATTTGTTGGCTTAGACTTCAAATATGATCTTTTGAGGTTAGGCCAGATTATCAACTTGTGAGGTTCAATGGCCTTGACTAGCATTTGGCTTGTGATTGTGAATTTGCTGGCTTGGACTTTAACCCTGATCTTTTGAGGTTAGGCCAGATTATCAACTTGTGAGGTTCAATGGCCTTGAGTAGCATTTGGCTTGTGATTGTGAATTTGTTGGCTTAGACTTCAACTCTGATCTTTTGAGGTTAGGCCAGATTATCAACTTGTGAGGTTCAATGGCCTTGAGTAGCATTTGGCTTGTGATTGTGAATTTGTTGGCTTAGACTTCAAATATGATCTTTTCAGGTTAGGCCAGATTATCAACTTGTGAGGTTCAATGGCCTTCAGTAGCATTTGGCTTGTGATTGTGAATTTGTTGGCTTAGACTTCAAATCTGATCTTTTGAGGTTAGGCCAGATTATCAACTTGTGAGGTTCAATGGCCTTGAGTAGCATTTGGCTTGTGATTGTGAATTTGCTGGCTTGGACTTCAACTCTGATATTTTGAGGTTAGGCCAGATTATCAACTTGTGAGGTTCAATGGCCTTGAGTAGCATTTGGCTTGTGATTGTGAATTTGTTGGCTTAGACTTCAAATCTGATCTTTTGAGGTTAGGCCAGATCATCAACTTGTGAGGTTCAATGGCCTTGAGTAGCATTTGGCTTGTGATTGTGAATTTGTTGGCTTGGACTTCAACTCTGATATTTTGAGGTTAGGCCAGGTTATCAACTTGTGAGGTTCAATGGCCTTGAGTAGCATTTGGCTTGTGATTGTGAATTTGCTGGCTTAGACTTCAACTCTGATATTTTGAGGTTAGGCCACATTATCAACTTGTGAGGTTCAATGGCCTTGACTAGCATTTGGCTTGTGATTGTGAATTTGCTGGCTTGGCCTTTAACCCTGATATTTTGAGGTTAGGCCAGATTATCAACTTGTGAGGTTCAATGGCCTTGAGTAGCATTTGGCTTGTGATTGTGAATTTGTTGGCTTAGACTTCAACTCTGATCTTTTGAGGTTAGGCCAGATCATCAACTTGTGAGGTTCAATGGCCTTGAGTAGCATTTGGCTTGTGATTGTGAATTTGTTGGCTTGGACTTCAACTCTGATATTTTGAGGTTAGGCCAGGTTATCAACTTGTGAGGTTCAATGGCCTTGAGTAGCATTTGGCTTGTGATTGTGAATTTGCTGGCTTAGACTTCAACTCTGATATTTTGAGGTTAGGCCAGATTATCAACTTGTGAGGTTCAATGGCCTTGACTAGCATTTGGCTTGTGATTGTGAATTTGCTGGCTTGGACTTTAACCCTGATCTTTTGAGGTTAGGCCTGATTATCAACTTGTGAGGTTCAATGGCCTTGAGTAGCATTTGGCTTGTGATTGTGAATTTGTTGGCTTAGACTTCAAATCTGATCTTTTGAGGTTAGGCCAGATTATCAACTTGTGAGGTTCAATGGCCTTGAGTAGCATTTGGCTTGTGATTGTGAATTTGCTGGCTTGGACTTCAACTCTGATATTTTGAGGTTAGGCCAGATTATCAACTTGTGAGGTTCAATGGCCTTGAGTAGCATTTGGCTTGTGATTGTGAATTTGTTGGCTTAGACTTCAAATCTGATCTTTTGAGGTTAGGCCAGATCATCAACTTGTGAGGTTCAATGGCCTTGAGTAGCATTTGGCTTGTGATTGTGAATTTGTTGGCTTGGACTTCAACTCTGATATTTTGAGGTTAGGCCAGGTTATCAACTTGTGAGGTTCAATGGCCTTGAGTAGCATTTGGCTTGTGATTGTGAATTTGCTGGCTTAGACTTCAACTCTGATATTTTGAGGTTAGGCCAGATTATCAACTTGTGAGGTTCAATGGCCTTGACTAGCATTTGGCTTGTGATTGTGAATTTGTTGGCTTGGACTTTAACCCTGATCTTTTGAGGTTAGGCCAGATTATCAACTTGTGAGGTTCAATGGCCTTGAGTAGCATTTGGCTTGTGATTGTGAATTTGTTGGCTTAGACTTCAACTCTGATCTTTTGAGGTTAGGCCAGATTATCAACTTGTGAGGTTCAATGGCCTTGAGTAGCATTTGGCTTGTGATTGTGAATTTGCTGGCTTAGACTTCAACTCTGATATTTTGAGGTTAGGCCAGATTATCAACTTGTGAGGTTCAATGGCCTTGAGTAGCATTTGGCTTGTGATTGTGAATTTGTTGGCTTAGACTTCAAATCTCATCTTTTGAGGTTAGGCCAGATCATCAACTTGTGAGGTTCAATGGCCTTGAGTAGCATTTGGCTTGTGATTGTGAATTTGTTGGCTTGGACTTCAACTCTGATATTTTGAGGTTAGGCCAGGTTATCAACTTGTGAGGTTCAATGGCCTTGAGTAGCATTTGGCTTGTGATTGTGAATTTGCTGGCTTAGACTTCAACTCTGATATTTTGAGGTTAGGCCAGATTATCAACTTGTGAGGTTCAATGGCCTTGACTAGCATTTGGCTTGTGATTGTGAATTTGCTGGCTTGGACTTTAACCCTGATCTTTTGAGGTTAGGCCAGATTATCAACTTGTGAGGTTCAATGGCCTTGAGTAGCATTTGGCTTGTGATTGTGAATTTGTTGGCTTAGACTTCAAATCTGATCTTTTGAGGTTAGGCCAGATTATCAACTTGTGAGGTTCAATGGCCTTGAGTAGCATTTGGCTTGTGATTGTGAATTTGCTGGCTTGGACTTCAACTCTGATATTTTGAGGTTAGGCCAGATTATCAACTTGTGAGGTTCAATGGCCTTGAGTAGCATTTGGCTTGTGATTGTGAATTTGTTGGCTTAGACTTCAAATCTGATCTTTTGAGGTTAGGCCAGATCATCAACTTGTGAGGTTCAATGGCCTTGAGTAGCATTTGGCTTGTGATTGTGAATTTGCTGGCTTAGACTTCAACTCTGATATTTTGAGGTTAGGCCAGATTATCAACTTGTGAGGTTCAATGGCCTTGAGTAGCATTTGGCTTGTGATTGTGAATTTGCTGGCTTGGACTTCAACTCTGATCTTTTGAGGTTAGGCCAGATTATCAACTTGTGAGGTTCAATGGCCTTGAGTAGCATTTGGTTGGTGAATGTGAATTTGCTGGCTTAGACTTCAAATCTGATCTTTTGAGGTTAGGCCAGATCATCAACTTGTGAGGTTCAATGGCCTTGAGTAGCATTTGGTTGGTGAATGTGAATTTGCTGGCTTAGACTTCAAATCTGATCTTTTGAGGTTAGGCCAGATCATCAACTTGTGAGGTTCAATGGCCTTGAGTAGCATTTGGCTTGTGATTGTGAATTTCTTGGCTTGGACTTCAACTCTGATCTTTTGAGGTTAGGCCAGATTATCAACTTGTGAGGTTCAATGGCCTTGAGTAGCATTTGGCTTGTGATTGTGAATTTGCTGGCTTGGACTTCAACTCTGATATTTTGAGGTTAGGCCAGATTATCAACTTGTGAGGTTCAATGGCCTTGAGTAGCATTTGGTTGGTGATTGTGAATTTGTTGGCTTAGACTTCAAATATGATCTTTTGAGGTTAGGCCAGATTATCAACTTGTGAGGTTCAATGGCCTTGACTAGCATTTGGCTTGTGATTGTGAATTTGCTGGCTTGGACTTTAACCTTGATCTTTTGAGGTTACGCCATATTATCAACTTGTGAGGTTCAATGGCCTTGAGTAGCATTTGGCTTGTGATTGTGAATTTGTTGGCTTAGACTTCAACTCTGATCTTTTGAGGTTAGGCCAGATTATCAACTTGTGAGGTTCAATGGCCTTGAGTAGCATTTGGCTTGTGATTGTGAATTTGTTGGCTTAGACTTCAAATATGATCTTTTCAGGTTAGGCCAGATTATCAACTTGTGAGGTTCAATGGCCTTCAGTAGCATTTGGCTTGTGATTGTGAATTTGTTGGCTTAGACTTCAAATCTGATCTTTTGAGGTTAGGCCAGATTATCAACTTGTGAGGTTCAATGGCCTTGAGTAGCATTTGGCTTGTGATTGTGAATTTGTTGGCTTAGACTTCAACTCTGATCTTTTGAGGTTAGGCCAGATTATCAACTTGTGAGGTTCAATGGCCTTGAGTAGCATTTGGCTTGTGATTGTGAATTTGTTGGCTTAGACTTCAAATATGATCTTTTGAGGTTAGGCCAGATTATCAACTTGTGATGTTCAATGGCCTTGACTAGCATTTGGCTTGTGATTGTGAATTTGCTGGCTTGGACTTTAACCCTGATCTTTTGAGGTTAGGCCAGATTATCAACTTGTGAGGTTCAATGGCCTTGAGTAGCATTTGGCTTGTGATTGTGAATTTGTTGGCTTAGACTTCAACTCTGATCTTTTGAGGTTAGGCCAGATTATCAACTTGTGAGGTTCAATGGCCTTGAGTAGCATTTGGCTTGTGATTGTGAATTTGTTGGCTTAGACTTCAACTCTGATCTTTTGAGGTTAGGCCAGATTATCAACTTGTGAGGTTCAATGGCCTTGAGTAGCATTTGGCTTGTGATTGTGAATTTGTTGGCTTAGACTTCAAATATGATCTTTTCAGGTTAGGCCAGATTATCAACTTGTGAGGTTCAATGGCCTTCAGTAGCATTTGGCTTGTGATTGTGAATTTGTTGGCTTAGACTTCAAATCTGATCTTTTGAGGTTAGGCCAGATTATCAACTTGTGAGGTTCAATGGCCTTGAGTAGCATTTGGCTTGTGATTGTGAATTTGTTGGCTTAGACTTCAACTCTGATCTTTTGAGGTTAGGCCAGATTATCAACTTGTGAGGTTCAATGGCCTTGAGTAGCATTTGGCTTGTGATTGTGAATTTGTTGGCTTAGACTTCAAATATGATCTTTTGAGGTTAGGCCAGATTATCAACTTGTGAGGTTCAATGGCCTTGACTAGCATTTGGCTTGTGATTGTGAATTTGCTGGCTTGGACTTTAACCCTGATCTTTTGAGGTTAGGCCAGATTATCAACTTGTGAGGTTCAATGGCCTTGAGTAGCATTTGGCTTGTGATTGTGAATTTGCTGGCTTAGACTTCAACTCTGATCTTTTGAGGTTAGGCCAGATTATCAACTTGTGAGGTTCAATGGCCTTGAGTAGCATTTGGCTTGTGATTGTGAATTTGTTGGCTTAGACTTCAAATATGATCTTTTCAGGTTAGGCCAGATTATCAACTTGTGAGGTTCAATGGCCTTCAGTAGCATTTGGCTTGTGATTGTGAATTTGTTGGCTTAGACTTCAAATCTGATCTTTTGAGGTTAGGCCAGATTATCAACTTGTGAGGTTCAATGGCCTTGAGTAGCATTTGGCTTGTGATTGTGAATTTGCTGGCTTGGACTTCAACTCTGATATTTTGAGGTTAGGCCAGATTATCAACTTGTGAGGTTCAATGGCCTTGAGTAGCATTTGGCTTGTGATTGTGAATTTGTTGGCTTAGACTTCAAATCTGATCTTTTGAGGTTAGGCCAGATCATCAACTTGTGAGGTTCAATGGCCTTGAGTAGCATTTGGCTTGTGATTGTGAATTTGTTGGCTTGGACTTCAACTCTGATATTTTGAGGTTAGGCCAGGTTATCAACTTGTGAGGTTCAATGGCCTTGAGTAGCATTTGGCTTGTGATTGTGAATTTGCTGGCTTAGACTTCAACTCTGATATTTTGAGGTTAGGCCACATTATCAACTTGTGAGGTTCAATGGCCTTCACTAGCATTTGGCTTGTGATTGTGAATTTGCTGGCTTGGCCTTTAACCCTGATATTTTGAGGTTAGGCCAGATTATCAACTTGTGAGGTTCAATGGCCTTGAGTAGCATTTGGCTTGTGATTGTGAATTTGTTGGCTTGGACTTCAACTCTGATCTTTTGAGGTTAGGCCAGATCATCAACTTGTGAGGTTCAATGGCCTTGAGTAGCATTTGGCTTGTGATTGTGAATTTGTTGGCTTGGACTTCAACTCTGATATTTTGAGGTTAGGCCAGGTTATCAACTTGTGAGGTTCAATGGCCTTGAGTAGCATTTGGCTTGTGATTGTGAATTTGCTGGCTTAGACTTCAACTCTGATATTTTGAGGTTAGGCCAGATTATCAACTTGTGAGGTTCAATGGCCTTGACTAGCATTTGGCTTGTGATTGTGAATTTGCTGGCTTGGACTTTAACCCTGATCTTTTGAGGTTAGGCCAGATTATCAACTTGTGAGGTTCAATGGCCTTGAGTAGCATTTGGCTTGTGATTGTGAATTTGTTGGCTTAGACTTCAAATCTGATCTTTTGAGGTTAGGCCAGATTATCAACTTGTGAGGTTCAATGGCCTTGAGTAGCATTTGGCTTGTGATTGTGAATTTGCTGGCTTGGACTTCAACTCTGATATTTTGAGGTTAGGCCAGATTATCAACTTGTGAGGTTCAATGGCCTTGAGTAGCATTTGGCTTGTGATTGTGAATTTGTTGGCTTAGAGTTCAAATCTGATCTTTTGAGGTTAGGCCAGATCATCAACTTGTGAGGTTCAATGGCCTTGAGTAGCATTTGGCTTGTGATTGTGAATTTGTTGGCTTGGACTTCAACTCTGATATTTTGAGGTTAGGCCAGGTTATCAACTTGTGAGGTTCAATGGCCTTGAGTAGCATTTGGCTTGTGATTGTGAATTTGCTGGCTTAGACTTCAACTCTGATATTTTGAGGTTAGGCCAGATTATCAACTTGTGAGGTTCAATGGCCTTGACTAGCATTTGGCTTGTGATTGTGAATTTGTTGGCTTGGACTTTAACCCTGATCTTTTGAGGTTAGGCCAGATTATCAACTTGTGAGGTTCAATGGCCTTGAGTAGCATTTGGCTTGTGATTGTGAATTTGTTGGCTTAGACTTCAACTCTGATCTTTTGAGGTTAGGCCAGATTATCAACTTGTGAGGTTCAATGGCCTTGAGTAGCATTTGGCTTGTGATTGTGAATTTGCTGGCTTAGACTTCAACTCTGATATTTTGAGGTTAGGCCAGATTATCAACTTGTGAGGTTCAATGGCCTTGAGTAGCATTTGGCTTGTGATTGTGAATTTGTTGGCTTAGACTTCAAATCTGATCTTTTGAGGTTAGGCCAGATCATCAACTTGTGAGGTTCAATGGCCTTGAGTAGCATTTGGCTTGTGATTGTGAATTTGTTGGCTTAGACTTCAACTCTGATCTTTTGAGGTTAGGCCAGATTATCAACTTGTGAGGTTCAATGGCCTTGAGTAGCATTTGGCTTGTGATTGTGAATTTGTTGGCTTAGACTTCAAATATGATCTTTTCAGGTTAGGCCAGATTATCAACTTGTGAGGTTCAATGGCCTTCAGTAGCATTTGGCTTGTGATTGTGAATTTGTTGGCTTAGACTTCAAATCTGATCTTTTGAGGTTAGGCCAGATTATCAACTTGTGAGGTTCAATGGCCTTGAGTAGCATTTGGCTTGTGATTGTGAATTTGTTGGCTTAGACTTCAACTCTGATCTTTTGAGGTTAGGCCAGATTATCAACTTGTGAGGTTCAATGGCCTTGAGTAGCATTTGGCTTGTGATTGTGAATTTGTTGGCTTAGACTTCAAATATGATCTTTTGAGGTTAGGCCAGATTATCAACTTGTGAGGTTCAATGGCCTTGACTAGCATTTGGCTTGTGATTGTGAATTTGCTGGCTTGGACTTTAACCCTGATCTTTTGAGGTTAGGCCAGATTATCAACTTGTGAGGTTCAATGGCCTTGAGTAGCATTTGGCTTGTGATTGTGAATTTGTTGGCTTAGACTTCAACTCTGATCTTTTGAGGTTAGGCCAGATTATCAACTTGTGAGGTTCAATGGCCTTGAGTAGCATTTGGCTTGTGATTGTGAATTTGTTGGCTTAGACTTCAAATATGATCTTTTCAGGTTAGGCCAGATTATCAACTTGTGAGGTTCAATGGCCTTGAGTAGCATTTGGCTTGTGATTGTGAATTTGTTGGCTTAGACTTCAAATCTGATCTTTTGAGGTTAGGCCAGATTATCAACTTGTGAGGTTCAATGGCCTTGAGTAGCATTTGGCTTGTGATTGTGAATTTGCTGGCTTGGACTTCAACTCTGATATTTTGAGGTTAGGCCAGATTATCAACTTGTGAGGTTCAATGGCCTTGAGTAGCATTTGGCTTGTGATTGTGAATTTGTTGGCTTAGACTTCAAATCTGATCTTTTGAGGTTAGGCCAGATCATCAACTTGTGAGGTTCAATGGCCTTGAGTAGCATTTGGCTTGTGATTGTGAATTTGTTGGCTTGGACTTCAACTCTGATATTTTGAGGTTAGGCCAGGTTATCAACTTGTGAGGTTCAATGGCCTTGAGTAGCATTTGGCTTGTGATTGTGAATTTGCTGGCTTAGACTTCAACTCTGATATTTTGAGGTTAGGCCACATTATCAACTTGTGAGGTTCAATGGCCTTCACTAGCATTTGGCTTGTGATTGTGAATTTGCTGGCTTGGCCTTTAACCCTGATATTTTGAGGTTAGGCCAGATTATCAACTTGTGAGGTTCAATGGCCTTGAGTAGCATTTGGCTTGTGATTGTGAATTTGTTGGCTTGGACTTCAACTCTGATCTTTTGAGGTTAGGCCAGATCATCAACTTGTGAGGTTCAATGGCCTTGAGTAGCATTTGGCTTGTGATTGTGAATTTGTTGGCTTGGACTTCAACTCTGATATTTTGAGGTTAGGCCAGGTTATCAACTTGTGAGGTTCAATGGCCTTGAGTAGCATTTGGCTTGTGATTGTGAATTTGCTGGCTTAGACTTCAACTCTGATATTTTGAGGTTAGGCCAGATTATCAACTTGTGAGGTTCAATGGCCTTGACTAGCATTTGGCTTGTGATTGTGAATTTGCTGGCTTGGACTTTAACCCTGATCTTTTGAGGTTAGGCCAGATTATCAACTTGTGAGGTTCAATGGCCTTGAGTAGCATTTGGCTTGTGATTGTGAATTTGTTGGCTTAGACTTCAAATCTGATCTTTTGAGGTTAGGCCAGATTATCAACTTGTGAGGTTCAATGGCCTTGAGTAGCATTTGGCTTGTGATTGTGAATTTGCTGGCTTGGACTTCAACTCTGATATTTTGAGGTTAGGCCAGATTATCAACTTGTGAGGTTCAATGGCCTTGAGTAGCATTTGGCTTGTGATTGTGAATTTGTTGGCTTAGAGTTCAAATCTGATCTTTTGAGGTTAGGCCAGATCATCAACTTGTGAGGTTCAATGGCCTTGAGTAGCATTTGGCTTGTGATTGTGAATTTGTTGGCTTGGACTTCAACTCTGATATTTTGAGGTTAGGCCAGGTTATCAACTTGTGAGGTTCAATGGCCTTGAGTAGCATTTGGCTTGTGATTGTGAATTTGCTGGCTTAGACTTCAACTCTGATATTTTGAGGTTAGGCCAGATTATCAACTTGTGAGGTTCAATGGCCTTGACTAGCATTTGGCTTGTGATTGTGAATTTGTTGGCTTGGACTTTAACCCTGATCTTTTGAGGTTAGGCCAGATTATCAACTTGTGAGGTTCAATGGCCTTGAGTAGCATTTGGCTTGTGATTGTGAATTTGTTGGCTTAGACTTCAACTCTGATCTTTTGAGGTTAGGCCAGATTATCAACTTGTGAGGTTCAATGGCCTTGAGTAGCATTTGGCTTGTGATTGTGAATTTGCTGGCTTAGACTTCAACTCTGATATTTTGAGGTTAGGCCAGATTATCAACTTGTGAGGTTCAATGGCCTTGAGTAGCATTTGGCTTGTGATTGTGAATTTGTTGGCTTAGACTTCAAATCTGATCTTTTGAGGTTAGGCCAGATCATCAACTTGTGAGGTTCAATGGCCTTGAGTAGCATTTGGCTTGTGATTGTGAATTTGTTGGCTTGGACTTCAACTCTGATATTTTGAGGTTAGGCCAGGTTATCAACTTGTGAGGTTCAATGGCCTTGAGTAGCATTTGGCTTGTGATTGTGAATTTGCTGGCTTAGACTTCAACTCTGATATTTTGAGGTTAGGCCAGATTATCAACTTGTGAGGTTCAATGGCCTTGACTAGCATTTGGCTTGTGATTGTGAATTTGCTGGCTTGGACTTTAACCCTGATCTTTTGAGGTTAGGCCAGATTATCAACTTGTGAGGTTCAATGGCCTTGAGTAGCATTTGGCTTGTGATTGTGAATTTGTTGGCTTAGACTTCAAATATGATCTTTTGAGGTTAGGCCAGATTATCAACTTGTGAGGTTCAATGGCCTTGAGTAGCATTTGGCTTGTGATTGTGAATTTGTTGGCTTAGACTTCAAATATGATCTTTTGAGGTTAGGCCAGATTATCAACTTGTGAGGTTCAATGGCCTTCAGTAGCATTTGGCTTGTGATTGTGAATTTGTTGGCTTAGACTTCAAATCTGATCTTTTGAGGTTAGGCCAGATTATCAACTTGTGAGGTTCAATGGCCTTGAGTAGCATTTGGCTTGTGATTGTGAATTTGCTGGCTTGGACTTCAACTCTGATATTTTGAGGTTAGGCCAGATTATCAACTTGTGAGGTTCAATGGCCTTGAGTAGCATTTGGCTTGTGATTGTGAATTTGTTGGCTTAGACTTCAAATCTGATCTTTTGAGGTTAGGCCAGATCATCAACTTGTGAGGTTCAATGGCCTTGAGTAGCATTTGGCTTGTGATTGTGAATTTGCTGGCTTAGACTTCAACTCTGATATTTTGAGGTTAGGCCAGATTATCAACTTGTGAGGTTCAATGGCCTTGAGTAGCATTTGGCTTGTGATTGTGAATTTGCTGGCTTGGACTTCAACTCTGATCTTTTGAGGTTAGGCCAGATTATCAACTTGTGAGGTTCAATGGCCTTGAGTAGCATTTGGTTGGTGAATGTGAATTTGCTGGCTTAGACTTCAAATCTGATCTTTTGAGGTTAGGCCAGATCATCAACTTGTGAGGTTCAATGGCCTTGAGTAGCATTTGGCTTGTGATTGTGAATTTGTTGGCTTGGACTTCAACTCTGATATTTTGAGGTTAGGCCAGATTATCAACTTGTGAGGTTCAATGGCCTTGAGTAGCATTTGGCTTGTGATTGTGAATTTGCTGGCTTGGACTTCAACTCTGATCTTTTGAGGTTAGGCCAGATTATCAACTTGTGAGGTTCAATGGCCTTGAGTAGCATTTGGTTGGTGAATGTGAATTTGCTGGCTTAGACTTCAAATCTGATCTTTTGAGGTTAGGCCAGATCATCAACTTGTGAGGTTCAATGGCCTTGAGTAGCATTTGGCTTGTGATTGTGAATTTGTTGGCTTGGACTTCAACTCTGATCTTTTGAGGTTAGGCCAGATTATCAACTTGTGAGGTTCAATGGCCTTGAGTAGCATTTGGCTTGTGATTGTGAATTTGCTGGCTTGGACTTCAACTCTGATATTTTGAGGTTAGGCCAGATTATCAACTTGTGAGGTTCAATGGCCTTGAGTAGCATTTGGTTGGTGATTGTGAATTTGTTGGCTTAGACTTCAAATATGATCTTTTGAGGTTAGGCCAGATTATCAACTTGTGGGGTTCAATGGCCTTGACTAGCATTTGGCTTGTGATTGTGAATTTGCTGGCTTGGACTTTAACCCTGATCTTTTGAGGTTAGGCCAGATTATCAACTTGTGAGGTTCAATGGCCTTGAGTAGCATTTGGCTTGTGATTGTGAATTTGTTGGCTTAGACTTCAACTCTGATCTTTTGAGGTTAGGCCAGATTATCAACTTGTGAGGTTCAATGGCCTTGAGTAGCATTTGGCTTGTGATTGTGAATTTGTTGGCTTAGACTTCAAATATGATCTTTTCAGGTTAGGCCAGATTATCAACTTGTGAGGTTCAATGGCCTTGAGTAGCATTTGGTTGGTGATTGTGAATTTGTTGGCTTAGACTTCAAATATGATCTTTTGAGGTTAGGCCAGATTATCAACTTGTGAGGTTCAATGGCCTTGACTAGCATTTGGCTTGTGATTGTGAATTTGCTGGCTTGGACTTTAACCCTGATCTTTTGAGGTTAGGCCAGATTATCAACTTGTGAGGTTCAATGGCCTTGAGTAGCATTTGGCTTGTGATTGTGAATTTGTTGGCTTAGACTTCAACTCTGATCTTTTGAGGTTAGGCCAGATTATCAACTTGTGAGGTTCAATGGCCTTGAGTAGCATTTGGCTTGTGATTGTGAATTTGTTGGCTTAGACTTCAACTCTGATCTTTTGAGGTTAGGCCAGATTATCAACTTGTGAGGTTCAATGGCCTTGAGTAGCATTTGGCTTGTGATTGTGAATTTGTTGGCTTAGACTTCAAATATGATATTTTGAGGTTAGGCCAGATTATCAACTTGTGAGGTTCAATGGCCTTGAGTAGCATTTGGCTTGTGATTGTGAATTTGTTGGCTTAGACTTCAAATCTGATCTTTTGAGGTTAGGCCAGATTATCAACTTGTGAGGTTCAATGGCCTTGAGTAGCATTTGGCTTGTGATTGTGAATTTGCTGGCTTGGACTTCAACTCTGATATTTTGAGGTTAGGCCAGATTATCAACTTGTGAGGTTCAATGGCCTTGAGTAGCATTTGGCTTGTGATTGTGAATTTGTTGGCTTAGACTTCAAATCTGATCTTTTGAGGTTAGGCCAGATCATCAACTTGTGAGGTTCAATGGCTTTGAGTAGCATTTGGCTTGTGATTGTGAATTTGCTGGCTTAGACTTGAACTCTGATATTTTGAGGTTAGGCCAGATTATCAACTTGTGAGGTTCAATGGCCTTGAGTAGCATTTGGCTTGTGATTGTGAATTTGCTGGCTTGGACTTCAACTCTGATATTTTGAGGTTAGGCCAGATTATCAACTTGTGAGGTTCAATGGCCTTGAGTAGCATTTGGCTTGTGATTGTGAATTTGCTGGCTTGGACTTCAACTCTGATATTTTGAGGTTAGGCCAGATTATCAACTTGTGAGGTTCAATGGCCTTGAGTAGCATTTGGCTTGTGATTGTGAATTTGTTGGCTTGGACTTCAACTCTGATCTTTTGAGGTTAGGCCAGATTATCAACTTGTGAGGTTCAATGGCCTTGAGTAGCATTTGGCTTGTGATTGTGAATTTGCTGGCTTGGACTTCAACTCTGATATTTTGAGGTTAGGCCAGATTATCAACTTGTGAGGTTCAATGGCCTTGAGTAGCATTTGGTTGGTGATTGTGAATTTGTTGGCTTAGACTTCAAATATGATCTTTTGAGGTTAGGCCAGATTATCAACTTGTGGGGTTCAATGGCCTTGACTAGCATTTGGCTTGTGATTGTGAATTTGCTGGCTTGGACTTTAACCCTGATCTTTTGAGGTTAGGCCAGATTATCAACTTGTGAGGTTCAATGGCCTTGAGTAGCATTTGGCTTGTGATTGTGAATTTGTTGGCTTAGACTTCAAATCTGATCTTTTGAGGTTAGGCCAGATCATCAACTTGTGAGGTTCAATGGCTTTGAGTAGCATTTGGCTTGTGATTGTGAATTTGCTGGCTTAGACTTGAACTCTGATATTTTGAGGTTAGGCCAGATTATCAACTTGTGAGGTTCAATGGCCTTGAGTAGCATTTGGCTTGTGATTGTGAATTTGCTGGCTTGGACTTCAACTCTGATATTTTGAGGTTAGGCCAGATTATCAACTTGTGAGGTTCAATGGCCTTGAGTAGCATTTGGCTTGTGATTGTGAATTTGCTGGCTTGGACTTCAACTCTGATATTTTGAGGTTAGGCCAGATTATCAACTTGTGAGGTTCAATGGCCTTGAGTAGCATTTGGCTTGTGATTGTGAATTTGTTGGCTTGGACTTCAACTCTGATCTTTTGAGGTTAGGCCAGATTATCAACTTGTGAGGTTCAATGGCCTTGAGTAGCATTTGGCTTGTGATTGTGAATTTGCTGGCTTGGACTTCAACTCTGATATTTTGAGGTTAGGCCAGATTATCAACTTGTGAGGTTCAATGGCCTTGAGTAGCATTTGGTTGGTGATTGTGAATTTGTTGGCTTAGACTTCAAATATGATCTTTTGAGGTTAGGCCAGATTATCAACTTGTGGGGTTCAATGGCCTTGACTAGCATTTGGCTTGTGATTGTGAATTTGCTGGCTTGCACTTTAACCCTGATCTTTTGAGGTTAGGCCAGATTATCAACTTGTGAGGTTCAATGGCCTTGAGTAGCATTTGGCTTGTGATTGTGAATTTGTTGGCTTAGACTTCAACTCTGATCTTTTGAGGTTAGGCCAGATTATCAACTTGTGAGGTTCAATGGCCTTGAGTAGCATTTGGCTTGTGATTGTGAATTTGTTGGCTTAGACTTCAAATATGATCTTTTCAGGTTAGGCCAGATTATCAACTTGTGAGGTTCAATGGCCTTGAGTAGCATTTGGTTGGTGATTGTGAATTTGTTGGCTTAGACTTCAAATATGATCTTTTGAGGTTAGGCCAGATTATCAACTTGTGAGGTTCAATGGCCTTGACTAGCATTTGGCTTGTGATTGTGAATTTGCTGGCTTGGACTTTAACCCTGATCTTTTGAGGTTAGGCCAGATTATCAACTTGTGAGGTTCAATGGCCTTGAGTAGCATTTGGCTTGTGATTGTGAATTTGTTGGCTTAGACTTCAACTCTGATCTTTTGAGGTTAGGCCAGATTATCAACTTGTGAGGTTCAATGGCCTTGAGTAGCATTTGGCTTGTGATTGTGAATTTGTTGGCTTAGACTTCAACTCTGATCTTTTGAGGTTAGGCCAGATTATCAACTTGTGAGGTTCAATGGCCTTGAGTAGCATTTGGCTTGTGATTGTGAATTTGTTGGCTTAGACTTCAAATATGATATTTTGAGGTTAGGCCAGATTATCAACTTGTGAGGTTCAATGGCCTTGAGTAGCATTTGGCTTGTGATTGTGAATTTGTTGGCTTAGACTTCAAATCTGATCTTTTGAGGTTAGGCCAGATTATCAACTTGTGAGGTTCAATGGCCTTGAGTAGCATTTGGCTTGTGATTGTGAATTTGCTGGCTTGGACTTCAACTCTGATATTTTGAGGTTAGGCCAGATTATCAACTTGTGAGGTTCAATGGCCTTGAGTAGCATTTGGCTTGTGATTGTGAATTTGTTGGCTTAGACTTCAAATCTGATCTTTTGAGGTTAGGCCAGATCATCAACTTGTGAGGTTCAATGGCTTTGAGTAGCATTTGGCTTGTGATTGTGAATTTGCTGGCTTAGACTTGAACTCTGATATTTTGAGGTTAGGCCAGATTATCAACTTGTGAGGTTCAATGGCCTTGAGTAGCATTTGGCTTGTGATTGTGAATTTGCTGGCTTGGACTTCAACTCTGATCTTTTGAGGTTAGGCCAGATTATCAACTTGTGAGGTTCAATGGCCTTGAGTAGCATTTGGTTGGTGAATGTGAATTTGCTGGCTTAGACTTCAAATCTGATCTTTTCAGGTTAGGCCAGATCATCAACTTGTGAGGTTCAATGGCCTTGAGTAGCATTTGGCTTGTGATTGTGAATTTGTTGGCTTGGACTTCAACTCTGATCTTTTGAGGTTAGGCCAGATTATCAACTTGTGAGGTTCAATGGCATTGAGTAGCATTTGGCTTGTGATTGTGAATTTGCTGGCTTGGACTTCAACTCTGATATTTTGAGGTTAGGCCAGATTATCAACTTGTGAGGTTCAATGGCCTTGAGTAGCATTTGGTTGGTGATTGTGAATTTGTTGGCTTAGACTTCAACTCTGATCTTTTGAGGTTAGGCCAGATTATCAACTTGTGAGGTTCAATGGCCTTGAGTAGCATTTGGTTGGTGATTGTGAATTTGTTGGCTTAGACTTCAAATATGATCTTTTGAGGTTAGGCCAGATTATCAACTTGTGAGGTTCAATGGCCTTGACTAGCATTTGGCTTGTGATTGTGAATTTGCTGGCTTGGACTTTAACCCTGATCTTTTGAGGTTAGGCCAGATTATCAACTTGTGAGGTTCAATGGCCTTGAGTAGCATTTGGCTTGTGATTGTGAATTTGTTGGCTTAGACTTCAACTCTGATCTTTTGAGGTTAGGCCAGATTATCAACTTGTGAGGTTCAATGGCCTTGAGTAGCATTTGGCTTGTGATTGTGAATTTGCTGGCTTGGACTTTAGCCCTGATCTTTTGAGGTTAGGCCAGATTATCAACTTGTGAGGTTCAATGGCCTTGAGTAGCATTTGGCTTGTGATTGTGAATTTGTTGGCTTAGACTTCAAATCTGATCTTTTGAGGTTAGGCCAGATGATCAACTTGTGAGGTTCAATGGCCTTGAGTAGCATTTGGCTTGTGATTGTGAATTTGCTGGCTTGGACTTCAACTCTGATATTTTGAGGTTAGGCCAGATTATCAACTTGTGAGGTTCAATGGCCTTGAGTAGCATTTGGCTTGTGATTGTGAATTTGTTGGCTTAGAGTTCAAATCTGATCTTTTGAGGTTAGGCCAGATCATCAACTTGTGAGGTTCAATGGCCTTGAGTAGCATTTGGCTTGTGATTGTGAATTTGTTGGCTTGGACTTCAACTCTGATATTTTGAGGTTAGGCCAGGTTATCAACTTGTGAGGTTCAATGGCCTTGAGTAGCATTTGGCTTGTGATTGTGAATTTGCTGGCTTAGACTTCAACTCTGATATTTTGAGGTTAGGCCAGATTATCAACTTGTGAGGTTCAATGGAATTGACTAGCATTTGGCTTGTGATTGTGAATTTGCTGGCTTGGACTTTAACCCTGATCTTTTGAGGTTAGGCCAGATTATCAACTTGTGAGGTTCAATGGCCTTGAGTAGCATTTGGCTTGTGATTGTGAATTTGTTGGCTTAGACTTCAACTCTGATCTTTTGAGGTTAGGCCAGATTATCAACTTGTGAGGTTCAATGGCCTTGAGTAGCATTTGGCTTGTGATTGTGAATTTGCTGGCTTAGACTTCAACTCTGATATTTTGAGGTTAGGCCAGATTATCAACTTGTGAGGTTCAATGGCCTTGAGTAGCATTTGGCTTGTGATTGTGAATTTGTTGGCTTAGACTTCAAATCTGATCTTTTGAGGTTAGGCCAGATCATCAACTTGTGAGGTTCAATGGCCTTGAGTAGCATTTGGCTTGTGATTGTGAATTTGTTGGCTTGGACTTCAACTCTGATATTTTGAGGTTAGGCCAGGTTATCAACTTGTGAGGTTCAATGGCCTTGAGTAGCATTTGGCTTGTGATTGTGAATTTGCTGGCTTAGACTTCAACTCTGATATTTTGAGGTTAGGCCAGATTATCAACTTGTGAGGTTCAATGGCCTTGAGTAGCATTTGGCTTGTGATTGTGAATTTGTTGGCTTAGACTTCAACTCTGATCTTTTGAGGTTAGGCCAGATTATCAACTTGTGAGGTTCAATGGCCTTGAGTAGCATTTGGCTTGTGATTGTGAATTTGTTGGCTTAGACTTCAAATATGATCTTTTGAGGTTAGGCCAGATTATCAACTTGTGAGGTTCAATGGCCTTCAGTAGCATTTGGCTTGTGATTGTGAATTTGTTGGCTTAGACTTCAAATCTGATCTTTTGAGGTTAGGCCAGATTATCAACTTGTGAGGTTCAATGGCCTTGAGTAGCATTTGGCTTGTGATTGTGAATTTGCTGGCTTGGACTTCAACTCTGATATTTTGAGGTTAGGCCAGATTATCAACTTGTGAGGTTCAATGGCCTTGAGTAGCATTTGGCTTGTGATTGTGAATTTGTTGGCTTGGACTTCAACTCTGATATTTTGAGGTTAGGCCAGGTTATCAACTTGTGAGGTTCAATGGCCTTGAGTAGCATTTGGCTTGTGATTGTGAATTTGCTGGCTTAGACTTCAACTCTGATATTTTGAGGTTAGGCCAGATTATCAACTTGTGAGGTTCAATGGCCTTGAGTAGCATTTGGCTTGTGATTGTGAATTTGCTGGCTTGGACTTTAACCCTGATCTTTTGAGGTTAGGCCAGATTATCAACTTGTGAGGTTCAATGGCCTTGAGTAGCATTTGGCTTGTGATTGTGAATTTGTTGGCTTAGACTTCAACTCTGATCTTTTGAGGTTAGGCCAGATTATCAACTTGTGAGGTTCAATGGCCTTGAGTAGCATTTGGCTTGTGATTGTGAATTTGCTGGCTTAGACTTCAACTCTGATATTTTGAGGTTAGGCCAGATTATCAACTTGTGAGGTTCAATGGCCTTGAGTAGCATTTGGCTTGTGATTGTGAATTTGTTGGCTTAGACTTCAAATCTGATCTTTTGAGGTTAGGCCAGATCATCAACTTGTGAGGTTCAATGGCCTTGAGTAGCATTTGGCTTGTGATTGTGAATTTGTTGGCTTGGACTTCAACTCTGATATTTTGAGGTTAGGCCAGGTTATCAACTTGTGAGGTTCAATGGCCTTGAGTAGCATTTGGCTTGTGATTGTGAATTTGCTGGCTTAGACTTCAACTCTGATATTTTGAGGTTAGGCCAGATTATCAACTTGTGAGGTTCAATGGCCTTGACTAGCATTTGGCTTGTGATTGTGAATTTGCTGGCTTGGACTTTGACTCTGATCTTTTGAGGTTAGGCCAGATTATCAACTTGTGAGGTTCAATGGCCTTGAGTAGCATTTGGCTTGTGATTGTGAATTTGTTGGCTTAGACTTCAACTCTGATCTTTTGAGGTTAGGCCAGATTATCAACTTGTGAGGTTCAATGGCCTTGAGTAGCATTTGGCTTGTGATTGTGAATTTGTTGGCTTAGACTTCAGATATGATCTTTTCAGGTTAGGCCAGATTATCAACTTGTGAGGTTCAATGGCCTTCAGTAGCATTTGGCTTGTGATTGTGAATTTGTTGGCTTAGACTTCAAATCTGATCTTTTGAGGTTAGGCCAGATTATCAACTTGTGAGGTTCAATGGCCTTGAGTAGCATTTGGCTTGTGATTGTGAATTTGCTGGCTTGGACTTCAACTCTGATATTTTGAGGTTAGGCCAGATTATCAACTTGTGAGGTTCAATGGCCTTGAGTAGCATTTGGCTTGTGATTGTGAATTTGTTGGCTTAGACTTCAAATCTGATCTTTTGAGGTTAGGCCAGATCATCAACTTGTGAGGTTCAATGGCCTTGAGTAGCATTTGGCTTGTGATTGTGAATTTGCTGGCTTAGACTTCAACTCTGATATTTTGAGGTTAGGCCAGATTATCAACTTGTGAGGTTCAATGGCCTTGAGTAGCATTTGGCTTGTGATTGTGAATTTGCTGGCTTGGACTTCAACTCTGATCTTTTGAGGTTAGGCCAGATTATCAACTTGTGAGGTTCAATGGCCTTGAGTAGCATTTGGTTGGTGAATGTGAATTTGCTGGCTTAGACTTCAAATCTGATCTTTTGAGGTTAGGCCAGATCATCAACTTGTGAGGTTCAATGGCCTTGAGTAGCATTTGGCTTGTGATTGTGAATTTGTTGGCTTGGACTTCAACTTTGATCTTTTGAGGTTAGGCCAGATTATCAACTTGTGAGGTTCAATGGCCTTGAGTAGCATTTGGCTTGTGATTGTGAATTTGCTGGCTTGGACTTCAACTCTGATATTTTGAGGTTAGGCCAGATTATCAACTTGTGAGGTTCAATGGCCTTGAGTAGCATTTGGCTTGTGATTGTGAATTTGTTGGCTTGGACTTCAACTCTGATATTTTGAGGTTAGGCCAGGTTATCAACTTGTGAGGTTCAATGGCCTTGAGTAGCATTTGGCTTGTGATTGTGAATTTGCTGGCTTAGACTTCAACTCTGATATTTTGAGGTTAGGCCAGATTATCAACTTGTGAGGTTCAATGGCCTTGAGTAGCATTTGGCTTGTGATTGTGAATTTGCTGGCTTGGACTTTAACCCTGATCTTTTGAGGTTAGGCCAGATTATCAACTTGTGAGGTTCAATGGCCTTGAGTAGCATTTGGCTTGTGATTGTGAATTTGTTGGCTTAGACTTCAACTCTGATCTTTTGAGGTTAGGCCAGATTATCAACTTGTGAGGTTCAATGGCCTTGAGTAGCATTTGGCTTGTGATTGTGAATTTGTTGGCTTAGACTTCAAATATGATCTTTTCAGGTTAGGCCAGATTATCAACTTGTGAGGTTCAATGGCCTTCAGTAGCATTTGGCTTGTGATTGTGAATTTGTTGGCTTAGACTTCAAATCTGATCTTTTGAGGTTAGGCCAGATTATCAACTTGTGAGGTTCAATGGCCTTGAGTAGCATTTGGCTTGTGATTGTGAATTTGCTGGCTTGGACTTCAACTCTGATATTTTGAGGTTAGGCCAGATTATCAACTTGTGAGGTTCAATGGCCTTGAGTAGCATTTGGCTTGTGATTGTGAATTTGTTGGCTTAGACTTCAAATCTGATCTTTTGAGGTTAGGCCAGATCATCAACTTGTGAGGTTCAATGGCCTTGAGTAGCATTTGGCTTGTGATTGTGAATTTGCTGGCTTAGACTTCAACTCTGATATTTTGAGGTTAGGCCAGATTATCAACTTGTGAGGTTCAATGGCCTTGAGTAGCATTTGGCTTGTGATTGTGAATTTGCTGGCTTGGACTTCAACTCTGATCTTTTGAGGTTAGGCCAGATTATCAACTTGTGAGGTTCAATGGCCTTGAGTAGCATTTGGTTGGTGAATGTGAATTTGCTGGCTTAGACTTCAAATCTGATCTTTTGAGGTTAGGCCAGATCATCAACTTGTGAGGTTCAATGGCCTTGAGTAGCATTTGGCTTGTGATTGTGAATTTGTTGGCTTGGACTTCAACTTTGATCTTTTGAGGTTAGGCCAGATTATCAACTTGTGAGGTTCAATGGCCTTGAGTAGCATTTGGCTTGTGATTGTGAATTTGCTGGCTTGGACTTCAACTCTGATATTTTGAGGTTAGGCCAGATTATCAACTTGTGAGGTTCAATGGCCTTGAGTAGCATTTGGCTTGTGATTGTGAATTTGCTGGCTTGGACTTTAACTCTGATCTTTTGAGGTTAGGCCAGATTATCAACTTGTGAGGTTCAATGGCCTTCAGTAGCATTTGGCTTGTGATTGTGAATTTGTTGGCTTAGACTTCAACTCTGATCTTTTGAGGTTAGGCCAGATTATCAACTTGTGAGGTTCAATGGCCTTGAGTAGCATTTGGCTTGTGATTGTGAATTTGTTGGCTTAGACTTCAAATATGATCTTTTGAGGTTAGGCCAGATTATCAACTTGTGAGGTTCAATGGCCTTGAGTAGCATTTGGCTTGTGATTTTGAATTTGCTGGCTTGGACTTTAACTCTGATATTTTGAGGTTAGGCCAGATTATCAACTTGTGAGGTTCAACGGCCTTGAGTAGCATTTGGCTTGTGATTGTGAATTTGCTGGCTTGGACTTTAACTCTGATCTTTTGAGGTTAGGCCAGATAATCAACTTGTGAGGTTCAATGGCCTTGAGTAGCATTTGGCTTGTGATTGTGAATTTGTTGGCTTAGACTTCAAATCTGATCTTTTGAGGTTAGGCCAGATCATCAACTTGTGAGGTTCAATGGCCTTGAGTAGCATTTGGCTTGTGATTGTGAATTTGTTGGCTTGGACTTCAACTCTGATATTTTGAGGTTAGGCCAGGTTATCAACTTGTGAGGTTCAATGGCCTTGAGTAGCATTTGGCTTGTGATTGTGAATTTGCTGGCTTAGACTTCAACTCTGATATTTTGAGGTTAGGCCAGATTATCAACTTGTGAGGTTCAATGGCCTTGACTAGCATTTGGCTTGTGATTGTGAATTAGCTGGCTTGGACTTTAACCCTGATCTTTTGAGGTTAGGCCAGATTATCAACTTGTGAGGTTCAATGGCCTTGAGTAGCATTTGGCTTGTGATTGTGAATTTGTTGGCTTAGACTTCAACTCTGATCTTTTGAGGTTAGGCCAGATTATCAACTTGTGAGGTTCAATGGCCTTGAGTAGCATTTGGCTTGTGATTGTGAATTTGTTGGCTTAGACTTCAAATATGATCTTTTGAGGTTAGGCCAGATTATCAACTTGTGAGGTTCAATGGCCTTCAGTAGCATTTGGCTTGTGATTGTGAATTTGTTGGCTTAGACTTCAAATCTGATCTTTTGAGGTTAGGCCAGATTATCAACTTGTGAGGTTCAATGGCCTTGAGTAGCATTTGGCTTGTGATTGTGAATTTGCTGGCTTGGACTTCAACTCTGATATTTTGAGGTTAGGCCAGATTATCAACTTGTGAGGTTCAATGGCCTTGAGTAGCATTTGGCTTGTGATTGTGAATTTGTTGGCTTAGACTTCAACTCTGATATTTTGAGGTTAGGCCAGGTTATCAACTTGTGAGGTTCAATGGCCTTGAGTAGCATTTGGCTTGTGATTGTGAATTTGCTGGCTTAGACTTCAACTCTGATATTTTGAGGTTAGGCCAGATTATCAACTTGTGAGGTTCAATGGCCTTGAGTAGCATTTGGCTTGTGATTGTGAATTTGCTGGCTTGGACTTTAACCCTGATCTTTTGAGGTTAGGCCAGATTATCAACTTGTGAGGTTCAATGGCCTTGAGTAGCATTTGGCTTGTGATTGTGAATTTGTTGGCTTAGACTTCAACTCTGATCTTTTGAGGTTAGGCCAGATTATCAACTTGTGAGGTTCAATGGCCTTGAGTAGCATTTGGCTTGTGATTGTGAATTTGCTGGCTTAGACTTCAACTCTGATATTTTGAGGTTAGGCCAGATTATCAACTTGTGAGGTTCAATGGCCTTGAGTAGCATTTGGCTTGTGATTGTGAATTTGTTGGCTTAGACTTCAAATCTGATCTTTTGAGGTTAGGCCAGATCATCAACTTGTGAGGTTCAATGGCCTTGAGTAGCATTTGGCTTGTGATTGTGAATTTGTTGGCTTGGACTTCAACTCTGATATTTTGAGGTTAGGCCAGGTTATCAACTTGTGAGGTTCAATGGCCTTGAGTAGCATTTGGCTTGTGATTGTGAATTTGCTGGCTTAGACTTCAACTCTGATATTTTGAGGTTAGGCCAGATTATCAACTTGTGAGGTTCAATGGCCTTGACTAGCATTTGGCTTGTGATTGTGAATTTGCTGGCTTGGACTTTAACCCTGATCTTTTGAGGTTAGGCCAGATTATCAACTTGTGAGGTTCAATGGCCTTGAGTAGCATTTGGCTTGTGATTGTGAATTTGTTGGCTTAGACTTCAACTCTGATCTTTTGAGGTTAGGCCAGATTATCAACTTGTGAGGTTCAATGGCCTTGAGTAGCATTTGGCTTGTGATTGTGAATTTGTTGGCTTAGACTTCAAATATGATCTTTTCAGGTTAGGCCAGATTATCAACTTGTGAGGTTCAATGGCCTTCAGTAGCATTTGGCTTGTGATTGTGAATTTGTTGGCTTAGACTTCAAATCTGATCTTTTGAGGTTAGGCCAGATTATCAACTTGTGAGGTTCAATGGCCTTGAGTAGCATTTGGCTTGTGATTGTGAATTTGCTGGCTTGGACTTCAACTCTGATATTTTGAGGTTAGGCCAGATTATCAACTTGTGAGGTTCAATGGCCTTGAGTAGCATTTGGCTTGTGATTGTGAATTTGTTGGCTTAGACTTCAAATCTGATCTTTTGAGGTTAGGCCAGATCATCAACTTGTGAGGTTCAATGGCCTTGAGTAGCATTTGGCTTGTGATTGTGAATTTGCTGGCTTAGACTTCAACTCTGATATTTTCAGGTTAGGCCAGATTATCAACTTGTGAGGTTCAATGGCCTTGAGTAGCATTTGGCTTGTGATTGTGAATTTGCTGGCTTGGACTTCAACTCTGATATTTTGAGGTTAGGCCAGATTATCAACTTGTGAGGTTCAATGGCCTTGAGTAGCATTTGGTTGGTGAATGTGAATTTGCTGGCTTAGACTTCAAATCTGATCTTTTGAGGTTAGGCCAGATCATCAACTTGTGAGGTTCAATGGCCTTGAGTAGCATTTGGCTTGTGATTGTGAATTTGTTGGCTTGGACTTCAACTTTGATCTTTTGAGGTTAGGCCAGATTATCAACTTGTGAGGTTCAATGGCCTTGAGTAGCATTTGGCTTGTGATTGTGAATTTGCTGGCTTGGACTTCAACTCTGATATTTTGAGGTTAGGCCAGATTATCAACTTGTGAGGTTCAATGGCCTTGAGTAGCATTTGGCTTGTGATTGTGAATTTGCTGGCTTGGACTTTAACCCTGATCTTTTGAGGTTAGGCCAGATTATCAACTTGTGAGGTTCAATGGCCTTGAGTAGCATTTGGCTTGTGATTGTGAATTTGTTGGCTTAGACTTCAACTCTGATCTTTTGAGGTTAGGCCAGATTATCAACTTGTGAGGTTCAATGGCCTTGAGTAGCATTTGGCTTGTGATTGTGAATTTGTTGGCTTAGACTTCAAATATGATCTTTTCAGGTTAGGCCAGATTATCAACTTGTGAGGTTCAATGGCCTTCAGTAGCATTTGGCTTGTGATTGTGAATTTGTTGGCTTAGACTTCAAATCTGATCTTTTGAGGTTAGGCCAGATTATCAACTTGTGAGGTTCAATGGCCTTGAGTAGCATTTGGCTTGTGATTGTGAATTTGCTGGCTTGGACTTCAACTCTGATATTTTGAGGTTAGGCCAGATTATCAACTTGTGAGGTTCAATGGCCTTGAGTAGCATTTGGCTTGTGATTGTGAATTTGTTGGCTTAGACTTCACATCTGATCTTTTGAGGTTAGGCCAGATCATCAACTTGTGAGGTTCAATGGCCTTGAGTAGCATTTGGCTTGTGATTGTGAATTTGCTGGCTTAGACTTCAACTCTGATATTTTGAGGTTAGGCCAGATTATCAACTTGTGAGGTTCAATGGCCTTGAGTAGCATTTGGCTTGTGATTGTGAATTTGCTGGCTTGGACTTCAACTCTGATCTTTTGAGGTTAGGCCAGATTATCAACTTGTGAGGTTCAATGGCCTTGAGTAGCATTTGGTTGGTGAATGTGAATTTGCTGGCTTAGACTTCAAATATGATCTTTTGAGGTTAGGCCAGATCATCAACTTGTGAGGTTCAATGGCCTTGAGTAGCATTTGGCTTGTGATTGTGAATTTGTTGGCTTGGACTTCAACTTTGATCTTTTGAGGTTAGGCCAGATTATCAACTTGTGAGGTTCAATGGCCTTGAGTAGCATTTGGCTTGTGATTGTGAATTTGCTGGCTTGGACTTCAACTCTGATATTTTGAGGTTAGGCCAGATTATCAACTTGTGAGGTTCAATGGCCTTGAGTAGCATTTGGCTTGTGATTGTGAATTTGCTAGCTTGGACTTTAACTCTGATCTTTTGAGGTTAGGCCAGATTATCAACTTGTGAGGTTCAATGGCCTTCAGTAGCATTTGGCTTGTGATTGTGAATTTGTTGGCTTAGACTTCAACTCTGATCTTTTGAGGTTAGGCCAGATTATCAACTTGTGAGGTTCAATGGCCTTGAGTAGCATTTGGCTTGTGATTGTGAATTTGTTGGCTTAGACTTCAAATATGATCTTTTGAGGTTAGGCCAGATTATCAACTTGTGAGGTTCAATGGCCTTGAGTAGCATTTGGCTTGTGATTTTGAATTTGCTGGCTTGGACTTCAACTCTGATATTTTGAGGTTAGGCCAGATTATCAACTTGTGAGGTTCAACGGCCTTGAGTAGCATTTGGCTTGTGATTGTGAATTTGCTGGCTTGGACTTTAACTCTGATCTTTTGAGGTTAGGCCAGATAATCAACTTGTGAGGTTCAATGGCCTTGAGTAGCATTTGGCTTGTGATTGTGAATTTGTTGGCTTAGACTTCAAATCTGATCTTTTGAGGTTAGGCCAGATCATCAACTTGTGAGGTTCAATGGCCTTGAGTAGCATTTGGCTTGTGATTGTGAATTTGTTGGCTTGGACTTCAACTCTGATATTTTGAGGTTAGGCCAGGTTATCAACTTGTGAGGTTCAATGGCCTTGAGTAGCATTTGGCTTGTGATTGTGAATTTGCTGGCTTAGACTTCAACTCTGATATTTTGAGGTTAGGCCAGATTATCAACTTGTGAGGTTCAATGGCCTTGACTAGCATTTGGCTTGTGATTGTGAATTTGCTGGCTTGGACTTTAACCCTGATCTTTTGAGGTTAGGCCAGATTATCAACTTGTGAGGTTCAATGGCCTTGAGTAGCATTTGGCTTGTGATTGTGAATTTGTTGGCTTAGACTTCAACTCTGATCTTTTGAGGTTAGGCCAGATTATCAACTTGTGAGGTTCAATGGCCTTGAGTAGCATTTGGCTTGTGATTGTGAATTTGTTGGCTTAGACTTCAAATATGATCTTTTGAGGTTAGGCCAGATTATCAACTTGTGAGGTTCAATGGCCTTCAGTAGCATTTGGCTTGTGATTGTGAATTTGTTGGCTTAGACTTCAAATCTGATCTTTTGAGGTTAGGCCAGATTATCAACTTGTGAGGTTCAATGGCCTTGAGTAGCATTTGGCTTGTGATTGTGAATTTGCTGGCTTGGACTTCAACTCTGATATTTTGAGGTTAGGCCAGATTATCAACTTGTGAGGTTCAATGGCCTTGAGTAGCATTTGGTTGGTGATTGTGAATTTGTAGGCTTAGACTTCAAATCTGATCTTTTGAGGTTAGGCCAGATCATCAACTTGTGAGGTTCAATGGCCTTGAGTAGCATTTGGCTTGTGATTGTGAATTTGTTGGCTTGGACTTCAACTCTGATATTTTGAGGTTAGGCCAGATTATCAACTTGTGAGGTTCAATGGCCTTGAGTAGCATTTGGCTTGTGATTGTGAATTTGCTGGCTTGGACTTCAACTCTGATCTTTTGAGGTTAGGCCAGATTATCAACTTGTGAGGTTCAATGGCCTTGAGTAGCATTTGGTTGGTGAATGTGAATTTGCTGGCTTAGACTTCAAATCTGATCTTTTGAGGTTAGGCCAGATCATCAACTTGTGAGGTTCAATGGCCTTGAGTAGCATTTGGCTTGTGATTGTGAATTTGCTGGCTTGGACTTCAACTCTGATCTTTTGAGGTTAGGCCAGATTATCAACTTGTGAGGTTCAATGGCCTTGAGTAGCATTTGGTTGGTGAATGTGAATTTGCTGGCTTAGACTTCAAATCTGATCTTTTGAGGTTAGGCCAGATCATCAACTTGTGAGGTTCAATGGCCTTGAGTAGCATTTGGCTTGTGATTGTGAATTTGCTGGCTTGGACTTCAACTCTGATCTTTTGAGGTTAGGCCAGATTATCAACTTGTGAGGTTCAATGGCCTTGAGTAGCATTTGGTTGGTGAATGTGAATTTGCTGGCTTAGACTTCAAATCTGATCTTTTGAGGTTAGGCCAGATTATCAACTTGTGAGGTTCAATGGCCTTGAGTAGCATTTGGCTTGTGATTGTGAATTTGCTGGCTTGGACTTCAACTCTGATATTTTGAGGTTAGGCCAGATTATCAACTTGTGAGGTTCAATGGCCTTGAGTAGCATTTGGCTTGTGATTGTGAATTTGCTGGCTTGGACTTGAACTCTGATCTTTTGAGGTTAGGCCAGATTATCAACTTGTGAGGTTCAATGGCCTTCAGTAGCATTTGGCTTGTGATTGTGAATTTGTTGGCTTAGACTTCAACTCTGATCTTTTGAGGTTAGGCCAGATTATCAACTTGTGAGGTTCAATGGCCTTGAGTAGCATTTGGCTTGTGATTGTGAATTTGTTGGCTTAGACTTCAAATATGATCTTTTGAGGTTAGGCCAGATTATCAACTTGTGAGGTTCAATGGCCTTGAGTAGCATTTGGCTTGTGATTTTGAATTTGCTGGCTTGGACTTCAACTCTGATATTTTGAGGTTAGGCCAGATTATCAACTTGTGAGGTTCAACGGCCTTGAGTAGCATTTGGCTTGTGATTGTGAATTTGCTGGCTTGGACTTTAACTCTGATCTTTTGAGGTTAGGCCAGATAATCAAGTTGTGAGGTTCAATGGCCTTGAGTAGCATTTGGCTTGTGATTGTGAATTTGCTGGCTTGGACTTCAACTCTGATATTTTGAGGTTAGGCCAGATTATCAACTTGTGAGGTTCAACGGCCTTGAGTAGCATTTGGCTTGTGATTGTGAATTTGCTGGCTTGGACTTTAACTCTGATCTTTTGAGGTTAGGCCAGATAATCAACTTGTGAGGTTCAATGGCCTTGAGTAGCATTTGGCTTGTGATTGTGAATTTGCTGGCTTGGACTTCAACTCTGATATTTTGAGGTTAGGCCAGATTATCAACTTGTGAGGTTCAGTGGCCTTGAGTAGCATTTGGCTTGTGATTGTGAATTTGTTGGCTTAGACTTCAAATCTGATCTTTTGAGGTTAGGCCACATTATCAACTTGTGAGGTTCAATGGCCTTGAGTAGCATTTGGCTTGTGATTGTGAATTTGTTGGCTTAGACTTCAAATATGATCTTTTGAGGTTAGGCCACATTATCAACTTGTGAGGTTCAATGGCCTTGAGTAGCATTTGGCTTGTGATTGTGAATTTGTTGACTTAGACTTCAAATATAATCTTTTGAGGTTAGGCCAGATTATCAACTTGTGAGGTTCAATGGCCTTCAGTAGCATTTGGCTTGTGATTGTGAATTTGTTGGCTTGGACTTCAACTCTGATCTTTTGAGGTTAGGCCAGATTATCAACTTGTGAGGTTCAACGGCCTTGAGTAGCATTTGGCTTGTGATTGTGAATTTGTTGGCTTAGACTTCAACTCTGATCTTTTGAGGTTAGGCCAGATTATCAACTTGTGAGGTTCAATGGCCTTGAGTAGCATTTGGCTTGTGATTGTGAATTTGCTGGCTTGGACTTCAACTCTGATATTTTGAGGTTAGGCCAGATTATCAACTTGTGAGGTTCAATGGCCTTGAGTAGCATTTGGCTTGTGATTGTGAATTTGCTGGCTTGGACTTCAACTCTGATATTTTGAGGTTAGGCCAGATTATCAACTTGTGAGGTTCAATGGCCTTGAGTAGCATTTGGCTTGTGATTGTGAATTTGTTGGCTTAGACTTCAACTCTGATATTTTGAGGTTAGGCCAGATTATCAACTTGTGAGGTTCAATGGCCTTGAGTAGCATTTGGCTTGTGATTGTGAATTTGCTGGCTTGGACTTCAACTCTGATATTTTGAGGTTAGGCCAGATTATCAACTTGTGAGGTTCAATGGCCTTGAGTAGCATTTGGCTTGTGATTGTGAATTTGTTGGCTTAGACTTCAAATCTGATCTTTTGAGGTTAGGCCAGATTATCAACTTGTGAGGTTCAATGGCCTTGAGTAGCATTTGGCTTGTGATTGTGAATTTGTTGGCTTAGACTTCAAATCTGATCTTTTGAGGTTAGGCCAGATCATCAACTTGTGAGGTTCAATGGCCTTGAGTAGCATTTGGCTTGTGATTGTGAATTTGTTGGCTTGGACTTCAACTCTGATATTTTGAGGTTAGGCCAGATTATCAACTTGTGAGGTTCAATGGCCTTGAGTAGCATTTGGCTTGTGATTGTGAATTTGTTGGCTTAGACTTCAACTCTGATATTTTGAGGTTAGGCCAGATTATCAACTTGTGAGGTTCAATGGCCTTGAGTAGCATTTGGCTTGTGATTGTGAATTTGCTGGCTTGGACTTCAACTCTGATATTTTGAGGTTAGGCCAGATTATCAACTTGTGAGGTTCAATGGCCTTGAGTAGCATTTGGCTTGTGATTGTGAATTTGTTGGCTTAGACTTCAAATCTGATCTTTTGAGGTTAGGCCAGATTATCAACTTGTGAGGTTCAATGGCCTTGAGTAGCATTTGGCTTGTGATTGTGAATTTGCTGGCTTGGACTTCAACTCTGATCTTTTGAGGTTAGGCCAGATTATCAACTTGTGAGGTTCAATGGCCTTGAGTAGCATTTCGTTGGTGATTGTGAATTTGTTGGCTTAGACTTCAAATCTGATCTTTTGAGGTTAGGCCAGATTATCAACTTGTGAGGTTCAATGGCCTTGAGTAGCATTTGGCTTGTGATTGTGAATTTGCTGGCTTGGACTTCAACTCTGATATTTTGAGGTTAGGCCAGATTATCAACTTGTGAGGTTCAATGGCCTTGAGTAGCATTTGGCTTGGGATTGTGAATTTGCTGGCTTGGACTTCAACTCTGATATTTTGAGGTTAGGCCAGATTATCAACTTGTGAGGTTCAGTGGCCTTGAGTAGCATTTGGCTTGTGATTGTGAATTTGCTGGCTTGGACTTCAACTCTGATCTTTTGAGGTTAGGCCAGATTATCAACTTGTGAGGTTCAATGGCCTTGAGTAGCATTTGGCTTGTGATTGTGAATTTGTTGGCTTAGACTTCAACTCTGATATTCTGAGGTTAGGCCAGATTATCAACTTGTGAGGTTCAATGGCCTTCAGTGGCATTTGGCTTGTGATTGTGAATTTGTTGGCTTAGACTTCAACTCTGATCTTTTGAGGTTAGGCCAGATTATCAACTTGTGAGGTTCAATGGCCTTGAGTAGCATTTGGCTTGTGATTGTGAATTTGCTCGCTTGGACTTCAACTCTGATCTTTTGAGGTTAGGCCAGATTATCAACTTGTTTGGTTCAATGGCCTTGAGTAGCATTTGGCTTGTGATTGTGAATTTGCTGGCTTAAACTTGAACTCTGATCTTTTGAGGTTAGGCCAGATTATCAACTTGTGAGGTTCAATGGCCTTGAGTAGCATTTGGCTTGTGATTGTGAATTTGCTCGCTTGGACTTCAACTCTGATCTTTTGAGGTCAGGCCAGATGATCAACTTGTGAGGTTCAATGGCCTTGAGTAGCATTTGGTTGGTGATTGTGAATTTGTTGGCTTAGACTTCAAATCTGATCTTTTGAGGTTAGGCCAGATCATCAACTTGTGAGGTTCAATGGCCTTGAGTAGCATTTGGCTTGTGATTGTGAATTTGCTGGCTTGGACTTCAACTCTGATATTTTGAGGTTAGGCCAGATTATCAACTTGTGAGGTTCAATGGCCTTGAGTAGCATTTGGCTTGTGATTGTGAATTTGCTGGCTTGGACTTCAACTCTGATCTTTTGAGGTTAGGCCAGATTATCAACTTGTGAGGTTCAATGGCATTGAGTAGCATTTGGCTTGTGATTGTGAATTTGCTGGCTTAGACTTGAACTCTGATCTTTTGAGGTTAGGCCAGATTATCAACTTGTGAGGTTCAATGGCCTTGAGTAGCATTTGGTTGGTGATTGTGAATTTGTTGGCTTAGACTTCAAATCTGATCTTTTGAGGTTAGGCCAGATCATCAACTTGTGAGGTTCAATGGCCTTGAGTAGCATTTGGCTTGTGATTGTGAATTTGCTGGCTTAGACTTCAACTCTGATATTTTGAGGTTAGGCCAGATTATCAACTTGTGAGGTTCAATGGCCTTGACTAGCATTTGGCTTGTGATTGTGAATTTGTTGGCTTAGACTTCAAATCTGATCTTTTGAGGTTAGGCCAGATTATCAACTTGTGAGGTTCAATGGCCTTGAGTAGCATTTGGCTTGTGATTGTGAATTTGTTGGCTTAGACTTCAACTCTGATATTTTGAGGTTAGGCCAGATTATCAACTTGTGAGGTTCAATGGCCTTGAGTAGCATTTGGCTTGTGATTGTGAATTTGCTGGCTTGGACTTCAACTCTGATCTTTTGAGGTTAGGCCAGATTATCAACTTGTGAGGTTCAATGGCCTTGAGTAGCATTTCGTTGGTGATTGTGAATTTGTTGGCTTAGACTTCAAATCTGATCTTTTGAGGTTAGGCCAGATTATCAACTTGTGAGGTTCAATGGCCTTGAGTAGCATTTGGCTTGTGATTGTGAATTTGCTGGCTTGGACTTCAAATATGATCTTTTGAGGTTAGGCCAGATTATCAACTTGTGAGGTTCAATGGCCTTGAGTAGCATTTGGCTTGGGATTGTGAATTTGCTGGCTTGGACTTCAACTCTGATATTTTGAGGTTAGGCCAGATTATCAACTTGTGAGGTTCAGTGGCCTTGAGTAGCATTTGGCTTGTGATTGTGAATTTGCTGGCTTGGACTTCAACTCTGATCTTTTGAGGTTAGGCCAGATTATCAACTTGTGAGGTTCAATGGCCTTGAGTAGCATTTGGCTTGTGATTGTGAATTTGTTGGCTTAGACTTCAACTCTGATATTCTGAGGTTAGGCCAGATTATCAACTTGTGAGGTTCAATGGCCTTCAGTGGCATTTGGCTTGTGATTGTGAATTTGTTGGCTTAGACTTCAACTCTGATCTTTTGAGGTTAGGCCAGATTATCAACTTGTGAGGTTCAATGGCCTTGAGTAGCATTTGGCTTGTGATTGTGAATTTGCTCGCTTGGACTTCAACTCTGATCTTTTGAGGTTAGGCCAGATTATCAACTTGTTTGGTTCAATGGCCTTGAGTAGCATTTGGCTTGTGATTGTGAATTTGCTGGCTTAAACTTGAACTCTGATCTTTTGAGGTTAGGCCAGATTATCAACTTGTGAGGTTCAATGGCCTTGAGTAGCATTTGGCTTGTGATTGTGAATTTGCTGGCTTGGACTTCAACTCTGATCTTTTGAGGTTAGGCCAGATGATCAACTTGTGAGGTTCAATGGCCTTGAGTAGCATTTGGTTGGTGATTGTGAATTTGTTGGCTTAGACTTCAAATCTGATCTTTTGAGGTTAGGCCAGATCATCAACTTGTGAGGTTCAATGGCCTTGAGTAGCATTTGGCTTGTGATTGTGAATTTGCTGGCTTGGACTTCAACTCTGATATTTTGAGGTTAGGCCAGATTATCAACTTGTGAGGTTCAATGGCCTTGAGTAGCATTTGGCTTGTGATTGTGAATTTGCTGGCTTGGACTTCAACTCTGATCTTTTGAGGTTAGGCCAGATTATCAACTTGTGAGGTTCAATGGCCTTGAGTAGCATTTGGCTTGTGATTGTGAATTTGCTGGCTTAGACTTGAACTCTGATCTTTTGAGGTTAGGCCAGATTATCAACTTGTGAGGTTCAATGGCCTTGAGTAGCATTTGGTTGGTGATTGTGAATTTGTTGGCTTAGACTTCAAATCTGATCTTTTGAGGTTAGGCCAGATCATCAACTTGTGAGGTTCAATGGCCTTGAGTAGCATTTGGCTTGTGATTGTGAATTTGCTGGCTTAGACTTCAACTCTGATATTTTGAGGTTAGGCCAGATTATCAACTTGTGAGGTTCAATGGCCTTGAGTAGCATTTGGCTTGTGATTGTGAATTTGTTGGCTTAGACTTCAAATCTGATCTTTTGAGGTTAGGCCAGATCATCAACTTGTGAGGTTCAATGGCCTTGAGTAGCATTTGGCTTGTGATTGTGAATTTGTTGGCTTGGACTTCAACTCTGATATTTTGAGGTTAGGCCAGGTTATCAACTTGTGAGGTTCAATGGCCTTGAGTAGCATTTGGCTTGTGATTGTGAATTTGCTGGCTTAGACTTCAACTCTGATATTTTGAGGTTAGGCCAGATCATCAACTTGTGAGGTTGAATGGCCTTGAGTAGCATTTGGTTGGTGATTGTGAATTTGTTGGCTTAGACTTCAAATATGATCTTTTGAGGTTAGGCCAGATTATCAACTTGTGAGGTTCAATGGCCTTGAGTAGCATTTGGCTTGTGATTGTGAATTTGTTGGCTTAGACTTCAACTCTGATCTTTTGAGGTTAGGCCAGATTATCAACTTGTGAGGTTCAATGGCCTTGAGTAGCATTTGGTTGGTGATTGTGAATTTGTTGGCTTAGACTTCAAATATGATCTTTTGAGGTTAGGCCAGATTATCAACTTGTGAGGTTCAATGGCCTTGAGTAGCATTTGGCTTGTGATTGTGAATTTGTTGGCTTAGACTTCAACTCTGATCTTTTGAGGTTAGGCCAGATTATCAACTTGTGAGGTTCAATGGCCTTGAGTAGCATTTGGCTTGTGATTGTGAATTTGCTGGCTTAGACTTGAACTCTGATCTTTTGAGGTTAGGCCACATTATCAACTTGTGAGGTTCAATGGCCTTGAGTAGCATTTGGTTGGTGATTGTGAATTTGTTGGCTTAGACTTCAAATCTGATCTTTTGAGGTTAGGCCAGATCATCAACTTGTGAGGTTCAATGGCCTTGAGTAGCATTTGGCTTGTGATTGTGAATTTGCTGGCTTAGACTTCAACTCTGATATTTTGAGGTTAGGCCAGATTATCAACTTGTGAGGTTCAATGGCCTTGAGTAGCATTTGGCTTGTGATTGTGAATTTGTTGGCTTAGACTTCAACTCTGATATTTTGAGGTTAGGCCAGATTATCAACTTGTGAGGTTCAATGGCCTTGAGTAGCATTTGGCTTGTGATTGTGAATTTGCTGGCTTGGACTTCAACTCTGATATTTTGAGGTTAGGCCAGATTATCAACTTGTGAGGTTCAATGGCCTTGAGTAGCATTTGGCTTGTGATTGTGAATTTGTTGGCTTAGACTTCAAATCTGATCTTTTGAGGTTAGGCCAGATCATCAACTTGTGAGGTTCAATGGCCTTGAGTAGCATTTGGCTTGTGATTGTGAATTTGCTGGCTTAGACTTCAACTCTGATATTTTCAGGTTAGGCCAGATTATCAACTTGTGAGGTTCAATGGCCTTGAGTAGCATTTGGCTTGTGATTGTGAATTTGTTGGCTTGGACTTCAACTCTGATATTTTGAGGTTAGGCCAGATTATCAACTTGTGAGGTTCAATGGCCTTGAGTAGCATTTGGCTTGTGATTGTGAATTTGCTGGCTTGGACTTCAACTCTGATATTTTGAGGTTAGGCCAGATTATCAACTTGTGAGGTTCAATGGCCTTGAGTAGCATTTGGCTTGTGATTGTGAATTTGTTGGCTTAGACTTCAACTCTGATCTTTTGAGGTTAGGCCAGATTATCAACTTGTGAGGTTCAATGGCCTTGAGTAGCATTTGGCTTGTGATTGTGAATTTGTTGGCTTAGACTTCAAATATGATCTTTTGAGGTTAGGCCAGATTATCAACTTGTGAGGTTCAATGGCCTTGAGTAGCATTTGGCTTGTGATTGTGAATTTGTTGGCTTAGACTTCAAATCTGATCTTTTGAGGTTAGGCCAGATTATCAACTTGTGAGGTTCAATGGCCTTGAGTAGCATTTGGCTTGTGATTGTGAATTTGCTGGCTTGGACTTCAACTCTGATATTTTGAGGTTAGGCCAGATTATCAACTTGTGAGGTTCAATGGCCTTGAGTAGCATTTGGCTTGTGATTGTGAATTTGTTGGCTTAGACTTCAAATCTGATCTTTTGAGGTTAGGCCAGATTATCAACTTGTGAGGTTCAATGGCCTTGAGTAGCATTTGGTTGGTGATTGTGAATTTGTAGGCTTAGACTTCAAATCTGATCTTTTGAGGTTAGGCCAGATCATCAACTTGTGAGGTTCAATGGCCTTGAGTAGCATTTGGCTTGTGATTGTGAATTTGTTGGCTTGGACTTCAACTCTGATATTTTGAGGTTAGGCCAGATTATCAACTTGTGAGGTTCAATGGCCTTGAGTAGCATTTGGCTTGTGATTGTGAATTTGTTGGCTTAGACTTCAACTCTGATCTTTTGAGGTTAGGCCTGATTATCAACTTGTGAGGTTCAATGGCCTTGAGTAGCATTTGGCTTGTGATTGTGAATTTGTTGGCTTAGACTTCAAATATGATCTTTTGAGGTTAGGCCAGATTATCAACTTGTGAGGCTCAATGGCCTTGAGTAGCATTTGGCTTGTGATTGTGAATTTGTTGGCTTAGACTTCAAATCTGATCTTTTGAGGTTAGGCCAGATTATCAACTTGTGAGGTTCAATGGCCTTGAGTAGCATTTGGCTTGTGATTGTGAATTTGCTGGCTTGGACTTCAACTCTGATATTTTGAGGTTAGGCCAGATTATCAACTTGTGAGGTTCAATGGCCTTGAGTAGCATTTGGCTTGTGATTGTGAATTTGTTGGCTTAGACTTCAAATATGATCTTTTGAGGTTAGGCCAGATTATCAACTTGTGAGGTTCAATGGCCTTGAGTAGCATTTGGCTTGTGATTGTGAATTTGTTGGCTTAGACTTCAAATATGATCTTTTGAGGTTAGGCCAGATCATCAACTTGTGAGGTTCAATGGCCTTGAGTAGCATTTGGCTTGTGATTGTGAATTTGCTGGCTTGGACTTCAACTCTGATATTTTGAGGTTAGGCCAGATTATCAACTTGTGAGGTTCAATGGCCTTGAGTAGCATTTGGCTTGTGATTGTGAATTTGTTGGCTTAGACTTCAAATCTGATCTTTTGAGGTTAGGCCAGATTATCAACTTGTGAGGTTCAATGGCCTTGAGTAGCATTTGGCTTGTGATTGTGAATTTGCTGGCTTGGACTTCAACTCTGATATTTTGAGGTTAGGCCAGATTATCAACTTGTGAGGTTCAATGGCCTTGAGTAGCATTTGGCTTGTGATTGTGAATTTGTTGGCTTAGACTTCAAATCTGATCTTTTGAGGTTAGGCCAGATTATCAACTTGTGAGGTTCAATGGCCTTGAGTAGCATTTGGCTTATGATTGTGAATTTGCTGGCTTAGACTTCAACTCTGATATTTTGAGGTTAGGCCAGATTATCAACTTGTGAGGTTCAATGGCATTGAGTAGCATTTGGCTTGTGATTGTGAATTTGCTGGCTTGGACTTCAACTCTGATCTTTTGAGGTTAGGCCAGATGTGAGGCCAAACCCCCCACCCTTAAGCGTCCGTAGTCCGAGTAGTGGGTTTGGGCTCACATTCCTCCGCGGTATTGGATTTGGACTTGGATGAGTCCATAGTGCAAGGTTCACCCTTCAAGTGGTCTTGGATTTAACTAGCTCCTTCATAAACCCAGCTTCTTAGCTTCTAACTAAACAAACCCAGCTCCTTCATAAACCCAGCTCCTTCATGAACCCAGCTCCTTAGCTTCTAACTAAACAAACTCAGGTCCTTCATAAACCCAGCTCTTTACTTTCTAACTAAACAAACCCAGCTCCTTCATAAACCCAGCTCTTTACTTTCTAACTAAACAAACCCAGCTCCTTCATAAACCCAGCTCTTTACTTTCTAACTAAACAAACCCAGCTCCTTCATAAACCCACAACTTTGTAGTTGTAATCCCCAACTACCTCACTAATTATTCAAGCCCTTAACTAATCTTCCTACCTAATTTCCCTAATTCTACTAACAACCCCTTTCTAATCACACAATTCTTCTCTAATCCTAAAATCCTAAAATCCTAGAGAGGAGAGGGGGAGAGAGAATTTCCTAACTTCACTAAGACTAACTAATCCACACAAGTATATTTTTGCACTCATCACAACATCAAGTGCTCAACTCTTAAACATGGAACTTGCAACCACGTGTATTCAAAACATGAACTTTAAGTACCACAAATTGGAATCATGAATTAACTTTAAAATCCTTCACGTCAACACTAATTCTACCAAGAGGTCAAGCCCTCTTCAAGGCTAACAAGCCTTGGCTCTCAAACTAAAAACTAAGCACACACATGTGCTCCAATATGGCTTCCCACACCCACACTTATAACTCGTGGGGTGCCTTGGAGCACAAAGGAAAGAGAGGATGAGTGAGGGAAGAATGAGGGATTATATAGTAAGCTTGAGGGGGTGAGCACCCTCAAGGCTCACGATAAGCCCTTGAGATTTCCTCCTACTTAGTAGGCGCCAATCCTATCTTCTAAGCCTTCCTCCCTCAAATGATCAACAAGGATCCTAATTCGAACATTTAACTAGCCTTGGCTTTCTACCTACCACACTTTACCAAACTTGGGATGCTTCAACCCAAACTTAGCCTCCTTCGCTTTCCGCCGCCATAACTTTCTCCCCTTACTTTCCCAAATCGTCGCTCACCACTTAATTCAAACCACGATGCTTAACTCGTGATTTGATTGGTGCTTTGAGAATTTGCTTATCCTCCACCTTGCATTCTTCCTTGGGCCTTCCCCATTAAGTGGCCATGATGAGGTGGTCCACTTGTGCGCTCCATGTGATCCTCCATTCATCCCAATTCGAATGCACTTGCCTCTTGAGTCACTTTGGTTGTCTCCATCCATTTGTACTAGCCTACTCACTAACTACTCAATCCAAGTTCTCCTTACCTATCCTCATTCACTCAAATCCTTCCGAAGGTAAAAACACAATAACAACTCACATCCTAGCCTCTTACAACATGGTACTTCTAAGACTAACATTTCACTCTTTTTATATTTTTGTGAAGTAACATGCTACTTCAAAGTGCATCAACTAACGTTTCAAGGGTCTAAGACTAAATGTGGGCACCCTTTTGGGCTCACACCAGATTATCAACTTGTGAGGTTCAATGGCCTTGAGTAGCATTTGGCTTGTGATTGTGAATTTGTTGGCTTAGACTTCAACTCTGATATTTTGAGGTTAGGCCAGATTATCAACTTGTGAGGTTCAATGGCCTTCAGTGGCATTTGGCTTGTGATTGTGAATTTGTTGGCTTAGACTTCAACTCTGATCTTTTGAAGTTAGGCCACATTATCAACTTGTGAGGTTCAATGGCCTTGAGTAGCATTTGGCTTGTGATTGTGAATTTGCTGGCTTAGACTTCAACTCTGATCTTTTGAAGTTAGGCCACATTATCAACTTGTGAGGTTCAGTGGCCTTAAGTAGCATTTGGCTTGTGATTGTGAATTTGTTGGCTTAGACTTGAAATCTGATCTTTTGAGGTTAGGCCAGATCATCAACTTGTGAGGTTCAATGGCCTTCAGTAGCATTTGGCTTGTGATTGTGAATTTGTTGGCTTAGACTTCAAATCTGATCTTTTCAGGTTAGGCCAGATTATCAACTTGTGAGGTTCAATGGCCTTGAGTAGCATTTGGCTTGTGATTGTGAATTTGTTGGCTTAGACTTCAAATCTGATGTTTTGAGGTTAGGCCAGATTATCAACTTGTGAGGTTCAATGGCCTTGAGTAGCATTTGGCTTGTCATTGTGAATTTGTTGGCTTAGACTTCAAATCTGATCTTTTGAGGTTAGGCCATATTATCAACTTGTGAGGTTCAGTGGCCTTGAGTAGCATTTGGCTTGTGATTGTGAATTTGCTGGCTTAGACTTCAACTCTGATCTTTTGAGGTTAGGCCACATTATCAACTTGTGAGGTTCAGTGGCCTTAAGTAGCATTTGGCTTGTGATTGTGAATTTGTTGGCTTAGACTTGAAATCTGATCTTTTGAGGTTAGGCCAGATTATCAACTTGTGAGGTTCAATGGCCTTCAGTAGCATTTGGCTTGTGATTGTGAATTTGTTGGCTTAGACTTCAAATCTGATGTTTTGAGGTTAGGCCAGATTATCAACTTGTGAGGTTCAATGGCCTTGAGTAGCATTTGGCTTGTGATTGTGAATTTGTTGGCTTAGACTTCAAATCTGATGTTTTGAGGTTAGGCCAGATTATCAACTTGTGAGGTTCAATGGCCTTGAGTAGCATTTGGCTTGTGATTGTGAATTTGTTGGCTTAGACTTCAAATCTGATCTTTTAAGGTTAGGCCACATTATCAACTTGTGAGGTTCAGTGGCCTTAAGTAGCATTTGGCTTGTGATTGTGAATTTGTTGGCTTAGACTTGAAATCTGATGTTTTGAGGTTAGGCCAGATCATCAACTTGTGAGGTTCAATGGCCTGAAGTAGCATTTGGCTTGTGATTGTGAATTTGTTGGCTTAGACTTCAAATCTGATCTTTTAAGGTTAGGCCAGATTATCAACTTGTGAGGTTCAATGGCCTTGAGTAGCATTTGGTTTGTGATTGTGAATTTGTTGGCTTAGACTTCAAATCTGATCTTTTGAGGTTAGGCCAGATCATCAACTTGTGAGGTTCAATGGCCTTGAGTAGCATTTGGCTTGTGATTGTGAATTTGTTGGCTTGGACTTCAACTCTGATATTTTGAGGTTAGGCCAGGTTATCAACTTGTGAGGTTCAATGGCCTTGAGTAGCATTTGGCTTGTGATTGTGAATTTGCTGGCTTAGACTTCAACTCTGATATTTTGAGGTTAGGCCAGATTATCAACTTGTGAGGTTCAATGGCCTTGACTAGCATTTGGCTTGTGATTGTGAATTTGCTGGCTTGGACTTTAACCCTGATCTTTTGAGGTTAGGCCAGATTATCAACTTGTGAGGTTCAATGGCCTTGAGTAGCATTTGGCTTGTGATTGTGAATTTGTTGGCTTAGACTTCAACTCTGATATTTTGAGGTTATGCCAGATTATCAACTTGTGAGGTTCAATGGCCTTGAGTTGCATTTGGCTTGTGATTGTGAATTTGTTGGCTTAGACTTCAAATATGATCTTTTCAGGTTAGGCCAGATTATCAACTTGTGAGGTTCAATGGCCTTCAGTAGCATTTGGCTTGTGATTGTGAATTTGTTGGCTTAGACTTCAAATCTGATCTTTTGAGGTTAGGCCAGATTATCAACTTGTGAGGTTCAATGGCCTTGAGTAGCATTTGGCTTGTGATTGTGAATTTGCTGGCTTGGACTTCAACTCTGATATTTTGAGGTTAGGCCAGATGATCAACTTGTGAGGTTCAATGGCCTTGAGTAGCATTTGGCTTGTGATTGTGAATTTGTTGGCTTAGACTTCAAATCTGATCTTTTGAGGTTAGGCCAGATCATCAACTTGTGAGGTTCAATGGCCTTGAGTAGCATTTGGCTTGTGATTGTGAATTTGTTGGCTTAGACTTCAACTCTGATATTTTGAGGTTAGGCCAGATTATCAACTTGTGAGGTTCAATGGCCTTCAGTGGCATTTGGCTTGTGATTGTGAATTTGTTGGCTTAGACTTCAACTCTGATCTTTTGAGGTTAGGCCACATTATCAACTTGTGAGGTTCAATGGCCTTGAGTAGCATTTGGCTTGTGATTGTGAATTTGCTGGCTTGGACTTCAAATCTGATCTTTTGAGGTTAGGCCACATTATCAACTTGTGAGGTTCAATGGCCTTGAGTAGCATTTGGCTTGTGATTGTGAATTTGCTGGCTTGGACTTCAACTCTGATATTTTGAGGTTAGGCCAGATTATCAACTTGTGAGGTTCAATGGCCTTGAGTAGCATTTGGCTTGTGATTGTGAATTTGCTGGCTTGGACTTCAACTCTGATATTTTGAGGTTAGGCCAGATTATCAACTTGTGAGGTTCAATGGCCTTGAGTAGCATTTGGCTTGTGATTGTGAATTTGTTGGCTTAGACTTCAAATCTGATCTTTTAAGGTTAGGCCAGATTATCAACTTGTGAGGTTCAATGGCCTTGAGTAGCATTTGGCTTGTGATTGTGAATTTGTTGGCTTAGACTTCAAATCTGATGTTTTGAGGTTAGGCCAGATTATCAACTTGTGAGGTTCAATGGCCTTGAGTAGCATTTGGCTTGTGATTGTGAATTTGTTGGCTTAGACTTCAAATCTGATCTTTTGAGGTTAGGCCAGATTATCAACTTGTGAGGTTCAATGGCCTTGAGTAGCATTTGGCTTGTGATTGTGAATTTGTTGGCTTAGACTTCAACTCTGATCTTTTGAGGTTAGGCCAGATTATCAACTTGTGAGGTTCAATGGCCTTGAGTAGCATTTGGCTTGTGATTGTGAATTTGTTGGCTTAGACTTCAAATATGATCTTTTCAGGTTAGGCCAGATTATCAACTTGTGAGGTTCAATGGCCTTCAGTAGCATTTGGCTTGTGATTGTGAATTTGTTGGCTTAGACTTCAAATCTGATCTTTTGAGGTTAGGCCAGATGATCAACTTGTGAGGTTCAATGGCCTTGAGTAGCATTTGGCTTGTGATTGTGAATTTGCTGGCTTGGACTTCAACTCTGATATTTTGAGGTTAGGCCAGATTATCAACTTGTGAGGTTCAATGGCCTTGAGTAGCATTTGGCTTGTGATTGTGAATTTGTTGGCTTAGACTTCAAATCTGATCTTTTGAGGTTAGGCCAGATTATCAACTTGTGAGGTTCAATGGCCTTGAGTAGCATTTGGCTTGTGATTGTGAATTTGCTGGCTTGGACTTCAACTCTGATATTTTGAGGTTAGGCCAGATTATCAACTTGTGAGGTTCAATGGCCTTGAGTAGCATTTGGCTTGTGATTGTGAATTTGTTGGCTTAGACTTCAAATCTGATCTTTTGAGGTTAGGCCAGATTATCAACTTGTGAGGTTCAATGGCCTTGAGTAGCATTTGGCTTATGATTGTGAATTTGCTGGCTTAGACTTCAACTCTGATATTTTGAGGTTAGGCCAGATTATCAACTTGTGAGGTTCAATGGCATTGAGTAGCATTTGGCTTGTGATTGTGAATTTGCTGGCTTGGACTTCAACTCTGATCTTTTGAGGTTAGGCCAGATGTGAGGCCAAACCCCCCACCCTTAAGCGTCCGTAGTCCGAGTAGTGGGTTTGGGCTCACATTCCTCCGCGGTATTGGATTTGGACTTGGATGAGTCCATAGTGCAAGGTTCACCCTTCAAGTGGTCTTGGATTTAACTAGCTCCTTCATAAACCCAGCTTCTTAGCTTCTAACTAAACAAACCCAGCTCCTTCATAAACCCAGCTCCTTCATGAACCCAGCTCCTTAGCTTCTAACTAAACAAACTCAGGTCCTTCATAAACCCAGCTCTTTACTTTCTAACTAAACAAACCCAGCTCCTTCATAAACCCAGCTCTTTACTTTCTAACTAAACAAACCCAGCTCCTTCATAAACCCAGCTCTTTACTTTCTAACTAAACAAACCCAGCTCCTTCATAAACCCACAACTTTGTAGTTGTAATCCCCAACTACCTCACTAATTATTCAAGCCCTTAACTAATCTTCCTACCTAATTTCCCTAATTCTACTAACAACCCCTTTCTAATCACACAATTCTTCTCTAATCCTAAAATCCTAAAATCCTAGAGAGGAGAGGGGGAGAGAGAATTTCCTAACTTCACTAAGACTAACTAATCCACACAAGTATATTTTTGCACTCATCACAACATCAAGTGCTCAACTCTTAAACATGGAACTTGCAACCACGTGTATTCAAAACATGAACTTTAAGTACCACAAATTGGAATCATGAATTAACTTTAAAATCCTTCACGTCAACACTAATTCTACCAAGAGGTCAAGCCCTCTTCAAGGCTAACAAGCCTTGGCTCTCAAACTAAAAACTAAGCACACACATGTGCTCCAATATGGCTTCCCACACCCACACTTATAACTCGTGGGGTGCCTTGGAGCACAAAGGAAAGAGAGGATGAGTGAGGGAAGAATGAGGGATTATATAGTAAGCTTGAGGGGGTGAGCACCCTCAAGGCTCACGATAAGCCCTTGAGATTTCCTCCTACTTAGTAGGCGCCAATCCTATCTTCTAAGCCTTCCTCCCTCAAATGATCAACAAGGATCCTAATTCGAACATTTAACTAGCCTTGGCTTTCTACCTACCACACTTTACCAAACTTGGGATGCTTCAACCCAAACTTAGCCTCCTTCGCTTTCCGCCGCCATAACTTTCTCCCCTTACTTTCCCAAATCGTCGCTCACCACTTAATTCAAACCACGATGCTTAACTCGTGATTTGATTGGTGCTTTGAGAATTTGCTTATCCTCCACCTTGCATTCTTCCTTGGGCCTTCCCCATTAAGTGGCCATGATGAGGTGGTCCACTTGTGCGCTCCATGTGATCCTCCATTCATCCCAATTCGAATGCACTTGCCTCTTGAGTCACTTTGGTTGTCTCCATCCATTTGTACTAGCCTACTCACTAACTACTCAATCCAAGTTCTCCTTACCTATCCTCATTCACTCAAATCCTTCCGAAGGTAAAAACACAATAACAACTCACATCCTAGCCTCTTACAACATGGTACTTCTAAGACTAACATTTCACTCTTTTTATATTTTTGTGAAGTAACATGCTACTTCAAAGTGCATCAACTAACGTTTCAAGGGTCTAAGACTAAATGTGGGCACCCTTTTGGGCTCACATAATTGGCGACCATCGGGGGATGAATCCAAACATCTCTTGCTCCAAGGGTAAGTTGCCTAGTCAAGCTCGGTACTCCTTACATCTACTTCCCGATGTACGGGTAGGAAAGAGCTCACCATTCAACGTTTCCAATTGAATTGAATTATTAGGAAAGACCTCATAGACAAGGTAAGGTCCTAACCATACCGCATTGAATTTCGCCGGAAATTCAAGCTTTCGTGCGTCTTGAATCATGACCATCATTCCCGGTGTTAGGGCCCTTCTCTTATGTCGTTTGTCGAAAGTAATCGTTCTCCTTCTTTGGGTTGCCTCAATATGTTGAGCCGCCATTCTCCTCCCTTCGTCAAGTGCTTCCAAATCGGTTAGTCGATTTCGTAAGGATTGACTTTCGGTAAGTCTCGTACTCACGGCCACCCTAAGTGACTCGACTTCATATTCGATTGGTAGTGTCGCTTCAAGACCATAGACTAAGGAAAATGGTGTAGCACGCGTAGTTACCTTATAGGTTGTACGGTATGCCCAAAGTGCCGCCGTTAGTTTCGTATCCCAATCCCGCTTCGAGTCTATAACCGTCTTGCGTAGTATACTCACCAAAATTCCGTTAACCCTTTCCGTTTGTCCATTGGTTTGTGGGTGGTAGGGAGTAGTCTTCCGGTGATCAATTTTAAATTTCTCTGTCATCTCTCGAATCAAGTCATTCAAAAAGTGAGTACCCCTATCGCTTACTAGGATCTTCGGCACCCCGAACCGCGAAATTATGTTTTCGTACATAAATGTTGCCGCGTGTTCCGCCGTGTCGGTCTTCACCGCTTTGGCTTCCGCCCACTTGGTGAGGTACTCGGTTGCCACCACAATATATTTCATTCCTTTTGAAGATTGGGGATGGACCTCACCCACATAGTCGATGCCCCATTTTTCGAAGGGAATTAAGGGTAATGATACATGTAAAGGCATCTCCATTCTAAGGTCGTCTCGGGCATACCGTTGGCAAGCGTCGCATTTCCTTACATAGTCATGGGCGTCCTTAAATAGTGTAGGCCAAAAGTAGCCCGCTCTAAGTATTTTTTGCCCGGTGAGTTGACCCGAGAAGTGACCGCCGCAAGCGCTATCGTGGCAAGCGATTAAAATCGCTTCAACCTCCGTTTTTGACACGCATCGTCGTAAAATACCATCGGACCCCCTTCTAAACAACCTATGGCCCACTACAACAAATTGCCTACTATTTACCCTCACCTTCCTTCTCTCTTCTTTTGTCCACTCTTTGGGCAACTTGTGGGTTGTTAGAAATTCCACTATGCCCGCATACCACTCCGGTGTAGAAGTGACCACAAAGAGGCTATCATCTACTAACATATCATTTACCGGATTTTTTCCTATCTCCTCCGACAACCTAGACAAGTGGTCCGCTTGTAAATGCATACGACCCGGTTTATATTCCACCGTGTAGTCGAATTCTTCTAATAACAAAACCCACCTAGCTAACCTACCACTTAACTCCGCCTTGTTAATTAGATACTTGATAGCCATGTGGTCAACAAAAAATACAACCGGGTTGCACATGAGGTAATGCCTAAACTTTTTAACGGAAAACACCATGGCTAGGCACTCCCTCTCCGTTGTAGAGTAGTTTCTTTCGGCGGGGGTCAATTGCTTACTCGCATAAGCTATAGGTTGATCCTTCTCTTTTTCTCCCGTTGCTTGACAAAGCGCACTCCCTATTGCCACATTACTAGCATCACAATAGACGTGAAAAGGTTTACCCCAATTGGGTGGTATCAACACCGGATAGGTGCTCAACCTATCCCGCAATTCCTCAAAGGCTTTTTGACAAGCATCCGTCCACTCGAATTTGACATCCTTTTTGAGCAAATGGGTAATGGGCACCGCTATCTTTGAAAAATTAGGAATAAGTTCCCGGTACCATCCCACATGTCCTAACAACTTAGAGATCCCCTTGGAATTGGTTGGAGTTGCCAAGTCGCTTATGGCCGCAATCTTATCCGGATCGGGTTCTCTACCTTTCTCACTAACAACATAACCCAACAACACTCCCTTATTCACTCCCAAAAATGTCTTATCCGGGTTCAATGCTAACCTCATCTTCCTACACCTAACCAATGCCTCCCTAACACAATGTAGGTGATCATCCAGATTACTTTGTGTGCTAAAATCGTCCACAAAGACGGTCATGGATTTGAACAACAAGTCGGTGAAGATATACATTACTAATCGTTGGAAAGTAGCCGGGGCATTACATAACCCAAATGGCATCACTACCCACACAAAAGTACCCCAAGGTGTAGTAAAAGCCGTTTTATGGATATCTTGGAGGGCTATGGAAATTTGATTATAACCCGCATACCCATCCATAAAGGTATATCGCGAATGACCTCCAACCTCCTCAAGCAACAAGGTGATAAAAGGTAAGGGGAAGTGATCCTTTTGTATGCACGAATTCAATTTCCTATAGTCGACACAAACCCTTGATTTCCCATTTTTTTTTCTTTACTAAGACCATAGGAGAAACCCAATCCGTGATTTCCACCGGCTTGATAAACCCGGCCTTCAATAACCTTTCCAATTCCGCTTTCACCAACAATTGCAATTGAGGATTCATCCTCCTCTCCTTTTGTCTAATTGGCCTCGCCCCCGGAATTAAAGGAATCCGGTGCTCTACCATTTCCCTAGGAATTCCCTTAAGCTCATCGTAGGACCATGCAAAAGTATCACTAAACTCATCCACCAAATTGCTATACTCCCTAACCTCTTTCTCCCCCAATTTGGAGCCCATCTTCATTTGTCGGGTTTTTCCATTCTTTAATTTCACATCCACGTACCGCCAATCCGCTTCCGACACATGTGCTTGCTCCTCTTTGTTCCGATACCAATCGGAAGGCACATTGGGGTAATCTTTCACATCTTGACCTACAACTATCCCCGTAGACGTGGTCTTGAAATGTAAAGGCTCCTCCAATTTCGATGACTCAATAATCACATCCTCCTCTTGAGTCCCATCTACATGAATTAAACTAACCTCACCCTCTTCCACGTCATCTACCCAAGGTGTTAACCCACCGCTAACCCACTCTTCCTCGGTGAGCACCTCACATGGCTCCAACAATGAGCCCTCTCCTAAACTAACACTAGGAAATTCACTCCCTAAGCCTACTTGGTGAAATGCAACCATTACATCAACCTCGGACTCGGGGTACTCCCTTAGCCATTGGGCATAATCCCCATTATCCCCATAATTGTAAAAATTAGGACCTAGACTTCCCGAGCCCGAATCTATAACAACCCTTTGACCTTCGGGATGGACGACTCCCACCAATGCCTTGCCAATCTCATTCTCGTTTAAGTCATCAATTTCCTTCTCCAATGGCAAATACATCTCCTTCTTCATCCATCCTTCTAATGAACCAATGGACACTATGACCCTATTACCCTCCGGACCATAAGTGATGGATGGTTTAGGTCCACCCCAATTGACCATAGCATTCGCCATCCGCAACCAAGGCCTACCTAGCAAAATGGGGAAGGTGTCCTTGTTGGAGTGCATTTTAATGACATGGAAGGTGACCAAGTACTCCTCACCTCCCGTAGTCATTCTACAATCCTTGATCATCCCCAAAGGCGTAGTCGAACTTTGATTTGCCATATTTATGACCAAAGGTGAAGGCCCCGTGAGTCCAAGTCCCAATTTTTTCATAGTATCCTCCGGTAGTATATTTAGACTACTCCCTCCGTCGACTAGCACATTAGGAACCACCTTATCTACCATAACAACTTCTATTTCTATAGCTTTCACGTCTCTTCCACCTTGTGATTGGATCCTAGCGGCTATTTTAGCTTTCACCTTCCTCATCCTCTTGTGTACCGGCATTCCCTCCTTTAATGTTTTCCTTGCCGTGGGTGAAATGTCCAATAGTTGGCCGAAAGTAATATCCGCCTTGAGTGTACTAAGGTCCGCCCACAAGTCGTACCCGGTAGATCTTTCCACCTTAGAATTACCCACTACGTCGAATTCGTCTACGGGAACCCCCGGTCCTTCCCATTCACCCACATCGCTATTATCCAAGTCATGTACCGCATTAGTCCTCTCCCTATCTTGTAAAATTATATTTTCCCTCTCCACATCCTTAGTAGCTCTTCTAGCTACCCTATCCAACTCGGAGAGATTAATCTCTTCATCCGAAGAGTAATTTCCTTGCTCTCCTATTCCTACCTCCAACGGGGCATCCCCTCTCCTAGCCCTAGTAGTTACCGCTAGTGCAGGTGCTTCTTCAACCACACCCTTACCCTTCACTAACTCATATGTAATAGCATTGGTGTGAGGAGGCCATTGACTTTGCTCCTCTCCAATTCTCGTTGGGAGAGGAAGCATGTCATCACATGTGGCCTCCAACACTCCATCCATGAACCTAACATCTTGGGAGTTAGATGGTCCCGGATCCGTTGGAGGCGCTTGTCTCCCGTTACTACCATTAGGTGGAACTCCTTGTCTATTTTGTATTGGAATGTAACCGGTTGTAGTTTGCAAGCCCGCCGGTGGATGAAAAGTTTGCCTAGCATTACTATGGTCATAGTATAAGTTAGGTGGCCTAAGTTCATTGGCCGGTACTCCTTGTGGCCTAGCACCTCGCATATTATCCCTTGCTTGTTGTTGTGGATTAGCCACCGGGTAAGGGACATTAATTATTTTGTCCGGTTGGCGACACGTATCCGAGGGATGACTTCCTCCACAATTGCTACAATTAAACTCTTGACCTTCGGACCAACATTGTCCTTGAGCGTGCCACCTTCCACAAAAGGGATGAAATTCCTTCTTCTCTAAATTTTGGCCACCTTGCCCTCTAGGTTGTGGTCCTCTATTGCTTCCATTTCCATAGTGAGGTGGCGCTTGACCTCGTTGATTTTGTTGAGGTGGGTTACCGTTTCCTCTTTGGTCACGGTTTTGTCCACTTCTACAAAATTGACGCGTGTGGCCCGGTTGGCCACATTGGACACACCATAATCCGGAAGAATGCCTACCCGACTCAACCGGGGGTGGAGGCCCCGGTTGTTGACTCCGGATCATTAATGACATTTGATCCGTGAGGCTTTGCATTTGTTTTATCATAGCCTCTTGGAATCCTAGTTGGCTAGCACCTAGTCTTCTCTCAACCTCCTCCAAGTGTGGATCCGTTCTAGGGGCCGGTAGTGCCAAAAGAGGTGCCGGTTCCCTAACCGCTAAAGGTCGGGGACCGGTGTCCACAATGGCATATGGAATTTGGTTCTCATACTTAGCGGGTTCTACCGCTACCACCCTAGGGCGTATGGGGATGAATTGTGGGATCAATTCATCCTCCCTTCTCCATAGCCTTTCGTGATCTTTATCCAAGTTTTCAATATCTCTAGCCGCACGCTTGGCATCCGCCAAGGTCAAGGGATTCCTTTCTAGAACACCCCTAATAGTTCCGGACTTAAAAAACCCTTGAATGAAAAATTGCTTTAGCGTGTCGTCGTTGAGCATGGTACCCACGAATCTAGTGCACACTAAATCAAACCTCCTAATGTAAGCCGAAATTTCTTCCTCCCTTCCTTGCTTCAATGACGACAATGCCCTTAATGCGGTACTTTGACCCACTTCCGGCCTAAATTCGTTAAGAAACTCCCTTTGTAATTGTTCCCATCCCCTAAAATGTCCCTCGGCATGATCCCGATACCATTCATAGGCTTCCCCCTCTAGAGTGGTAGGAAACCACACTAACCAATAACCCGGGTCGGTTATGAGGGAGCTAGCCAACCGTTCGATATACCGTTCCATGTGCCGAGAGGGGTCCTCATCCTTGGTCCCATAAAATTTAGGGAGATGAGATGGCATATCCATCGCCGCTAAATTTTGTGGACCCACAATTGGTAGGCCTCTTGGTCTAACCAATGGGTCTATTGGAGGTATAGGAGGTATGGGCGGAATTGGGGGTATGGGTGGTGGATCCATCCCCCGTTCCTCGGCCATGGTGACCGGTGAACTATTCAACAATCCCCTATCAACTTCTACCGGGAATTCTTTTCTAAGTGTGTAATTTTCCGAAGAAGTTTCACCACTCAATTTGGAGGGAGTGATCTCCTCTTCAAGTTGAGCTCCAAGTTCTAAGGTGTCTAGAATTGACCTAGTCCTAGGTTCGACGTTCAAACAACTCTCTATTCTAACATTATCTTGTTCTAATCTATCACTGATTTTAGAGGACCGCCTCTTTCGAGTAGATTTCTCTAGTCCTACTATCAAACTTGGTTTTTGTGAGCGAGTCCTACCTTGCATTCCATAAGAATCGATCGACCCTCACTTGACCACACATAATCCTAGCAATTCCCCTCTTAATATTTTCACTTGTCTTGGTGTGGTTATAATTTTTTTAGGAGGTGAGGAAAAGAACCTGCAAGCCCACTTAGGTGAAAGAATCCCAATAGGGGATAGGCATGTTCATGTTAATTTTTTGGTTAAGTCGGAGCATCACCTCCGCACCTTCCCGCAAATTAATACTCACCACAATACCGATTGTGAGGGGGTGACCTTCCGAGTAGATTATGTTAAAAGTCGAGGCTTCACCCTTCAACTTCTCACACCATCCACAATTCGGGAATTACCCTCTACAACGGATAACAACAATCACGAGTACAAAAGGCATTCCTTAATTAGTTAATGAGTTCACTTTGAAGAAATAAACATACCTTGAGCAATCGCATCCCCCTGTGAGTTAGCACTCCCCTCAATCGTGACTCAATGTAACAACACCATAAACTTTGTGAAATATTAATTTAATCTAGAGCATGAAATGACAACTCCCAAAACTTTGAGACTCACCCCGAGGTGAGTGTCAAAGTTCAATGTCCTAAGGTGAATTTACCCTCTAATGTTTTAATGAGCTACTCGGTTATAGGTTCCTTTTAAGTTCTTAGCAAATCCCAAAAAGGTTGAGGACGTACCTTCGCCGCGCTCCTTCCTCAAAAATGAATTTGCGTAATTGACAATGCAATTCATTCCAAGGAATAGTTGAAATACAATGAATTCAAATGTAACCCAAAGAGAGAATACTTACCGAGTTTCGGGTGCTCCTTCCCTTCTCTCAAGTTTGTGTCTCCAATTTTCACTAGTTGCCTCCAAGTCTCCTAGTCGCCTCCAAGTCTTGTAACTACCTTCCGCTTCGCTCCCGGCGGACGCACCAATTATGTGAGGCCAAACCCCCCACCCTTAAGCGTCCGTAGTCCGAGTAGTGGGTTTGGGCTCACATTCCTCCGCGGTATTGGATTTGGACTTGGATGAGTCCATAGTGCAAGGTTCACCCTTCAAGTGGTCTTGGATTTAACTAGCTCCTTCATAAACCCAGCTCCTTCATAAACCCAGCTTCTTAGCTTCTAACTAAACAAACCCAGCTCCTTCATAAACCCAGCTCCTTCATGAACCCAGCTCCTTAGCTTCTAACTAAACAAACTCAGGTCCTTCATAAACCCAGCTCTTTACTTTCTAACTAAACAAACCCAGCTCCTTCATAAACCCAGCTCTTTACTTTCTAACTAAACAAACCCAGCTCCTTCATAAACCCAGCTCTTTACTTTCTAACTAAACAAACCCAGCTCCTTCATAAACCCACAACTTTGTAGTTGTAATCCCCAACTACCTCACTAATTATTCAAGCCCTTAACTAATCTTCCTACCTAATTTCCCTAATTCTACTAACAACCCCTTTCTAATCACACAATTCTTCTCTAATCCTAAAATCCTAAAATCCTAGAGAGGAGAGGGGGAGAGAGAATTTCCTAACTTCACTAAGACTAACTAATCCACACAAGTATATTTTTGCACTCATCACAACATCAAGTGCTCAACTCTTAAACATGGAACTTGCAACCACGTGTATTCAAAACATGAACTTTAAGTACCACAAATTGGAATCATGAATTAACTTTAAAATCCTTCACGTCAACACTAATTCTACCAAGAGGTCAAGCCCTCTTCAAGGCTAACAAGCCTTGGCTCTCAAACTAAAAACTAAGCACACACATGTGCTCCAATATGGCTTCCCACACCCACACTTATAACTCGTGGGGTGCCTTGGAGCACAAAGGAAAGAGAGGATGAGTGAGGGAAGAATGAGGGATTATATAGTAAGCTTGAGGGGGTGAGCACCCTCAAGGCTCACGATAAGCCCTTGAGATTTCCTCCTACTTAGTAGGCGCCAATCCTATCTTCTAAGCCTTCCTCCCTCAAATGATCAACAAGGATCCTAATTCGAACATTTAACTAGTCTTGGCTTTCTACCTACCACACTTTACCAAACTTGGGATGCTTCAACCCAAACTTAGCCTCCTTCGCTTTCCGCCGCCATAACTTTCTCCCCTTACTTTCCCAAATCGTCGCTCACCACTTAATTCAAACCACGATGCTTAACTCGTGATTTGATTGGTGCTTTGAGAATTTGCTTATCCTCCACCTTGCATTCTTCCTTGGGCCTTCCCCATTAAGTGGCCATGATGAGGTGGTCCACTTGTGCGCTCCATGTGATCCTCCATTCATCCCAATTCGAATGCACTTGCCTCTTGAGTCACTTTGGTTGTCTCCATCCATTTGTACTAGCCTACTCACTAACTACTCAATCCAAGTTCTCCTTACCTATCCTCATTCACTCAAATCCTTCCGAAGGTAAAAACACAATAACAACTCACATCCTAGCCTCTTACAACATGGTACTTCTAAGACTAACATTTCACTCTTTTTATATTTTTGTGAAGTAACATGCTACTTCAAAGTGCATCAACTAACGTTTCAAGGGTCTAAGACTAAATGTGGGCACCCTTTTGGGCTCACACCAGATTATCAACTTGTGAGGTTCAATGGCCTTGAGTAGCAGTTGGCTTGTGATTGTGAATTTGTTGGCTTAGACTTCAACTCTGATATTTTGAGGTTAGGCCAGATTATCAACTTGTGAGGTTCAATGGCCTTCAGTGGCATTTGGCTTGTGATTGTGAATTTGTTGGCTTAGACTTCAACTCTGATCTTTTGAGGTTAGGCCACATTATCAACTTGTGAGGTTCAATGGCCTTGAGTAGCATTTGGCTTGTGATTGTGAATTTGTTGGCTTAGACTTCAAATCTGATCTTTTGAGGTTAGGCCAGATTATCAACTTGTGAGGTTCAATGGCCTTGAGTAGCATTTGGCTTGTGATTGTGAATTTGTTGGCTTAGACTTCAACTCTGATCTTTTGAGGTTAGGCCACATTATCAACTTGTGAGGTTCAATGGCCTTGAGTAGCATTTGGCTTGTGATTGTGAATTTGCTGGCTTGGACTTCAAATCTGATCTTTTGAGGTTAGGCCACATTATCAACTTGTGAGGTTCAATGGCCTTGAGTAGCATTTGGCTTGTGATTGTGAATTTGCTGGCTTGGACTTCAACTCTGATATTTTGAGGTTACGCCAGATTATCAACTTGTGAGGTTCAATGGCCTTGAGTAGCATTTGGCTTGTGATTGTGAATTTGCTGGCTTGGACTTCAACTCTGATCTTTTGAGGTTAGGCCAGATTATCAACTTGTGAGGTTCAATGGCCTTGAGTAGCATTTGGCTTGTGATTGTGAATTTGTTGGCTTAGACTTCAAATCTGATCTTTTAAGGTTAGGCCAGATTATCAACTTGTGAGGTTCAATGGCCTTGAGTAGCATTTGGCTTGTGATTGTGAATTTGTTGGCTTAGACTTCAAATCTGATGTTTTGAGGTTAGGCCAGATTATCAACTTGTGAGGTTCAATGGCCTTGAGTAGGATTTGGCTTGTGATTGTGAATTTGTTGGCTTAGACTTCAAATCTGATCTTTTGAGGTTAGGCCAGATTATCAACTTGTGAGGTTCAATGGCCTTGAGTAGCATTTGGCTTGTGATTGTGAATTTGCTCGCTTGGACTTCAACTCTGATCTTTTGAGGTTAGGCCAGATTATCAACTTGTTTGGTTCAATGGCCTTGAGTAGCATTTGGCTTGTGATTGTGAATTTGCTGGCTTAAACTTCAACTCTGATCTTTTGAGGTTAGGCCAGATTATCAACTTGTGAGGTTCAATGGCCTTGAGTAGCATTTGGCTTGTGATTGTGAATTTGCTCGCTTGGACTTCAACTCTGATCTTTTGAGGTTAGGCCAGATTATCAACTTGTGAGGTTCAATGGCCTTGAGTAGCATTTGGCTTGTGATTGTGAATTTGTTGGCTTGGACTTCAACTCTGATATTTTGAGGTTAGGCCAGATTATCAACTTGTGAGGTTCAATGGCCTTGAGTAGCATTTGGCTTGTGATTGTGAATTTGCTGGCTTGGACTTCAACTCTGATATTTTGAGGTTACGCCAGATTATCAACTTGTGAGGTTCAATGGCCTTGAGTAGCATTTGGCTTGTGATTGTGAATTTGCTGGCTTGGACTTCAACTCTGATCTTTTGAGGTTAGGCCAGATTATCAACTTGTGAGGTTCAATGGCCTTCAGTAGCATTTGGCTTGTGATTGTGAATTTGTTGGCTTAGATTTCAAATCTGATCTTTTAAGGTTAGGCCAGATTATCAACTTGTGAGGTTCAATGGCCTTGAGTAGCATTTGGCTTGTGATTGTGAATTTGTTGGCTTAGACTTCAAATCTGATGTTTTGAGGTTAGGCCAGATTATCAACTTGTGAGGTTCAATGGCCTTGAGTAGGATTTGGCTTGTGATTGTGAATTTGTTGGCTTAGACTTCAAATCTGATCTTTTGAGGTTAGGCCAGATTATCAACTTGTGAGGTTCAATGGCCTTGAGTAGCATTTGGCTTGTGATTGTGAATTTGCTCGCTTGGACTTCAACTCTGATCTTTTGAGGTTAGGCCAGATTATCAACTTGTTTGGTTCAATGGCCTTGAGTAGCATTTGGCTTGTGATTGTGAATTTGCTGGCTTAAACTTGAACTCTGATCTTTTGAGGTTAGGCCAGATTATCAACTTGTGAGGTTCAATGGCCTTGAGTAGCATTTGGCTTGTGATTGTGAATTTGCTCGCTTGGACTTCAACTCTGATCTTTTGAGGTTAGGCCAGATTATCAACTTGTGAGGTTCAATGGCCTTGAGTAGCATTTGGCTTGTGATTGTGAATTTGTTGGCTTGGACTTCAACTCTGATATTTTGAGGTTAGGCCAGATTATCAACTTGTGAGGTTCAATGGCCTTGAGTAGCATTTGGCTTGTGATTGTGAATTTGCTGGCTTGGACTTCAACTCTGATATGTTGAGGTTACGCCAGATTATCAACTTGTGAGGTTCAATGGCCTTGAGTAGCATTTGGCTTGTGATTGTGAATTTGCTGGCTTGGACTTCAACTCTGATCTTTTGAGGTTAGGCCAGATTATCAACTTGTGAGGTTCAATGGCCTTCAGTAGCATTTGGCTTGTGATTGTGAATTTGTTGGCTTAGACTTCAAATCTGATCTTTTAAGGTTAGGCCAGATTATCAACTTGTGAGGTTCAATGGCCTTGAGTAGCATTTGGCTTGTGATTGTGAATTTGTTGGCTTAGACTTCAAATCTGATCTTTTGAGGTTAGGCCACATTATCAACTTGTGAGGTTCAATGGCCTTGAGTAGCATTTGGCTTGTGATTGTGAATTTGTTGGCTTAGACTTCAAATCTGATCTTTTAAGGTTAGGCCATATTATCAACTTGTGAGGTTCAATGGCCTTGAGTAGCATTTGGCTTGTGATTGTGAATTTGCTGGCTTAGACTTCAACTCTGATCTTTTGAGGTTAGGCCACATTATCAACTTGTGAGGTTCAGTGGCCTTAAGTAGCATTTGGCTTGTGATTGTGAATTTGTTGGCTTAGACTTGAAATCTGATCTTTTGAGGTTAGGCCAGATCATCAACTTGTGAGGTTGAATGGCCTGAAGTAGCATTTGGCTTGTGATTGTGAATTTGTTGGCTTAGACTTCAAATCTGATCTTTTAAGGTTAGGCCAGATTATCAACTTGTGAGGTTCAATGGCCTTGAGTAGCATTTGGTTTGTGATTGTGAATTTGTTGGCTTGGACTCCAACTCTGATCTTTTGAGGTTACGCCACATTATCAACTTGTGAGGTTCAATGGCCTTGAGTAGCATTTGGCTTGTGATTGTGAATTTGTTGGCTTAGACTTGAAATCTGATCTTTTGAGGTTAGGCCAGATTATCAACTTGTGAGGTTCAATGGCCTTGAGTAGCATTTGGCTTGTGATTGTGAATTTGCTCGCTTGGACTTCAACTCTGATCTTTTGAGGTTAGGCCACATTATCAACTTGTGAGGTTCAATGGCCTTGAGTAGCATTTGGCTTGTGATTGTGAATTTGTTGGCTTGGACTTCAACTCTGATCTTTTGAGGTTAGGCCACATTATCAACTTGTGAGGTTCAATGGCCTTGAGTAGCATTTGGCTTGTGATTGTGAATTTGTTGGCTTAGACTTCAACTCTGATCTTTTGAGGTTAGGCCACATTATCAACTTGTGAGGTTCAATGGCCTTGAGTAGCATTTGGCTTGTGATTGTGAATTTGTTGGCTTGGACTCCAACTCTGATCTTTTGAGGTTAGGCCAGATTATCAACTTGTGAGGTTCAATGGCCTTGAGTAGCATTTGGCTTGTGATTGTGAATTTGCTCGCTTGGACTTCAACTCTGATCTTTTGAGGTTAGGCCACATTATCAACTTGTGAGGTTCAATGGCCTTGAGTAGCATTTGGCTTGTGATTGTGAATTTGTTGGCTTGGACTTCAACTCTGATCTTTTGAGGTTAGGCCACATTATCAACTTGTGAGGTTCAATGGCCTTGAGTAGCATTTGGCTTGTGATTGTGAATTTGCTGGCTTGGACTTCAACTCTGATCTTTTGAGGTTAGGCCAGATTATCAACTTGTGAGGTTCAATAGCCTTGAGTAGCATTTGGCTTGTGATTGTGAATTTGCTGGCTTGGACTTCAACTCTGATCTTTTGAGGTTATGCCAGATTATCAACTTGTGAGGTTCAATGGCCTTCAGTAGCATTTGGCTTGTGATTGTGAATTTGTTGGCTTAGACTTCAAATCTGATCTTTTGAGGTTAGGCCACATTATCAACTTGTGAGGTTCAGTGGCCTTCAGTAGCATTTGGCTTGTGATTGTGAATTTGTTGGCTTAGACTTCAAATCTGATCTTTTGAGGTTAGGCTACATTATGAACTTGTGGGGTTCAATGGCCTTGAGTAGCATTTGGCTTGTGATTGTGAATTTGTTGGCTTAGACTTCAAATCTGATCTTTTGAGGTTAGGCCATATTATCAACTTGTGAGGTTCAATGGCCTTGAGTAGCATTTGGCTTGTGATTGTGAATTTGCTGGCTTAGACTTCAACTCTGATCTTTTGAGGTTAGGCCACATTATCAACTTGTGAGGTTCAATGGCCTTCAGTAGCATTTGGCTTGTGATTGTGAATTTGTTGGCTTAGACTTCAAATCTGATCTTTTAAGGTTAGGCCAGATTATCAACTTGTGAGGTTCACTGGCCTTGAGTAGCATTTGGCTTGTGATTGTGAATTTGTTGGCTTAGACTTCAAATCTGATCTTTTGAGGTTAGGCCACATTATCAACTTGTGAGGTTCAATGGCCTTGAGTAGCATTTGGCTTGTGATTGTGAATTTGTTGGCTTAGACTTCAAATCTGATCTTTTCAGGTTAGGCCATATTATCAACTTGTGAGGTTCAATGGCCTTGAGTAGCATTTGGCTTGTGATTGTGAATTTGCTGGCTTAGACTTCAACTCTGATCTTTTGAGGTTAGGCCACATTATCAACTTGTGAGGTTCAGTGGCCTTAAGTAGCATTTGGCTTGTGATTGTGAATTTGTTGGCTTAGACTTGAAATCTGATCTTTTGAGGTTAGGCCAGATCATCAACTTGTGAGGTTGAATGGCCTGAAGTAGCATTTGGCTTGTGATTGTGAATTTGTTGGCTTAGACTTCAAATCTGATCTTTTAAGGTTAGGCCAGATTATCAACTTGTGAGGTTCAATGGCCTTGAGTAGCATTTGGTTTGTGATTGTGAATTTGTTGGCTTGGACTCCAACTCTGATCTTTTGAGGTTACGCCACATTATCAACTTGTGAGGTTCAATGGCCTTGAGTAGCATTTGGCTTGTGATTGTGAATTTGTTGGCTTAGACTTGAAATCTGATCTTTTGAGGTTAGGCCAGATTATCAACTTGTGAGGTTCAATGGCCTTGAGTAGCATTTGGCTTGTGATTGTGAATTTGCTCGCTTGGACTTCAACTCTGATCTTTTGAGGTTAGGCCACATTATCAACTTGTGAGGTTCAATGGCCTTGAGTAGCATTTGGCTTGTGATTGTGAATTTGTTGGCTTGGACTTCAACTCTGATCTTTTGAGGTTAGGCCACATTATCAACTTGTGAGGTTCAATGGCCTTGAGTAGCATTTGGCTTGTGATTGTGAATTTGTTGGCTTAGACTTCAACTCTGATCTTTTGAGGTTAGGCCACATTATCAACTTGTGAGGTTCAATGGCCTTGAGTAGCATTTGGCTTGTGATTGTGAATTTGTTGGCTTGGACTCCAACTCTGATCTTTTGAGGTTAGGCCAGATTATCAACTTGTGAGGTTCAATGGCCTTGAGTAGCATTTGGCTTGTGATTGTGAATTTGCTCGCTTGGACTTCAACTCTGATCTTTTGAGGTTAGGCCACATTATCAACTTGTGAGGTTCAATGGCCTTGAGTAGCATTTGGCTTGTGATTGTGAATTTGTTGGCTTGGACTTCAACTCTGATCTTTTGAGGTTAGGCCACATTATCAACTTGTGAGGTTCAATGGCCTTGAGTAGCATTTGGCTTGTGATTGTGAATTTGCTGGCTTGGACTTCAACTCTGATCTTTTGAGGTTAGGCCAGATTATCAACTTGTGAGGTTCAATGGCCTTCAGTAGCATTTGGCTTGTGATTGTGAATTTGTTGGCTTAGACTTCAAATCTGATCTTTTGAGGTTAGGCCACATTATCAACTTGTGAGGTCCAGTGGCCTTCAGTAGCATTTGGCTTGTGATTGTGAATTTGTTGGCTTAGACTTCAAATCTGATCTTTTGAGGTTAGGCTACATTATGAACTTGTGGGGTTCAATGGCCTTGAGTAGCATTTGGCTTGTGATTGTGAATTTGTTGGCTTAGACTTCAAATCTGATCTTTTGAGGTTAGGCCACATTATCAACTTGTGAGGTTCAGTGGCCTTCAGTAGCATTTGGCTTGTGATTGTGAATTTGTTGGCTTAGACTTCAACTCTGATCTTTTGAGGTTAGGCCACATTATCAACTTGTGAGGTTCAATGGCCTTGAGTAGCATTTGGCTTGTGATTGTGAATTTGTTGGCTTAGACTTCAAATCTGATCTTTTGAGGTTAGGCCAGATTATCAACTTGTGAGGTTCACTGGCCTTGAGTAGCATTTGGCTTGTGATTGTGAATTTGCTCGCTTGGACTTCAACTCTGATCTTTTGAGGTTAGGCCACATTATCAACTTGTGAGGTTCAATGGCCTTGAGTAGCATTTGGCTTGTGATTGTGAATTTGTTGGCTTGGACTTCAACTCTGATCTTTTGAGGTTAGGCCACATTATCAACTTGTGAGGTTCAATGGCCTTGAGTAGCATTTGGCTTGTGATTGTGAATTTGCTGGCTTAGACTTCAACTCTGATATTTTGAGGTTAGGCCAGATTATCAACTTGTGAGGTTCAATCGCCTTGAGTAGCATTTGGCTTGTGATTGTGAATTTGTTGGCTTAGACTTCAAATCTGATCTTTTGAGGTTAGGCCACATTATCAACTTGTGAGGTTCAGTGGCCTTAAGTAGCATTTGGCTTGTGATTGTGAATTTGTTGGCTTGGACTTCAAATCTGATATTTTGAGGTTAGGCCAGATTATCAACTTGTGAGGTTCAATGGCCTTCAGTAGCATTTGGCTTGTGATTGTGAATTTGTTGGCTTAGACTTCAAATCTGATCTTTTGAGGTTAGGCCACATTATCAACTTGTGAGGTTCAGTGGCCTTAAGTAGCATTTGGCTTGTCATTGTGAATTTGTTGGCTTAGACTTCAACTCTGATCTTTTGAGGTTAGGCCACATTATCAACTTGTGAGGTTCAATGGCCTTGAGTAGCATTTGGCTTGTGATTGTGAATTTGTTGGCTTAGACTTCAAATCTGATATTTTGAGGTTAGGCCAGATTATCAACTTGTGAGGTTCAATGGCCTTCAGTAGCATTTGGCTTGTGATTGTGAATTTGTTGGCTTAGACTTCAAATCTGATCTTTTGAGGTTAGGCCACATTATCAACTTGTGAGGTTCAGTGGCCTTAAGTAGCATTTGGCTTGTGATTGTGAATTTGTTGGCTTGGACTTCAACTCTGATCTTTTGAGGTTAGGCCACATTATCAACTTGTGAGGTTCAATGGCCTTCAGTGGCATTTGGCTTGTGATTGTGAATTTGTTGGCTTAGACTTCAACTCTGATCTTTTGAGGTTAGGCCAGATTATCAACTTGTGAGGTTCAATGGCCTTGAGTAGCATTTGGCTTGTGATTGTGAATTTGCTGGCTTGGACTTCAAATCTGATCTTTTGAGGTTAGGCCACATTATCAACTTGTGAGGTTCAATGGCCTTGAGTAGCATTTGGCTTGTCATTGTGAATTTGTTGGCTTAGACTTCAACTCTGATCTTTTAAGGTTAGGCCACATTATCAACTTGTGAGGTTCAATGGCCTTCAGTAGCATTTGGCTTGTGATTGTGAATTTGTTGGCTTAGACTTCAACTCTGATCTTTTGAGGTTAGGCCAGATTATCAACTTGTGAGGTTCAATGGCCTTGAGTAGCATTTGGCTTGTGATTGTGAATTTGCTGGCTTGGACTTCAAATCTGATCTTTTGAGGTTAGGCCACATTATCAACTTGTGAGGTTCAATGGCCTTGAGTAGCATTTGGCTTGTGATTGTGAATTTGCTGGCTTGGACTTCAACTCTGATATTTTGAGGTTACGCCAGATTATCAACTTGTGAGGTTCAATGGCCTTGAGTAGCATTTGGCTTGTGATTGTGAATTTGCTGGCTTGGACTTCAAATCTGATCTTTTGAGGTTAGGCCACATTATCAACTTGTGAGGTTCAATGGCCTTGAGTAGCATTTGGCTTGTGATTGTGAATTTGTTGGCTTGGACTTCAACTCTGATCTTTTGAGGTTAGGCCACATTATCAACTTGTGAGGTTCAATGGCCTTCAGTGGCATTTGGCTTGTGATTGTGAATTTGTTGGCTTAGACTTCAACTCTGATCTTTTGAGGTTAGGCCAGATTATCAACTTGTGAGGTTCAATGGCCTTGAGTAGCATTTGGCTTGTGATTGTGAATTTGCTGGCTTGGACTTCAAATCTGATCTTTTGAGGTTAGGCCACATTATCAACTTGTGAGGTTCAATGGCCTGAAGTAGCATTTGGCTTGTGATTGTGAATTTGTTGGCTTGGACTTCAACTCTGATCTTTTGAGGTTAGGCCACATTATCAACTTGTGAGGTTCAATGGCCTTCAGTGGCATTTGGCTTGTGATTGTGAATTTGTTGGCTTAGACTTCAACTCTGATCTTTTGAGGTTAGGCCAGATTATCAACTTGTGAGGTTCAATGGCCTTGAGTAGCATTTGGCTTGTGATTGTGAATTTGCTGGCTTGGACTTCAAATCTGATCTTTTGAGGTTAGGCCACATTATCAACTTGTGAGGTTCAATGGCCTTGAGTAGCATTTGGCTTGTGATTGTGAATTTGCTGGCTTGGACTTCAACTCTGATCTTTTGAGGTTACGCCAGATTATCAACTTGTGAGGTTCAATGGCCTTGAGTAGCATTTGGCTTGTGATTGTGAATTTGCTGGCTTGGACTTCAACTCTGATCTTTTGAGGTTAGGCCAGATTATCAACTTGTGAGGTTCAATGGCCTTGAGTAGCATTTGGCTTGTGATTGTGAATTTGTTGGCTTAGACTTCAAATCTGATCTTTTAAGGTTAGGCCAGATTATCAACTTGTGAGGTTCAGTGGCCTTCAGTAGCATTTGGCTTGTGATTGTGAATTTGTTGGCTTAGACTTCAAATCTGATCTTTTGAGGTTAGGCTACATTATGAACTTGTGGGGTTCAATGGCCTTGAGTAGCATTTGGCTTGTGATTGTGAATTTGTTGGCTTAGACTTCAAATCTGATCTTTTGAGGTTAGGCCACATTATCAACTTGTGAGGTTCAGTGGCCTTCAGTAGCATTTGGCTTGTGATTGTGAATTTGTTGGCTTGGACTTCAACTCTGATCTTTTGAGGTTAGGCCACATTATCAACTTGTGAGGTTCAATGGCCTTGAGTAGCATTTGGCTTGTGATTGTGAATTTGTTGGCTTGGACTTCAACTCTGATCTTTTGAGGTTAGGCCACATTATCAACTTGTGAGGTTCAATGGCCTTGAGTAGCATTTGGCTTGTGATTGTGAATTTGCTGGCTTGGACTTCAACTCTGATCTTTTGAGGTTAGGCCAGATTATCAACTTGTGAGGTTCAATCGCCTTGAGTAGCATTTGGCTTGTGATTGTGAATTTGCTGGCTTGGACTTCAACTCTGATCTTTTGAGGTTAGGCCAGATTATCAACTTGTGAGGTTCAATGGCCTTCAGTAGCATTTGGCTTGTGATTGTGAATTTGTTGGCTTAGACTTGAAATCTGATCTTTTGAGGTTAGGCCACATTATCAACTTGTGAGGTTCAGTGGCCTTAAGTAGCATTTGGCTTGTGATTGTGAATTTGTTGGCTTGGACTTCAACTCTGATCTTTTGAGGTTAGGCCACATTATCAACTTGTGAGGTTCAATGGCCTTCAGTGGCATTTGGCTTGTGATTGTGAATTTGTTGGCTTAGACTTCAACTCTGATCTTTTGAGGTTAGGCCAGATTATCAACTTGTGAGGTTCAATGGCCTTGAGTAGCATTTGGCTTGTGATTGTGAATTTGCTGGCTTGGACTTCAAATCTGATCTTTTGAGGTTAGGCCACATTATCAACTTGTGAGGTTCAATGGCCTTGAGTAGCATTTGGCTTGTCATTGTGAATTTGTTGGCTTAGACTTCAAATCTGATCTTTTAAGGTTAGGCCACATTATCAACTTGTGAGGTTCAATGGCCTTCAGTAGCATTTGGCTTGTGATTGTGAATTTGTTGGCTTCGACTTCAACTCTGATCTTTTGAGGTTAGGCCAGATTATCAACTTGTGAGGTTCAATGGCCTTGAGTAGCATTTGGCTTGTGATTGTGAATTTGCTGGCTTGGACTTCAAATCTGATCTTTTGAGGTTAGGCCACATTATCAACTTGTGAGGTTCAATGGCCTTGAGTAGCATTTGGCTTGTGATTGTGAATTTGCTGGTTGGACTTCAACTCTGATATTTTGAGGTTACGCCAGATTATCAACTTGTGAGGTTCAATGGCCTTGAGTAGCATTTGGCTTGTGATTGTGAATTTGCTGGCTTGGACTTCAAATCTGATCTTTTGAGGTTAGGCCACATTATCAACTTGTGAGGTTCAATGGCCTGAAGTAGCATTTGGCTTGTGATTGTGAATTTGTTGGCTTGGACTTCAACTCTGATCTTTTGAGGTTAGGCCACATTATCAACTTGTGAGGTTCAATGGCCTTCAGTGGCATTTGGCTTGTGATTGTGAATTTGTTGGCTTAGACTTCAACTCTGATCTTTTGAGGTTAGGCCAGATTATCAACTTGTGAGGTTCAATGGCCTTGAGTAGCATTTGGCTTGTGATTGTGAATTTGCTGGCTTGGACTTCAAATCTGATCTTTTGAGGTTAGGCCACATTATCAACTTGTGAGGTTCAATGGCCTGAAGTAGCATTTGGCTTGTGATTGTGAATTTGTTGGCTTGGACTTCAACTCTGATCTTTTGAGGTTAGGCCACATTATCAACTTGTGAGGTTCAATGGCCTTCAGTGGCATTTGGCTTGTGATTGTGAATTTGTTGGCTTAGACTTCAACTCTGATCTTTTGAGGTTAGGCCAGATTATCAACTTGTGAGGTTCAATGGCCTTGAGTAGCATTTGGCTTGTGATTGTGAATTTGTTGGCTTAGACTTCAAATCTGATCTTTTGAGGTTAGGCCAGATTATCAACTTGTGAGGTTCAATGGCCTTGAGTAGCATTTGGCTTGTGATTGTGAATTTGCTGGCTTGGACTTCAACTCTGATCTTTTGAGGTTAGGCCAGATTATCAACTTGTGAGGTTCAATGGCCTGAAGTAGCATTTGGCTTGTGATTGTGAATTTGTTGGCTTGGACTTCAACTCTGATCTTTTGAGGTTAGGCCACATTATCAACTTGTGAGGTTCAATGGCCTTCAGTGGCATTTGGCTTGTGATTGTGAATTTGTTGGCTTAGACTTCAACTCTGATCTTTTGAGGTTAGGCCAGATTATCAACTTGTGAGGTTCAATGGCCTTGAGTAGCATTTGGCTTGTGATTGTGAATTTGCTGGCTTGGACTTCAAATCTGATCTTTTGAGGTTAGGCCACATTATCAACTTGTGAGGTTCAATGGCCTTGAGTAGCATTTGGCTTGTGATTGTGAATTTGCTGGCTTGGACTTCAACTCTGATCTTTTGAGGTTACGCCAGATTATCAACTTGTGAGGTTCAATGGCCTTGAGTAGCATTTGGCTTGTGATTGTGAATTTGCTGGCTTAGACTTGAAATCTGATCTTTTGAGGTTAGGCCAGATCATGAACTTGTGAGGTTCAATGGCCTGAAGTAGCATTTGGCTTGTGATTGTGAATTTGTTGGCTTGGACTTCAAATCTCATCTTTTGAGGTTAGGCCAGATTATCAACTTGTGAGGTTCAATGGCCTTGAGTAGCATTTGGCTTGTGATTGTGAATTTGTTGGCTTAGACTTCAACTCTGATCTTTTGAGGTTAGGCCAGATTATCAACTTGTGAGGTTCAATGGCCTTGAGTAGGATTTGGCTTGTGATTGTGAATTTGTTGGCTTAGACTTCAAATCTGATCTTTTGAGGTTAGGCCACATTATCAACTTGTGAGGTTCAATGGCGTTCAGTGGCATTTGGCTTGTGATTGTGAATTTGTTGGCTTAGACTTCAACTCTGATCTTTTGAGGTTAGGCCACATTATCAACTTGTGAGGTTCAATGGCCTTGAGTAGCATTTGGCTTGTGATTGTGAATTTGCTGGCTTGGACTTCAAATCTGATCTTTTGAGGTTAGGCCACATTATCAACTTGTGAGGTTCAATGGCCTTGAGTAGCATTTGGCTTGTGATTGTGAATTTGCTGGCTTGGACTTCAACTCTGATATTTTGAGGTTACGCCAGATTATCAACTTGTGAGGTTCAATGGCCTTGAGTAGCATTTGGCTTGTGATTGTGAATTTGCTGGCTTGGACTTCAACTCTGATCTTTTGAGGTTAGGCCAGATTATCAACTTGTGAGGTTCAATGGCCTTGAGTAGCATTTGGCTTGTGATTGTGAATTTGTTGGCTTAGACTTCAAATCTGATCTTTTAAGGTTAGGCCAGATTATCAACTTGTGAGGTTCAATGGCCTTGAGTAGCATTTGGCTTGTGATTGTGAATTTGTTGGCTTAGACTTCAAATCTGATGTTTTGAGGTTAGGCCAGATTATCAACTTGTGAGGTTCAATGGCCTTGAGTAGGATTTGGCTTGTGATTGTGAATTTGTTGGCTTAGACTTCAAATCTGATCTTTTGAGGTTAGGCCAGATTATCAACTTGTGAGGTTCAATGGCCTTGAGTAGCATTTGGCTTGTGATTGTGAATTTGCTCGCTTGGACTTCAACTCTGATCTTTTGAGGTTAGGCCAGATTATCAACTTGTTTGGTTCAATGGCCTTGAGTAGCATTTGGCTTGTGATTGTGAATTTGCTGGCTTAAACTTGAACTCTGATCTTTTGAGGTTAGGCCAGATTATCAACTTGTGAGGTTCAATGGCCTTGAGTAGCATTTGGCTTGTGATTGTGAATTTGCTCGCTTGGACTTCAACTCTGATCTTTTGAGGTTAGGCCAGATTATCAACTTGTGAGGTTCAATGGCCTTGAGTAGCATTTGGCTTGTGATTGTGAATTTGTTGGCTTGGACTTCAACTCTGATATTTTGAGGTTAGGCCAGATTATCAACTTGTGAGGTTCAATGGCCTTGAGTAGCATTTGACTTGTGATTGTGAATTTGCTGGCTTGGACTTCAACTCTGATATGTTGAGGTTACGCCAGATTATCAACTTGTGAGGTTCAATGGCCTTGAGTAGCATTTGGCTTGTGATTGTGAATTTGCTGGCTTGGACTTCAACTCTGATCTTTTGAGGTTACGCCAGATTATCAACTTGTGAGGTTCAATGGCCTTCAGTAGCATTTGGCTTGTGATTGTGAATTTGTTGGCTTAGACTTCAAATCTGATCTTTTAAGGTTAGGCCAGATTATCAACTTGTGAGGTTCAATGGCCTTGAGTAGCATTTGGCTTGTGATTGTGAATTTGTTGGCTTAGACTTCAAATCTGATGTTTTGAGGTTAGGCCAGATTATCAACTTGTGAGGTTCAATGGCCTTGAGTAGCATTTGGCTTGTGATTGTGAATTTGTTGGCTTAGACTTCAAATCTGATCTTTTAAGGTTAGGCCATATTATCAACTTGTGAGGTTCAATGGCCTTGACTAGCATTTGGCTTGTGATTGTGAATTTGCTGGCTTAGACTTCAACTCTGATCTTTTGAGGTTAGGCCACATTATCAACTTGTGAGGTTCAGTGGCCTTAAGTAGCATTTGGCTTGTGATTGTGAATTTGTTGGCTTAGACTTGAAATCTGATCTTTTGAGGTTAGGCCAGATCATCAACTTGTGAGGTTCAATGGCCTGAAGTAGCATTTGGCTTGTGATTGTGAATTTGTTGGCTTAGACTTCAAATCTGATCTTTTAAGGTTAGGCCAGATTATCAACTTGTGAGGTTCAATGGCCTTGAGTAGCATTTGGTTTGTGATTGTGAATTTGTTGGCTTAGACTTCAAATCTGATCTTTTGAGGTTAGGCCACATTATCAACTTGTGAGGTTCAATGGCCTTGAGTAGCATTTGGCTTGTGATTGTGAATTTGTTGGCTTAGACTTCAAATCTGATCTTTTGAGGTTACGCCACATTATCAACTTGTGAGGTTCAATGGCCTTGAGTAGCATTTGGCTTGTGATTGTGAATTTGTTGGCTTAGACTTGAAATCTGATCTTTTGAGGTTAGGCCAGATTATCAACTTGTGAGGTTCAATGGCCTTGAGTAGCATTTGGCTTGTGATTGTGAATTTGCTCGCTTGGACTTCAACTCTGATCTTTTGAGGTTAGGCCACATTATCAACTTGTGAGGTTCAATGGCCTTGAGTAGCATTTGGCTTGTGATTGTGAATTTGTTGGTCTGGACTTCAACTCTGATCTTTTGAGGTTAGGCCACATTATCAACTTGTGAGGTTCAATGGCCTTGAGTAGCATTTGGCTTGTGATTGTGAATTTGTTGGCTTAGACTTCAACTCTGATCTTTTGAGGTTAGGCCACATTATCAACTTGTGAGGTTCAATGGCCTTGAGTAGCATTTGGCTTGTGATTGTGAATTTGCTGGCTTGGACTCCAACTCTGATCTTTTGAGGTTAGGCCAGATTATCAACTTGTGAGGTTCAATGGCCTTGAGTAGCATTTGGCTTGTGATTGTGAATTTGCTCGCTTGGACTTCAACTCTGATCTTTTGAGGTTAGGCCACATTATCAACTTGTGAGGTTCAATGGCCTTGAGTAGCATTTGGCTTGTGATTGTGAATTTGTTGGCTTGGACTTCAACTCTGATCTTTTGAGGTTAGGCCACATTATCAACTTGTGAGGTTCAATGGCCTTGAGTAGCATTTGGCTTGTGATTGTGAATTTGCTGGCTTGGACTTCAACTCTGATCTTTTGAGGTTAGGCCAGATTATCAACTTGTGAGGTTCAATAGCCTTGAGTAGCATTTGGCTTGTGATTGTGAATTTGCTGGCTTGGACTTCAACTCTGATCTTTTGAGGTTAGGCCAGATTATCAACTTGTGAGGTTCAATGGCCTTCAGTAGCATTTGGCTTGTGATTGTGAATTTGTTGGCTTAGACTTCAAATCTGATCTTTTGAGGTTAGGCCACATTATCAACTTGTGAGGTTCAGTGGCCTTCAGTAGCATTTGGCTTGTGATTGTCAATTTGTTGGCTTAGACTTCAAATCTGATCTTTTGAGGTTAGGCTACATTATGAACTTGTGGGGTTCAATGGCCTTGAGTAGCATTTGGCTTGTGATTGTGAATTTGTTGGCTTAGACTTCAAATCTGATCTTTTGAGGTTAGGCCACATTATCAACTTGTGAGGTTCAGTGGCCTTCAGTAGCATTTGGCTTGTGATTGTGAATTTGTTGGCTTAGACTTCAACTCTGATCTTTTGAGGTTAGGCCACATTATCAACTTGTGAGGTTCAATGGCCTTGAGTAGCATTTGGCTTGTGATTGTGAATTTGTTGGCTTAGACTTCAAATCTGATCTTTTGAGGTTAGGCCAGATTATCAACTTGTGAGGTTCAATGGCCTTGAGTAGCATTTGGCTTGTGATTGTGAATTTGCTGGCTTGGACTTCAACTCTGATCTTTTGAGGTTAGGCCAGATTATCAACTTGTGAGGTTCAATGGCCTTGAGTAGCATTTGGCTTGTGATTGTGAATTTGTTGGCTTAGACTTCAAATCTGATCTTTTGAGGTTAGGCCACATTATCAACTTGTGAGGTTCAGTGGCCTTCAGTAGCATTTGGCTTGTGATTGTGAATTTGTTGGCTTAGACTTCAAATCTGATCTTTTGAGGTTAGGCCAGATCATGAACTTGTGAGGTTCAATGGCCTGAAGTAGCATTTGGCTTGTGATTGTGAATTTGTTGGCTTGGACTTCAAATCTGATCTTTTGAGGTTAGGCCAGATTATCAACTTGTGAGGTTCAATGGCCTTGAGTAGCATTTGGCTTGTGATTGTGAATTTGCTGGCTTGGACTTCAACTCTGATCTTTTGAGGTTAGGCCACATTATCAACTTGTGAGGTTCAATGGCCTTGAGTAGCATTTGGCTTGTGATTGTGAATTTGTTGGCTTAGACTTCAAATCTGATCTTTTGAGGTTAGGCCACATTATCAACTTGTGAGGTTCAGTGGCCTTAAGTAGCATTTGGCTTGTGATTGTGAATTTGTTGGCTTAGACTTGAAATCTGATCTTTTGAGGTTAGGCCAGATCATGAACTTGTGAGGTTCAATGGCCTGAAGTAGCATTTGGCTTGTGATTGTGAATTTGCTGGCTTGGACTTCAACTCTGATCTTTTGAGGTTAGGCCAGATTATCAACTTGTGAGGTTCAATGGCCTTGAGTAGCATTTGGCTTGTCATTGTGAATTTGTTGGCTTAGACTTCAAATCTGATCTTTTAAGGTTAGGCCACATTATCAACTTGTGAGGTTCAATGGCCTTCAGTAGCATTTGGCTTGTGATTGTGAATTTGTTGGCTTAGACTTCAAATCTGATCTTTTGAGGTTAGGCCACATTATCAACTTGTGAGGTTCAGTGGCCTTCAGTAGCATTTGGCTTGTGATTGTGAATTTGTTGGCTTAGACTTCAAATCTGATCTTTTGAGGTTAGGCCAGATCATGAACTTGTGAGGTTCAATGGCCTGAAGTAGCATTTGGCTTGTGATTGTGAATTTGTTGGCTTGGACTTCAAATCTGATCTTTTGAGGTTAGCCCAGATTATGAACTTGTGAGGTTCAATGGCCTTGAGTAGCATTTGGCTTGTGATTGTGAATTTGCTGGCTTGGACTTCAACTCTGATCTTTTGAGGTTAGGCCAGATTATCAACTTGTGAGGTTCAATGGCCTTGAGTAGCATTTGGCTTGTGATTGTGAATTTGTTGGCTTAGACTTCAAATCTGATCTTTTAAGGTTAGGCCACATTATCAACTTGTGAGGTTCAATGGCCTTCAGTAGCATTTGGCTTGTGATTGTGAATTTGTTGGCTTAGACTTCAAATCTGATCTTTTGAGGTTAGGCCACATTATCAACTTGTGAGGTTCAGTGGCCTTCAGTAGCATTTGGCTTGTGATTGTGAATTTGTTGGCTTAGACTTCAAATCTGATCTTTTGAGGTTAGGCTACATTATGAACTTGTGGGGTTCAATGGCCTTGAGTAGCATTTGGCTTGTGATTGTGAATTTGTTGGCTTAGACTTCAACTCTGATCTTTTGAGGTTAGGCCACATTATCAACTTGTGAGGTTCAATGGCCTTGAGTAGCATTTGGCTTGTGATTGTGAATTTGTTGGCTTAGACTTCAAATCTGATCTTTTGAGGTTAGGCCACATTATCAACTTGTGAGGTTCAGTGGCCTTAAGTAGCATTTGGCTTGTGATTGTGAATTTGTTGGCTTAGACTTGAAATCTGATCTTTTGAGGTTAGGCCAGATCATGAACTTGTGAGGTTCAATGGCCTGAAGTAGCATTTGGCTTGTGATTGTGAATTTGCTGGCTTGGACTTCAACTCTGATCTTTTGAGGTTAGTCCAGATTATCAACTTGTGAGGTTCAATGGCCTTGAGTAGCATTTGGCTTGTCATTGTGAATTTGTTGGCTTAGACTTCAAATCTGATCTTTTAAGGTTAGGCCACATTATCAACTTGTGAGGTTCAATGGCCTTCAGTAGCATTTGGCTTGTGATTGTGAATTTGTTGGCTTAGACTTCAAATCTGATCTTTTGAGGTTAGGCCACATTATCAACTTGTGAGGTTCAGTGGCCTTCAGTAGCATTTGGCTTGTGATTGTGAATTTGTTGGCTTAGACTTCAAATCTGATCTTTTGAGGTTAGGCCAGATCATGAACTTGTGAGGTTCAATGGCCTGAAGTAGCATTTGGCTTGTGATTGTGAATTTGTTGGCTTGGACTTCAAATCTGATCTTTTGAGGTTAGGCCAGGTTATCAACTTGTGAGGTTCAATGGCCTTGAGTAGCATTTGGCTTGTGATTGTGAATTTGCTGGCTTGGACTTCAACTCTGATCTTTTGAGGTTAGGCCAGATTATCAACTTGTGAGGTTCAATGGCCTTGAGTAGCATTTGGCTTGTGATTGTGAATTTGTTGGCTTAGACTTCAAATCTGATCTTTTAAGGTTAGGCCACATTATCAACTTGTGAGGTTCAATGGCCTTCAGTAGCATTTGGCTTGTGATTGTGAATTTGTTGGCTTAGACTTCAAATCTGATCTTTTGAGGTTAGGCCACATTATCAACTTGTGAGGTTCAGTGGCCTTCAGTAGCATTTGGCTTGTGATTGTGAATTTGTTGGCTTAGACTTCAAATCTGATCTTTTGAGGTTAGGCTACATTATGAACTTGTGGGGTTCAATGGCCTTGAGTAGCATTTGGCTTGTGATTGTGAATTTGTTGGCTTAGACTTCAACTCTGATCTTTTGAGGTTAGGCCACATTATCAACTTGTGAGGTTCAATGGCCTTGAGTAGCATTTGGCTTGTGATTGTGAATTTGTTGGCTTAGACTTCAAATCTGATCTTTTGAGGTTAGGCCACATTATCAACTTGTGAGGTTCAGTGGCCTTAAGTAGCATTTGGCTTGTGATTGTGAATTTGTTGGCTTAGACTTGAAATCTGATCTTTTGAGGTTAGGCCAGATCATGAACTTGTGAGGTTCAATGGCCTGAAGTAGCATTTGGCTTGTGATTGTGAATTTGCTGGCTTGGACTTCAACTCTGATCTTTTGAGGTTAGTCCAGATTATCAACTTGTGAGGTTCAATGGCCTTGAGTAGCATTTGGCTTGTCATTGTGAATTTGTTGGCTTAGACTTCAAATCTGATCTTTTAAGGTTAGGCCACATTATCAACTTGTGAGGTTCAATGGCCTTCAGTAGCATTTGGCTTGTGATTGTGAATTTGTTGGCTTAGACTTCAAATCTGATCTTTTGAGGTTAGGCCACATTATCAACTTGTGAGGTTCAGTGGCCTTCAGTAGCATTTGGCTTGTGATTGTGAATTTGTTGGCTTAGACTTCAAATCTGATCTTTTGAGGTTAGGCCAGATCATGAACTTGTGAGGTTCAATGGCCTGAAGTAGCATTTGGCTTGTGATTGTGAATTTGTTGGCTTGGACTTCAAATCTGATCTTTTGAGGTTAGGCCAGGTTATCAACTTGTGAGGTTCAATGGCCTTGAGTAGCATTTGGCTTGTGATTGTGAATTTGCTGGCTTGGACTTCAACTCTGATCTTTTGAGGTTAGGCCAGATTATCAACTTGTGAGGTTCAATGGCCTTGAGTAGCATTTGGCTTGTGATTGTGAATTTGTTGGCTTAGACTTCAAATCTGATCTTTTAAGGTTAGGCCACATTATCAACTTGTGAGGTTCAATGGCCTTCAGTAGCATTTGGCTTGTGATTGTGAATTTGTTGGCTTAGACTTCAAATCTGATCTTTTGAGGTTAGGCCACATTATCAACTTGTGAGGTTCAGTGGCCTTCAGTAGCATTTGGCTTGTGATTGTGAATTTGTTGGCTTAGACTTCAAATCTGATCTTTTGAGGTTAGGCTACATTATGAACTTGTGGGGTTCAATGGCCTTGAGTAGCATTTGGCTTGTGATTGTGAATTTGTTGGCTTAGACTTCAAATCTGATCTTTTGAGGTTAGGCCACATTATCAACTTGTGAGGTTCAGTGGCCTTAAGTAGCATTTGGCTTGTGATTGTGAATTTGTTGGCTTAGACTTGAAATCTGATCTTTTGAGGTTAGGCCAGATCATGAACTTGTGAGGTTCAATGGCCTGAAGTAGCATTTGGCTTGTGATTGTGAATTTGCTGGCTTGGACTTCAACTCTGATCTTTTGAGGTTAGGCCAGATTATCAACTTGTGAGGTTCAATGGCCTTGAGTAGCATTTGGCTTGTGATTGTGAATTTGTTGGCTTAGACTTCAAATCTGATCTTTTGAGGTTAGGCCACATTATCAACTTGTGAGGTTCAGTGGCCTTAAGTAGCATTTGGCTTGTGATTGTGAATTTGTTGGCTTAGACTTGAAATCTGATCTTTTGAGGTTAGGCCAGATCATGAACTTGTGAGGTTCAATGGCCTGAAGTAGCATTTGGCTTGTGATTGTGAATTTGCTGGCTTGGACTTCAACTCTGATCTTTTGAGGTTAGGCCAGATTATCAACTTGTGAGGTTCAATGGCCTTGAGTAGCATTTGGCTTGTCATTGTGAATTTGTTGGCTTAGACTTCAAATCTGATCTTTTAAGGTTAGGCCACATTATCAACTTGTGAGGTTCAATGGCCTTCAGTAGCATTTGGCTTGTGATTGTGAATTTGTTGGCTTAGACTTCAAATCTGATCTTTTGAGGTTAGGCTACATTATGAACTTGTGGGGTTCAATGGCCTTGAGTAGCATTTGGCTTGTGATTGTGAATTTGTTGGCTTAGACTTCAAATCTGATCTTTTGAGGTTAGGCCACATTATCAACTTGTGAGGTTCAGTGGCCTTAAGTAGCATTTGGCTTGTGATTGTGAATTTGTTGGCTTAGACTTGAAATCTGATCTTTTGAGGTTAGGCCAGATCATGAACTTGTGAGGTTCAATGGCCTTCAGTAGCATTTGGCTTGTGATTGTGAATTTGTTGGCTTGGACTTCAAATCTGATCTTTTGAGGTTAGGCCAGATTATCAACTTGTGAGGTTCAATGGCCTTGAGTAGCATTTGGCTTGTGATTGTGAATTTGCTGGCTTGGACTTCAACTCTGATCTTTTGAGGTTAGGCCACATTATCAACTTGTGAGGTTCAATGGCCTTGAGTAGCATTTGGCTTGTGATTGTGAATTTGTTGGCTTAGACTTCAAATCTGATCTTTTGAGGTTAGGCCACATTATCAACTTGTGAGGTTCAGTGGCCTTAAGTAGCATTTGGCTTGTGATTGTGAATTTGTTGGCTTGGACTTCAAATCTGATCTTTTGAGGTTAGGCCAGATTATCAACTTGTGAGGTTCAATGGCCTTGAGTAGCATTTGGCTTGTGATTGTGAATTTGCTGGCTTGGACTTCAACTCTGATCTTTTGAGGTTAGGCCACATTATCAACTTGTGAGGTTCAATGGCCTTGAGTAGCATTTGGCTTGTGATTGTGAATTTGTTGGCTTAGACTTCAAATCTGATCTTTTGAGGTTAGGCCACATTATCAACTTGTGAGGTTCAGTGGCCTTAAGTAGCATTTGGCTTGTGATTGTGAATTTGTTGGCTTAGACTTGAAATCTGATCTTTTGAGGTTAGGCCAGATCATGAACTTGTGAGGTTCAATGGCCTGAAGTAGCATTTGGCTTGTGATTGTGAATTTGTTGGCTTGGACTTCAAATCTGATCTTTTGAGGTTAGGCCAGATTATCAACTTGTGAGGTTCAATGGCCTTGAGTAGCATTTGGCTTGTGATTGTGAATTTGCTGGCTTGGACTTCAACTCTGATCTTTTGAGGTTAGGCCAGATTATCAACTTGTGAGGTTCAATGGCCTTGAGTAGCATTTGGCTTGTGATTGTGAATTTGTTGGCTTAGACTTCAAATCTGATCTTTTGAGGTTAGGCCACATTATCAACTTGTGAGGTTCAGTGGCCTTAAGTAGCATTTGGCTTGTGATTGTGAATTTGTTGGCTTAGACTTCAAATCTGATCTTTTGAGGTTAGGCCAGATCATGAACTTGTGAGGTTCAATGGCCTGAAGTAGCATTTGGCTTGTGATTGTGAATTTGCTGGCTTGGACTTCAACTCTGATCTTTTGAGGTTAGGCCAGATTATCAACTTGTGAGGTTCAATGGCCTTGAGTAGCATTTGGCTTGTCATTGTGAATTTGTTGGCTTAGACTTCAAATCTGATCTTTTAAGGTTAGGCCACATTATCAACTTGTGAGGTTCAATGGCCTTCAGTAGCATTTGGCTTGTGATTGTGAATTTGTTGGCTTAGACTTCAAATCTGATCTTTTGAGGTTAGGCCACATTATCAACTTGTGAGGTTCAGTGGCCTTCAGTAGCATTTGGCTTGTGATTGTGAATTTGTTGGCTTAGACTTGAAATCTGATCTTTTGAGGTTAGGCTACATTATGAACTTGTGGGGTTCAATGGCCTTGAGTAGCATTTGGCTTGTGATTGTGAATTTGTTGGCTTAGACTTCAAATCTGATCTTTTGAGGTTAGGCCACATTATCAACTTGTGAGGTTCAGTGGCCTTAAGTAGCATTTGGCTTGTGATTGTGAATTTGTTGGCTTAGACTTGAAATTTGATCTTTTGAGGTTAGGCCAGATCATGAACTTGTGAGGTTCAATGGCCTGAAGTAGCATTTGGCTTGTGATTGTGAATTTGTTGGCTTGGACTTCAAATCTGATCTTTTGAGGTTAGGCCAGATTATCAACTTGTGAGGTTCAATGGCCTTGAGTAGCATTTGGCTTGTGATTGTGAATTTGCTGGCTTGGACTTCAACTCTGATCTTTTGAGGTTAGGCCAGATTATCAACTTGTGAGGTTCAATGGCCTTGAGTAGCATTTGGCTTGTGATTGTGAATTTGTTGGCTTAGACTTCAAATCTGATCTTTTAAGGTTAGGCCACATTATCAACTTGTGAGGTTCAATGGCCTTCAGTAGCATTTGGCTTGTGATTGTGAATTTGTTGGCTTAGACTTCAAATCTGATCTTTTGAGGTTAGGCCACATTATCAACTTGTGAGGTTCAGTGGCCTTCAGTAGCATTTGGCTTGTGATTGTGAATTTGTTGGCTTAGACTTGAAATCTGATCTTTTGAGGTTAGGCTACATTATGAACTTGTGGGGTTCAATGGCCTTGAGTAGCATTTGGCTTGTGATTGTGAATTTGTTGGCTTAGACTTCAAATCTGATCTTTTGAGGTTAGGCCACATTATCAACTTGTGAGGTTCAGTGGCCTTAAGTAGCATTTGGCTTGTGATTGTGAATTTGTTGGCTTAGACTTGAAATCTGATCTTTTGAGGTTAGGCCAGATCATGAACTTGTGAGGTTCAATGGCCTGAAGTAGCATTTGGCTTGTGATTGTGAATTTGTTGGCTTGGACTTCAAATCTGATCTTTTGAGGTTAGGCCAGATTATCAACTTGTGAGGTTCAATGGCCTTGAGTAGCATTTGGTTGGTGATCGTGAATTTGTTGGCTTAGACTTCAACTCTGGTCTTTTGAGGTTAGGCCAGATTATCAACTTGTGAGGTTCAATGGCCTTGAGTAGCATTTGGCTTGTGATTGTGAATTTGTTGGCTTAGAGTTCAACTCTGATCTTTTGAGGTTAGGCCAGATTATCAACTTGTGAGGTTCAATGGCCTTGAGTAGGATTTGGCTTGTGATTGTGAATTTGTTGGCTTAGACTTCAACTCGGATATTTTGAGGTTAGGCCAAATTATCAACTTGTGAGGTTCAATGGCCTTGAGTAGCATTTGGCTTGTGATTGTGAATTTGTTGGTTTAGACTTCAAATCTGATTTTGTGGTGGTAGGTCTATATTTACATGTTGAGATATAGGAGGACTCAAGCACTATCCTGATATTCAAGATGCCGTGGATAGGTAAGTTCATTTGGCCCTACATTATGAAGTTCATTTTTGTTTGATTTTATAGCCACAACATTTGTGTTCAATCCACATTTGAATTGTGTTGGTTAATTATGATTTAATTAAATTCTTGTTGTGTGTTTCAATGTGTTTCAGGGGGTAACGCGAAAACTCGCCGATTCGTTTTGGATGTGCCACACGTATTGCAGCTGGATTTAGATGTGCAGTTGTCCGTACTAGTGCCCAACTTAGTGTTGGGTGCCACAAAAGATTTGATTGGCCGGGAGAGGGCATTTGATACCAAACGCCGTTTGGTTTTAATCGGGAAACTGCGGCTATGTTGCAAGGCCTGGAAGCGGATTGTGGATAGCACTGTGGAATACAATGCTCTTCGTCTGGCGGCGCATGAGTTTAGGATGGGTCCACATGGGATGCCAGAGTTGTATTTGCCACGCGAGCATAACCTGGTTAAATTGTTTAAATTGAACTTCATGTTGTTTTCAGAGAGCCAGCACGTCACCTCGAGAATTTTCCAGAGGATTTTGAGGTCGGAGTTGGGGGATTTGTCTTTGCGGTCTTTGGCTAAGCTAAGGACTGAGCTGGAAGTCTCTTATGGTGCGGAGAATATGTATGGCATGTTCTTTGGGCCATCTTGGCCATATTGGACATGCCCGGCAAATAGGGTGTAGATGGCCGAAAACTACAGTATATAGCTACTTGAACTGACTACCCATTTTTGTAACTTTTGAGGTTGGCTACAATTTGTTGACCAATAATATATTTTGTGTATGGTATTTTGATTTAAATTTGGTGACGTTAGCCCTAATGGAATATGATACATTTGAAACAAATACTATAAGATGTTTGATAACAAATGCAATCTTCCACGCCTATAGGATCCGTTGGTTTCTCGAACAATTTTGGGTTATTATGTCCACGGGAATGGGGTGCATTTCCAAATATAGAATTCCATCTATCTCTAATTTCACGGAAATAGGCACTGCTTCTCCTAAAATTACCCAACAAAATCTATATTTTCCGCTCTCCAATCTCCGCTCTCCGCTCTCCGCTCTCCGCTCTCCGCTCTACGCTCACATACTTGAGTTTCCCGTAGGTTGGCAATTAGCTTCCAAAACATGGGATAGTTCACATCATACATGAAGGGTGAATACCATATGTGGCAAAAAATCCAAATAGGGTATATATTCTTGCAAGGCAAACTAAGTATGCAAATGTATGTGTATAGTACAACACACACCATGAGACATTAGACATATGACTCTATTATGCAATGTGATACTATACTATCAAATAGGAAATGGCTTGAAAAATGTATGGAGAGGGTTTTGAAGAAGTTCCCACCCACCCACCCTTGTGTTGCAAAGAGAAAGAAATTGAAGGATTTGGCCTCTGAAAAGAGGAAGTACAAACTTGATACAAGTTTTGAAAAGTCAACTCTATATATATATATATTACCTTTTAGTGGCTTGGAAACCACTACCTAATCCTTCACATATTTCTAAACTTTGTTTGCATACTCTGTGATTGACTAACATAACAGACAGTAAACAAATAACCGGTGTGGAATGGAGAACTGTTAGCAATAGGGTACGGCCCACCACTACCTGCACCAATCTCCGCAGTTCAAACCACTATGTCTGCCATCGACTTACCTGAACTACACCAGTATGTCCAAGAATGCGATACAACGACACTTACAGAATGTGATGAGGAAGGTGGGCACCTGCCACTCCTAATTGATTCGCTAGACCTATCTCTATGGACTTCTCTGTTTGTTATTGCTACAACAGATCCTAACAAAACCATGGCCAACATCAAATATGCCCACGCCAAATTAAGTGACTTGCTCATGCAAGATGAGCAATGAACTACGAAGGCAATCGGCATTTGTTCAATGATCGAAGAAGCTCTCACGCTGGCTAACAATGACATGCTGGAGTCCACCTCCTCACGTTCACTCGCCGAACCAAGATCAGAAGTTGCTACCAATGTTACTAACCCTATGCACCCGCTCCTGGCCAAAATGAAGATCTTGTCCACAGAGAAGACATCGCTCGAGGATTTCACGGACAACCTGAGCGCCTCACAAGCTGAGAAGGACAAAAACACATTGGTTAACACAAAGGGACCTATGGTACATGTTAAGCCGCCCAAATGTGTAGAACTTATGGTGGCTAACCACCACCATAAGATGTGTGCAGTTGGTAATACCAACTTGCTAGCACCTATGTCAATCCATGTGGAAAACTTGGGTTGGGTTTTCGGACTCAGAAATGGAACATTGCAAGAAACAAACACTCAACAATGTTGGAGTGTTAAGAGCCCCAGTAGATCTGCTACCAGCATTTTCACTCAACATGTTTGAGCATTCCAAATGCACAACAACAGAGGTGAAGCTACATACAAAACAAGATCTACCCACATGATACAACAAGAAAGAGTCTCACCTCGCTGAACTCTGGAATGTCCAACGCCCTTATATGAGATGTTTGTGTAATCCAAGAGCGATCACAGGTTGTAAAGGCTCTATCATCTGGTTTGATCATGCCATATGGGCAATGATCAATAAACTAGAAATGTTTTTCCCAAACCAACCCAACAACAACACTAGGTTTGCAGCATTCATACTGTGGCTAAGTAGTGCAGCTAAGATTGCAGTGAAAGCTGCAATTGTATTCAAAATTGGACAGGAACACATGATAACAGCAGCAACACAACTCTCTGAGAACCCCACTCAGAAACTACTACCTGATCTAAACGATGCTCCCCTAGCAACTAAGATCGAGAGGCTTTTGAAGGGTCCAAAGTTTTCACTTATGCACCCTGGATCTCCGAGTCAAGCTCCCTCACCGTTCAAGAAGAAGCACCTTAACCTCAACACGCCTCCATCACCGTTTGGTAGCCAAGGAGGGCGCGACATAAACTCGGGTGGTCGAGGATTCATCCCCCGAGGCAGCAGAGGTTTTTGGGGTCGAGGCAGCGGCCGCAGCTACCCGAACCGCGATGGCTTCACGAGCACGTCCCCCAGCAACACTGGAGCTACTGGACCAGGACGGATGACAACCAATTGATGACGGACACTCGCCACTCAAGGGCAGAGTCTTGTTATGGGAGGATAGGTAAGGAGGTAGCGCAATTAACTTAAATAAGTGCTGAGACAACTATTAGTTCTATCCTAATAGCTATTTCCACAAATTGTTTTAAAAATGCAGAGGATGGTCGTACATTATACCGCAATATTCTTGGACGTAACGTCATATCACGTAAAAGAAACATGGATAGAACATGAATTATACACGTCAAGTATTGTAGTCGAGCACTTGAATGGGTGAATATGAAAAAAATATTCGTTGAGGTGTTCACCCACTGTTCTATCCCACATTTTATACCTGCACTGTTTAACATCATGTTTGCATGAAACTTTTTACCAAATGTATCCAAATTTTGCTATAAACCTGCTTTAGTCTTTAAGGATTTCAGTGTTGAGTCAGTCTTAAATGGTGCCTATGATTGCATTTGTACTAGTTCCAAAAGACTTGGACAATTTGTGGACCCTGAAACCATTGATGACAATAAAAATGATCCAAGGGCGCATGTATGCACCATGGATACGAAAATAATTCATCATCATGGACTTAGGGAAGCAATCACTTTAGGGTTAAATCACATACCATTGAAGAATACTAACATACAAGAGACTACCCAGGTGGTTGTAGATATTTTTATACAGATATGTCAACTTCTTAAAGTGGATGGATGTTTGGACGTGGACAGTGCATCTAAATTAGTACGCATAATGGCAAGAAACAAGCTAATATCAGCTATGAAGGAAAACATTTTGGGATTCAGGTATTCCAAACCACATTTTTTCTTCTTCTGACAAGGCAGTTGATAATGAGCTAACATGGTTATTGAACCATGTCTTCATTTCCGGATTAGACAGGGCTGCTAGTAACGTTTGCTTCATATGTAAACTCCACATAAGAAACCAAGTTTTATTCAGGCTTAATGGACCTGATTTTGAGCCTTGCCAATGCAATGAGTCTTGGGACTCTATTGAAGTTGTCACACACAAAGTGAAATCTGAATTGATTTCCTTTAAACCTGAATTACCCATAAATGAGGAAAAACTACCTTATATCATGGCAATTTACAAGTTTCATAAAAAGAAATATAGATGGATCTTCAATGTTTTTGGGTCAATCTATGTTAATATTGCAACCCTTCTTACCTTATCAACCATGGTATTGCTTGAAGAGGTTAAGGAATGGGCAAACATCACTCTTAAAGGATACAACAATTTCTTTGGTGTAGATACAACGATCTATTGGATAATTGATTCAATAACTGATTTTACCCTTAATATTCCGGATATGATCAACAACATATATGTTGCCGACATCACAAGATGCTTTGAGACCATTTCCATATCCGGTAGTGACACATTGTATGATAGAATGGAATTCATTACCAACTTGGGAATGACCAACATGAAACGTAAACACCTTAAATCTTAACAACTTCTTTGGGTTAGAGTTAATAACAAATAAGTTGCAACTAAAGCAGTATGAACATCTACATGTCCTAGATCGGGTGATTGGTTGTCAATCACGATCAATAAGTTCTTGCAAATACATAAGTGGCTTACTACAAACTGTTATGTACGTTTAGGTGACCGAGTATGGAAGTAAATACTCGGCATACCTATGGGATTATCGTACTCACCTCTTTGGTGTAATTTGTATCTCTTATCATATGAAATCAAATTTATCCAAAGATTGGCTAGACTAGGGAAGATTGGAATAATTTCCAAATTTAAACATGCCTTTAGGTATATTGATGACCTATGTTGGCTCAACATAGGAAATGTTAACAAGTTCCTTAACCCGTTATAACCTAGGAATATGGATAACCCATTTTGGATTTATCCATTGAACATTATAGAAATCAAAACTGAGGTATCTCAGTTTTCCAAATCTTCACCCCAATTTGGTATTAAAGCACACTTCATGAATGTCCTAATTAGTGTTACAAATGAATCCACATGTAAATTTCTCATGTAGAAATTTGACAAATGTCGGGACCTACCCTTCAAGTACTCACAGTTTATAAAGTTCAAGTCAAACGGACCAGTTAAACAGGCGTATAATGTGGCGATATCTCAAACAATACCCATTCTGTACCTATTCAATAACCCAATCACGGCTATGCAAGAAATCCAAACCTTGTTTTCCACGCTGTCAACTAATGGATTTCGATCCACCAGACTACGACAGTTAGTGATCAGATTCCTAACTGGCAACTAGTTTCCTGCTTTGAAGTTTGATAAAGACCACCTACTGCTTCTCCTACAAGGTATGTTACTTAAACCACAATTTACTATATTTCATATTGGAAGATTTGATAATTGCACATGACAGCAAGTAGTCTCAAATATCATGAGATTGAGTGAGAGAATATACAAGAGGACTGGTATGCATACCGAGAGTGGATGCATAACCAGCATCCACTCATAATGTATTATGATATGACCTACCAGGGGACATTTAGGTGGTGGGACTCTCTCTCTCTCTCTAGTTCTTGTTATTGACTAATGCCATGTTACATAAAAACTTAAAGTTCAACACCGGTTTCGTTAAAAGTGCAATTCAATATGTAAAAGTGCACATGAACAAATTATTGCAAACGCATAGGTTTCAATGAAAATACGACCATATTATAATTATATTGGCTATTAAAAAAATATAAATATGAGTACATTTAGATCAATGTTCTTGGTCATTAATCAAATTATAATTTGATGATTTTTGTAAAAAGACTTCATCCTACAATAAGATGAGGAATTCATTTTATGAGAGTTATGTATAATTATAAAATAAAAACCAATTACGGCTCCACAAGGTGTGGCATATGCCTCACCCCTATAAATCTTGAGAAAACCAATTACGGCTTCACAAGGTGAGGCATATGCCCCCACCCCCTTAAAACTTGGAAAAAAAACTAATTATTGCTTTACAAGGTGAGGCATATGCCACACCCCTTTAAAACTTGAAAAAAAAAACTAATTATTGCTTCACAAGGTGAGGCATATGCCCCACCCCCTTAAAACTTGAACAAAAACTAATTACTGCTTGACAAGGTGAGGCATATGCTCCACCCCCTTAAAACTTGAAAAAAAAACTAATTATTGCTTCACAAGGTGAGGCATATGCCCCACCCCCTTAAAACTTGAATAAAAACTTATTATGGCTCCACAAGGTGTGGCATATGCCTCACCCCTTTAAATATTGTTTTTTATAATATATATTATAATAAATTATATTCTGAAGTTATATTTATAATATTTATATTTATTAGATTAAATATTTATAGAAATTCTATTTTATTTCCAAAAAACTAAATAATGAGTAGGTATGAGTAGAATAATGCCACCGGCCCACCTAAAAAAATTCAAATGTAACTTCTTAAATCTGTGCATGATAGACCAATACAAAGTTTCTACACACATATAAAATTAAAAAATAAACATTTACCCTAAATCCTAAAACGCCGCTTAGGGTTAGGTCAAGTTTTTTAGCTGCCGCTCTTCTCCACCGCCGCTCTTCTCCAACACGGATCTACTTCGGCGCCTCTTACTCCTACAACTTTTACTCCAACACCTTCTTGTTTCTCTCCGATGGTACCTCTTCACTCCTTCTTCTAATTATTATTCCTCAAAAATTCAGAAGTTTTTCTAGTACTACACCATCTAACCTATTGCTGCAAATTTTGATCCTTCAGCTCTCTATCATCTTATTGTGTTCAATCCACTCTCCAATAACTCTAATGTCTTCATTTGCAGCTCAACTGATCTTCGACTCTACTTTCAACTTATATAGCGGTTTTTACACCAACTCTTATTCAATATTCAAATACCATCGTATTTTACATATTTTACGCTTATTTTCAACTTTATTCAGAATGTACTTCAATTCAACATTCCATTCATGTAATTATTTAACTCTTCAATTTTTTGGGATTCAGATCTAAATCTGACAAAATATTACAGTATACTTAGTACATGTAGTTCATACTATGAAATTTTCGTAATAAATGCCTCATCCTTATTTTTCCAACTCTGGAATATATGATGTTTACCCTTATATAACCTTTCAAAATCGGTATTACTCATCGGTATTGCTGAATTTTGTTTTCTTCATTCTTGATTACAAAATATTGTATCACTTCTCTTCCTTTCAAGTTGAGGCAAATGTTTTGAATTTGTTTTTTTGGGGATGAGGCATATACCTCACCCTCCTTGAAAAATGTGAATTTCTCTTTAAATTTGTGCTTAGAGCATGCCTCACCTTTATGAAACAAAATTCTAAATTTTTTGAATTTCTTTTTTTGGAGTGAGACACATCCCTCACCCTCCTTGAAAAATCTGAATTTCTTCTTAAGCTTGTACTTAGAGGTAACGCATATGCCTCACCCTTATAAAACAACATTCTAAATTTTAAAGGTGAGTCACATGCCTCACCCTCCTTGAGAAATCGGAATTTCTCCTTAAGCTTGTACTTAGAGGTGAGGCACATGCCTCACCCTTATGAAACAAAATTCTATATTTTGAATTTGTTTTTTTGGGGTGAGGCACATGTCTCACCTCCTTGAAAAATCTGAATTTCTTCTTAAGATTGTGCTTAAAAGTGAGGCACATGCTTCACCCTTATGAAACAAAATTCTATGTTTTGAATATTTTTTTTCAGGTGGGGCACATAGTTCACTCTTCTTGAGAAATATGAATTTCTCCCTAAAGTTATGTTTAGATATGAGGCACATGCCTCACCCTTATGAAACAAAATTCTAAGTTTTGAAGGTGAGGCACATGCCTCACCTCCTTAAGAAATATGAATTTCTCCTTAAGGTTGTACTTAGAGGTGAGGCACATGCCTCGCCCTTATGAAATAAAATTTTATGTTTTGAATTTGTTTTTTTCGGGTGAGACACATGCCTCACACTCTTTAAGAAATCTGAATTTCTCCTTAAGCTTGTGCTTAGAGGTGAGGCTCATGTCTCACCCTTATGAAACAAAATTATATGTTTTGAATTTATTTTTTTGGGGTGGGGCAGATGCCTCACCCTCCTTGAGAAATCTGAATTTCTCCTTAAGCTGGTGCTTAGAGGGGAGGCACATGCTTCATCCTTAGTGAGAAAAACGATTTTTGTTATGATTGCTTAAAACGTAATGTGTTTAGAGGATATTTTTATGTCTTTAAAATGGTTTATGTGTGCTTAAATAAAGTGAGGTTGGAAGTGATATCATGCGGGACAAGGGGGGTGGGCCTTCTAGGACCCCCCCGAATAAACATTTGAATCCTTCGAATGCTTTTAAGGATTATGGATGGTTTCTCATACGCGATGACAAACATGTGCTCCTAAAGATTTCTACTTATATGTGGATGGAGAACAAAGTATGGTGTTCTAAAGCACGGTCCAAAGAAGAAATTATTCAAAAAATTGTTATTCATGCCTATACACAAGATCTTGTTAAATACAAATATGTTGAACGAAATTTTGGACACAATCATGATGAAGAACTTGAAGTGAATGCTAGTATACTTGGAGCAACAGAGTTTGAAGAATATGCATTGGTACATTTAGACTCTTTAGATGGTTAAAATTATTTTAGTTCAGATTTGTATTTTATTATATAGATATATATGGTTTGGAAAGAAAAATGTTTGTTATATTATATATTGATATTTCAATATAAGATGACACAAGTATGTCGTTATTTTTTTTGGAACCATCTACTTCAATATTATTACTTCTATGGTGAAGCAAGTGTTGTGTCACTTAGTTTCAATTTATTTTCATGTGTTTGGTCCAAGGGTGAGGTGTATGTGTCGCACTTTTCATTAAGTTTATAAATAATGTATTTTAAGCTATGCACAAATGAATGTGTTTTATTCCTTTGATTTATTTCATAATCTAAATTTTTTTACTAAAAAAGTGAAACACAATATAAATATGATGGTCATATAGTGTATAAGCCTTGTCTTGGAATTATTTGAAACTAATAATATTTGAAAGTATTTGTATCAAAGTACGAATTTATTGCGCAATCATTCCAAAAGTTAAGAATAAAATATTAAAAAATAATCCCCCAAAAAAGTGCACATGCTTATGTGCACTTTTAATGAAACCAGTGTTGTTCAAACTTTAATAGACCTAGCAAAGGTCTCTTATGTAAAGCAAATAATATAGAATCTGATGGTAATATGTCTACACACATGGAAAGAAATCATACTTACCATGGAACGGATGTAACAAAGATACAGATGAATGAAGTAAAAATAGGGTTACTAGAACTTACCATACGTAAGTACTACAATATAAGCCCTTAATCCTAAAAAAGAACTATTTTTTACCATTCACGCAAGTGAGAGGTGCGGCGAGCTCTGAGTATACACATTAGGGTAATAGATACATGCTTGAAGTAAGAGTAACTAGGGTTCATCACCAAGAGGAGTTTTCTACTTGGAGTAACCCAATCATGGCAAAATAATAGGTTTGAACACCCATATGTTGTTTTACAATGAGTGTTGATGGTTGAAATATGTTGGTGCATTTGAAATGAACTAAATGTGTGTGACATGGATAACAACTGGGTCCTACTGTTATTTACCTCGTGTACGTAACTAATCCTCAATTATTTGTTGGTTGGTTTCATGGGCACAGGTGAGGCAGGCCCTTCACACATTCAATGCAGTGATGTATTGTGATTATGACATTTTATGCACAAATTTTGGTTGAGGTTACTAAGTACTTCTCCTTAGTAAGTACAACATACATGTGGTGTTATAGTTATATGTACTTGATAAGGAGGCAAGTAGGTTGGCAATTAGCTTCCAGAGCATGGGATAGTTCACATCATACATGAAGGGTGAATACCATATGTGGCAAAAAATCCAAATAGGGTATATATTCTTGCAAGGCAAACTAAGTATGCAAATGTATGTGTATAGTACAACACATACCATGAGACATTAGACATATGACTCTATTATGCAATGTGATACTATACTATCAAATAAGAAATGGCTTGAAAAATGTATGGAGAGGGTTTTGAAGAAGTTCCCACCCACCCACCCTTGTGTTGCAAAGAAAAAGAAATTGAAGGATTTGGCCTTTGAAAAGAGGAAGTACAAACTTGATACAAGTTTTGAAAAGTCAAATATATATGTATATCACCAAAACCAAATACCACATATCACTCTTACAAAGTACATCCACAAACGACCTTGATGTGGAAAATTGATGGTGTTTTTTTGTTTCCAATTTTTTTTATATCAAGCAGGTTGTAGATGCCAACCACGTAGAAACATCACATGTTGGTGAATAAAGTGGAGGAAACAAAAATTGTGGCAAACACTTCCAAATCCAGATACAACCCTCACGTCACAACCTTGCGCAATTCTTGGACAACAATTGACTTAATGCCATCAACAAGGGGAATGTGACGGATGAACCCAAAACGACAAAGGCATGAGGGGGTATGGTGAGAAACAATCAAGACACTTTAAGACAAATTGGATGTGGTAGAGCCTATTTGATGTTCTAACATCTAAGAACACAACGCAAACAACACACATCAATCCCTAAACTCAAAACGCAGAGGATGTTTTAAGGAACATTGTACAATTCAATGCCCCCCCCCCCCAAAAAAACAAACAAACAAACAAAAAATGGTATTGACTTTCCAATCGCCAAAAGGAAATTGCTTGACAACGAACATGGAATACCATTGTGGGATCCACAATAGCATAGTGTTATGGAGAGAAGTGCAATGCAATATATGAGAAAATTGGACCATTTGAATTTTTCAATAAAAATTTAGAATATTGCGTACATTTGGAAACAATAGCAATTATTGGCAACCAATGCATCCTGCAATGATGACCTAATATTAAACCCGTTCACACAAGACAAAGTATGTTTAGCATATATGTTATATTGAACGGTCCAATGACCATGAAATGCTTACAAATTTTGTAGATACACATGCACAACATAGAGGGAAATAATGAAGCCAACACCCAATAACAAACATACATGCTTGGATGACAATTCAACAATCATGCCCACAAAACATGAGGGCATAAAGATGTGTCCATAGAAGATGGTAGAATGTGTGCTCTAAACTAAATATGAAGCAGTAACGATACCAAACTACAATCCAAAGTGTATTCCAAAGTGCACTGCAATACAAATACATTTTTTTAAACCTAAAGTATCCATATTATTTCATGAAAAAACTTGGAACCTTTACTACGAATTTGGTCCAAATTTTGTAGTGGACCAAAGTCCTAGTAAAATCCTAAACCCTAAACCCCATGATATGGCCTAAATCCAAAACCCTAAACCCTCGATGGACTTGGTTTTACAAAATTTACAATGCGAGCATTCTCTCCCATACCGACCCTCTTTGAAGGGGGGAGTTTTACGGGGTGGAACATGCATGGAACTAGGCAAGGGCGTCACATGTTGTGATGGGGAATTATACAATGAGATGAGGACAACTTGAGGCGAAGTCCGCACGTGGGGATCAATGTGCTTAAGAAGATAGACGACACTTTGCACTAGCTTGGTGTCACATTTGAGACATCCTCTCTACCAAGGCCTTCCATGTGGGGGAGGGTTTTGTTGGACGGGGGGTTCATTGGTATAAAACCCATATCGGACTTGCATTTCAGGACCCAAGAATCCTTTGTGTACCAAAACGCAAATCATTTTTGCGAGAATTGTTTTTGTGAAAGTGGGGTAAATCCGGATTAAACACGAACCCCCAAGTGAGTTTTAAGAAGTGGGGATAAATTTTGTGAATGTTTAAATTTTATTTTTTAGTGCCACCCCCCATGCATAAAGGAAACCTCTGTATTGAATGGCCTTTCCTATGTGGTTCCTTGGTAGACCTTGCACCTTAAAACAAAATAATGGGTGTTTAGGAAATTGTGTTGATCACGGTTTGGCCACAAGGATTTCCCCAAAAGTAGACTCTGAAAGCAATACACACACACGAGGGAAGACACAATGTGTGCCAAGTTGAAATGAGGTTGACAACTACACACTCAAAGTGTTTGAACAACCAAAGTGGTCCATGGGCATCCAAAAACCTCAAATTCCACATGAAATCGGTACAAGGCTAAGAGTGAGGATTGGAATGCGGCGTGCGAGAACATAAATTGCACCTGCAAAAGTTGAAGTTTGTCCTACAATCTGAATTCTCCCAGCAGAGAGAACTGAAATTCAAACAAATGGAATTTGACACAAACATTCTAAGTAGACCCTTCAACCTGTGATCAAAGGCCATGTTGCAGACAACAAGTCGAATCCAAGAATCCAAAGGCAATGACCAAAAACAATACCACTGAAAGAAATCCAACACTTGGCAATTGAAACACACCTTGGAACAATTGTAGGATGGCAGTCCACGTTGGAGTATGCCCAAACCCGCATTCCATAACCAACAACATGCAGTTTTTGTGGATTAAAACACAAACCCAAAAAATGCATGGAAGTAGATTTGAAAAAGTCCAAATTTGAGTTGTAGTAGTTGCAAAATCAACCATCCATTTTAGGCTATAGGCTGAACAAACCTCCTCTTGCTTGCGACCTAGCAAACTTCATAGTGACATGTTAGAAAAAGTTGTAGTGACATGTCATAATTCCTTAGCAACCTGTAAATTTGGCCAAATACCTACTTGACTATGGACGACGTGGCTCACTAACCACAAACCCTGCTTCACATTGAAAATGGAACCCACTTGATGATTGAACGTGACTTGAATGCCTATCGGCGTTAAAAGGACAACGTGCTACATTTTGTGACTTGGCAAGTAAACTAACCACAGACTTTACCCCCATTTCACTAAGAAAAATTTCACATAGGTTGTGGCATTTAAATTTGGAATGGAACATTGTCGCAACCCTTGCTAGGTCCCTTAATAATCTTGCCAATTTTCGTTTCTAGCAAAGGTTACGAGCGCTAACCCTTCGCATTCCGCCATGCTAATGGATAGCTCCTCTTACCCCGGACCAATAGTTCATAGGAGGGAACCAACCCTCCTACTTTGCTTTCGGGACTCACCCCTTAATCGGTAACCCATTTCCCCAATGTGGACTTCCATCCATGGAAGTCCAATCCTATGTTGATCATCGCGTTGCCGGAGCAACACTACAACAACCCGAAGCATACTAGGCAACTATGGCCTCACAATTGGCCAAAGCCCATGGAGGCCTTGCCGTTCGGCCTCGGGTGGGTGAGGCCACACCACCTCACCCATATAAGCCTCTAGGACTCTACACGGGGCCCCTACCCCACCGTCAACCAACCTCTTGTCTCTCTACCAAGAGTTGGGGCCAAGTGGACATTTTCCCTTAGCCGCTGGGCCTAGAAGCCCCCAGCAGCTTCAGACCATCATAACTTCCTTGTATGATGTCTGATTCCAGCAACCAACCACTCCATCTTCATCTACGCTTCACGTAGATGCCGATGGACTCCTCACTTGCCCCATTCGGGCAAGTGGTGAGGAAGTTATGCCTGTTTGAACCTTGGCAGTCCCGGGAATCACTCCCAGGCACTGCTGTAGCAGGGCGCTGTCCCGGGACAGCGCCCCACTCAAATGGCCATAACTCCTAGCTCACACCTCGGATTGAGGTGTTCTTGAGCATTCTAGAATCACCACGCCATGAGCTACGCATAGCTCATGGCCTTACCCTTGTGCCTCCTAGTCTTCGTGGATGGGAGGCGTTCCCAACGCCCGGGGACCTCACCCACACTAGGATCACTTGGGCCCTCTCACCAACGGCGCCACAAGTCCCGGGTGTCACTCCGGGGTCCCCCTTGTGCCCATGGTGTTTCGGGCACTCCTCATGGAGAGGTGCGCGACAAACATCCTATAGAGCTGAATAGTGTTGGCTAGGGCGATACAACCTGTGCATGGCTACCTCGGAGGCATAGCTACAATCATCCAACAAGGAACCAATGTATGGGCTGGTTCGCCCTCCCCAATAATGTTATGCCATTTCGGAAATACATTTGTTAAAGCAATACCATAATTCACGCTGGTGGCATATGTAAGGGGTGACATCTACTCTGATTGCCACTTGCATCACCTTCGTGTTTTACGACATGCAAGTAGAGGTTTGTCTGAATGTTGCTCATTGGGTTCATCCTTGGACCTGTTTTCCCAATGCTGAATGTGACAGATCAAACGAGGCTGCCTTCTCCAAGGAATTTTGATGGAGCTAAGCCGTGTGCTAGTGAGATGTTTGAGGAACAGGAAGCTCCAAGCACTTCAACAGTGGCACTGACGGCAGATTGAGCAATGGTGGAATCAGCTGAAGGTGTTCCTAAAACTCGTGTCAGCTGGTAAGTAAAACTCTGTTACAAAGGCCTCATCAGGTAATGCTGTTTCGAAATGGTTTGCTTTGTGGGATTTTGAAGTCATCGACATTGATGATTTTCCTGTCAAGATATATAGTGTCCAATAGTTAAAATTTGTGATGACACAGAACTAGTACTCTTGGAATTGGGAATGATATGAGTTGGTTAATAGGTCGGTAGATGACAGCGTTATGCCACTTGATCGTGAAAAGAATCCTACCGAGTTTTCTGTCTATTGGTGTGTATTTGTTTTGGCTTCGAAAATGCAAATATTCCCACATTGTCTAACCAGCAATGTCGGCCGAAATACTGTAAAAAAGATTAGAGGGTGAAAGCGTCCATTTCATAGGTTCAGGCATCTTTTAGGGCTTGCATTTGAGAATAGACCTAAGTTGGACTTGTGGCATAAAAGTTCGTGTGTTGGTCTTCTCTAAGGTAGACGTGTGATATTCGGATACTTTTCTCTCTGCACCCACTTCTCGCAAAATATGAAACACGCAATTGCTGCGAGTCGATTAGCAAACCCAACTTGTGCGTGTAGCCACTTTCCTCATAAATTTTGGAGCTCATATGCATGTCCTTTTCATCGTCAAAGTGAAGATTTTCTGAATTATTAAATGATTTTATATGTCTCCCAATCATGCTGACTATTGCGTTTAGAATGGTTAACAAATATTGAGCATGTAGTCCAATCTCTTTTCAACACATATCTTTCTCGTGTCCATCCTTAGATTCACAACCAACCATACACTACTCAAATATAGGTGTCCTTTTAAGATCAAATACTGATTTAGGCATATCTACCTTAAGGTATTTGACTATACTGTGGGCACTTCCAACTCCACATGCAATTTTGAATTGTTTCATCTGGTTGGCAATTGCAAATGAGATTGTCATTTTGAGTTTCGGAATCGGAGTCAAGATGCCATAGTTTTCGGAGGTGAAAGTGAAGATTCTCTTCTCTGAAGTGATCATCTAGGCTCTCCCAAATGAACAAATGGTGTATATGTTTTGAGCACGAAGTCCAAATTCAGTGCAACATGTGTCTTTTTGGTGTCCATTTATTAACTACGAGCCTTGCCATATCATACTACTCTAATATTAGCGTCCAATTAAGAAGAGAGACCACATGAGGGACACATACCTTAATCTGCTAAAGAAGTTGTGTTTCAGACACTGTAATGCATGGATAGATAAGTCAAACAAAGCGATGCTTGAAGTTCTGTATCTAAGAAGGCTGAAGTCCTAACCCCTAAACCCTAAGCACAGCAGCCTGAAATGGCATTGGTGAATGACATTGAATTGGTCCTCACACTAATATAGTTACAATCCTAGATACACCTGATAATAAATTATATTGCTTCAATACTAGTAGATTCTGTACGTAGAGAGAAGTCACTGTTATGAAAGCTTGGAAGGCCACAAATTTGGCTGTGGCCATGGGATGATTAGACATCCTTTGAGTCGCTGTCTTAATGTAGATTAGCCTACCACAGTTAATGCCAGGAGGTTTGGCCTCCTTTGATGTGCATTAAAATCTTAGAAATTATCCAGTCAATTAGTGAATCTTGTACAGATCCAATGCCGTTAGTATGATATCAAGCTTACAAAATGTCAATTTGTGGTGAATTTTTGAAGAGTAGCTATGTGAACCTCTTAAGTGGTTATATATGTATTCATAAAGCTGTTCATGTTGAGTGGGTGTTGGGCATGACTTTTGGCTATCCCAACCAATGAGCTGTTGTACTGATTCTTATAATAATGTTAGTAGTGTTTGGTATAGGAGAATATCGAACCATTTCACACCCAAAAGTAGGTGTTTGAATGGTGAAATGTCTACCTTAGATCATCACGATATTACAAAGGAATTGCAAGTTGAAGGTTTTGTTCAGGACATGCCAGGCAAAGATTTAAAAGATTGATGAGGTTGTTGATGTTAGAACAAGATGCAGGAACCCTAGTAAACTCTGAGGTAACATAGATTAGGGTTCATCAAGGGACTCAATTGACAGTGCCCCTTCTGGTTTTTTCCTGTTGTTTGTTCCATTGGCCCGGGTGATTCAGGTAACAGAAGGTGGGATTTCTTTCAGCTTAATGAGTAGCTTGTGATTCAATGAGGATTAAGACCTATCTATCGAAATCTATGCATACACGTGAACTTATCCTCTTTGTACATAGATGTGGAAATTGATGTGCAATCCATAGAGGCGATCACTAGTTTGCTACTACCATGATCATGTCCTTGCACTCTTAGACTCTGCAAGTTGTGCAGAATTTGTAATCAATTTTTTGTTGTTGTAGTGGACACTTAATAGAGTCGAATAATTGGCATATGACTCATGGCAAGTGATTCAACTAAAATTCACAGGTACAATATGCAGAATTTGTAAGTATGCAGAATATATAATAATGGGTCGGATTGAAGTATGTAGGGTTTGTAATCAATTTTTGGTCCTTGTAGTGGGCACCTTAGTAGAGTTGAATAATCATTAGCATGTGACTCATAGCAAGTGATTCAATTGAAAATAATAAGTAAAAAATGATTGATGTAGGCATAACAATGTACATTGGTTTTGCTTACTATAGTTCTACTATGTTTGAAGTGGCCTTTTGCAGCTAACACAAAGTGGTGATTACAACGACATGAAAATCAGTGAGGCTTCCATTCACAAGGATCAGGTATAAGTTAAATCTCTTAAGATAATCATCTCACTGAATGTATAGTCAACAATACGTTTCCTTTGTTGCTGTGACGATGCTCTCTCTACCTGCTTTGCCAAGGACTTAACAGGCTGTTTTGTATCTTTTGAAACAGTAGTAAAATGCACACCAAAAAACCCTCTACCACCTTGCCCCAACTGCAGTCAATTGCAAAGTGTATACCATAAGGTGCTTCCTGGTTTGTCTTTTTGATGGCCAACTATAATTTCCATGTGGAATTTGAATGGTCTCAAACAATGTAAGACTGCCACGTGGCAAACGTTTAAGAACAATCATCAATTAAAAAGCCAAATGCGGAAGCACTCTATGGTATTCTAACTCATTCATTAGTCACCAACTGATTGCCATAGCCTCAATCAATCATGCTCACAGGCGTAAAATGTGCATTCTATTGTCAGTGCTGAGTTTTATTTTTGAAGGAGCTATGCAGTGGGAACAATGATTGTCATTTTTTAGTCAATGCATCATGTAAGTTCACGGATCCTGTGGATGATCTAGTTAGCAATCTCTTTCATGTGGCTGCTCACTTTCTCTTTGAAATTTTTTGCATGTCATTTATCTGCATTGAATTGAATATCATAAGGACATGCGGATGGTCTCCATCAATCTTTTTTTCCTCTTAGGTTCATTGTTGGATCTTCAATGGATATAAATTCAAGTGATGTTGGACGTGAAAATCAATGCCGCTTCAGGCAGATCTTGTCATTAGGGTTTAGGGACAAGAGATCACCTGAACCCTACTAGAGTGGGAGAAATGGGGAGTTTGGCAGCCTTGGATTGTTTTAGCAGCAAGTGGCAGAGTAGGTGCAAGAAGTTTGAAATTCTGGCTGATAGTCTATCAGATTTGGCGGAATTAAGAGCGGTGGCCTCACAACCTGCATTGCGTTTTAGGGACACAAGTGGGCTGCCTGCCAGTGTGAAACTATATACAGATGAAGATGAGTCCTCAAGCTGGAGCAAAATAGGAGACAACATCCTTCACATAAGGTGTGCGAGTGTTATTTGGTTAATTTTCTTAACCAGCCACCTATATTAGATTGGTGTGTGGTTAGATGAGGATCAAAGAACAAACATTATAAAGACATGTATATATCAGAGGTTGGACTACGTTTTTATTAACTACTCCACACTCAATATTGAATACATCTGGGAGGACCTATGTGATCAGTTAAGGAATCAACAAACTTGCACTTCTGATAACCATAACTAAATAGAGGTGGTCCCATTCTCAATCTGATTTCTGCTGCTGCTTCATTGTAGATTTGCTAATGTACCACAGGTTGTGTTGTGTTAATTTAATTGGTAGAAGTTGGAGAACATGTACAAAAAACTGAAGAACAACCACATACCTTAGAGCTTCGCAAGTGGGCTGATCCCATGCTCATTGGACCCGTCTGCTATTACACTTGCAAAGGTGCACATCTCGTTTGTTTGAGTTTTCCAAGTTTTGTCATTCTGCAGTTTTAATTGACTGTTTGAACGAAAATATAAGTCTAAGCTCTCAGTGGAGATCTTAGTCAAGAATGGAATTGTCATAGGCTGATGGCTGACATTACGCTAAGGTATGTAGTGTCCAGGGTCAGGTCCAGCAATTCAGGTGTTTGTTGCTTTAGATTGAAAAGCTCATTGTTTTGCTGCAGCTATTCGCAAGTTAATACTACAAACTGTTGACTTTCATGTCAGACGTGGGTCTTTAAATACTGATATTTTGATTTTGCTATATGAATTGTAAGCTGCAAAGTGTGATGTATAGACACACTAGAAGGAATGGGTCCCCTTCGACATACCCCCTTCGACACGGAGGGCCCTCCGTGTCGCAAGTTTCCACACGCTTGAATTTTGAGCTTGAATTTTGAGCTCCGCGACATATAATTTCAACATGTGTGGAAGTTGTGTCATTCTAATGTCATTAGTTTGGTCCATGAAGGAATGTTCTATAATTAAGGCGTTTCATAGATCTTCTAACTAGACTTTGACCTAGATGTAAGTCACCTACTTCATTAACTACCTAAATGTGAAGGAATGTTCTATAATTAAGGCGTTTCATAGATCTTCTAGCTAGACTTTGACGTAGATGTAAGTCACCTACTTCATTAACTACCTAAATGTGACTCACCTACTTCATTAAGTACTAAGGTAGGAGAGAGGAAATTACCGCATACAAGTGTATCTTTCATTCATCCGACATCAAAGCATTAAGATAGTACATAGTAAATACTAAACAATAAATATTTCACAGTAAATAGTAGACAATTTATAGTATATAATAAATAAAATACCGTTAATAGTAAAACAGTATACTATAAATAGTAAATAGTAAACATCGGACATACATAGTAAATAATATACTATATACAGTATATAATAATATAACTATGAAAATAACGAATATCATACCATTAATAGTAATAATATACATTAAATATTAAATATTAAATACCAGACCATAAATAGTAAATAGTATACTATAAAAAATAGATAATAAAAAATTCTGAAAATAAAAATATTAAAAATATTAAAAATTAAAAATAAAACTATAAACATTGAATATTAGGTAGTACATAGTAAATATTAGAATATAAACAGTAAATACGAGGCAGTAAATAGAAAATACCAGACAGTTAATAGTAAATAATACACAGTAAAAACAAATACTGGGCAGTAAATAATAACCAGTAAATAGTAGACAGTAAATACTGGACAGTAAATAATAGACAGTAAATAGTAGACAGTAAATAAATAAAAAGTAACTTGGGGTCTCTACATACAAAGGTTTTGAAAACTCCTCATGTATCATGCGCGGAGTGGTGGCTTAGTGGCTAAGGCCTCCATGTGGGAGCCAAGTGGTTCAAGGATCAAATCCCTTGGCCCCCCCGCCCTTGGCTTATCCTTCCTTGGTAGGTATATGGCTAGGCACTTGGATGTATGTGCACTAAAGGGGTGGGTTGGGTGGAGGGTAAGGATTGCATTTATTAATGGAGATTTCTTTTAAGGAGACATATTATATGAGATTAAATTAATGTACCTCTGCAATTTCCACATAATCATTAATTATCGCGGCGATCAAGGTCATTAATTGCCACGGCCGTCAAAATCATTAATTACGGTCGCAGTCAAAGGCCTTAAACATTTCTAACACTCACTTGGTAAAAAATAGGACTGGTCCAGGATGACAGTACCCCACAGGCCTGCTTTACTTCATGACACATGTCATGACCCAAACACACTGTCATTTATGTGTCCTTTTTGTGTTAGAAAGGACCCCCATTCCTTCTAGTGACATATGGTCTGCATATTTGCTGCAATGAATGCAAGAGTATGGTGTATATTCATCACCTCTCACCCTCGTCCTTATCAGGTTTTGGTTTAAACGACTATTTCATCAAACAAAGACTTGGTAGGCTAATAATAAAGGTTCTCATGAGGCTGTTTGCAAAAATAAGATTTATTCATTTTTATCACATATGTAAACTCAGATTTTTTCAAGTGGTATGAAAGTAGCCCAATATAGCCTTATGGGAAGACTTAATGATATCACTTTGGCATCCAATTTAGCTTACAACCAAACAACGTGGGAACCTAGGGGGTTTAGGGGAGATAGGTAGGTTCAGTCCAGCTTGCCTCCACCCTTTCAAGGTGTTCACCTTTTAAAGCAGGCAATAGTCTTTGAGGGCCTTGAAAATCTCCATACCTGATTCAGGATTACACATAGAATGAGACCAACTCAAAGATGAAGCAACACCATACTTCATGCCAATGGCAACATTGGAGTCATCTCTCTTGCTCTCTGCCTTCCAATCTGAATGATAAGCAATAGGTGTCCCAAGTCTTAAAGAAGGTGGCAGTTTAATCTCGCATCTAACCCATGACCAAGCTGCCTTTATATGTCATTCAATCTGCTAACATGCACATTGTTGTGAAGATTCTTCCATCGTATAGTATTTGATAACACAATGTCTCTCTTTGAGTAGGTTCCTGGTTGTACTCTAATGATTATCTCATAAGGTTTACTTCCGACTGCACACACTTTTGGCTGTTGGATGGGACCGTGAATTGCCTTATTCAATGAGGTGAACAGTTGTGAACCATGAAGATTGTTGCTTCAAATTGTCAAAATCAAAGTTGAAATGCAAAAGTTATAAGAGGTCAAAGTGAAGATTCTTCTTCCTCTTTTAAGTGATCACATAGGCCCTTTGAATGTGTTGAAGTTAAAATAGTTTCCATTTCAGCACATAGTCCAATCTCACCATAACACATGTTTTGGTGGTGTCCATTCTTGGTTGCAAGTGTCACCATATTCCACTCAAATGTAGGTGTCTACATAACACTAGCCCATTATTTAGTAGTCGTCCCTCTTGACACCACCACAACGCAAGATTATCGTTGCTTACCATATCGCAAACCATAGACTTGGATGGTGGTTGATTATCTCTAGAGATAATAGACTATGCCACTTTGCTCTTACAATGTAGTTGAAAACGAGGCACACTTTGTGTCGGAGTGGCCCCTATATAACCCCATTAGAGATAAATTTCCACCAATATTCGAGAATGTAGTATTGGGGAGCCTCAAGTCTTTCTTTGAATCGGATCAAGTTGACATTAGTCTCTATCTTGAGGAGGCTACCACTCTAGGGAATTACTTGGTTTGAAACCATGTTGATGTACTTTCAGTCCCATTAACCTTTTGGCCTCCCAAACTCTAAAATCATTTTTTATTTCATTCCTTGCATTCTAAGCTCACATGTGATTCACTATGAGAATCAAAGAACATTGTAACTGCCAACTTTATAGGGGCATCCAACATTTTTGATGAAGGTGATCAGTGCAACTACAATGACCTCAATATTATGATAGCCATGATGGACATAGTTGATACTTTTCAAACATGAACTAAATATTGTTTTTGGCTTGAGGCAAAATGCTATGATCTAAGGTAGATGTGTGTTATTTGGATAGTTTTCTCTCTGTGCTAACTTATTGTAGGATATGAACACATAATTAGTGCTAGATGATTAGAATTCCACATTGTGTCTATAGTCATTTGTCTCACAATTTTGGAGCTCACATGAATATCTTATTCATTTTCAAAGTGAAGATTCTTGTGTTCATTAAGTGGTCATATTGGCCCATCAATCATGTTGACTATTGAACCTAGAATGTTAGCATATTTTGAACTTATAGTCCAATCTCATTTATGCATATGTCCTTTTTGGTGTCTATGCTTAGATCTCCATCTAACCACAAAGCCACTCAGATATAGGTTTCCAGATTATTGTTGTGTTGGAATTAGGCACACCTACCTTATGTGGCTGTTAGGTTGTGGACAAACATATTACATCGATGGCTAAGTGATTGTTCTTGGATTATTTGGTTACATATTTCTTATAAATAATTTCGGTACTCTACTTTCCAATGTAAGCTAAGACTCGGATCTCATGGTGTGTTGACAACGCATATTCTATAATCCTTTGCGGGTAACTTAGCAGTGATTCTTATTCCTAACTACCAATTGCTTTCCTAAATCCCTGCTATTTATGTCTTGTCCAAATTCTTGTTCCTTTGAACTTTCTCTTGTAGATTTGACACTACCCATTGTAGCCAGTGATTTATATGTTCACTATTGCACCTGTTTTATAATTTACATACATGTCTGTGCAATTAATACAACCATCAAGCTGAAGCCTTGAATCTTCAAATGTGTGGCATGTTGCATGCATGCCATTGTTAAGGTGAGTGGGCCTCAAATGGGCACTTCTAGCTCTGCCTCGACTTCTTGTAGGATATGAAACACGCAATTAGTGCGAGATGATTGACAAAACCATATCGCGGCTGGATCCATATTCTTCATAATTGTTGAGCTCATATGAACTTATTAATTGTTGACTATTAAGCCAAGAGGTTCAAAGAGTCAACAAAATATTTGATGCCATTTCCTGAATTGAACTTATGACATAAAATTGCTGGTGTTTCAAGTAATGTTCTGGCTACTGTTGTACCACCATTTCAGCAGAATATTCCCATAGGTCAGACTGATCAAGAGAGGTGCAGTTTGTCCGAGAAGAGTGTCCTTTCCTCCCACTTATGGATGTAATGTGTGCTGGTAATCGATTGATTCTACTTGCGTGCTCATGGTTACTACGTATTAGTGTCTGAGGTAAAAAATAAATTGTTGATGCATCATTGCATAAAGAGGTCAGACTGCTTGTTGATACGAACTCCTTACAGTCGATTCTAATTTAATGTAGATAGGCCTGTGCAGCATGACTGACATAGTAGTCCACCGTCCATTTTGGCAGTTAATGTGCTGGATTATGCAAATTTTGACTCTTTCTCACCTCACTCAATGCAACGGAAGGGGTCATGAAACCTTCCTGCCCATATTCATTGATAACCTTGGAATCACAACCTTGAAGACATACATCTGTAGATCGTACACTTCATCATTCACAAAGTAGCAATGGGAAGATCCACCACCAACATTTTAACAGAGTCCCACACCTAGTTCGCCCGGAAGTTGTAAATTGTAACACCACTCACATGTACAGATAAATATTGTTCACACATTCCCCGCTACCTGTTTTCAAGTTCCCAAATTTACCTGTGACTACCTGTTTACTATTCTCTTGTGTTCACTTTTGTCCCCTTTTGTGTTTACTCAGCTGACTCAAAATTGCAGTAAAGTTGTACATCTCTTTGATAGGATCGGCCATGGATCTGAATGCAGTACATCAGGTTCCTGTCATATGTGGGATTAATTTGCAGCTGACCCAACTGTCACAGGTTGCGATTCCTCAGTGATGTACGTCACACGCTCACCTAGATTTTTGTTCAGTAAGCAAATTGCACGGCTTTTGGGGAGCAGATCACTAAACTTTAAACTTGGGACCAGTCTTTTGCTTCCTTCTTGTAAGCAGACATCAATGATCAGGTGGCACAGGTTATTGCGTATATAGAGTATGCTATAACTAATGTGGTTCCCAAACTGTATTTACATGGGGCAACACGACTTCTAATATTGAGACTTTCTACAACACTATTTTTCTAATTTTCCATCATCGGGTGATTCAAACTAATAACCGAGAGATTTGAGTTACTGCTTGGACTTCAACTGGATGTCACCTCACCCAAATTTCTTTTAGTAAGCAAATTGCGTGACTTTGGTGCACCTTATTGCACACATAGAAATTGCTACTTACATCATTGACAAACCATTATTATATGAGGCAGCAACACATGTAGATGAGACTTTCGCCACCTCTACTACTTTTTATTTCTTTATCCAAAGGTTAGTTGGAACTAATGATTAAGAGATTTGAGTCACTACTTAAACTTCAACAGAATGACATAGAGCTCACCCATATTTATTTCTTTTCAATAAGAAAATTGCACGGCTTTTGGTGCACCTTACTCTGCATATAGAATACACAGCTTTTGAGGTCAACAAACACATTACCAATGAGGCAGTGAAACTTTCCCCACCTCTACTTCATATTTTTTCCAATGTGTTGATACTAATCATTGAGACTGCTTGGACTGTAGCTGAATGACACCTTGCCCAGATTTCTTTTGATAAGCTAATTGTTGCACGACAAGTTTGGAGTGGACCATATTATTAAAAAAAAATTGGCTACTTATGTGGTTGGCTTGAAACCATATTACATGAGGCAGCACCAGTATTGAGACTTTCATCAACTCTACTTCTCTATTCCATGGTTGAAACTAATCATTTCAGAAGTTTGCGTTACCACACCGACTTTGACTGAAGGGCAGCTCACCCAAGATTTCTTTCAGTAAGCACGCTGCACCTTATTGCATATATAGGATATCCTACTTCGCGTGGTTGGCTATCCACATTACATAAAGCAGCAACACTTGTAGTAATATTGAGACTTTCACCTGGTGTAGTTTATAGAAAAACAAATCCATGGTTGAAAACAACAATTATAAGAATTGAGTTACTGCTTGGAATCATTTGACAACATGAATTTCCAGGCCGAGTGTGAGTAGCCTTGTGAATCATGTCGGATTTAGTGTACCTCGAAATGTCATATATGCTGGAGGCAGAAGAGATTATTGACACAGGCGTTGGTGGCAACTTAAGCTTTTCCTGCAGTCTGAGATCATTGTCTGTCCAGTGCCCAGCCAGGTGTCAAGGTGGCTCGACCCGAAAGAATTTCACGAGGAGCTTTGCAAACAGGAGAGATTTGTGTCTTTATGTCTGAAGGATAGCGGCCATTTCCCGACGGGAAGATTGTTTGATTGTCGCTGCCTGCAAAAAGTGTGATTTATCTCCTCGCGTTTGCCATCCTTTTATAAGTGGTACAAGTTTTGTCCACCCACAAGTTCTAGTCAGACCTAGAGACTGGTTGGGTGAAGTGCACTGGGCTCAAACTGCATGCACAGAACATTAAATTAAAGAATTAAAAACTGTGAAGAGCACTACAGGCTGCTCTCATCAAGGAAGATCATGCGCCATTAGATTCGTTTCGTGGTCTGTATTTTCTCTAAAGATTCGACACAGGAGGCTTTGAGTTCTAGCTACTTCTCAGTTCTTACCGGATTTTTAGGTAAAAAGTGCTCGTGACCGTCCTTGCAAGACAAACAAACCCACCGTAATGCTATGGGTAGTAATAGTAGACAAAACAAAACGACCTTCTCAAGAAAGATTATACCTAGGCTGTCGGATTCTTTTGATGTATGTATATAGATGCCGTTTGTGCACCCGAGATTCATCACCACTTTCACTCTGCCCAATTTCCGGCAACCGGCAGTCCCTCATGTGCGACAAAACTTTCTTTACCTTGAGTTGGCTTAAGATCAACAGCCGACAAAATCTAAGTGCAGATCCAAGGAGGTCTAGAAACGGATCACAGACCCCACACTTGTCCCGTCTGCTCAAACATTACCATGTACCAACTGTGGTCAGGAATATTCATTATGCTTCTAGCTAATTCAGTACTACTGTAATTGGCACCTTGAATCAAATTCAAGCTACAAAGGATCGGTAGTGAATAATAGTACCTAAGTTACATCATAGCTTACCTCTGGAAGATCACTATCAATACTTCACACGTTCGACCTAGCTAATTATTCCCTAATATTATTCACAAAGTCAATGACCTTCACAGTATCTCATCAGCCCCATCCGCGCGCATGCTTTGCCATGATCCGAGCACTCACCAAGTTTCATTGAAATTTGAGCGTGTGGTGACAAACGACCCCTGGATCATATTCATTACAAATTTGAACATTCCGATATGAACTCCAGATCCGCTCAGAACATGGAACTCACAGACTCTGACGCCTCCATTCAATGCTCCAGTTTTCATATACTGCTCCCTTGATCATGGTTGATCACTTTTTGCGGTCTACAGTAGTACGTATATAATGTAAGGTCGAGGCATCCATAGTCGACCAGGTCCATTTAACCACTCACAAGGGTCGTGTAATGTCCACATGGGTGAGATCTACATTTTTTACAGGAACGGAGTTAAGGTTTATGTGTTGGCGGCCTGTGATTGATTACATTCATAAGAGTTTTCACAACCGTTGCAACCAAGCATTAGCATTTAGATGAGTGGTTATGGGTTAACCTATAGATGAGCTATGTGTCACCCTAATGTTACCGCTTCGAAATTTGTAGCAATTTCCTTATTCATGGAAAAAAAAACCATTTTTTTTGCATTCTCCTTTGAATTTGTTTCTCTTTGCAGGAAAAACAATTCCCTAGTAATGCTCCTTCTAAACAAATGCAAACTCTCTTATTTTATTGGTTGTAGGTGCCTCCACCTTAGTAGCACATGTATGATATCGACGGACTGGTAAGTTTATTGCGATCTCCAATTATTTATGAGGTTTGTGGTCCTATTTCGGGCACTTCCAACTCCACAAATAATGTTGGCCATTAGATCGGGAGTTGGGAATGCCTAATCTCATGAACAATTGCAAATCACGCATATGAGACCCAGGAAAATCGTGATCTTGTGTTGGTGAATTTTTCCTACCAAAGCTACTATAGTGGTAGAGTTTTAGAATTTTCACCGACACGAGATGAGTTGCATAAGTCTCATGTGTTTGCAGCGGTTGTTTCAAGCTTTAGAATAGGGGATGAGATACCAAAGTTGAAGGAGGCTAAAATGAAGGTCATTTTTCTCTTTTAAAGATCACATAGGCCCTTGTAATCGCGTTCAAAGCAATTGGACTTGGAACAATGCACTCAACTTGAGCACACATTCCAATCTCGCTACAACACACGTTTTTTCAATGTCCTTGTCCCGTACATGCGGGTGGAGGTTGGTACCTTGAACAATTTGACATGTCTTTGGGATCTACACAAAGTCCTTTGCAAGCATACAAATGGTAGGCATCTTGGCCTTTTTTGAAGGAGTGCACTAGGTCTCTATTTGATGCCGCCGCTCTCTCTCTCTCTCTTAGTTTCTCAATCTCGGTGGAGGAGTGCGAGACATGCTATCCCCCTCAATGGCTCATTCCGCCTTGATTCTCCCACTTACTTGACTACTTGTCCTTGTTTTCTCTTTTGTGTCTTGGTCCGATCACCAGCCCGGTCCCCTCCAAGTACCAACTCCTTTTCGGGTTCCGAGGTCATGGTTATGTGTTTGCCCTCTTGCCATGCATGGAAATCCATTTCTTAACACAGAAACAATCACAAACCAGTTAAGAGAAACCTTGCCATGCATAAACCGTCACTTACATATAAGTGTCCAATCAAGAAGAGCGACCGCATCATAGAAGGCCCACAGGCACACCTTAGGTTCTCGAAAAGGGTACAAGTTGGTGCAAATGCATATAATAGTTCCGTGTAGTCTAGGATTAATTAACAAGTGAACATAGACTCCTGTAAAGTCGACGTTGAATTAAAGTACCTGCTGTCACCCTTTGTGTCTCACATGGTCTTTTGAGCATGTTGTTTGGGTTGTGGGGACCCGTATTTGTACTCTTGTCTACAAATAAACGGACCACCGTAGACTGCCGCTCGAGGCCTTTCCCAGAACCATGGAACAAATGTGTCCAGTTGAGAGACCGCTGTCCTCTTCCCTTTTCGCTCACCAAACAACAAATGGCTTAAGGGCCACTTCACGCATGAGCCAAGAGCCATGATCATGGAGTTGTGAGAGCCCACCACCACAAGCCTCCAAAGGCCGTCCTAAGGCACTTCCAAAATCATGCAGTGTGGTTAATTACGGGCTCTCAAGTGCAGTGTGAAGTCATATGTGACTGGGCCCTCAACCGAGATTCTCACACATGATAAAATAAAGTAAATCAACGGTTGTGAGATCGCGGAGTGCCATGGTCTCCTGGTTTTGTGTTCGGCCTACCTCCAAGAGGTGGTATTTTGAAAAGAGTCCAAGTGGCCATGGAAACGTGATCCTTTCGATGTCATGTCGACTTTTCATTCATTTGTTGGTCCCTCGAACGTGGTGGGAAGCGAACTTGGACCGGCTTCGCCTTTTCCACCAATGAGAGTGCTTGAAGTGCAATGGTCACGGGTTCTCGATTTCGTGTGTGAAGTGGCCCTAATAGTGGATCGAGAACTTGGGATTTGAAGGATGTTGATGAGTTGCTTATTGTGGCATGTTGAACAAACATTGTAAAGTGATTCTCTTGATAATCGGTTTCCAAAGTTTTTGGGCCAATGCCCCAGTGTCCGGGGAGATTATGGGGCATGATCAATTGAGATCCTTGTGTTTCCAAGTCCAACCAGTTACATGTTGACATCTTTCGGTTTTTTTGTTTATTGGAATGGGGGTATGTTCTATAAATTCCTCTAAAACGATCTGTAATTTTCTTGACGCCTTGAAGTGCAACTGGTTATTCCTCAAACTCAACCGGTTCATCTGAAACTAGCAGCCGGTTCTCCCCGTTCATTGCAATGCCCCATGTCCACAACTTCACACCACTCATAAAGTTCATGCATGTCATAAAATTTTCACTGGCCACCGATTATCGCGAGAGACACAACTTCCAAAACTGTAGGAGTCACTTGGTTTTTTGAGGGCGGGAAAGGGCTTAGCGTAGAGGGTGGCCTCTTCCTCGGGTATTGTGAGGCAATAATGATTTTGTAATCATTTGGACTTTATGGGTGGCATGAGCATTTGGCGTTGCTTCAAAAATATTCAAAATGTCAATTTAAAGGAAAAAAAACTCTACATTGATTAACAAATTAAGATGCTCTTGTAACAACCCACACATGCGGTGGGGGTGGGTAGTAACTGTCTCCCACCAACGTGGGACACTTTAAGGGCACTTTCTAGCTTTGCCAAGAAACGATTTGACAAGCTGATTAAGAAAGACAAAAATGTTTTCCCCGAATGTGGTAGTTTTAATTATTATTTTATTACAATGTGTAAGTATTTGAAGCTACATTACATATTATATTTAACGTCACAAATCCTAATTGTCTTGCTCAAAAACTTATTGTAAATCACCCGTGTAGTGTCACCAGCACTAACTGTATACCTTACATTATTTGTCATCCCTTGTAATTTTTTTGGAAGAATGGTAGATTTACAATGTTAGTAAGTGATTTTTTATAATAATCTCAATCATTCATGACAATATTGCATCACATAAATGTTCAGATGCTCTCAATATATGTCATGAATGTTTCAATATATGGCATTTGAATGAACTTGAAGGAAGTTGCGATGACAGTATTAGTAATATTCTTCATAGAAAATGTCACTAAAAGAATCACCACATCAACATTACAATATTCAATGTCATTAGAAAATGAATGGGCTAATATATATATATATATATATATATATATATTCTCAATATAATATCAACAACATGATAACTATCAGGATTTAGTGTGTGTTCAAGGATGCAAGCATGTTCAAGTACACAATTCCATTACCTTGCATAAGTTTAAGTGAAAGTGATTCAAAACTATATACTAACTTTGAATTTTGTGAAGGGAAAAATCATAAAAATTTGAGAAATATATTGATCTACAAAGCCAACCATTTAATGTTGACAAATTTCTTCAAGAAAAGTCTACATATTTTAGAAAACGGATCAAGTAGTGTGCTAGTATATATATTGAACACACAATTGTCTAAAATTTGTTTAAAACATCATAAAATTTACATTAATTTTTTGTTTTTCTGCAAAATTTTGTAATGTTGCCCTCAAGTTTATAATGAATTCAAGGAGTATGAAAAAATAAATCCAACTTCAAAATATTTAAGGTCATGAAATCTATGTCCAAAACCAGATCTAGCCATTACCATTTGAACAATACTTTTAATGATAAGTTTTGAATATTTCATCTTGATATTCTATATTTGAGTACCTAACGTAATAGTAAAGGGCAACGTGAAAATATTCAATTTAAACAACACTTTGCTACTTTTTTTAGGCGTTTGACCAAAGCATTTATGGTTTTAGTATACCAGAGCATTTTTTCCATATACTCAATTATGCTTGCTCCCTCAAGTGCTCCACCCTATGTATACACCAATGTTGGATTGGTATAGAGGTGAATGCATGGTATCAAGAGTGAACAACAATAGTGGTATGCAAGAATAAACTTGTGGGTGTCAAAATTGTGATACCAAAAGAATTTTGCAAACAACTCTGAACTTAATAAATATAAATTAAATTAAATCTTGTATGTATTTCTTGGGTAAAGTTTTTACACAAAAATAACATCAAGTCAGTTTCATATTTTTTTCTGTAATAACTAAACAAGGTGTCTCTTATTCTTTTGCCTATTCTCACGGGGAGGTCACTCCATTGTCAAGTTGAACACCACGTGCAAACAAAGTTTGCTACCCCTATATTACATGCCATAGATAGTTTTAAAATTTATGACTTTTTTCTACATACACATAAACATTCATAGTATCTTTTGTATACTTTTTTAACATTCTTAGTCATCTTCATTTTTGTAGTAATTGTTTTAGTTCAATCCTACATCATTCTAGTTAGAAACGGTCTGATTTATAAAAAAACAAATCATCAAATTTAGTTACCATTTTTTACTATGTAATAGGGACCGTGTATATCTACTCATTAAAAAAATTGATTAAAGTTTGACCCATTTTGGTGATGCTTTATGTAAAAAGTAGGATTTTTTACATGTAAAGTATTCGCACGTGGTTATTCAACTTTACATTGGAGTGACCTCCCCATGCCTATTTTAGATCTAATTTGGTTAGATATTGGTCATCTAGGGCTGTTCAAATCGATGTTTTTCAATGTTGCATCTTCTAGTTCTTCATCTTCAACAAAAGTTGTGAAAAACACAACAATCATCAATTATAAGAGGTGCATGTTGGACCCCATATACATATCCTTCAAAATAGATCACTTGTTTTTCAATATTCTGAATGTGTTGTCAATTCTTGTCCTTTCTTCATACTTTTGTTGTATACATTTTAATAAGTACAACCTAACATTCTTGGAGTGCAAGGTTCTTAACTTGTGTTAAAATAGGATTAGCATATGCACTCACTACATACAGTACAATTTGTTGTCCTCCAATAGTGAGAACATGTTCTTGCATTATTTTTTTCCTCATCGACTCTTAGAAAAATGAAGATTGCCTCAAGTGTGCCGCATCATGAGTGTAGTTGGATTTTTATTATGACTTAAAACAACAACCCATGGAACTAAGTCTCCAGGAAGACTGAGCAAGTGTCTATAAGGGTTAATGACACATTGGATTAAGGTTCTTAATAACATTATATGGTAATTCTCATTCTTTACTCTCTTCAATATCAATTTATCCCACTTTCTTTCACAGGTTCACTTGTGGTGGTTTGGTAGTGAGTGTTGTTTGTCCTATCTTGAGGTAGATACTATCACTCTAGGGCTCGGACTTAATTCATTTGTGAAGCTCAACAGCTTGGCAAGTTGTCATTAGCTCATAGTTAGGACAACATGTCCGGGGTAACGTCTTTTTAGTATCCATCGTTGTCTTTATTTATGATGAGCTATGCTGGCAGTAATCTCAAATTGATTCCATTTAGTTTACTTACAACCATCGAGCAAGTCTTCGGAAACTGCAATCTCCACCTTCGTCTTCCGGTAGACTTGGCAATTCATTTTCAAAGAATATCTATCTTGTTAATACATTAAGTATGTATATATTTATCAGACTATATCCCTTGATTAATTAATTTTTACCATCCAAAGGATTTGCATGAAAGTCAGTCTTATCTCACACGGTAAAGTCTCATTCTGCTAACTATGCAATCAATGCCCACGTCAGCCCTTACTCGGTATGCCTACTCTCTTTTATATTGGATGGCGATATGCGGCTAACCTGCCTAGGCGATATTCTGTCTTAGGAAATTACTGTAGGGTAATGTCTATAGCGGCTCAAGCCTTTGGACACGGCTATGGCCTATCAAATTCTCTCGGCTCCAGTCTTGCCCATCCCAGGCCTCTTAGTCTGTAACGCTCACACTCTGGCTATTCTCCTTCTCTGGACATAGCCCAAGCTTCGGCTTCTCCGCTTATGGCCTCTGAACTACACTCAAGCTATTGCCCTTTCATCTCCCATCAGGAAGTTATTTACGACTTGGCCTTCTATTGGTCATGCCTCTACACCTACGGCTTCATATTATTGCTATTCTGCCGGTAATCAGTCTTCACTCCCTCTCACAGGGTAAGTGACTTAACTCGCATGATTATAGCTTGTTGATATCTCTTCCACTCATGTCTTAACTCTCTTTCTCTCTAACTCTCATTGAAATGCTTTCTTTGTGGCCTCTCACCAAAAGACTTGAACTCTCATAATATGCAACCACTCATTGGCTTGACACATCCACTCAATAACTTCATAGCTTTTTGCTCTCAAAACATTTGCCTCTTTAGACTTGGCTCTATGGGTTTCACTCTCGAACTTCTTTTTCTCTCTCGGTAATTAGCCTTCAAACTCTATCTCAGAATAAGCAAAATATCTCATGTTTTTGGCCATATTCTGACTACGACCGTTGCTGATTTTCAGACTTTACTCTCAATATACTTCGCCCTCTTGGCGGATTATTTGTTTATTCCAATGCTCATGGCTATCACCCATATGCTTCACTTTTCAATTTGCCTTCTTGACACTGACTTCAGACTAAGACTAATTCCCATCACTCTTCCAGCCATTACTCAAGACGTAGTTCCATTCAAGACAACTTACTCTCATTCAAACAATCATTACCACCATCAGAATTTCATTGCACACACTGCAAGACTATTGCTCAACAAAATACTATATTCCACATATCAGTGTTCTCAGTCACAAGACACCGAATCTCTCGGTTCGTCATCTGCCTATTGCTATGTTTCTCTCGAGTATCACACTTGGAGTATGCCTAATTGCACTCAACCTCAATCACCGAGCGTTGATGCTCAACCAACCTATTGCTCTATTCTGAGACTATGTTTGATTCTACATTTGAAGATAGCATGTCTTGGCAATAGCCGACCTCCTCCTTATCATTGGGGGAGGAGAAGTTGGTTGCAACTACCTCCAAACGGCTATAGCCCCCCTGTTCATACTGTAAACTAGTTCCTCAATACTTATTGCCACTACTTCTTACTAACTTAGGGAATTTAGCTCTAAAGCTAGGCGATGGCCAAAAACTGAGTTTATAATGAGTCCGTCTTGGAGCTCTCACACATACATTCCCAAATATATTTTCACTACCACAAATACCATGTAGTATAAGACTCCAAATATCATAACACCAATAATCACTAGGGATAAAGGACCGTGGTGGTTAATGATATAATTTACAATGTATACGTCTATAGCCCCACACATATTTGGTAGAACAATGACATTGTGGAAGCTTGCTATAACATTGGCTAGCCTAGCACTGGAATGTATGCTAGTATAGTATCTTAATAATGTATCTCTATTAGCTAAGGCATGACAACAATAACATATATTTGTATATAATAGAATCCTTATATGCAAGAATTTCACCTAACTCCACATTATCAAAAAAATAAGCTAATTGGTGTAATACCATAGCTATAGCTTTTGTGATGGGAAGTGTTTCTCTATATCTTGTATGTTGATGTTGAAGAATAAATTTCCTAAGAGAGAGAGAGAGAGAGAGAGAAGAGATGAGAGAACAATAACCCAAAACATTTCTTTTCAACCTGAAATTTAGATTTAAAGGCACTTCTCAAAAGTAAACCAAGAGGGCCCTCTTCATGAAACACTTTACATATATACTTCAAGATCAATAATCTAGGATAATTAGCTAAATGTGGAATTTAAAAAATATAAATTTATATGCTATCAAATGCATTTTTCTTCATATTTGACCATCATATGATATAAATTTTTGAATTTTGAATTTTTTTTGATTGCGCACTATGATTGTTTGTTAAAATATGATTATTGAAAAATATTAATTTAATTCATGGAAGAATTTTGAGCCAACTCGGTCACTACCCTTCTTTATTATCATTTTGGTATTAATTGAAATGTTTCAGTTATTCCTTGTATTATGTAATGAAGCATTGCCATTCATGACTTAAAGATGGATGAAAAGCCACTTCATAGTGATAATGATTGTGACATTGCAAATCTATAATACCCCTAAAAGATTACAAGGAATGACATGTAATGTGAGGTTTTCATTTAGTGTTGATGATACTACTTGGTCGGTTTACAATTAGTATTGAGCAACACAAATAGAAATGATGAATCTAAATACAATGTTTAGTGGAGTAAGTGTGGGGCCCTATTAATGAAAGGTTGTGAGCCCTAAGGATTGCTCACATGATTACTTAACCATAAAATAAATATGGGGAAGAGAAAAGGCACTTTAAAAGGGCCAACATCACCCCTAAAAGAGATAAAATTAAATGAACTAAAATAAAAAGGTGCAAGAGCACTTAATGTGTGTGGGAGGAAGGAGTCTTGGAAGGGGAAAGGCCAAGGAAGGAGGTCAACCCGTTTTTCTTTTCGGGCGGCCCGAAAGATGTCGGGCAACACAAGAAAAAAGGAGGAAGTTGGAGGGGTCTCGGGAGGTAGGAGGTAGAGGGCTCATTATGCAAGGAGAGAGAGGGAAGAAGGGGGTAGGATGCAAAAGCGCTGCCTCAACCTAGAATGAGTATGCCCAAGGGAATCGGCACCAAGGGAGTGTTGATAAGGTAGGAGCAAGGGGAGGGGATGCCCAAAGGAGGGAACATCGCCACGCCAAGGGAGATCGAAGAAGTAACTAGAGGAGTCAGGATCACAATTAGGAGGGAAGGAGGGAGTTTCTGTGCTCCTCGCCATCATCGTAGTCGAATCCACACTCGCACACAGACGCACCAGATCCTAGCTGGGCGAGCAAGTCACAGTTCCACTGGCATCACTGGATGCCGAAGCCCTGCCCATCGAAAGAAGAAAAAAGAAGGGAGTCGGGGGAATTGCTCAATAAGGAGATCTGAAGCGAGGAAGGAAGGCTAGCCTGAGAGGTGCGGTCGGAAAATCGCATCACCAAAGATGACTGCACCTGAAAAGGATCAGGTTGTGCGGCGCCGACGTCAATTCACAGGAGAAAAACTAAGAAATTTGGTTGCTCATACTTTCTGTTCTTTATTGATGTTAGCCGGTTGTTGCTTGATGAGAAGACGGTAGAGGGCTCTGGAGGTAACTCGAGTTGGACAGTGGTAGCGGATCTGGAGGAGACGCGGGGTTCATCTTCCCCTCGCTCTTCGCAAGGATTTCCCGTGGCTTGCCGGTGTCCAAGTCGCTTGGCGGGGTTCTCCTCTGTGGGTATGGTAGGAGTGTAGGAGAATGAGGAGAGGACTGGATGTAAGGGAGGGGTCAGTAGGGCCGCTACCGCTAGTATACAAAGGGACTCGTTGAAGAGGAAGGGTGTGGGGATGTGGAGTGTAAGTTTTGTGCAAGGCTTCACAGTTGGTGTTAGTGGTTCCGATGTGCGATGGGGTCATTTCCCAGGTAAAAAAGAATGTAGGGGTTTTGGGAATGGTCCTGATTGGACGGGGTTGGTGTGAGCCCAAAAGGGTGCCCACATTTAGTCTTAGACCCTTGAAACGTTAGTTGATGCACTTTGAAGTAGCATGTTACTTCACAAAAATATAAAAAGAGTGAAATGTTAGTCTTAGAAGTACCATGTTGTAAGAGGCTAGGATGTGAGTTGTTATTGTGTTTTTACCTTCGGAAGGATTTGAGTGAATGAGGATAGGTAAGGAGAACTTGGATTGAGTAGTTAGTGAGTAGGCTAGTACAAATGGATGGAGACAACCAAAGTGACTCAAGAGGCAAGTGCATTCGAATTGGGATGAATGGAGGATCACATGGAGCGCACAAGTGGACCACCTCATCATGGCCACTTAATGGGGAAGGCCCAAGGAAGAATGCAAGGTGGAGGATAAGCAAATTCTCAAAGCACCAATCAAATCACGAGTTAAGCATCGTGGTTTGAATTAAGTGGTGAGCGACGATTTGGGAAAGTAAGGGGAGAAAGTTATGGCGGCGGAAAGCGAAGGAGGCTAAGTTTGGGTTGAAGCATCCCAAGTTTGGTAAAGTGTGGTAGGTAGAAAGCCAAGGCTAGTTAAATGTTCGAATTAGGATCCTTGTTGATCATTTGAGGGAGGAAGGCTTAGAAGATAGGATTGGCGCCTACTAAGTAGGAGGAAATCTCAAGGGCTTATCGTGAGCCTTGAGGGTGCTCACCCCCTTAAGCTTACTATATAATCCCTCATTCTTCCCTCACTCATCCTCTCTTTCCTTTGTGCTCCAAGGCACCCCACGAGTTATAAGGGTGGGTGTGGGAAGCCATATTGGAGCACATGTGTGTGCTTAGTTTTTAGTTTGAGAGCCAAGGCTTGTTAGCCTTGAAGAGGGCTTGACCTCTTGGTAGAATTAGTGTTGACGTGAAGGATTTTAAAGTTAATTCATGATTCCAATTTGTGGTACTTAAAGTTCATGTTTTGAATACACGTGGTTGCAAGTTCCATGTTTAAGAGTTGAGCACTTGATGTTGTGATGAGTGCAAAAATATACTTGTGTGGATTAGTTAGTCTTAGTGAAGTTAGGAAATTCTCTCTCCCCCTCTCCTCTCTAGGATTTTAGGATTTTAGGATTAGAGAAGAATTGTGTGATTAGAAAGGGGTTGTTAGTAGAATTAGGGAAATTAGGTAGGAAGATTAGTTAAGGGCTTGAATAATTAGTGAGGTAGTTGGGGATTACAACCACAAAGTTGTGGGTTCATGAAGGAGCTGGGTTTATGAAGGAGCTGGGTTTGTTTAGTTAGAAAGTAAAGAGCTGGGTTTATGAAGGACCTGGGTTTGTTTAGTTAGAAGCTAAGGAGCTGGGTTCATGAAGGAGCTGGGTTTATGAAGGAGTTGGGTTTGTTTAGTTAGAAGCTAAGAAGCTGGGTTTATGAAGGAGCTAGTTAAATCCAAGACCACTTGAAGGGTGAACCTTGCACTATGGACTCATCCAAGTCCAAATCCAATACCGCGGAGGAATGTGAGCCCAAACCCACTACTCGGACTACGGACGCTTAAGGGTGGGGGGTTTGGCCTCACATAATTGGTGCGTCCGCCGGGAGCGAAGCGGAAGGTAGTTACAAGACTTGGAGGCGACTAGGAGACTTGGAGGCAACTAGGAAAAATTGGAGACACAAATTTGAGAGAAGGGAAGGAGCACCCGAAACTCGGTAAGTATTCTCTCTTTGGGTTACATTTGAATTCATTGTATTTCAACTATTCCTTGGAATAAATTGCATTGTCAATTACGCAAATTCATTTTTGAGGAAGGAGCGCGGCGAAGGTACGTCCTCAACCTTTTTGGGGATTTGCTAAGAACTTAAAAGGAACCTATAACCGAGTAGCTCATTAAAACATTAGAGGGTAAATTCACCTTAGGACATTGAACTTTGACACTCACCTCGGGGTGAGTCTCAAAGTTTTGGGAGTTGTCATTTCATGCTCTAGATTAAATTAATATTTCACAAAGTTTATGGTGTTGTTACATTGAGTCACGATTGAGGGGAGTGCTAACTCACAGGGGGATGCGATTGCTCAAGGTATGTTTATTTCTTCAAAGTGAACTCATTAACTAATTAAGGAATGCCTTTTGTACTCGTGATTGTTGTTATCCGTTGTAGAGGGTAATTCCCGAATTGTGGATGGTGTGAGAAGTTGAAGGGTGAAGCCTCGACTTTTAACATAATCTACTCGGAAGGTCACCCCCTCACAATCGGTATTGTGGTGAGTGTTAATTTGCGGGAAGGTGCGGAGGTGATGCTCCGACTTAACCAAAAAATTAACATGAACATGCCTATCCCCTATTGGGATTCTTTCACCTAAGTGGGCTTGCAGGTTCTTTTCCTCACCTCCTAAAAAAATTATAACCACACCAAGACAAGTGAAAATATTAAGAGGGGAATTGCTAGGATTATGTGTGGTCAAGTGAGGGTCGATCGATTCTTATGGAATGCAAGGTAGGACTCGCTCACAAAAACCAAGTTTGATAGTAGGACTAGAGAAATCTACTCGAAAGAGGCGGTCCTCTAAAATCAGTGATAGATTAGAACAAGATAATGTTAGAATAGAGAGTTGTTTGAACGTCGAACCTAGGACTAGGTCAATTCTAGACACCTTAGAACTTGGAGCTCAACTTGAAGAGGAGATCACTCCCTCCAAATTGAGTGGTGAAACTTCTTCGGGAAATTACACACTTAGAGAAGAATTCCCGGTAGAAGTTGATAGGGGATTGTTGAATAGTTCACCGGTCACCATGGCCGAGGAACGGGGGATGGATCCACCACCCATACCCCCAATTCCGCCCATACCTCCTATACCTCCAATAGACCCATTGGTTAGGCCAAGAGGCCTACCAATTGTGGTTCCACAAAATTTAGCGGCGATGGATATGCCATCTCATCTCCCTAAATTTTATGGGACCAAGGATGAGGACCCCTCTCGGCACATGGAACGGTATATCGAACGGTTGGCTAGCTTCCTCATAACCGACCCGGGTTATTGGTTAGTGTGGTTTCCTACCACTCTAGAGGGGGAAGCCTATGAATGGTATCGGGATCATGCCGAGGGACATTTTAGGGGATGGGAACAATTACAAAGGGAGTTTCTTAACGAATTTAGGCCGGAAGTGGGTCAAAGTACCGCATTAAGGGCATTGTCGTCATTGAAGCAAGGAAGGGAGGAAGAAATTTCGGCTTACATTAGGAGGTTTGATTTAGTGTGCACTAGATTTGTGGGTACCATGCTCAACGACGACACGCTAAAGCAATTTTTCATTCAAGGGTTTTTTAAGTCCGGAACTATTAGGGGTGTTCTAGAAAGGAATCCCTTGACCTTGGCGGATGCCAAGCGTGCGGCTAGAGATATTGACAACTTGGATAAAGATCACGAAAGGCTATGGAGAAGGGAGGATGAATTGATCCCACAATTCATCCCCATACGCCCTAGGGTGGTAGCGGTAGAACCCGCTAAGTATGAGAACCAAATTCCATATGCCATTGTGGACACCGGTCCCCGACCTTTAGCGGTTAGGGAACCGGCACCTCTTTTGGCACTACCGGCCCCTAGAACGGATCCACACTTGGAGGAGGTTGAGAGAAGACTAGGTGCTAGCCAACTAGGATTCCAAGAGGCTATGATAAAACAAATGCAAAGCCTCACGGATCAAATGTCATTAATGATCCGGAGTCAACAACCGGGGCCTCCACCCCCGGTTGAGTCGGGTAGGCATTCTTCCGGATTATGGTGTGTCCAATGTGGCCAACCGGGCCACACGCGTCAATTTTGTAGAAGTGGACAAAACCGTGACCAAAGAGGAAACGGTAACCCACCTCAACAAAATCAACGAGGTCAAGCGCCACCTCACTATGGAAATGGAAGCAATAGAGGACCACAACCTAGAGGGCAAGGTGGCCAAAATTTAGAGAAGAAGGAATTTCATCCCTTTTGTGGAAGGTGGCACGCTCAAGGACAATGTTGGTCCGAAGGTCAAGAGTTTAATTGTAGCAATTGTGGAGGAAGTCATCCCTCGGATACGTGTCGCCAACCGGACAAAATAATTAATGTCCCTTACCCGGTGGCTAATCCACAACAACAAGCAAGGGATAATATGCGAGGTGCTAGGCCACAAGGAGTACCGGCCAATGAACTTAGGCCACCTAACTTATACTATGACCATAGTAATGCTAGGCAAACTTTTCATCCACCGGCGGGCTTGCAAACTACAACCGGTTACATTCCAATACAAAATAGACAAGGAGTTCCACCTAATGGTAGTAACGGGAGACAAGCGCCTCCAACGGATCCGGGACCATCTAACTCCCAAGATGTTAGGTTCATGGATGGAGTGTTGGAGGCCACATGTGATGACATGCTTCCTCTCCCAACGAGAATTGGAGAGGAGCAAAGTCAATGGCCTCCTCACACCAATGCTATTACATATGAGTTAGTGAAGGGTAAGGGTGTGGTTGAAGAAGCACCTGCACTAGCGGTAACTACTAGGGCTAGGAGAGGGGATGCCCCGTTGGAGGTAGGAATAGGAGAGCAAGGAAATTACTCTTCGGATGAAGAGATTAATCTCTCCGAGTTGGATAGGGTAGCTAGAAGAGCTACTAAGGATGTGGAGAGGGAAAATATAATTTTACAAGATAGGGAGAGGACTAATGCGGTACATGACTTGGATAATAGCAATGTGGGTGAATGGGAAGGACCGGGGGTTCCCGTAGACGAATTCGACGTAGTGGGTAATTCTAAGGTGGAAAGATCTACCGGGTACGACTTGTGGGCGGACCTTAGTACACTCAAGGCGGATATTACTTTCGGCCAACTATTGGAAATTTCACCCACGGCAAGGAAAACATTAAAGGAGGGAATGCCGGTACACAAGAGGATGAGGAAGGTGAAAGCTAAAATAGCCGCTAGGATCCAATCACAAGGTGGAAGAGACGTGAAAGCTATAGAAATAGAAGTTGTTATAGTAGATAAGGTGGTTCCTAATGTGCTAGTCGACGGAGGGAGTAGTCTAAATATACTACCGGAGGATACTATGAAAAAATTGGGACTTGGACTCACGGGGCCTTCACATTTGGTCATAAATATGGCAAATCAAAGTTCGACTACGCCTTTGGGGATGATCAAGGATTGTAGAATGACTACGGGAGGTGAGGAGTACTTGGTCACCTTCCATGTCATTAAAATGCACTCCAACAAGGACACCTTCCCCATTTTGCTAGGTAGGCCTTGGTTGCGGATGGCGAATGCTATGGTCAATTGGGGTGGACCTAAACCATCCATCACTTATGGTCCGGAGGGTAATAGGGTCATAGTGTCCATTGGTTCATTAGAAGGATGGATGAAGAAGGAGATGTATTTGCCATTGGAGAAGGAAATTGATGACTTAAACGAGAATGAGATTGGCAAGGCATTGGTGGGAGTCGTCCATCCCGAAGGTGAAAGGGTTGTTATAGATTCGGGCTCGGGAAGTCTAGGTCCTAATTTTTACAATTATGGGGATAATGGGGATTATGCCCAATGGCTAAGGGAGTACCCCGAGTCCGAGGTTGATGTAATGGTTACATTTCACCAAGTAGGCTTAGGGAGTGAATTTCCTAGTGTTAGTTTAGGAGAGGGCTCATTGTTGGAGCCATGTGAGGTGCTCACCGAGGAAGAGTGGGTTAGCGGTGGGTTAACACCTTGGGTAGATGACGTGGAAGAGGGTGAGGTTAGTTTAATTCATGTAGATGGGACTCAAGAGGAGGATGTGATTATTGAGTCATCGAAATTGGAGGAGCCTTTACATTTCAAGACCACGTCTACGGGGATAGTTGTAGGTCAAGATGTGAAAGATTACCCCAATGTGCCTTCCGATTGGTATCGGAACAAAGAGGAGCAAGCACATGTGTCGGAAGCGGATTGGCGGTACGTGGATGTGAAATTAAAGAATGGAAAAACCCGACAAATGAAGATGGGCTCCAAATTGGGGGAGAAAGAGGTTAGGGAGTATAGCAATTTGGTGGATGAGTTTAGTGATACTTTTGCATGGTCCTACGATGAGCTTAAGGGAATTCCTAGGGAAATGGTAGAGCACCGGATTCCTTTAATTCCGGGGGCGAGGCCAATTAGACAAAAGGAGAGGAGGATGAATCCTCAATTGCAATTGTTGGTGAAAGCGGAATTGGAAAGGTTATTGAAGGCCGGGTTTATCAAGCCGGTGGAAATCACGGATTGGGTTTCTCCTATGGTCTTAGTAAAGAAAAAAAAATGGGAAATCAAGGGTTTGTGTCGACTATAGGAAATTGAATTCGTGCATACAAAAGGATCACTTCCCCTTACCTTTTATCACCTTGTTGCTTGAGGAGGTTGGAGGTCATTCGCGATATACCTTTATGGATGGGTATGCGGGTTATAATCAAATTTCCATAGCCCTCCAAGATATCCATAAAACGGCTTTTACTACACCTTGGGGTACTTTTGTGTGGGTAGTGATGCCATTTGGGTTATGTAATGCCCCGGCTACTTTCCAACGATTAGTAATGTATATCTTCACCGACTTGTTGTTCAAATCCATGACCGTCTTTGTGGACGATTTTAGCACACAAAGTAATCTGGATGATCACCTACATTGTGTTAGGGAGGCATTGGTTAGGTGTAGGAAGATGAGGTTAGCATTGAACCCGGATAAGACATTTTTGGGAGTGAATAAGGGAGTGTTGTTGGGTTATGTTGTTAGTGAGAAAGGTAGAGAACCCGATCCGGATAAGATTGCGGCCATAAGCGACTTGGCAACTCCAACCAATTCCAAGGGGATCTCTAAGTTGTTAGGACATGTGGGATGGTACCGGGAACTTATTCCTAATTTTTCAAAGATAGCGGTGCCCATTACCCATTTGCTCAAAAAGGATGTCAAATTCGAGTGGACGGATGCTTGTCAAAAAGCCTTTGAGGAATTGCGGGATAGGTTGAGCACCTATCCGGTGTTGATACCACCCAATTGGGGTAAACCTTTTCACGTCTATTGTGATGCTAGTAATGTGGCAATAGGGAGTGCGCTTTGTCAAGCAACGGGAGAAAAAGAGAAGGATCAACCTATAGCTTATGCGAGTAAGCAATTGACCCCCGCCGAAAGAAACTACTCTACAACGGAGAGGGAGTGCCTAGCCATGGTGTTTTCCGTTAAAAAGTTTAGGCATTACCTCATGTGCAACCCGGTTGTATTTTTTGTTGACCACATGGCTATCAAGTATCTAATTAACAAGGCGGAGTTAAGTGGTAGGTTAGCTAGGTGGGTTTTGTTATTAGAAGAATTCGACTACACGGTGGAATATAAACCGGGTCGTATGCATTTACAAGCGGACCACTTGTCTAGGTTGTCGGAGGAGATAGGAAAAAATCCGGTAAATGATATGTTAGTAGATGATAGCCTCTTTGTGGTCACTTCTACACCGGAGTGGTATGCGGGCATAGTGGAATTTCTAACAACCCACAAGTTGCCCAAAGAGTGGACAAAAGAAGAGAGAAGGAAGGTGAGGGTAAATAGTAGGCAATTTGTTGTAGTGGGCCATAGGTTGTTTAGAAGGGGGTCCGATGGTATTTTACGACGATGCGTGTCAAAAACGGAGGTTGAAGCGATTTTAATCGCTTGCCACGATAGCGCTTGCGGCGGTCACTTCTCGGGTCAACTCACCGGGCAAAAAATACTTAGAGCGGGCTACTTTTGGCCTACACTATTTAAGGACGCCCATGACTATGTAAGGAAATGCGACGCTTGCCAACGGTATGCCCGAAACGACCTTAGAATGGAGATGCCTTTACATGTATCATTACCCTTAATTCCTTTCGAAAAATGGGGCATCGACTATGTGGGTGAGGTCCATCCCCAATCTTCAAAAGGAATGAAATATATTGTGGTGGCAACCGAGTACCTCACCAAGTGGGCGGAAGCCAAAGCGGTGAAGACCGACACGGCGGAACACGCGGCAACATTTATGTACGAAAACATAATTTCGCGGTTCGGGGTGCCGAAGATCCTAGTAAGCGATAGGGGTACTCACTTTTTGAATGACTTGATTCGAGAGATGACAGAGAAATTTAAAATTGATCACCGGAAGACTACTCCCTACCACCCACAAACCAATGGACAAACGGAAAGGGTTAACGGAATTTTGGTGAGTATACTACGCAAGACGGTTATAGACTCGAAGCGGGATTGGGATACGAAACTAACGGCGGCACTTTGGGCATACCGTACAACCTATAAGGTAACTACGCGTGCTACACCATTTTCCTTAGTCTATGGTCTTGAAGCGACACTACCAATCGAATATGAAGTCGAGTCACTTAGGGTGGCCGTGAGTACGAGACTTACCGAAAGTCAATCCTTACGAAATCGACTAACCGATTTGGAAGCACTTGACGAAGGGAGGAGAATGGCGGCTCAACATATTGAGGCAATCCAAAGAAGGAGAAAGATTACTTTCGACAAACGACATAAGAGAAGGGCCCTAACACCGGGAATGATGGTCATGATTCAAGACGCACGAAAGCTTGAATTTCCGGCGAAATTCAATGCGGTATGGTTAGGACCTTACCTTGTCTATGAGGTCTTTCCTAATAATTCAATTCAATTGGAAACGTTGAATGGTGAGCTCTTTCCTACCCGTACATCGGGAAGTAGATGTAAGGAGTACCGAGCTTGACTAGGCAACTTACCCTTGGAGCAAGAGATGTTTGGATTCATCCCCCGATGGTCGCCAATTATGTGAGCCCAAAAGGGTGCCCACATTTAGTCTTAGACCCTTGAAACGTTAGTTGATGCACTTTGAAGTAGCATGTTACTTCACAAAAATATAAAAAGAGTGAAATGTTAGTCTTAGAAGTACCATGTTGTAAGAGGCTAGGATGTGAGTTGTTATTGTGTTTTTACCTTCGGAAGGATTTGAGTGAATGAGGATAGGTAAGGAGAACTTGGATTGAGTAGTTAGTGAGTAGGCTAGTACAAATGGATGGAGACAACCAAAGTGACTCAAGAGGCAAGTGCATTCGAATTGGGATGAATGGAGGATCACATGGAGCGCACAAGTGGACCACCTCATCATGGCCACTTAATGGGGAAGGCCCAAGGAAGAATGCAAGGTGGAGGATAAGCAAATTCTCAAAGCACCAATCAAATCACGAGTTAAGCATCGTGGTTTGAATTAAGTGGTGAGCGACGATTTGGGAAAGTAAGGGGAGAAAGTTATGGCGGCGGAAAGCGAAGGAGGCTAAGTTTGGGTTGAAGCATCCCAAGTTTGGTAAAGTGTGGTAGGTAGAAAGCCAAGGCTAGTTAAATGTTCGAATTAGGATCCTTGTTGATCATTTGAGGGAGGAAGGCTTAGAAGATAGGATTGGCGCCTACTAAGTAGGAGGAAATCTCAAGGGCTTATCGTGAGCCTTGAGGGTGCTCACCCCCTTAAGCTTACTATATAATCCCTCATTCTTCCCTCACTCATCCTCTCTTTCCTTTGTGCTCCAAGGCACCCCACGAGTTATAAGGGTGGGTGTGGGAAGCCATATTGGAGCACATGTGTGTGCTTAGTTTTTAGTTTGAGAGCCAAGGCTTGTTAGCCTTGAAGAGGGCTTGACCTCTTGGTAGAATTAGTGTTGACGTGAAGGATTTTAAAGTTAATTCATGATTCCAATTTGTGGTACTTAAAGTTCATGTTTTGAATACACGTGGTTGCAAGTTCCATGTTTAAGAGTTGAGCACTTGATGTTGTGATGAGTGCAAAAATATACTTGTGTGGATTAGTTAGTCTTAGTGAAGTTAGGAAATTCTCTCTCCCCCTCTCCTCTCTAGGATTTTAGGATTTTAGGATTAGAGAAGAATTGTGTGATTAGAAAGGGGTTGTTAGTAGAATTAGGGAAATTAGGTAGGAAGATTAGTTAAGGGCTTGAATAATTAGTGAGGTAGTTGGGGATTACAACCACAAAGTTGTGGGTTCATGAAGGAGCTGGGTTTATGAAGGAGCTGGGTTTGTTTAGTTAGAAAGTAAAGAGCTGGGTTTATGAAGGACCTGGGTTTGTTTAGTTAGAAGCTAAGGAGCTGGGTTCATGAAGGAGCTGGGTTTATGAAGGAGCTGGGTTTGTTTAGTTAGAAGCTAAGAAGCTGGGTTTATGAAGGAGCTAGTTAAATCCAAGACCACTTGAAGGGTGAACCTTGCACTATGGACTCATCCAAGTCCAAATCCAATACCGCGGAGGAATGTGAGCCCAAACCCACTACTCGGACTACGGACGCTTAAGGGTGGGGGGTTTGGCCTCACAGTTGGGAAAGAAAAAATCTAGAAAAACACCGTGGGGAATGGTCGTTGCGGTTGGAGGGAAGGAGCAGAGTCCTAGGTGGTTAAGCCATTGCAGAAGAGGAAGTGGTTAGGTGTTGCCGCGTGGTCGTTGTCGCCTTGAGGATGAATGCAGGAGGCTTGATGTTAGGGTGACCTTCCATCCCTCTGCCGCACCTCGGCACATTGAAAGGTTGTAGTTGAGTGGGGAAAAGGCATTTCATGAAGGGTTGACTCAGTTTTTTTTGGTTAGTTGAATGAGAGAGAAGTGAAGTAGGAAGAGCTCGAATCCCAAGCAATGACCGGGACCCTGATGCGCGACAACGGCCGAGAAGATGAGGCTTCTTGTGGTTGCCATGGATTATGCATTCTGTTATAAAAGCTAAGTAGGAACTTGAGGAGAATCCGGTTAGTTTTGATTCATCATCAACAGGGCTTTAATCATGAGCTTCAACTTGCGGGTTAGATCAAGTTATAACACACTCAACATTGGCCTTCCGTGAGCTGATTGGGCTGTGAACTTTGATGATTGACTATAGAAATGGATGCCCTCACACTGTTGCCTGAGTAGTTCTGAGGAGCTCAGAGCTTGCGCTTGATTTCGGGAGGGGGGAAATTGCAACCGGTGCCAGTCATCCGTGACTAGCTAGATAGCTACCCGCACTAGGGAAACAAGTCGCAGAGAGGTGAGGTGTATGCAATTCTTTTAACAGTGCATAGCTTAAGGTTTAACAGTCACGTTTGAGGGCTCATCTGGTTGCCTCAAGCCTAAACGAAAACTGAGCATGCATTGAAGTCGCTCAATCAAAAATCAGAGGAGGATCCCTACCTCGGACTAGGGAAGCCTAGATCATTGAAGAAAAAAAATATAAGTGAAGAAATGACAATGGAACAGTGTGGTTGAACCAGGTGAAGCCTTGCTTTGCATCGATTGTTGGCTGCAAGAATTCAATTCACATATAACTAGAGGAAGAGAGACCTATTGTTGGGCGAGGAACCATTGGATGTGGCAGGTGGATGAAAGGTGGATCGGTCGGAGGAAAAGGGGGCGTGCAGGCGGGCGCGAAGCAAAGGAATGCAGCAGAGGGAAGGCAATGGCATGAAGAGATGGAGGATGATGGGCAGGTCTTGCACTTGACCTTCAAGGCTAACACGACGAAATTCCACTTGGCTGAGAGACTTGTGGCACTGCTGGGGTGGGGGTGCTCCTGCACCTCCCGGGCGATTATGTTGGGGGCCGAAGATTAGGAGAAGAGGTTATAAGCGGTGGAGGGGCGGCAGAGGTTCTCTTGATGACAACTAGTTAGTTGATAAGTAAAGTGTTAAGGGTACGGGAATTGATGGTGGTTAGGGGGCAGTGTTAGATAGGTGACATGTTAGTCTCCAGCTTGGGGGTAAACGGCGTTATTAGGCTAGAATGTGGGGGGAAGTTATTAATTGTTAGTAATGGACATTGTTTGGGTGATCAAGCATTTGTGAGTGCTCTCCTTGTTAATGAAAAGGTGTTATGCACACCAATTCTTTCACACTTGAATGGAACGAAGTTGCACATGTGAATGGTGAATCATGTCGTGTGAAGAAGGAGCCCTCCACCGGGACTAGGATGCAATGAAGGGTGGTTGGGGATTCTTGCTCACAAAGGTTCTTATAGTTCACAACACACCTAAAGTGATATGTTTATCTAGGTTCCAAAGCCTATACTCATTGTTCAATGTATTTAGAAAATTAAAAAATCATCAATAAATTTTTAGCTTATATTCTAACCGATATATTATATATAATGAATTAATGAATTTTCATTTTAAAAAATGTGTCGAATAAATTATCAATAAGTTTTGCTTGACACTGTAATGAAGTATGTGGGGGGTTGAGTAACAACAAAACCCTTTTACTGCTTCGTGGGGAGGGGGGTAATAACAAATAAATTTTCCTAAGTATGAAATTTTTTTTAAGCCAATGAACTAATTTTTGCCCACACTAATTGATGGTAGTGAATAGAGTTCGCCCATGCATTGTTGACCACCACCAGTATGTGTGAGTAGCATATTAATTATTATGCCAAGGTTTATATGTAACCTAGATTATATAAAGTACAAGAGAATAGACAAATTCTAGGGTCTAGGATTTAGGATTCCCTATATGCGTGGTTGTCCGTGCTAGGGGTAGATATCTTAAGTCTTAGTTTTTTTCGTTGGTTTCAATTCCGAAACTGCATCTTCACCCTGGATGTGTGTGGGGTTCTCGTGTATCGGGTCCCCTTTGGCAGTTTGTGGTGGTTCGCCGCCATCGGTTCATGATGACCCTCAACTCCGCCGAGATGGATTGGGGACCCTAATCAAGTACAAGTTTTTAAATTTTGATTCCGACACGGAGTCGAGTTTGAAAACACTCGCCTTTCTAGACATTCGTATGGGTGGTTGGTCAGATGGAGTTGACCTTTCCTCCTAACCCCCCGAATTCTTAGCATAAGCGCTACGCTAAGCCGTTTAACATACCTTTTACTATTTTTTTTTGTATTCCAAAATATTTGGTTTCTGGCAGGGCATTCTGTGCCCACTTGGCCGCATTATTAAATACCCTATATTAATATTTATCTATCATTATTTGATTCGGCAGTAGCGACCTTTTTATTGTCGGTTTGCGCGGCTTTAGTTTCTATTCTTCTCGCTGCTCCAAGTTATCGCAATACTTAAAGTATTATTGCCTTAACCACCTGCACTTTGGGGTCCACTCTCCCGCAATTTTATCTAGGTGGTTTTATCGTCGGTTGTGTAATTGATTTCTTATTATCCATAACTTATGATTATGGTTCCCGATGGCCTGGATGATTTGATGGATCACCCAGGATATTTGCGCTTTAGGTTGAATTTACGTAAGGTCTGTTTTATCGATGCGGGGATCGTTTTCATCATTTCACCACCATTGTACGGAATCTAACATCGTTTTGAGGAAATTTTCAACATAATATGTCCACCATTTCGTTATACATGTCGGCATTTTGCCTTCGCGATCGCATTGTCCATCACAATTGAAACTTCTCATATTTCAATTTGTGGGTTTTGCCGGATCAACTTTCCATCATTCCTGCGCCGTGCCGCTGGTTGATACCGGAATATCAAGTCCAGTCATCAGTGCCTTATCCAGGCATCCTCCAACACATCCGAAAATATTAAGGCGTTGTCACTCGGCATACCCCACGTATTGTCAGTCATCCATATATGGAAGCTATCCAATATACCAAGTTTCCCTTTCTCCGCCTCTAATTTTATCGAATAGTAAAGCTTATTAACAACCTTATCGTGTCGTTTCGTCTTTATTGCTTCATAGAGGGGATACTTGCAGCTACAAAATAAGTGTTTTACTATTTTTTTATTCCGTTCGAAACAAATGTCGCAATATATTTTCCCTTGTCGTTTCCATGTGCTCACTGCTGACTATACCGGCAAGTTATTAAACATAGTTGTGATCATTATCTTATATTTTGGCATAACGAGACAAGATATCTGGATTCCTTCGCGGCTTTTGGAGGCCTCCGGTCGTTCGTGTGCAAATTATTTTGAGCCGATCTTTTCGACAAGCTCCAGCCCGTCACGATATCGTACAGTTTTTTTTTTTTTAAATATTTTTTTATTGTTTAACATTGCTTATGCGTGCGGACCCACTCCATTGTTTAAGTTCACAATTATTTTTATTCTTTCTCATTCTTCTAGGTATCTATTTTTAGTATCAACCTTTAAAAAACCGTCCGTCGTGATTTTGATTCCAATCGTCTGACATGCGCGATAAAGAAACGTAATGTAAGTCTATCCATTTCTTTTGTTCCTTGTGCTGATCATCCGTCTCGTTTTCAGGTCCGTCCACATGGATTCCCAGTACGCAAGGCCCTTCGTTTGCGTATTTAAATATCTTATCCGGTTCTTGTAAATTACGTCGCAATCCATAAATATCTTGTCTCGCGGGGTTCGCGGTATTCTAGTTGCTATTCGCATTTCATCCGGCATATGCTTAAACAATGACTTTACTTACGTGACTAAATTGTAAATAAAGACGTAAGCCATGTTTACTAGCATTGAGTCGTTTATCATCTTGAAATTGGGTAGTCTTAGTCCGAGATGATCCGTACTCATCTCGAGCTGTCTTTTACCTCCTCGTTTTGCGGGTCATCCAAATATCCTTCGCGCTGCGCCGTGTTGAATTTTGTTTGCTTCATCCAGGATATCCTTAGGCAGGGATTCATCCGGCATAGTATTTCGATGAGCGGCCGTGTCATCTACGACAAGAAGTTTAGTTTTCTTGCATAATGTAATTTATGGATCTGCGGTGTATCCAGCTGCGCTACGCTCGCTTTGTATTTGGCAAGGGCCCTCTTTCCTTTGTGCATCTTTTTTATTTCCTTATTCGGCCCTTAAAGTAGCGTTGGCTTCCGGTTGGTTTTTGCGGACATGGGGGCCTTATGTTCTTCTAGGTACTTGAAGGTTTTCGAACCTTTAAATTACGGGACTATCGCTTCGCATAGGGTGAAGTTCTCAAGGGTGACCTCCTCACAAAGTTGAGTCACCAATACGCGCACTTATGAATGTCAAGTTTTATTCTGGTCCATTCCACGAATTCGTTTTGGATTCCCGCCATTTTTCTTATAACCTCCTCGGCATCGGCGATGTGGATTTCATCGTCCACATAATCCATACCTTTCACCTCAATGCCGGCTATTTCGTATCCCTTATTTTCGCGAGTCATCCATTTCGTAATCATTTCCTTTACGACCGCAAAGGTGAAGGGACTGATCGTATTGCCCTGTGCGACTAACCTCACAATGGTAATCAATTCCGATGTTTCATCGTTTATAATTATCCTTATCTAGTTTTTGCTTGCCGAATTTATCTACATTCTTCTAGAGACCGGACATATTAGTAAGATATCGATTGTCTTCATTATCAAACCTAGAATTAAAAACATGAATGTCCCCTTGAAGTTCATGAATAAAAAAAACAACTAATTTCGTTTGTGCCGGCTATGTTCCAACATCACCGTCAATTTCAAATTCACATCGTAGCATCCTGCCACGCCCGAGTTCAGCCCCATCTGGAAAATGAAAGGCGTGTGCGAATATGCCTCCCTCACCATTCCCTAATCACTTCACATGCCATGAAAGTTATATATTTGCTTAGGATCTTAAAAAATACGGGTAACAATGTTATTAGTCTTACGTTCGGGGCCCCCAGTTTCGGAATATAAGACACAAATCCTAGCTTATATGCGGGGTATATTAGACCTAACTTGGTCTGGACATGAAATGTGTTTATAAACCATTTCGTTAATGGGATTTTTTCACATTACTTTAAGATCCGATATACTATCTGATTGTAGCTTGGGCCCCAGTTTTCATTTCCTTCTTTAATTATGCGCTACATGATTTTGATTATGAGATCCCTTTCATTTTCATCTTCGACTTCAATTCAGAACAGAGTTCTGGGCTCCGCATTGCTTTGCGATAACTTCCTTAGGTATCCTTTGTCCAGCAGAAATGGGGCGATTTGGTTGGCTCAGACTACCTTTCCCGTAAAACTCAGTCGGACGACCTCATAAAGTTCGGTTATCGTTGCTTTAACGTTCCACCTGCTTGCCCTTCCTTCGTACATCCAGCGGTGAAACTTGTGTACGGAACCTATATATCTTTAATTTAGGGCGGATTTGCCTTTCACCCTCAGCTTTGTTGCGGGTCGTTCTTCCTTTTGGGATTTATTCACGTGAATGCCCTGCATTGAGGTGGCAAACTAATGTTTGACCATGCCGAAAATACGGGTCGCTATTAGATTCAATCTCCATCAAACTACAGCGACTAGTCTTTCGTCTTTAACCGCATTCTGTTCTTCTTCCGCTTTTGCCAATTGTTTGGCCCCATACTTGAATATGACCTTGCTAATCCATTTATATCTTCTTCGAGTTTTTGGCTCGAAATTCTTTACTATGGCGGCTGCCTTGATTCTCAAGTCTTTGATCCATTTGTTCTCCAGCATGATCACAGTCATTTTCATCTTAAACTCAACTATGATTGTATTGTTGTTTTCTAACTCTCTTTTCACTAGTTTCGCAGTCCACTTCATAGTCCTTCCAATTTGGCTATACGTGGCATGTTATTCGCATCCCTTTGGCTCCCAATCGCCATTTCAATTGTCGAGCCGTGTTATTTCCTCGGATTCCATTTTACTTCATTTCATGCACCCCAAACTTAGCTTGATTGGCCATTTCTTTTTGCCTTCCGACTAATCTTACTTCTAAGTTAGGTTTCACCCTAGCTCTCATATCCCCCGCTACTCCTAAGCTACCTTTTGGCCCCCTTCCCTTCGGCGGGGGGGGGGGGGGGGGGCTTTCTTAGTATTTTTTTCCGACTCCTCGCTTCCTTGTACTTGGGATTCGGGTTGTGATTGCGACCTTGGTTGACGTCAACCCATTATTTCCGCCCCAAGTTTTAAAATGTTCCACCTCCCTTGTTATCGTAAGCATATTCACCTTTCCCCTTAGTCCCGGACAAGGTTTGTTTCAGCGGGTCATTGTGTGCTTTTGAACGCAAGTGTCTATTTATTTCATCAGCTTGATCCTAGATTGATCTTTATGCAAAGAACTTAAAGCCGTTTAGTTCCGCGAAAATAAGTCATTTGGTTAAGCGATGTCCTTAGCTTACTCCACCGGTACCACTAAACTGATATAACATGTCTCACGATGGTTTAAACCCAGCTCACGTTCCCTATTGGTGGGTGAACAACTACACACATAGGCCTTAAGAGACCATGTGTGCCTCATTTGCACCAAGTTCATTTTAACATCACCACCTTATAAGCATTTCAAACTGGAATTTCAATCCAACATTATTATTGTCCAAGCTTTTAGGTGCATTAGGTATTCTAGCCCCTGAATATTTGTTGAGGTTTACAGGAGCCCTTTCAAAGGACTCCCCCTATTTCCTTACCGAATCCACCATCATTCCCACCAATGTCGTTAAGATCAATGGTGTGGTCAAAATCCATTATCTTGGTTATTTCCTAATTCTAGCATGGGTCACGAGTGCTAACCCTTCTCGTTTCGCCATGCAAATGGTTAGTTTCCCATACTGTGGACCTTATAGTTCATAGGAAGAGAACCAACCCTCCTACTTTGCTTTTGGGAGTCGTCCCTTAATCAGTAACCAATTCTTAGATGTGGACTTCCATTCATGAAAGTCCAATCTTATGTTGATCATCGCGTTGCCGGAGCAACACTGTAACAACCCGAATCATACTAGGCAATTATGTCCTCACATTGGGCCAATACCCATGAAGGCCGTGTCGTTCGGCCTCGGGTGGCTTCGGCCATACCACCTCACCCATATAAGCCTCTAGGACTTTTGGCAGGGCCCCTACCCCACTGTCAAGAAACCTTTTGTCTCTTTACCAAGAGTTGGGGCCAAGTAGATATTTTCTCTTAGCCGTTGGGACTAGAAGCCCCTAGCAGCTTCAGAACACCATAACTTCCTTATATCATCTTTGATGCTAACAAAAGACCACTTGATCGTCATCTACGTTTCACGTAGATAGCAATAGACTCCCCACTTGCCCCGTTCGAGCAAGTGATCAGGAAGTTATGCATGTTCAAACCTTGGCAGTCCCGGGAACCACTCCCATGCCACTGTTGTACCAGGGCGCTGTCCTGGGACAACGCCCCACTCAAATTGCCATATCTCCTAGCTCACACCTCTAATTGAGGTTTTCTTGAGCATTCTAAAAGCCACACGCCATAAGCTATTCATAAACAATGGCCTTACTCTCGTGCCTCCTAGTCTCCGTGGGTGGGAGGCGTTCCCAACGCTCGGGGCCCTCACCCACACTAGGATCACTTGGGCCCTCTCACCAACGGCGCCACAAGTCCCAGGTGTCACTCCGGGGTCTCCCTTGTGCCCATGGTGATTCGGGCACTCCTCATATAGAGGTGCGCAACATGGTGAGGTTGTTGCGTTCATCTACATGAAAGGAGAGTAGATGACGTGAGATTTATAATTCATTGTTCATGACTTGAAGCCCATGTAGAGAACGCGGTTCACGAGGCAAGGATGGACATGTCGGGAGAAACAATTAAAGGCTTGAAGAGAAGGTCATTCAATACTGAACCAAGAGACACTCAAGAATGTTCGAAAGCAATTGTTAATAGCGGGTTGCGTTTGGAAGTGGTGCACCTATCCCAATCATGGGCGTTGGAAGAGAGGACTTGAGCGGTCCGGTCAGATCACAATGTCTTACAAGTCAGGTTCGTGAGCAACAAGATTCACCAACCAACTTCCACCTGATTCACAATGCGTCTCTTCTTGAGATGTTTCAGCTATGTGGGGTAGTTGTTGTTGCCCATGTCGAAGGTCATTCCAGCTTGAACCGCTTTCGTAGTCAACGGTTGTGTTGTCGTGACGTCGTTCTTTGAAGTTCCAGGGATTGTTTTAGTCCGTGTGGCAAGTTACAGGCTTGAGACGACAATTAAGTACCCCTTGTGCCGGGGTGATAGAACCCTCTTCGGTGGAAGGGTAGGTGAGGGCGTTGGGGAAAGGCAACTACGGGAGGTTACTGCAATCATGCATGGCGAGGATTGAGGACGAGTTTATGTGCACTCAAGCCAGACTGTCACTCACGCCTGGAACCTGTTGGTGATTGTCTTCTGGGCTCCCATAAGTTGAATTAGGTGTAGCTAACCTTAGGCTCAGCCCCCTGGACGGAACGAGTGGTATGGGATGCCGGTGCTATTGGGAAAATCGAGTAGACCATGTTGATTGTAGTGAACACCAACATTGATGCCCCAGATGTCCACTGCATTCACATGCCTAGTGATAGTGAGGGGGCAATGTTAGAGGCTTAGTTAGTCATGATGAGGTTAAATGACGAGCTGATGTGGCTTGGGATTGTGTGGGAAACTACTCTCCAAGGCATAATGCATTAGGAGTTGCAAGAACTAGTTGAGGTGTAGGAATATTGCTTCATTATAGTGTAATACTATGCAAGTATTCATAAATACTTGCGGGGTTATTAATAATATTGTGCGCTAACGCCTTAATCTCCACTTGAATTTGAGATGGAATGGAATGCATAATTGGTGAGGACTGGCTAGAATTTATGTGAAGAGGACTCTCCACCCGGACTAGGACGCAATTAAGGGTGGGGGGGTTCTTTGCTCCATATTCTATGTATTTATAGAAGTGTTATTTTTAAAATCCCAAAATCACATAAGTGTTATTCATGTAAGTGTTCCAAATTGTTGATGCTACCCCCATTAAGTGTTAAAGTGTTAACACCACATAAGTGTGATAAATTTCCTTGCTTCGAATAGTTAACAAATTTTGAGGGTGGACTACATTAACGTCAAGTGTCATGAGGATATACCAATGGTCAAGTTTTGGCAATTTGTGTAACCAAATATTGGCCTCAATATATGGTAATATGCATAATAGGGTAGTATGCAAGTGGCATTAATTATCATAAACAATGTGTTGAGTTTTTGTGATGGTGGTGAAAATTTAAGGAGCTTCAACATGTGTTGGAGTTTGCTTCAAATTAATGATATGTTGACCCATTCTTTTGTGTGAATAATGAAAAGTATCCCCAATAACTTTTCTTTGGAGGGAAAGACCATTCAAGGGTGGGAAATTAATAATCTTTATGAAAATAATGATCTGTTGGAAAACTCATTTGTTGGTTGAGAAGTTGGTTATGAACTCAATGGAGAACCATGAATAATATGATAAACCCAAATCTACTTTTCAAAACATCATTTTAAAGTAAACCTTTACCAACACCCCCAACCCCGTCCCCCCCCCCCCCCCCCTCCCCATATATATATACACTCTTCTAGAAATGGACTTCCAACCAGGTAAATGTGGTCTCTCTCGACATCAAATGGTTAAGTTGAAATCTGAGCTTTAAGACAACCTCCAGTGCAATGGTTAGGATTTTATTGCGCAATGAATGAGCTAATGGCTCTTCTCATAGCAAGGCTCTTTGATTAGTATCTACTGTCAACAGCATCATTCAATCTATAAATATTTAACAAAATTTGGAAAAAGATTGGATAGAAGCAATGCACAGGGAGAACCAAACGCTAGTTACAGATGGACCAGTTGACTTTGAGAAATAACCGGTTGGAGTTCAAGACTTCAGGAACAATACCTATCATTTTATAAGAATCTATGGATTATACCTCAAATTAATAAAGAAAATCCAAAGATCACAACATGTAACCAGTTGGATTTAGAAACACTAGGATTTTGACCAATTATGTCTTAAAATCTCCACGGACATTGGATAAGTGGTGCGATTATTTTTAATATATTTCAAAATATACATTTAAAAATACCCAACAAATTTTGAGGCATTTATTATTATTTTTAATTATAAATTCATTACTATAGTCAGTCTACGTCCATGGGGCGAATATAGATATGTGCAACTTCACCAATATTTCCATATTACCATATAGTATTAGTACATTCAAACTCCGAGCAGTTGCGTCAAGAGATGGAGAATGACAACAGTGACATTGATGACGTCGACGTTGAAAAATACAAATTTCGCATTGGACATGATCCGGGCGCAGTCTTGGATCAATACTTGGGTGGAGAAGAGCTCGAAAACTGATCATGAAAGAGGGGAATGTTTTCAACAATGATTTGCCATAAAGGACCTCACGGATTGATGTCTTCAATGATATTCAATTATTTTATTTTATTTTTAAAAAACGTTTTGAAATATTTTAAAATGTATTTTATAATGCAGCCTCCGACCTCTAGAATAAAAAATGCAACACTACACTGATAGACGCTCCATCAAAATGTGTTCTTCTTTCTGAAGAGCATCATTGTAGACAAACCTATTAAAAAGCGTTACATGTTGAGCAGCTTTAGTAGCATTTAGAGGATTACACATTCCTTCAAGAAAATTTTACTCTAGATTTAAAAACCAAATACAAATCCCTGATTTTCAAAAAAAAAAATTGACATGATATGAATCAACTATGAATGTTAAAGTGTTATATTAGAACTATGTAATATTGGACCTAGCGGGACTTTAAAATATATTAAAACTATACCCATCCATAAAGATAACGGTTGTCCATTGGTGTCTATAACTTGTGTACGGGGAGTTGCAGTCAGGGGCTAATTACCTTTTGGATCTTTGATTTGCAAATGTCTTGGCAAGAGATTAGGTAATACCTTATATCAAGAGGGAGTTCAAAACGTCATGAGTACGTAGACATACAGGAACCTCTCCTGAAGAAATTTAATGCCAAATAAATAGGCAATATGTTCCAAATAGAAGTTGAAGATCTTCCTCTATGGCGAGTTAGATCAGTAGTAAAACTGGCAGACTGGAGGGCAACGCAAATTCTTGCTTCTGAGGTCTCATAGGTACATACGAGAATCCTATGAGGATGTTCTTATCTTCTTCCTAGGAGGTTGAATCCACTTTTGAATACTGATCACAATCTCTTATGTCAAAATATTGTTACTGCCTTGCAGGAATTACCCATCTACAAAACTTAAAACGTAACTTTAAACTTAAAATAAAACACTCCTAGAGACATTGTAAAATTACATAACAATCTTCACCACAGGTGGTACATTCAGGTGAAACAATTATTCATAGTAGTAATGTCTTTACTAATTGTTCTGTAGATTCGCATATTTATTATTGTGATGCTAATCAAAAACAGTTGCAATTAGATATTCCGCACAAAAGTACTGGTGAAGAAACTGAATGACTGTAAATTAATGGAAAGGTGAAAGGGAGAAGGAGTCCCAAGGGCTGTGAGGTGTGCTTCACTTGCAGAGCCATTGATGGATAAAGTCACTGCACCCTGCATGCCATCTCCATTTATTGGTATCAGAAGCACTGACAGGGCGCCAATCTAATTTTTCAGCAAACAGTGTAGCTGCCAGCAATTTATTCATTAATCATTACTTCAATTGTAGCATTAAAGTGTTCTAGAAAACTACACCTTACATTTGAGCATATATCACAAATCAAGCAGCATGATGATGCACGACCGAATCAAAGTTTAACCATGCTACAAGCATTCTACCCCCATGCTCCAAGCACTTGAGACCTAGGCAACTCATCTTGCGTCGGATCACCGCCTCGCAACTTTTCATAGTACCATCTCTCTTATTATAAATTCCCAATCAGAGTCATGGATTCAATATGCTCTGCATGGAAAAGATGTTACACAAATGGACTTTGAAGCGGAATCCAACTTAGAAGCAACCACTTCAACAGCCAACTGAAAAGCATTGAATAAATCATGCAGCAGTCTAAGCCTAGAGACCAAAAGAGGATAAAATTTCCAACCAAATGTTCACTAAAAGCTGACTTAACAGCATTCTTCCAGATATATACCTACTTGAATATGGCGTCGAGTACCAAACAAGTTTACCCTGCATTAAACCAGTAACACTGAGTTCTTGCTTTAGAGTGGTCCGAAGTGATTTTGAAGACCAACGGCCAGCCATTGTCTCAAACAGAATTGATGACCGATTGATTTTTAGCACGAAGAGTGAATTCTTAATCAATGGGACACGTACAACCACCTTCACCAAATCAAGCAGCCGGTGTAGCTTGAATAGGAAGGAATCATTCTGAACAGGCACAATCACATAGCCAAGTCATCCCAGTAAAGTAATAATACACAGGTTTCATGAACTTTACTTTCTTTAACAATTGCAGAGGTCTGCTGAACCTTATTTGTCGTATGCAACTAGGCCCCGATTAGGTCCACGGAACAGGACTCCTACTAATACCATTGGTGCTCAACAAATGCAATGTGCAGCTCGTAAAGTAAATCATGCGCAAATGCATTGGCTTGAAAAAGTTGGTATATATGAAGATGTGAAAACATTCCAAAGCTCGCAACCATAAACCGAGTGGTAGTACAAGTAGATACAGTTATACTTACCAAACTGATCTCATAGTGGATTGGGCACGGGTTGAGGTTGACGGTCAATCGATGTAAAAGACGTAATCAGACGAAAATTCGTAATTAGGTCGCGCGAGCTAGAAATATAGTCAGAATGTTGCAGTCGAAAGTATAAACAGAGTACGGTATACACATTCTTAAGATAATAAGGAGCAATCATAGACTGGTAATACAAGGGGCAAAGTCTTTCAGCGTCTCTGATTGAGGATATGTCTTGTTCAATACCTGAGGCCCAATGTGACATATCGGTTCATACGCAGTAAAGGTGAAACATAGTACGAGGTAAAGGTTGACAACTTCTTAAATCATCACTAAGTTGATAATTTAATATTTCGTAGGCGAACCTGGAGAAAGGGCATCCCTTACTAAGATCCATAGAGATGCTAGGAAGATATTCACGCACCTGATGCAGATAATTTCAACATGATCGAAACGTGTTTTGTCTTGGAATCTGATGTAGCAGTGCATCGGTCAAGAACACATACGATCTCACAGTGCTAATTTCTGAAGCAGCTTAAAAGCAGACATCGACACTATCAATCAACATCACTGAAAAAACACAATGAAGCGCCGTTTCAGATAAAGCCCTGGTTGTCAAATCAAATTAGTTTCTCCAATGTAGAAGACGGGAAAATAAAGAAAGAAAGATTGCAAGCTATTCCTGTCCATCAATAGCTCCTTACCTCCAAACCAGATATGGCACAGAGGGATGAAGCTAGTGAGAGGCAGGAAGAGGTTGCGGGAATCTCACCTTAATGCCGGGTACTTAAATGCACCAATGTCGAGACAGAGTAATATTTGTCATGTTCCGCTGAGAGGCTATGGTGACCGATGTCTAAATTACTACAAGCACTGTCGGAAAAATGTGGATGAGGCAACTGTTACCAGCCTATTCCTGACTTTCAGAAGCTCCTTCCCTCACGGCCTGCCCAGGCAAGGAGGGATGAAGCTAGTGAGAGGCAGGAAGAGAGCTGAGATTGCTCACACACACCTTTTCTTCCAGATCAGGACAACGTCACCTGCAGGAAGGTCGAAATTAGATATTATCTCCTTCCGCAATTATTGTTTATCTGCCTAGGCCAAATTTGAGAGCATACACGGATGCAAGCACCTGACAGTCAGTAGCGGTAACAAGATGATAGATAACAAGTTACAGATAAATTCGCTAATCAATTTAACCAGGAAAGACGTCCACGCCCCAGCTCTCCGGAAAGATGATCAAACGATGCGCACACTAAAAATCCGAAAAGGATGACCACTCCTAGGACGCCACTTTGATGTACGCAAGAACCATCTCCAAATTTCCTGGCACTACTGCGAGACTCTTAATATAATACACCGCAGCGAACACCCTAGCGACACACTAGCAACACATAATGACTCAAACATAGGCACGCAGGATTAATTACCTGCATATAACCACGAGCGACAAATTTATAGATAAGACACCTTGTAATCAACCCTCACCCCATTGCAGGAAGACCAAGCAGACACGGTACAGTCTTGCGTCACAGAACGCATAAGGATTCATTGCATACACCTGACAAGAAAGAGACCGAGAGCTAATTAATCCTCACTGACGATACGGGACTGCCTATGCGAGCAGAACCAGGGTTTCGAGTCCTCGTGAGCGGAGGTGAAGAAGATCGAGAGAAAGCACATCTATCAGATACGAATAAATAAGCGCCACACAGAGTCCGCCGGGTCCAGGTAGCAACTGTAAGCATGAGCGCACAGATTCCGCATGCGCAAAGGACTCGGGCCATCGGCCACAGGAGTAACGCAAGGAATCGGGGCCTAAATGTAGTGGCGATGGCAGTGGAGTGTAGTGGAGTGGAGTGAAATGAACGTGGGAGGAGAGGTAGAGCAAGAGGCGGCGGTGGAGGGAGAGATGAATGTGGCGGATACTCACCCAAGGCACGTCTTTATAGCTCTCTCGCTCGCTCTCCTCTCTCTCTCGGAGGTGGCCTTTCTCAATTCTTACTCCCTAGGGAACACATGACTTGCGTCAATCGTGAGTCCAAACTACTAGGGTGGGATTACACTAGGGTCCAAGACCAAAGAAACTCCCAAAATGAGCAATCTTATTAGTCAAGAGCAAAAAATATCGGCCCTAGTCGAGAAAATACTCTTCCTGCTTGGAAAATTAATCTTCAAACTTGGGTTCAATCTTGTGGTAGGTAATGCTTAGGGGGCTTATTATGTGCTTAGCGGGCTTATTATGTGCGTAAGGGCCCCATCGAGGGCCTGAGAGGTGGGTCCGTATGCATGTAATGGCCCCATCAAACATCATTTTCTCACATAAAGCCATTGCGGCTTTTCTAGCCATCGATTTGCATAAGATCCTGCCCATATTTCACATTCTGCCATGAATCTTGTCGACATTGAAAGGGGGAAAAGACAATATCGGCTTTATGAGTTGGAAAGTAAGATTCATTAAAGGGGTGGTTTGGATCCTAAAGTTTTGGACTCATAATGTAAGTGGGTTTACACTAAGGTCCAAGATCAATTAAAGTTCAAAATCGAGTGATCCTATTGGTCAAGTGTAAAGTTTTGGATCCAAAGAGTTTACATGATACTTGGGTCCAAGGTATTTAAAATAATAATAAAGTGATGTTAATGTGGCATCATTTCCCCATCAAAGCTCGTTAGTCCCCACTCAACAAAACACTCTTCCTAGTTTGAGAAACCAACCCTAACGCCTGGGTTGAAATTTGAATCCAAAAGTAAACTCCATTAAAGGGTGTATTGAACCCCAAGTTCATTGGACCTTGACCCTAATGTAAACCGTGGAGAAACCAGTATTCAAACCATGTGGGTTTTATTCAGTTACTTATTCCATGTTATTCATCTTCTACTAATTAAATTTATGTAACTTTATTTATGTTACACTAGAAAATATATGAGGAAACATCAACCAAAAAATGGTTTGAAACTCATATTTTCCTTGATTTACTTACGATTATAAAAAGTGCATCATATGCATCAATTCTTTAATTGAATACATAGGTCCTCCAATAATGTTGATTATTGAAGGAGTAGTTGATGAATTGTGAGGATGAAGTCAATTTCCTTAAAACATGTGTGTGTGTTTTTTATCTGTTATGAGATCCATACCCAACCACAAATCACTCAATTATGGGGTGTTTGATGAAGAAAGGTAACCAAGTTGCGCCTGCTTTAACGGAATTATATTTAAATGCATCCATCATTATCCCGCAGTGTTTTGGGGAATTTAACAATTTTAAGGATGCCTTTAACAAGAAAATCTATATGATGGAAATCATGTGTACTTGGTACCAAATTAAAACATGCCTCTAATGCCCATTTTGTCTTTAGATCGTGATTAGACTTACAATCCCAATGAAATAAAAACGATTTTAGAGTATGAGAAGTCAAAAGGCTAATGGGGTTGAAAGTACATCATGATGGTTTCAAACCGGCTAATTTCTTAAAGTGGCGGAGTGCAGTAACTTTCTGTGGGATAGAAGTTTCATGATCCGATTAAAAAAAAGACTTCGTGCTCTCTAAAACTACATTCTCAAATATTGATGGAAACTTGTCTCTTATTGAAGCACAATAAAACTAGAGATCATATTGCACAAGCAAATACACATCTACAAAGGCATATGAATAATGTATGCATTGAGATGGTTACCTTCACCCCTTCTCTTGCCCTTGATTGCATTTGTCCTCCTTGGTTGATACAATGGATATGAGATATCTTAACTCCCATTCTCCACAAAGGATATGGATTCATTCAAACCTTATTCATTTTTATGACTCTAACAATCACCATCCTATGACTATGAGCAATCTAATGCTTTACTTTCAACACTCTCACTTTGCGAATGGTCAAAGGATTTCAATTTCATTGCCCTTGATAGTAATTGTTGTCTCTCATTCGCAAATATCATATTTTCGAATGACATGGTTTTACAAAACCTCAAATAATCAGTTAAATATGTCTCATTTGCCCTTTTCACATCATGTTGGTGCAAAATATGATTCTTCCATCATTCTCCAAGTGGTTGGCGCTTCTTTAAAGCAGTGATCGGGGAGATATTTGGGCATAACCGGTTGAGATCCTAGTGTTTGCAAGTCCAAGCGGTTACATGTTGATATCCTCCGGTTTTCCTTTATTAAATTGGGGTATATTCTATAGATTCCTCTAAAGTGATCGGTATTTTTCCTGCAGTCTTGAACTTCATCCGGTTATTTCTCAAACTCAACCGGATCATTTATAACTAACTACCAGTTCTCCCCGATCATTGCTTTAAAGACCGCTCCTTTTCATCAACCCCTAAACTAGCTTGCATTCTCTCAATACAAACGTTGTGGGGAAGAGGTGTTGGAGAACACCTTTGTTTGCTAGTTCTCCTCTTGGTTTTTGAAATGCAACTAGGGTATCCCCCATTTGTTCCTCACGCTCTTCAATCTCTTCACCAAGATCAAACTAAGGTGATTTTGGAGATTCGGCCACTCCAACCACTGTGGGAGCCTCATTTCTCCCACTTGAACATATTTTCAAATCAATCTTATTACTCGTACTATCAATTATGAAAACAACATCTTTTATGTAGCCAAATACATCTAACTATGTTATCTCCAAAGGTTTGTCTGCTCACATTTACCTATCATTGGGAAACGTTGCCTTGATTTGTTCCCCTTTAATAAATGGTTCACAAATCAACGAGAATGTGGGACAACAAGTTTTACCAAGGTTCATGGCATTCACATTCAAATGCCCAGGCCAACGATCTTGAAGCTCAAATGCACCATCTTTCTTCAATGATTGTTTGATATCGATCGCATCCATTTCATGCACATTCATGAAGTTCATTTCATATAAATTGCCTTTACATTGTCCCATTACAATCATCTTTCCATTCAGACCTTTCACAAAACATTAAAATTGGGTGAATAGCACTTTTAACATGTTTGACAAAACCTTGCTCCCCAAGAGCAAATTAGCTTGTAACTTGGACACATGGAAGCCATCTTTGATACAATTTTTCTTGATTTTGCTTGTCACTAGTGGTTCAACAATAATGGAGCCCATTCCAATTACTTCTATGACGCTATTATCACCTAAATAGACATTGTATGGAGCAATTACCTCGTATATGTTAAATGCCGCCCTATGGGAAGTCATGCATTTTGATGTCCCAAATCCATGATACACATGTGAGAATATAAGTCATGTTGCATCAAAAATGCGTAGTAATTATTATTTTTGGTGTTGTTTGCATTTCTTTATCCTCATTTATTGCTTTATAGAAAAATGCACATTGTGGTCTAGTTTGTTACAATAGTAGCACATCTTCACGTTTTTGCGCCAAGATAAATTATTTGCTTTGCTTAAAACGGAACACCATTGCGGCATCATCACCTTGGAGTTCATTATTCTTTCTCTTTGACATCTCGTGCATCAAATGTGTTGTCATATATACCATAATCAATTTATTCATCAACATCATCTCCAAAGTGGCGGTCAAGTGTTCATACGAGGGTGCCAAGCTCTCAAGCAAAGAAGAAGAAGAGCTCCGGTCTACGTAAGGAGGCCGGAGTGAATAGAGTGTATGTTTGTAAGACATCATTGGCCTCACCCTAGGGCGATGGCGTTAGATGTAAAACTACTTCATCCTTTGCAGGGAGTAGACACTACATTAGTGACTAATAGCCATTACCGGTAACCAGTAATATGTGATCATCATTAGCGGAAGTCATTCAATGTCACAACACTGCTACGGGCATGGCATGTTATAGGTCTATTTGTTTAGTTATGACAGTTCTTGCAATTTTATGATAGGTTGTCGATTCTCTAGCCATCATTTGTGGACTAGTATCGAGTATGCATATTATATGGCAAGATGTTGATTTGTTTGAATATGTTTTTGATTTTCATGACAGGAAGTTTAAGTTTTGCTTCCAAATTTTTCATTGATGGGATGTGTGTTGTAGCTCTTACGCCTGCAACTAGGACCATAAGTGGTGCTACAATCCATCCTTTTGTTGTGATGTTGTTGATGAGTGGTTGAAATTTTGTCGTTATCCTGTTTGGAGTTTATGCAAAAAATCTATCATTGCAAAATGTGAATTCTATAAGTTGCATGGTGATATCTGGTGTAGGGGCTTCCGGTGGTGGATGATTGTACGGGTGACCTATGACGCATAGTATGTCAGGCTTGAACATAGAGTTGCAGTGGCACCTTTGGGCACCGCATGTGCACGGTAGTAGCCATGTTGGTATTGTGTTTTTTTGGGGTAGTCCATTGTGTGTGCCTGCATTCATAAGTGTGTGATATCTAGATATTTTATTTGATATGATTAGTTTACGTAGTTCCCATACAACTTTGTTGTGGTTTTTTGTTATTATCGCATGAATGTGTTGTTGTTTGCATTTGAGTAGTACATGTAACCATGTATATGCATCTGATGAATTGCAAATAGGGCACGTCTATGATGAATAGGTTTCTCTTCCAAAGAAGAATTGTTTCCGGGCATGGCCCATATCTTGTCTTGTTCAGGATTATGGGTATGTGAGTTTGGACCGTTTTGTACTATGGTTCACTGTGGTGTCTTTTGGCGTAGGTGGTGCAGTTTGGGTAGACATCATGGGTATTTGTAGAATGTCAGCAATGGCGTCCATCCGTTGGGTATATTCTCTTGATCCAACAGATAAAGTTTTGTGGTGTATGCATAATATATGGATGGCATGGTATTCTATTCTAGGCTCAATTTGTAATTCGGATGGTATTGTTGGTTTTTCGTATATGATGGTGTCAGTTTTGAAGTGTGTTATGACATACAAATCTAGGAAGGGGCCTTTGTGGGGATTAAGGTTGTCGTACCAATTTGGATCTGTTGTTACTAGTATTGTAACTATGTTTGGGCTATATTTGGCTACAAGTCGTGCCTAGTGGGGGGCTTGTTGGGTTCCGTTTCTTGTATATGGGTAAGCATATTCGATACCATGCCATTTGTGTTGGAACGTTGCTCCTGTTGATCCAAACATGCCATCCCGGGGGAATGGAGAGTAGAATTGTTTGAGTGTGATAGAGTATGTTACTAGAGATGATAAGCAAGAGTGTGATTTGGAAGGAGACTATGAGGTGCTCAATGATGGCGTTTGGGAGCGTGTATTGTGAGAGTTTTAAAGGGTTGCTTTTGTGTGTTCTACATTTGTATCTCTAATATAAGCATGCTACTTCCGTCTCAAATGGTTGCGTGGGAGGTTCTAGGTTTTGTGGTCTATTTAATGATGCTTAATATTATTTCCATAGCCATTGTAGCCTCTCTTCGGGGATGGTGATCAAGTGACAGCCAATGTTGTCGTAGATGTGTGATGTACCATGTTGGATTTGAATGGTACTCACGGGTAGATCACTCTAAGGCATTTTTGTGCACCACGTGCGGCTGGGGATTTTTTTGTTTTGGGGCTATTTAACTTCAAGGGTTGAATTAAAGCCTCCCTATGATTACTTAAATTTCAAAAATGGCCCATTTGTTTGCACCCTTCCATTACTTATATTGTCCAAGTCACTGCAATTTTTTGTACTCTATATTCCTTTTAAGTAATTTTGGATAGACAGAAATCCCAATTATCATCCATCCCCGTGAGTCCTAAACCCATTTACATACCATACTAAACATACCTTCTAAGATCCTTATCTTTAGCCCCTATATTAATTTTACAAAAAAATAATGGCCCACGTTTTATGTCCATCTAACTTACTTATAATGGGATTGTCTACATTTAATGGCCCCTTCATTATTTGGAATTCCTTTATAATTTTTATTTCAAATGGTTTTAATCCTCTCTATATTATGCCGCACATCGTTTTTAAAATGCACTAAGTGATCTACCCGTGATGATACTTTGTGTGTAGGTGATGTCATCTTCTAGGTTACGTTCGTTGGTGTTGATGTGACATAGAGGTATGATTTGTGGTGAGGGGAAATATCTTGTGTCTCTCGTTTGTTCTTGGTTGAAGTTTGATTGTAGTATGCTAGTGAAGTGTTGGTGTTGTTTGCAAGTATAATATTGCGTTAAGAGTAGAATGTTGTGGTTTATGGCATTTTGGTTGTTCCATGGGAACAATTCTCTTTGCGGCAACCATTTGCTATAACATATTCCGTCTGGTAGTGACCATTGGCATAGGTGCTTTCGTGGTTTTGTATTTATCTTTGTATGTGCTAGGGCGGTCTTTTAGTATGGTATGTATTGGGAATTGTGTGTGTTCTTTTAGAATGTGTAAGGGTGGTTTTGGATATTCTGGTGGTGGTGGGGGTAGGGGGTGTGTGTTGTGTGCGTTCTCAAGCAAAGTCATAACAACATCTTCGTTTCTCATGGGTACATCCATGGAAGCGAATTGATCTATGTCAGCCCTAAACCTCCACCCTTGTGCGTCTGTAGTCCGGGTGGAAGCCTACGGCTTACATGTACTTGATTGGCTTTACTTAGCCCTTGAAATTCAGTACCCAATGCTCTCACGATATAGATGTCACACACACCACTTTACTCAAATGACCCAGGTTACAAGCATTTAGAAATGCTCTTCTTTCTAGTGAACTAACTACACACACTCACTCATTAATTCTTCAACATGCCACACTTAGGCCCTAAACCCTACCACAATAATCTATCCAAGGTTTATGTCACTGGTTGCATCAATGTCACCTATTGTGCTTGCCATATTGTGACTTTTACTCACTAATAAATCAGCACAACACAACTAAGTCCTACCTAACACCCTGGCTCCTCCCACACTAGTCTGGGACCACATTTAGAATCAACTTTTCATGAGATGCCAGTGGCCAATGATAAAAGCTCCTGGAGTTGCCACCTTAGGCACTTCTCCGATCTAGCTCCCTCTCTTGAAATCTCTTAGGGGCTCTTTGGTCTCTCCCCGGAATTCACTCTGTTGGCTTTTAAATCAATAGTTTGGGGGCAGCAACTCTCGGGTGCAAGTTGAATCCTGTGACCGCACACCAAACTGGAACACCCACACTACCTTTCACTCTGCCATCGGAGCAGTGCTTGACCTCGAGTTCCAGTGATCTGAATGTGTAGTCACGAATCGCTCATAACAACAGGCCTCCAGACCTTCAATCAGGTCGATTCGATGGCATGCTCTTACCCGAAATCTCTCCTCCAGCAGCTTCCAAATTCTAATTTCCTAGACTCCGAAGTAGCATTAAGCTGCCCAACTTGCCATTCTCATTGCAGTTGAGTCACCTTCTCACCCAGCGTTCCCGAGCGTCCGAAGCTCCAAATCAGTGTGAGGTATTGGCTAAATCACCCTCAGAAAACACCTTAGATTAGCAACTGGACTCTCCCTGCCGCGACCAAGCCGCCAACTTCGTAGAAACAGAGTGCCACAAAAAGTAGCCAGATCACAATGCCCTCAGCATCCCCACATGCCGACTTCACTGCGTTCCTTGGCATCAACAATCCTACTGCGGCAGCAACATGAATACCCACCAACACGTAATTCCAAAGTAACGCTCCCTTTGACTCCACCTCTAGACAATGGCCTCGCTTCTCCCTCTCTCCCCTGTCTACACAATCCAGCCACCAAGCCTATTCGCTGCCAGCTAGCAGGGTTGCCTCCACCTCGGAAGACCTCCCACTCGCCGCTCGCCGCGGATCAGTGCCGCAACAAAAATCAAAATGAAACAGAATCTCACCTGCTGCCAGCCTCTTGCAGCTCGCCGCCCACTTCACATTCCATCCACCTTCGAACTGCTTGACTTGTGCATTAGAATCTCATCTCAGCTACCCAATGCTTGCCCAGCAAAGGCACTCCCGGAATGTTGTTCGCTCTCATTTCCTGAATCCTCCATCTTTTGAACTGATAGCCTTCCTCCCTCGCCTGCAAGGAGATTCAGCGCTCCTCACTACATCCCCTGACTATTCCTCTGTTCGACAATCTCCGTTGCTCTCCCTGAGAGCCTTCCTGCCGCCGAAGCTCACGAGACCGAGAGAGAGAGACTCCCCTGGAGCTCCCAAGAGCCTCCTGGCCTCCAACTCCGAGAGTTATCCAAATTCCCCAGGGACCCCCTAATTCAAACAATTAATTTCCGGCTCTAGCCACTTTTCCTTAAACCTTGCTCAACCCTACAAGAAACTATTTTTCTCATTTTCTTTTGGTTTTCTTTTCTTTAATAATTCCTAGACTAAGAACACTAAATGTAATTCTATCTAAAGTGTGGGGCTTCTAATCCTTTTTCGTCCTTCAACAAACTCAACCTACGCTAATTCAAAGATTTTGGCATTCCTAAGGTTAAATTCAAATGTGGGCACATAATTGGGCTCACAATCTAGTAATGCCTTGAATTTTGTGATGTGTTCCAACAAGTCATCACCTTCTTGCATGTGAAGAACTTGTAGTGGATGAAAATAATGATAAGGTGATTATCCGCCAAATTGAGCTCAATGACGAGCATTGCCTTGTTGACATGTTTTTGGTGTTTTCCTTTTTCTTTTTTCAAATAAATGATTTTTGGGGGATCAACGTTGGAAGGTGGAGTCACCTCGGATTCATCCATAATGGCCCAAAGGTCCACGGAAGCCCACCCCATCTTCAATTTGAACTTCCCAAGATTAAGGTTCTCTGGGTGATGTCATCATACACTCAAAGATTGGAGATTTACTATCTAATCACTCAAATCAACGTTTTCTTAGTGTGATTATATTCACTCAATGTTTTGCAAACCTCAATTAACACCTCTTAAGCTAAATGAGTCCTTTTTGGACTCAAATGTGCCTTTGCACCTCAATCCACTCAAATCATGCATTTTTGCTCCTAAATGTGCCCTTGAACTCTAAATGAACTCAAATAAGTTGTTTTGTTATCAAATGTGCCTTTGCACCCTAATGCCATCCAAATCAAATCCTTTGGAACTCAAATGAACCCTCTCGCTCTCAAATATGTTTTTGCACCCTAAATCCACATAAATAAGGCCTTCTACAATTGTAATGTACATTTCACCCTCAAACCACTCAAATCCGGCCCTCTAGAACTCAAATGTGCATTTTGACCCTCAAACCACACAAACCAAGCCCTCTTCAATTCAAATGTGCCATGCATCCTCAAACCACTCAAAACAAGGCCCTTCAATTCAAACCAAATGCTCTTCATTCAAATGCGCACTTGCGCTCCCAATACATTTAAGTTAGGCCTTCTAACCTTCAAATGTGCCTTGCCCTTCCAATACACTCACATCAAGCCCTTTTAAACTCAAATATGTGTTTGCACCCTCAATAGACTCGAATAACTTTTAATGTTCTCAAATGTATCCAATTGCACTCAACCAATTCAAATCAAGACCTCTTCAACCCAAACAACCTTAATTCTCTCAAATGTAAACAACTACACTTAACAACCTCAAATCAAGTTTTTTTCAACTCAAACAACCTTATTACCCTCAATTGTGCACCGTCGCACTCAACAACATCAAAATTGGTCCATTTAAACTCAAATGACCTTACGACCCTCAAATATACACAATTGCACCCCAAACAACCTCAAATCATATCCTCTTACTCTCAAATAACCTCAATACCCTCAAATGTGGATGATTGCACTCAACAACCTCAAATCACTCAAATCAAGTCCTCTTTAACTCAAATGACCTTCAATGCCCTCAAAGATGCACAAATGCACTCAACCGATTCACATCACCATTCAACCGTAATATCTTCCTCATTTGACATCAAACACGACACACCGCCACCACACCATCAAGAGAGGACATTGAGTGGAAAATTTGTACCGCATAACTCAATCTCATACTAGTCTCCAACACAACATACTTCACAAGACGAGGTGCGCCCCAACTATACAAACACAAGCATGATAGTCAAATTTTACATCAATAAAAAACACATCACACAACAATATTGCTCCAATAATACACAACTAAACCTCAACTTGGATCATTTCTTACAACTTCCCCCTAAATACCCTCTAACTCACCAAAACCATGCGAAACTCCAACTCACTCTTCCTGCACCTTTGGGCAAAAGTTCAAGACAATTAAAAAATACAATTGAATCCATTAGCAAATGTGTCATTCAAACATGTGATGCACCTCCTCCTCTTACCCTTACCTCACCAACAAAACGACAATGCAACCTCCTACCACGTAAATCACAAAAATAATGGAAAAACTCCTAATTGCCCGTTGCCTCATCAAACAAACTACTGGAAACACCACCACAAACACCACATTCCCACCTACACCCAATTGGCACCTCCAACCAGACATACAAAGCATAGCCAACAATCCCAACAAAGTCCCACCCCCACAAACCAACAACCTTTAAGTAATCCAAACCTAGATCAACAACATCACCGACATGGCCAAAGAAGCTAACGCAAATGCTTGCAAAATCACCACTCAAAATACTATACAAAACTACCAAAAAAACACCAACAAATATAGAACCACCCTCAACACAAAACCTAACAAAATCCCAATGCCCAACATACTATGCCCATGGCAGCTCTAGGATGGTTTCATACTAGAAAAAATGTCTTCACCCTAACCACCCACCACTTGCATCTTCTTCGCTATAATCCTCTACGACACATGCCTCAATAGCTTTTCAAAGGCAAAATACTAGGACCAAACAGAATTTCTTGTTATAATCTTAAAGCACTTCCAAACACCTTTCCAAGATATGTTGTTCCTATTCTTCAACCAAAAATCCATTCCCAAAGAATGAAAACATAGCACCACCATACTACTCTACAAGAAGGCGGCCTCATCATAATTACCAACTATAGACCCATTGCACTAGCATGCATAATCTATAAACTATTCACAAACATGCTAACCTCCTCCTCACTACATTTGGCTCAAACAACACAAAATACTCCACCATAGCCATGAGGGTTTCTAACCGATGAGTAACACACCCCGCCAAATTCAAGTTATTATTGCTACACTCGGAGACTCCAAATTCACAAACAATGATATATGTCTCACATACATAGAGTTCAAAAATGCATTTGGTACAATTGATCATGCTTGAGTCCCTATCACAATGGAAGATCTAGGATACCCTCTAGACACCCATCAAGCGCATAGGTGACACTACTCAAACTCATCCACCACCTCTCCTATTCAAATCAACTACGACACCATCCAAGGCAACACTCTTAGCCTGTACCTATTTATCATATTCATGGAACCCCTCCTCCAATGGCTAGAAACAAATCTACTAGATTACCACTTCAACATATCGCCAAACACTATTACAACATCCACGCATGTGGATGATTTGGGCATCATGTATGACAAAATAGAATACATATAACCCCAACTCAACGAACTAAGATTTTACGGCAATTGGTCACACATGGATTTAGGAATCAATAAATGTACAATCACATGTTGTCCCAACAAAATCCAAATTACATCCACTCACCTTTACCACCTACTCTCCAAGCATAAAACATCAATTACAAAAACCAACAACTCCCCATCTTATTACACATAAGCCATACACATACACATACACATATGTGTAATAAGCCATACACATACTCAGGAATACGTCTAGTCCGCTCTCTCAAACAAACCATTCAAAAAACAATTACCATAGAAAGAAAAATCAAATTAAAAAGTACCATACTCCTAATGTCCTAACTTCATTACAACCAAAAAAATCAAAGTCCTCAACACAATCATCCACCCAGGTGTCAAATACGCATTCTACAATGCCCCCTTCTCAATCCCATACATCAAAAAACTATATAAACTATTCATCAAGCTCACAAATCCATCTACAACATCCCTTTAGACTCCCCCATATCATCACACAACTCCCCTGCAAAACATTGGAATCGAATTCTTCTCCCTCCTCCCTAGATACGCCACCATGCTCAGTGAACAATTCACACAAACACTCAATGACCCAGGACCATTCAAACAAATCTACCAAGGCATGGTCAAATTCATAGTCAATAAACACGGTGATGCCAAATACCTACCTCTACTAAAGTACCAAGCATGCACTAGGTCACCCACCACAAAAGCACTCTACATCCTAAACACACACTTCAACATTGACTCTATAGACACCACCTTCCCCTTTAACAACTCCCTCCTCCATCAAGATTGGCACACAAACATGTTCCACACCAAAAATCAATTATTGACAAATTCCTATGGAAAATCGCCACATTCAACATCATGGCCTTGCTCAAACTCAAGATCCCACCAACACTCACATACTCACATTAATGTAAATACCCCATCAAATCTAGAATACTAAAATGTGCGCTCCTACAAGCCTCCGCCATCTTTGCACTGACCACACCGGCATAGAATCTTAGTTCATTAAGTCTAAAGGTATTCTACCCCTTTTAATAACTAACAACCCCCACCTTAACCACCCATCCAATACATGAAACAAGTAAAAACATCCTCATACAACCACTAGGATCCCCTATATTGCACATCTCAACCTACAAATCTATGCATAAAAGAGATAAATGGGGTGTCAAAAATGCACATGCAACTTCCATTGCCACTAGAACCACCCACATTCCAAATACACAAAATGGATCATTCAATCTCAACTATTGAACCCAAATAACATCCTCTTTGATCAAAACCTATCATTAGTCACAAAATTCTCACAACACATTAAACAACAAGCTATACAATAAAAAAAAACCCCAATAGCTAGCATATCCTACAATCACGTGACAGAAGATATGTCCACCCGTACATCAATATCCCACATCATACACTTCAAATCCACGAATCTAACCCATATAAAAATATCATCTCAAGTACACTCACAATTCAAATCCACCCCTCCCCCCCCCCCCCCCTTGCCCAAGTACACAACAAAGATTGGAACTACCAAGCCACCTTCTTGCTAGAAAGGCTAACTTGGCTTTGGGAAAGATATTGAACCTACATTTGCATACCAACATCCCTCCTTTCCCCCTTTCACAAGGCTTTGCCACCAAAATATTTATACCAGTTAACCAATGCATCACACCACTACCCAAACGAGCACCTTCAAACATCGCCCTCCTTTATAACCACCACTTTCTCCCGCCCCCAATAGTTAATAACCTAATACAAACATTCCAACTACACACACTCGTACTTTTCTAGCCCCCTCACTTTCCCCACAAACTTGGCACAATAACAATCTCCCCATGAAAGAGACCAAAAAAATAGTCTCACTTGGCCCAAGCCCCTCCACCCAATGGAAAGGACAAGACCTAGCCCACATTACGGACCTTGACCTCCACCCACAAGTCTATAAATATAGGTTTGAATTGTGGCACACAAAAACCCTAATTCTGCCACGATAATCATCATCATGCACAATGATTGGTAAAACAACAAAATAAATTCCCTCCAATAAACCAATGCCACCCCCATAATCGCCATCCCGCCTCTCACCATCAAATACCCCATATCCCAACCCATCCTGCATACTAGAATAATAAAAAACCATTACTCACCTCTATCCTAACACTCTCCCATTCACCCCACCAAACACAAATACCCTCCTTCCTACAAAACCTCCCAAACAACCTACTACCTCTATGCACCACATGCCCAATTCCCACTCAACTACAAAACTACAAACCAATTGCTAAAATCCTTAAAGCATGGCACACAACTCAACCGCCACTAGTCCCCTCCCCCCCCCCCCCCCCCCACACACACACACAACACAATACCACCCCTCCACTCCCATCATCCACCACTATGGTCCTACCGCCACACTTCCCACCAACCCGGACGCTAGAATATTACCCGAACAGTTCTCTCATCCCACCAGACAATAATGGTTGTGGCAACATCACATGTTCTGGTGTTTTCAATGGACCGTTAAACATCCACACTGTAGCTAAGCTATGTGGAAACCCAAACATCCTCCTTGTCGAACTATATGCATTACTACTAGCTATATAACACACTAAACTCCTCACCACCAACAATTTCAACAACATATACCTACTACTAAACCAAATTCGAAAACCCATCCTCCCAATATAACCACCCCAATAAGCTCCTCATAGCCCACATAATAGGTACAATAAAAAGAAACTTTGCTCACAACATCACCATTCGAAAAGTTAGAGCCCACACAAACTTATATGGAAACAACATAACCAACAAACTTGCCAAGCAAGGAGATGAACAACCACACATATTAATCACCCCATTCCACCATATAGGACACAAAACACCCTACTAGCCTTCAATTCCCCCAACATCTACCCAACACGATGGATCGATTTGCAACCTCAAAAGTTCTTTTGAAAAGAATATAAGAGTGCACTAATCGCCAATACCAAAAATATAATCCCACATGTCAACAAATGGCTATCCACCAATGATCTTCACCTTAAATGGTCCAACATCTTTTGGTATGCCCCCTGGATCACCTATGCCCAAATCATACAAGTCCTTCACATTCCAATATGGTAGGTACCTAGTTAACTACTGTAGAAAACATGTCCAAAACAAGACATATCCCCACTTTGCAACTTATGCATCACTAAACAAAATTACAATTGTCTCCACCTCCGATCGTGTTGCAAGAATAAGCACTTAAACAACTTTTGCAAAAACCAACACAACAAAGCGGTACAAGCCCTAGCCCATCCTATGACAAGATGCTACACATTAATTAATGCTATAAAACTAAATAACCACACCCCCGACAACACCATCCCCTCATGGCTACTATCATGCATTTATTTCCTCCCAAACTGTAAATGTCATGCCCGAGCTATGACCTGATATACTATGTCGATTAAGGACCACCACGAATGGCTAATCCACCTTTCATAAATAAAAATAAAAATAACACCCGTATCTAGGTATTGGCGTGAGCGTGAGCCCGTTAGCCTAATGATGATCACTGGTTATGATGCAGCATGAGGTTTTATGCCTCTTGTCTAACCCACCATTCACCCTAACCTCAACCTAAAAGTCCAAATAATTGAATCCACCTATTGCAATGACAAATTCCCCACAACCGCCATAGAACCCAGGCTAGATAAATACACCATACGAGTATATGTCCACCTATTTAACAATAGGCATTTAGTCACTCCTTGTCTTTTGTCTGCGCATATGAGTTATGGTAGTGGTGACCAAACATCACATGTTGGTGTACAAAAAATAATTATTTAAGACCTAAATTCAAAATGAAAAACCAAGTTTTTAAATTACATCAAATAGATATATCATTGTGTAAATCCAAATAGGAAGTGACACTAAATACAATATTTAGTGTAGCCATCTACTTTCAAAAGAAAAATGGAAGACAGTGGGATCCGGACTGTTACACACTATGCCCATATGTTAGGTCTATTGTTCATATCGTGTTGAGGTGAGGGGACATTATAAATAATTGGTAATATAACATGCTGAATTTTCAATTCAATTGCCAATGACAATTTTAAATTAAGAAAGTCATGTAACGGCTTGTGGTGGTTCGACCTAGGTTTATGTGTCATTATACACCACGAGTGGAAACATTTGTTTGCAATTTTAATTATGAACTACATAACCAAGAAGAGGAGGGTGGACATGTAAATGGCATGGTAGTGAGATTGCCACCTACTTCAATCTTTTAAGAGGTATAGTTGATATGCTCATGGACAAAATAAATGTTGTGCGTGTATCTAAGTGCAACCTGCGTATCATTGTGGGTATGAGTATGCTAATAACACAACCTTTAAAACCAGTAGTGATGTCTACTCAATATCTACACCACAAGTACATAGTTTTTGTGTTATAAGGAGCACATTTTAGTCACTTAAAAAGCACTTAAATGCAAAATAAATTGCTGCATTGTATGCATTGAGGATTCCAAGAGTGTCTTTCTTTCAGGAATTTTATCAAATTTTAATGGGACAAATTGTCTTCATTGTTGAAATCAAACTGAAATATCTGGATTGTTCCTATAAGAGAAAAATACAAGGGTCATAGGAAAACTACCCAACTATTTAGGCCTCGTGACTTGGAAGGAATTTTTGTCTTTTTTATTTTGAGATAGAAGGCCAACAAGCTAGTGCCAAAGCACAGGAGGCATCTAACCACATGACAAGTTTTTATGTCAAGTAGAGAGGAGATTTCACAGCCCGGAATTGAATCGCCGACTTCTTCCTTGAGATTTGGGTATCGCTCCACCATCATCCAGTAGTTTATAGTCATCTCAGACCAAATCTATTTTGATTTTAAACCGAGCAAAACCCAACTTCTTAATTAAGCTAATGATGATGACCCCAACCTAAATACATGTGTGTACCCGAGAATTAAGCCGGATCTCTACATACACCATTGCAAAATTCCATGGAATCACCTTGATAAACTTTGACATTTTAAAGTATTTTCAATACCAAGAGCCGTTAGATATTAAGAAAAGAAAAGAAAAGAAAAGAAATATGGAGTTCTCTTTTAATACAAACTCAAAGGTAATGGACAAATTACTCTCCACGTGGGATGAGAAGCATGTGTGAGTTGTTGAAAGTACCCCCTCTCCCATTGGATGGGCAACTGTGGTATTTATAGTGTATAGGACAATGATGCAGATGCATAGTGTGAGTTATTTTGAAAAATTCAACGATTGCAACATCGGTATGAGCCACTTCACCTTACACATGAGACTGAGAGCCCGTGACCATTGCACTTCAAGCACTCTCATTGGTGGAAAAGGTGGAGCCGGTCCAAGTTCGTTGCACACTACGCTTGAGGCACCAAAGGAGTATGTGAATGCAAGATGGATAGTAAAGTCTACATGGATTCCTACATGGTATCGAGTGGATCATGTTTCATGGTCATTTGGACTATATTCATAATCCACTTCTTGGAGGTAGGTTTAACGCAAAACCATGAGACAATGGCACTCCAAAATCTTATAACCATTGATTTATTTATTTTTTTGTCATGTGTGAGGACTCCGCATGAATAGAAATTCATTGAAATAGCATTTGGTTGAGGGCTTGGTCACAAATGACTTCACACTACACTTGAGGGCACACTACATGATTTTGGAAGTGTGTTGGGATGGCCTTGCGACACTTCTTTTGGGTTCTCACAGTTTCATGGTCATGGCTCTTGGCTCGTGTGTGAAGTAGCCTTAATGCATTATTATGCCATTGTTAATGCATCGCATCCCAAAAATGTATGTTGCCTTTGGAAAACTCGTGAATCTCATACTACATGTAAATATTGTACTTAGTGTCACCGACTCTATTTGTCTTGGTCAATACTAATTGTAAACCACCCGTGTAACGTCACCAACACTAAATGCAAGCCTAACATTATTTATCAATCCTTGTAAATTTTCTTGGCATTAGAGATTTATAATGTCACAATTACCATCACTTACTAAGTGATATTTCATCAAAGTTCAATCATCCATGACAATACTACACTACATAATTGTTAGGATGCATAATATACCAAAATTTGTTTCAATAATTGCCATGAATTTCATCCAAATTTCATTCATCCAAGACAATCTCTGTAAACTTATTCATAAGAAGTGCCATTAGAAAAGTTACCACAATGACGTGAATAATACTATATGACACTAATTACATTACTTAATGTTGTTCTCCGATTTCAACAATCATTTTGACACGCAATATAATGTCTAAACACATTTTGACATCATAATCTATGCACATGACCACATGAATGTACCAATTTCTAAATTAACGTGTGTTGATAACATACCACAAATCTCATTTGATTTGATGGTTTAGGGTATCTGTGTCTTTTTTAATCAAAAATGGATTTTGGCACAAGCACTCGTCAGCAAATAGGTCATGCTCTCACCCGGTGTCAAATGACACAATTTCATCCATGTGGCATACGGATCACACTTTTTCATCCATCACATCCCACGGTTTGTGATTCAAGATCATAACCTAAAAGGCGAGTGCCCTCTCCTTTATCCATGCATAAAGATTTGCTGCATTCCAATATGATTTTCACTATGTATGCTGTAGTACATACGTCCTAGCACTAACATCCACATACGCATATAGATCTTTCAAAATAAATCTTTAAGTAGTATGAGCTTCGTTAGTGTCCATATAACTCATTCGTTGAGAAGGTGAAATTGCAAGGAACTACAGTAGAGGGCTCCCTATTTCATTTTTCCATGTGTTGGAATGTATTTTCCACGTGCGATGCAGGTGGGTCGTGGCAAATGCGAGTGTGACAAGTGGCAAGTTTTGAGGGGGACATCATTATTCGCATTGGAATAGAGGGCCTTTTACAATATTTTATAACTTTGAAAATATTATTTCAATAAGAACGTGACTTAAAAAATGACAGTGGATTCTCAATTTAGTAATGGCGTGATAATGCATTACGTCTACTTCACACATGAGCTAAGAGCTGTGACCATGAAATTGTGAGAGCCCAAAAGAAAGTGTCCAAAGGCCGTCCCAACACACCTCCAAAATCATGTAGTGTGTGTCACGGACCCTCAAGTGTAGTGTGAAGTCATATGTGACCAGGCCCTCAACCAAATGCTATTTCAATGAATTTCTATTCATGTGGGTCCTAACGGATGATAAAATAGAATAAATCGACAATTGTGAGCGTTCGGAGTGCCATGGTATCATGGTTTTGTGTTAGGCATGCCTCCAACATGTGGTTTTTTAAATTAGTCCAAGTGACCATGAAACATGATCCATTCGATGCCATGTAGGAATCCATGTAGATTTTACATTCATCTTGCATTCACATACTCCGTTGGTCCCTCAAGCGTAGTGAAGCGAACTTGGACCGGCTCCACCTTTTCCACCAATGAGAGTGCTTGAAGTGTAATGGTCACGGGCTCTCAGTCTCATGTGTGAAGTGGCCCTGAGTATCTCATTAGTAAACGAAATCCACAACATTTGCCACCCTCGAATTGTTGGTAGCATTTTCAATGTAATGTACATTGATTATCCCCCAATTATACCAATTAGTGAGGAAGGGCTAATAGTGAGTGTCAGAAAATAGCGAAGGTGATATTAAATTTCTTTTCCTATGAAAAGCAGTGTCATCAAAAGATCTAGGAAGTATTATTCATCTCAACACTATTCATTGAAAGTATTCACTAAAAGCATTGGTACTATTCATCTTGAAACTATTTACTTCTGCATATAATTTTTTTATCACTCTACAAACACCTTAGAGAAGGCATTTAATTTCTTGAAATATATGGTATATGAGAATGTATTTGTGAATTTAATATTCACTCAATTAAAAATGTAGCCCTCACTAATCATTTATGTATTTTGAGAGTTGGAAAAATAGTGTGTGTTTTTTGAGAAATAGTACCACACACCCTAATTGGGATGATTAGTGTAGTGGATATGAAAGGGGGAAGGAAGAGAAGAGGTGCTAATATTAGTGGAGGGAGAGATGAATGTGACGGACATTCAAGGGATGTCTTTATAGCTCTCTCTAAGGCTATGTGTTGGTACACACACCGAGCATCAAATTCTAGCAACCACTTGAGAAGGTAGCCACTTTTCTCATATTTGAGGAACTCATAGAAATATTTTATTGATTGTTAAAGTGAAGATACACACATTCATTAAATAATGAAATAAGCTCTCCCAACTATGTTGATTATTGAGCTTAAAATGGTTAACATAATTAAGCACGTAGTCTGATATCTTATGAACACATGTCTTATTGATGTTTGTTCTTGGATCCACACCTCATCACACACCACTGAAATACGTGTGTCTAATGAAGATAAGGAACTGAAGTAGGCACATCTACCTTTGTTAATTCGTAACTAACAATTGTAGTTTTTTTTCATCATTGTCCATCCGAAGCATGAGTTCCAAAACAATAGAGATGCCTAGCTTATGGACTAAGGTAGAAATATGACAAACAATGAATGACCACTATTGGTGCACTAGAGTAAGAACATAATGATGCTTGTGTGGACCCAAAATGGCTAATTGTAGAAAGGGATGGCCCGAAAAGGATGTAGTGATAGGCCGGATGCAGTGATTGGCTGGAGAGGTCATGTTTCGCACCAATTGGGGTCACTTTTTGGTGTCATTAAATTAACCATTTTCTTTGCAATTCGTATGCAAAGTAGGATATTTTGATGCTCAAATTAGGGAGACTCTACTATACAAACAGGGGGTTTGACGTACTTGCCTCTTTGAAAAAATGTAAGTACTTATTTATATGGATTAAATTTACAAAAAAACTTGCATTCCTCATCATTTCCTCTACTCCATCTCTAAAAAATATTGCACAAATTTCAAGCCACTCTTTCTAGTTGAATCAACTTAATTTCAGCATTTTCCATTATTCTACCTTATTGATCTCTTCGTCAATTTGTCTTATATCATAACACACACACTGACAGCTTGAGAGAGAGACAATATTGATTGATACGTAAATAGTTCGATAGATACCATAGTGCCAATGAACAAGGGTCAACACTAGGTGGTTCTATAGTGAATATTCTAGTTAAAATTTTGAAATGATTAATCCTAAAGTTGCGAACAACTTCAAAGCAACCATGAATAGGGTCAAGACAACAACTTTCACCTCATATGTGGCACCACCACATGGATTATGGTTGCATTGCATGGAAGACTAACCTTCATGACTAACCTTCAAAGTGGCACATAGTGTTTTCGTGAACATATTGACCAACAATGTGGCCTACCAAGACGTCCTTAACGATTTCAATTCAACTTCGGGGGTTAAAAATCTTATTGTGACTCGGAGTAACTTAGTTGTCACTTGGATGGATAAACCACATATGGACATTATTTCTTGATTTTACTTGGGTTGCACTGGCTTGCCCAAGTTGGTTGTATTTTGGTTTTTTTCTTGTAATTAATTTTTTCAATTTGTGCTAGAAAAGAAAAGAAAAGAAAAGAAAAAAACAATTTGACAAACAATGGGGTGCACGTGGAACTATCTACACAACAAGTGGCAATAAGGTCACATGGTTATTGTGCCCTCCTGCTCACAAAAGGTGTGTGAAGACATGAATGTTAGCATAGATGGTTGTTTAGGTGCTATAATTATGCTCTTGTGTGTCTTGCAACCATGTTGGGAGGGACCTATTGGATTCTTACAATTAAGACGATTATTTTTGGTTCATCAAAATTTTGTCAAACGGTACATACAATTCGGTCTTTGTGTGGCTTCCTTTGCCTTGCCCCTATGCCAAGCCTTGGTTTGGGTCAATAGGTGGTTTGTGACTGTTTCTTTTACCTATCAATGGGAAATTCACACTTGATTAAAGGGGAAAAAAAGCTTTCTTAATTCAACATGACGAATAAAGATCCCTCTTAAATTGGTCTTATCATGTTTACAAGCATGTTGTTGGTTGGTTCTCTTCTGATGGACCTCGATCTTTAGTAAATATTGAGGGAAAATTGGGCCCGACCTCCTTACTCAAGTGCGGGGTCTAACCACATAATCTTGACGAATCATACCTTTTAATCGGGAAGAGATGTTGCCCTACACCCAAAGTTTCTTAGGGTGAACCACACGTTCAAACCAATCCACCTCATTTACTAATTTTCATATAATCACAATATTGTTTACAAGATGCTTCTATGGCGCACACAATCTTTTCCACGTGAAGTTTACTTCATTACAATGGCCATTGGGTGGATTGGATCGCGGCCACTCATCGCCGATAATATCCACCAAAGGAGCTTAATTAGTACATTTCTCTATTGGAATTTGTTGAAGTTGCTATTATTTCTAGTTTTTAAGTTGAACGTGTGATGGATGCCAACCATGTGCCACCTTCAGTATTTTTGGCCTTCCGGTTCATGATGCTCTTTCCCAAGCACTTGTAGACACTCGTATGATGGAGTCAAATAGGCCTAGTATGCTATCGCATCGGGATGAGACTTGCGGGTAGAAGCAAGGGGAAAGTATTATAATGCACCATCTCTTGTCTTTATTGTGTTTGATCTTGTTTTTCACTACGAGTGGTGTTGAGACCCCAAGCTTAGCCCAATGATTTGGATATATGGCGGGCATCTTGTTGCCGTTGGGATACGATGTTGGCATCTAAATGCTATCCCAAGTAGGACAAACTATCTAAGACTTGATGAGTAAGCTTTGCGAAAATATTGATTCTCTTACCTCTATAGCTTTAATGTGACACAAAATGGGCCATTGATATTATATTGACAATCATTGTTGTCAATATGTAATTGTCTTGCACCTACATTTTAAAGACAACAACTTGGTGATTTGCAATAATTGTATATTTTAAAAAGGATCTCGCCCATTTTTAAAGCCAATGTTTGTTGTCAATTACACACTTCTCATGATGTCAAAACAATTGTCAATGTCCTCAAGCAACCGTAGCATGTTGTGGCAAGGAAACCATGCTAAAAATCCACTTATTCCAAGTGTAATATTGCTTGTATTAATATATGTAAGTTTTACTTATGAAATGAACTTGGGGCTCAAATTTAACATCATGTGGGTTATAAGTGTTTGATTGGTGAAAACTTTTCTTTGTTCTCTTTCTATAGGGCTTAATGCTGAAGCCACCCTTTTGACATAGTAATACACAATCTTTATTTGCTAGAAAATGAAGATTGGTTATCCTCTTCTTTGGAGATCACTTTTTCATAATCTTGTCGGCTTATGTGTGGGGTTCCCACACCACCTTAGATTTGAGTTAATGTTTCTCATAGAAGAAGAACAAGAACTCACATACATAAAATTTTAAGAATTATTTTTCCGTTATCATAGATCATTATGTTTTAAGTTGTGGCTATTGATAATATTATAATTGAATTTGAAGGAAGACACTCTAATCCCATAATAAACATGAGTTTGCAATGCATACTTCCAACATGGATTCATAATCCCAAATTCAAAAGTCTTCAGTGAAGCTTGAAGTACCTCAAGTGAGTATAAATTCATACTAGACTTTTTAACTCACATATGGGGTTGAAGATTAGTCACATGCATGTTAAGGAGTATAATAAACAATCACTACAATAATTGAATACCTTAAAACCACCCTATAGTGGCAAATACTCATGGTTCTTGTAGTGAACGTCTCCTATATGTCTCAACTTAGTCTCACTAGATTTATATTGATTTTGGGTCAAGTCGACTTTTGAAAACGAAAAAAAACTCAAAGCATCAAGGAGCTCCTAGTGTTTTCATGTTCAACCTACATGATTAGATACACAAATCCTTAGCCCATAATCAACGACCTATATATATTAACATGTACTTGTATCTAGTATGTTTTTCCTAGTCATTACCTAGTAGAAACAAGGTATCAAAGTGACACAACCATCTAACAAAAGTTACCAAAATGACCTTGTTGGTGTCATTATGGTCACTTCGAATTAGATGGTCGTGTCATTTCAATACTTTGCTTGTACTTGACTAAGTTTGTCCCAACAAGGGGAACATTTATAAGTAGCCAAGACATTTGTATTGAGTAAGTGCTTGGGTCCATGGATTGTTTTTGGGGTGTTATGAGTATATGCATGTTGGTTGTATAATGCATACTCAAGAAAACTATTTGACTTTCTGTTTATTTTGTCCAAATTTAAAGTTGGCAATGTGATGCAATCTTATTCCTAGAAAATCGGAATTAACTCAAAAGGGAGAACCTATCATGGTTGATTTAATGACAACAATATAGGATGTGTAAATGATATTTGATGTGGGAGTTGGCACTAACCTGCCAAACGACATTGCTTTGTTGCTTCAACCATTTGTCCAACCTTTTGATCTAAAGGGAAACAAATCACCTCGTTGCTTTTGATGCAATTTGGCTCATGAAACCAAATACTTTTCAACAATTTTGAAAATTTTAAAAGAGATTGGGTCATTTATAATTCCTCACTTGTTCACTTACTTCTATCAAAGTTGCTTTGATTGATTTCTTTACAGATTGAGTGCATGCAATCATTATTTCTTTTCCCCCAAACCATAATTCGTCGATGACATAAATTTTGTACTTGAGGGGCAAATTGCATAACATTACACAACTCCTTGGGACTAGGTATCACATGGGCATAATCATCCTTTAATTATGGGATTCCCCATTAATGGGGAGCACTCAAGTTGTGTACAAGGGACATTTCAACAAGCAATTGTAAATTATCATATATTTTAATTGCATCATCTTCCCCTGGAAAGAGACTATTATGTAGTTGCTTATAATGTTATGTGTTCCACTATAAAGATGATATATTAAGAATATTGACAAGCTCAGTCCCTAACAACAACAATCAAGTGATTGTGGCATTGAAATATAGTCTAAATTGGAATACAAGAGTGTAACTGCACAAAATGTAAGCCATGTTGTCTCCAATGTGTTTCAAAATCAAGGAAGTTGATCTCTACAAATTCAAGCAACAACAACATAGTGCATCCATTTCATTGCAAACACGCTCCAAAGATAGCATTCAAGTTCAATATGAAAAACACTCATGATTTGGTCCATGATTTTGATCACCTCTAGAAGATGCGTGTGAACTCCTTGTTTAGAGATTCAAATTTCCACATGTACATGTATTTTAATAGTTGATACTTTAAATGGGCAACACCCATAGGCAAGAAAACTTGTTTCATTATTGTATTCTTACCGATCTCCTATGAGGATCACATTCACTTCGGAGCATCCTACTCCATATATCAAAGCGAAATCCATAAGGGTTGTGTCCATCATCATGCTAGATGACATGCCCCAATGATGATGTGAAGTGACAATCTAAAATACTCTCCCGGTCAAGATAGAACCTCTATGGTCACCTAAGGCAATAAATAATTAATTGACTTTAGCCGTGCAAATTCATTATTTGTTTATCTAATCTAAAGTTGTTTTGCGTGAGGGTTTTGATTTACCAATATACTTCAAATGAGGACTCCAACAAAAGGTAACGTAACATGTAGATGCTCAGAGGATAGACCATGAGAGCCCTTATGGCAAGAGAAAGGTGTTTGGTGTTCCACCACCCAAAACTTTTCTTGATTTGTACAAGTTAAGAAAAGCCCCTACGGCCAAAGTTGTTTTTAAGGTGATGGTTGGTGTCGTCCACAAATATATAGATATATAGATAGATAGATAGATAGATGTTCTTGAAAGGAACATGGCCACACAAGTTCACAAATGTTTGCACAATAGATATGTATGGTGCGTCTTGAGAATATGATCTAAAGCACATGATTGTTATTCATGTATGCTTCCAAGGATGTAGATATAATTGGAAAATTTCATACATCTTGAACTCATACCAAGGGCAGACAAAGCTCCCATTATTCTACTAAATATTAGCACAAAATATGCATTATGTATAAACGGTACCGAGTCACCACAATGACTTAATTTATGAATGAGATATCCACCCATTTTTGACACATAATGCATGCAAGGGGTTTAGTTGGTGCTAATCCTATGAGAGCAACATGGAGAAAACTCAATGAATTTTTCAACTCTGCTCGAGTCAAAACATTTGACCATAGGAAGGGACAACATATGCCATGCCTAAAGTTAGCATCAAGGTAGGTATGTGGGGTGGTGCCAATGGGCTAATGTTTGACATGCTTCACTAATCTAAAGTCCCCCCAAACAACTAACATGCCTAACACCTTGGCGTACAAGAAAATATTTAGGAAGGTAAGGTTCTTTGGTGCTACAACCTATAACACATATGGGACTTGATCTTACTCCTTTCTTATTCTCCTAGCCTTCTACACGCCCATGCTCATTGTGACGTGCGTTTGCTTCATGGTAGGTTGGTGCAACACTGAAGACACTTGCAAAGGCACCGCCTCTCATGAATATTGTCAATTCCTCAAATGCACCTCAAAGGGCTTCGTTTGATATTGCCTATAGATAGAATCATTTTTAATGAATAAATCGTTGCATGAGACATTAAAATTATACTCAAGATCTATATCATATTTGTTGTATATTGCTTTAAATATGCAATATTAGTTCAGTTTTAATGCTTATTATATGACATACCTCTTTGTGGAAGACTGCATGTTAAGTTGGTCAAGGTATGGCCTTGGAGGTTGAAGGTCATGAGTCCTAATCCTTTATTTGACAACCAGTTGGAGTCGTCAATAGTATTACTTTAGGTGTTTGTCTAGATTGTTTTTGAAACGAAATGGAGCCAACTTGAAAGTATATATTGCACGCAAAAGTATCAAGTATTTATGCCTCATAAAATGTCAACATGCACATACTAGTCAACATGCACTTCGCAATATGGTAAAAATACAAAGAATCTTTCTCTTCAACCAATTACTTATGTTGACCATTGTTGGATGTGGATTTCTTAAAAAATAGGCAATTTGGTGCTACCCATTATACACAATGTACGTGATAATATATTGTAACATTAACAATGTAGCACACGCTTTTGACTCTTGTGTCGGTTATTTGGACTCCATTTTTCAAGTATTAAGTATCAAGTATCAAGTAGAGACTTGATTTGCATCCAAGGGCAAGATCGAAAAATGCTAAGATGAGCACATGATCGAAGCATCCATCAAATTCTATAGGGAGCTAAGTTAACCACTTACAGTAGAGCTTGAGGCCCATTGTCCCATGACGACAAATTTTGTGATTGGATGAAGAAGCCAGAGATGGTCCAAGTTGGCTTTACACTATTGTCATGTTGAAAACCTAAACCTAAAAATATGTCACGGTCCCTTAGTATGGTTCAGTTTCACTTTACACTAAGCTTAAGTGCCCATCGATTGCGAGATTGGATTTTGATATTGCATGGTGTGGCCTTTGGATGATTTTCAAAGGCCCTTATATTTTCATGTTCATGGCCCTTGGTTTGTGTGGAAAGCGGCCCTTAAGTACTTAGTATGAATTCAAGGCAACATGAACTTCAAATTCAGGTTGTTTGTTTTTATTTGTTTTGTTTCTTGTTTCTTGAAAAATCTCCTTGGAAAGCTCCACTAGCTTTCACTTTTAACAAAGAAACCACTTACATAATCATGAATGGATATAGATGAAAACACGTATTTTCATCCATATATATGCAAATTCATCCCCAGTACACGATAAATCTCATCTCTTCCGGGGCAGTCGCTTGACGATTCCATCCATGGAAAAACCAATAATTTGCTGCAGCATATTCCTTTTGAGAAATCGAGGTCAAAAACACTGCTTCAATAGGTTACCAACAGACAACATGACTCATCGCCATTCATTAGCTAGCTACACTAGTTTGTCGGTCTAATTAGTGTGGCTTACCATTTGGAGTTGCGCAGTGCTATGATTTTTTAATGGACATTACCATTTCAATGATACTCTCGTGCCCCGATCACACCATACCTTCCGTCCAGTTCCAACCGTGAAACTGATGGGGATTATGTTCAGAAATAGATGTTTGCCCACCACTTTTCACACTATTATGGATGGTGTCTGAACTGGCCGGTATGATCAACCCCTCCATAAAGTGTTATAGCAATGCATAACTCCAAGTGGTAGCCCACACTAATTCGACAAACTAGTGTAGCCCGTCTCCAATTATCCAAAGAGTTGACCCGTGCATGGGCACAGTGAAGACTTGCACAGTTGCATAAAATCATGCACATGTTCCAAGAAGGATTGTGGGGGCCCCTGCATGTGCTGAGAGGTTAAGCTAGTGGTTATGAGTAATGCCTTGCTCTTTGGGTTCAAGCCTTGGCCCCCACCAATCCCACCTATTAGGTACACTCTTTCTTCTCTTTGGGTGCGACTTCTATTATTTCAAGCTCTCATCACTAATTTGGTGAGCTTGATTTGATGTGCCGCATCTCGTCATAAAATATCGTAGTGTTCTTAGTACAATATTAGTGTGTAAAATGCTATATTTCATAATACGGGCTTAAACTTGTATTGCATCATGTGCTCCAAATTCCCAAAAGATATGCTCTTGTCCAACAATGGCAACATCAAAGTGTGACAAACAATTTTGAGATTGTTAAAGTCATTCTTCAATTTGAGAGTGGTGGCAAACCAATGGTGGCGGAACCCCATGCAGTAGCACATGCATACGATAATTACACTCTTTTTTATTGGATTAAAAACCATCAATCAATGTAGTCTATAGCACCACTCAATTGATGAGCTATGTTCACGAGCCTAGCAGTGGATTCAAGAATAAAGACTCCATATGCCATAATCCCACTGCTTTTAAATTGAATTTGAAGTCAGGGTCGCTGAACACAACTCATCAATCGAGTAATGCTATGTCCACCCCAATTTTAATGACATTTCATAAACCAAGTACCCACATTAAAAAGAAGGAAGAGCTTGAGTGTGTATTGTGTGCATCTCAACCTCTGCAAATCAAACTTCGATCAAGGGCTGTTTTTAAGTGTTTGAAACTCATACCCTATGTTCAATTTACCACGAACGCGCGCGGGGGGGGGGAGCTAGTAACCCATGCAACAATTGGGACCCAACTCTTGGAAAGTTGATGTTAAGTTAATTAGGTTTTCTTTTGAATGTCTTCATAATGATTGAGGATCTATTTTAAAACTCTCACTTTCCTTTTTTTAATTCTACAATTTCATCATAGACCCCGTGGCACAAAAGTCCCAACATACTCCAAAACACTTGGACATATTGGATTATGGTCTAATCTGAACTTGATGCTTTGACTCAACCCAAAATTAAGATTCCCATCCTTAAGTTGATGTGATAAACACATTCAAGTGTACAAAGAACTTTTTTCAAAAAATAAAATAGCAACAAAAACATGAAATAATATAGTAAGACCCAAATGGGATGAAATCATATGTGTGTGTGTGTGTGTTTGGGGCAAGGTAGATATGTCTTATTCAAACACCTCTTTTTGGGTACAAAATTACAAATTGATTCAATATTCTTTTAGAAATATAATATGACGGTTCATTGGTTGGGGTTGCCAATACTTGAAACCTCAATACCCTCTCAACAATAACCACTTTAGGCACATCTATGTAAGCACTCAAGACAATCGCATACATGGTGTTTGAAAAAGTCATCAAAGATTGAGATTTAGTCACCTTAGTCTCATTCTTATAACACTAAATTCATAGATAGATAGATAGACATGAGCACCGACACCTATATGGAGCAAGCATGAATTAAAAGACTCTTTGCATGCTTGCTAATGAATTCGTGCAAGATTTGCTAATCAACTAGTTTCTTCCTTTGGATTTGTTGCACATCTTACCAAGCAGCGAAGCCTCGTGGAAGGAACCATCGTAGGCTCATCTACCTTGTGTGGATGCCCCACATAATCAAAAACACTAGTTTCGAAATGGAGATCAATAAGCCAAGGTGAAAGAATTTCAGCCTTGACATATGCCTAACTTTGAGGAGCTTAGTTGCCAAGTTGGTCCCACTTTTATTGAGTATAAACATCCGTTTTCAATTCTGATTGGAGGCCACATGTTTGAATCATTGGTATCAAATAGAGTTTGGTAAGCCAAGGTAAAAGAATTTCAGTTTTGACAAGTGCCTAGCTTCGAGGAGCTTGGTTTTAAGGTTGGTGCCTCTTTTATTGGGTATAAACGTTTGTTTTCAACTCCGATCCAAAGGCTTAAACCTTTGTTTCCGATCGGAGTTGGGCATGGATGGCTTCAACCAATAAAAGAGGAACTAGCCCTCAAATCAAGCTCCTCAAAGCTAGGCACATATCAAGGCTAAAATTCTTTTATATTGGCTTACCAAACTCCATTTCAAAGCTAGCCTTTTCATGTGTGTGTGGCCTCCCCTTCACAATAACCTCTTTCGAAGGCTTGTTGAAGTTTCATTTCCAATCAAGGTTGAAAACGGACAATTTTTAACCAATAAAAGAAGAACCAACATTGAAACCAAACTCTTCAAAATTATGCACATGTCAAGCCAAAATTATTTTACCTTGGCTTACCGAACCAAATTTCAATTGGCATTTTTCAAACGTGTGTGCCCCCCCCACTCAAAAAACAAAACAAAAACAAAACAAAAAAAGGAAAAAGAAAAAGAAAAAGTACTAAATAGAGCAGTTGTGACATATCTTTAAGGAAGCTAAGTATGATCAATAAAGTTAAGTTATAATAGACAAAGCTTTGTAAAATCATTCAAATACTGCAAGTTATTTAGTGGGACCCTTATTAGTGGGAATGATTTCTCAATGTGGAAGAACCAAATTTCAATTGGCATTTTTCAAACGTGTGTGCCCCCCCCCCTCAAAAAACAAAAGAAAAACAAAAGAAAAAAAGAAAAAAGAAAAAGAAAAGTACTAAATAGAGCAGTTGTGACATATCTTTAAGGAAGCTAAGTATGATCAATAAAGTTAAGTTATAATAGACAAAGCTTTGTAAAATCATTCAAATACTGCAAGTTATTTAGTGGGACCCTTATTAGTGGGAATGATTTCTCAATGTGGAAGAAACATGAGTTGACAAGGTCTAGCACAAGTACATGGCATGCCATTTGAATAATGTTTAGTGAACATACCATGTGGTTTTGGGTGAAATAAACCACTTAAAGACAATGCCCACCACCCGCCCCACCTCGTTGACAAGCATTCACATATTTAGTACCCTCCCTTGCAAATTTATGGTACCCTCCTCTCACAAAAATGGTTTGTTCTTAGATGCATGGTCTTGTCACGAGGATTCTATGATGCACATGAAGCCCATGACCCAAACAACTCACATTCCAGTTTGATGAAACATGGAATTGTGCCTGAAATCAAAGGAATGTAGCAGGAAATTACATATCTAAACTTGAACTCACATGCCATGAAACGGGTTTCGGGATGCAAATCTGAGAACTCTGATACAGGACCTCCGGACGCATGCGATTTGAAGTTCTCAAAGTATGACATGAAGACTAGTGACCCTAAACTATCGGATGATAGTGGAAAGGTACCCAAACTGGACGGAGTGGTTGGCGGTTTGATTCCTGGCTATGAAACCGTCTCCCTACTTGACGGAAAACTAGCTAGGTGGTCAAGCGCCTCATGTGTTCCAAAGAAGAAGAAGAAGAAAAAAGATATGAAGACTAATGAGAAAAATGTGGGAAATGCATCGTAACAACCTCAACCACAATGGAAAACTATCGTGGGTGCAATTTGAAGGATATTGTTGACCGTGCTTGCAAATTCTTTGACCATGTCAGAAGCATTAGTGACATGCACAAACATGGGTATGCCCACCATTGGGTGCAGTCGGCGCGCCACGCCACTACTAGCCACCAGTGGCATGAGTTTCGCGCACATGAGCAACCATTAGCCGCGTGGAGGCGATGAACCTCATCTTGCTCTGCCAGCGAGGGTGGCGAAGCGGACCGTCCGCCTCAGTCCAGAATCCACATGTTCGCCGCCCTCCACCGGGTAATTCTTCGTCAAGTTCCTTACCGCGAAACACCCTCTTCCTCCTTTCTCTCTAACACTCCAAGACACATACGAAGGTTAAAAAATTTCGGCAAAGAGTGAGTGCCAGAAGCGGAAGGAGGCGGAGGCTGCAACGCAAGCACTCTTTGCCCTCGACCCCAGCCAACCAACCAACCACGGGGAGCCACGTGGACCGGCGCCATACACGCCAGCCTATGCTCGCGTGGGCCGTTCACTTTAGCTCAAGAACTGGGAAGAATACATTGTAAAAAGGAACCCTCCCCCGTTCTTCCAGTGCAGGTAAGGGAAATTCGCAGTGAGTGTGTGTATTATGAGGATGGCATGGCTGATGGCAGCTGATACTGTAATGTAATGTTGGCCACAATGGTCGGGGAAAACCGACGGCTAGTTCATTATCAGCCGATGGATTTCCCCTCATGGCCGGTCCAAATTTTCAACCATCGGATGGCAATCCGATTGTAATTTCAATCCTCCGGCAATTAGCCGATGGACCAGAAAATGTCCCATAAATGTAGTCGATTCTTCTTGTGAGTTACTGGGGCATTTGATGATGCACTTGAGGAAGTACCCTAAACCTTAAACTTTTTGAATTATGCAACCTTTCCATGACCAAATCCAATTGCTTCTATGAAGAATTGGGGGACCCTTGGCCTTCAAGCGGTGAAGGCATTGCTAGGTTCAATTCCTGCCAAGGATATTAACTCTTCAAATTTAAAGTTTTGAACATGCCTTTCTTTTCACTTATTCAAGATTTTGTACTAAGAAATGATTTCTAATAACTTTTCATACATTTTTTAAACAATTAGTGTCAATATGAAGTCCATTTAATCGGATATTGGCCAATGAAAATATGAAACTATAGACAATTGGCCGATTGATTTTACAAAAGACCGGCTCTTGCCGATGTAAATTGGAAAATATCCCGACCCTTCGTAGCAACTACCGGCAATTAGCCACTAAGGCTTCAAACACTTCCCGGACTCTGGTTGGCGGCCTGAACTCGAGACTAAGTTAATAGTTTAGTTGATGCACATGCGCCCACCTGCTGATCCAGTGAGGCAACAAGGTGGCTGGCCGACCATCAATTAATATAACAACTAACATGCTTCTAAACTGCTGCAGTCACGCATGCTGCCCACAAGTTATTTGGGGGCGATTAAGCATGGGTCTCCATATCAGCCTCGATCTTGTGCCCCTTCCCTTTGTCCCTAATGCCGTTATGGCTACTTCCTCTTAGGTATATCCACTCCCATTTTCCATAGGATAGGCCGTCTCAGGCAGTGACCCCTGCCTGCGAATATTGGGGATCGGAAAGGGGCCGGGAGGGGGGGTTCCGGTCCGGTCTCAAATGATGCCGGAATGATTAGTCCAAGACGCTTGATGAATGAATGAGAACTAAAGGACATATGCTTTCCCGATACCACACCCAAAATATCTTTTAAAATTCATTTTAAGCATGATTAATCAATTAATTTACATAGGCTCTATTCTAAAGAAGTATAGATCTTGCTAAGGTGCTCGATTTGGCATTCTAAAAACCCCATTTGGTGCAATGGAGTAGAAGTTTTGAACAAGATTCTCCCAAAATAATACCAAGCATGTGGGGCAGCATTGTCCTTTAAGGGTTAAGGGCCAGTTCACACGGGCGCGCTCCCAACTCCTAAGTCGCATGAGGGGGAGGTTCATCCATGCGATCTCGACCGTTGAGAGGATGGAAGTTGGGACCTACCACTTCCGCATGGGGTCTCAGGTCCTACATCCCGAGTATGACATGGGTGTGTACATGGCACCGTTTTTGGGAGGTGAGGCTTGATACTTGTGGTGCGAGGTTGGGTCGAGCAGAAAGCTAGACCCCAACTCTCAACCCGAGTTCCGTGGATATCTAGGAACAAAGGAATCAAGACCCGACTTTTATGGTGTTTAATCGTAGTTTGGCGATTACTTGAAGTTCACAAGTTGGGACTTTGTCTCCATGTTGGAACTTGTTAGCATGAGTGGGACTTGGAACTTGGGACCCCGTGTGAACCGGCTCTTTTTAGGCAGCGATGAACAAGGAGAACTAGTCGTTACTTATAGGTGAACCGGTTGAGTTGGAGAAATAGCTTGTTGAAGCTCAAGACTTCGAGAAAATAACTCACCATTTTAGAGGAATATGTGGAATAGACCTCGGTTTACTAAAAAAGAACCAAAAGAACACAACATGTAACCGGTTGGACTTGAAAACAATAGGATTTTGACCAATTGTTGCCCCCAAAAAAACTCCATGGAAATAGTTAGGCAATTGGTTTTGAAGGGGAGGGGGGAGAGAGAGAATCATCGTATACGTGCATACTTCTCATTCATCCAACATAAAAACCTTGAAACAATATGCAACTCCACTAAGTTTGTTATTTAGTGTCACCAATTCTAAATGTCTTGCTCAGTACTAATTGTAAATTGCGATGCAATGTGTCAAAGTGATTTTTCATCCAAATTTCAATCATTCATGACAATATTTCATCACAAGTTGCTGACAAGAGAAGGTAGGGTTTTGGTCAATGGATGAACTCTTCCATCATCCATGACGCTAAATATAATGTTGAGTGTAGTTGATTTGATTTGACATTAAGAATTGGTTTTAAAGACCCCCAATTAGTCTACTTGAGATCATTTGAGATGAATTGGCAACAATCCTATAAGTGGCTAAGGTTTTATGTTAAATGGATGAGAGGTATGCTCGTATATGATATATCCCTATCTATCTCTGTTGGTTTTGTGGCATCTACACTAATATGTGCAAATAGGTTGACCCACGCCATTTTATTCCACACTATATATTACCATGAACATAATACATAAATGTTTTTATTTGTATATCGTGGTAGCTATACATGTTAATGAACAAATTTATAATTTTTTGTAATTCGATTTTGACCCGGTAAAAATTGCATGAATAAAGGATTAATCTATTTGGGAGGTCAACCTAATTGCATATGTTAGTGTAGCTAAACCCATCCATTGAAATTATGGGAAAACAAGGAAGCTAAACTTTGTAACATTGTTTTGGTCTATGTTGCTCTCGTATATTCATGAACACCAACTTTCCCATTAGTTTGGGCAACAATTCTCCCAAGTGTACATCAATTGTCATAACAAGAATCAATGTGGGCCACATTGATTCTCAACCATGACAAATCTATGATTTTGAAATAGTGTCGGTTGTGTTGATTCTTTTGATAGGAGATTGATGCGGGTTACTATTTTAATGTGTGCTAAGTTTTTGTAAAGACTTTTTCAAACCACATGATGGAATGTGTTGGTTGACAATCTTCTTAGAGTATTGGACCTACATTGTTTCCACCATGACTAAACATTTAGAGTGCCTCACATTATTTATTTTTACATTACATATAAACCTTAGTGTGCATTAGTGTGCATGGATGATTAAAGTCCCTCAAAGAGGGACAACCATGGGTTTGATCCTTCGTTGACAAAGCTTTCTATTAATATCTTGTCGTGTATCAGAACCTATTTTGAAAGTTGGGTGAAATTTTTGGAACCCCCTCTTTCCACCTCGTAAAATTTTAGACAATTTTAAGATCTAAAACATGATATGCAGTTGGGACATGTTGTTCTAAATCCCATATGGGCATGTGCAAGGCTAGCTTGGCCCCTCCACCCTCATAGGACAACCTAGAAATCTAGTTTTTAATAACCCAACACCAACTCTTTGTGTATGGTAATCCAAACATAAAGAAAAATGGAGTTGATTTTGGGTTAATTCTCATTAACTCGGGGTTTGGGACTAAACTCATGGTTTCATTTGCTTTGTTTCACAAATAACTCTACTAACATGGTTGATTTATGTAGTGACTTCTAAATCGTTCTCACTAAAAAGAACTTAATACTTGTTGATTTCAGTCCAAAATCGTAATAGTTGGTATTAGACATGGGATACATGTATAGAACTACACTAAAAAGGGATTTTAGTGTTTGACTATATTTAAGGTTGTTACCACCCTACCTTGCTTAACATTGATTTTCAATTCCTTGAAAGTTAGTGTTTAACATAAACGTGCCTCTACCTTCCCTACTACCACCTCCCTTCTTGTGAAGCATGGATTTCATATCTTTACTAACACTAAATTAAAACATGTAACTTCCACAAATTACCATAGTTGATATGCAGTGTTTGAGTTTACATTTAATGTTACTTACTTTCATGGGGTTATTGACGTTTAGTGTATGGGTTCGTATTTAGTGTATCAAACACAAAACATCCATTTTAGTATAGTTGAACATTGCAGCTAACCATAAACCCTAAACCTAGTGAATCTAAATGGCCATTGCGTCCCTCTAAATTCATTTCCCCGATGAATATAATTGCCTTGTCAATGTATGATTCTTTTAGACTAAATTCTAGGGCACACACTATTTCAAAGTACATAGGTTGGATGAATGAGAGATACATTTATATTGCAACGACGTTGTTGAAGACGCAAAAGATTATGCAACCAGATGCCACCGTTATCGTTCTATTCCCAATGTCTATAATAGGCGCCATTTGGAGAGCATCATGTGAAGAACAATGAACCGACAAATCTTATTTTTATTTTTATTTGGAGTCTCTATGTTGATCGAGCTACCCATTTCCTTCCCCATTAAAAAATTGAAAGATTTTGAATTTCTAGCATTGCATCCGTTTTTTTTTAATCCCATTATTATTTTCAACTCTCGTGAAATGTGAATGTGCCTTGAATTGTATCCCGCATCAACTTCTAAATGCACTTGGGATCATATACAAAACCAATTTCTTTTTTAAACATTTGACTTGGGACCTTAACCTCATGGCTTGTTTATGTTGGATGAATAAGAGGTATAGTCTGCCCTCTATATTTGTGAACAATGGGGAGTGGAATTTTTCTTAACACATAGAATGTTAACACTTTAACCAATACAAAGTTCAATGAACAATAAGATAACACTTATAAATGTACTGCAAGTAAATTTTTTTATTATAACATTAAATGAAGTTTCAAAATGATTGTCTTTAGGTTCAATTGAAAGATAGTTGCTAAATTGACCCTAAACCATAATGACATAAAGTTTATCCACAAAAAAATCCAAAGACAACACTTGTGACCATTGCAAGAGACTCGAAAGGCAAATTTTGGATAAGCATAACTCACTTGTTCGATGTTATAATTCAACAAAACTACTGCCATTGGAACTGTCACTTCAATAGCTTTCCAATGGTATGCGATTTGGCCTACAAATCTAAAGTGAGATTCAACATCCTCAAGAATTCAAGCATTAGTACATTGTGGTTCAAGCAACTAGGACAAAATTGAGTTGACGAGACTTGAGATGGAATTGCAACTACATGTTGGACTTCATCCTTTCTAACTAGGAGTTTATCTGAAGTCCTACATGATATGTCATATTATACAATGTAATAGCAAGTTAACAAATATAGAGGGAAGTAGACATTCATGTAACACTCAACACTTAACGTCTTTATAATCTCCTCAAGTAGGAAATAGACAAAGAATGTTAACACACATGAAACTTACAAAGTTAACAAATTCAAAGGACAAGCATACCATTATTCACATTCATAACAATGTTCTGTGGGACCAACAATATTCAATGAAATATTCCCCACATTCGAACTGAATATTCTGTGAAATATTGTCGGTCCCCCATAACACTAATATCCTAATGTCATGGGACTTAAAATCTAATCTAGTGTACTTAACTTCCACACTGACGCGAGCTTGGCAGAAGCACTTCACTGGCCCTTTGGCCGAAACTAAAGTGCCAACTAAAGAACGATTGTGAAGGCAGTCGCAACATTCCCATGGCTACAGGTGGTTCCCCCATAAGCTTACAGTGGCTATGGATTTCCCCCTCGCCCACAGGTTTGGGAAACAGTGAAAGCTCCTGTTAAGCTTATTCCCAAAGCACATTGCTTCACTGAAAGCCTGGAGGCAAAAAGCAAACAGCAAAAAGAAAAACGAAACAAATGTTGCTTTTCTTTTCTTTTCTTTTTTCCACCGTTGATGTGAGCCCGTTCATCTTATCTATGTTGCTCTGATGAATAGGAGAACAAATCACTACACAAAATATGATATTTAGCGTTTGATACACTAAATACGAATGCATATACTAAATATCAATGACCCTATGAAAGTAAGTAACATTAAATGTAAACTCCAACACTAAATATCAACTATGGTAATATGTGAAAGTTACATGTTTGAATTTAGTGTTAGTAAGGATACGGAAAATAAAGGATATAATAAGGGAGGTGGCAGTAGGGAAGGTAGCGGTACATTAATGTCTAACGCTACTTGTCAAGGAATTGAGAATTGGTGTTGAGCATGGTACGGTGGCAACAACACTAAATGTAATTAAACACTAACTATCATATTTTGTGTAGTTACAGACGAACCAATTGAGTTTGAGAAATAATTGGTTAGGTTTCAAGACTTAAGGGAAAAATCACCGATCATGTAGAAACCTGAAATTTATAAACGAGAATTGAAAGAGCACATGGAAAAAGGCCATCTTCCATGGTCCAACCTCATGGTCCATGATGTAACCTGGCCCTTAGTGAGGGTTGGGGCGAACCAACCTGTACATTGGTTCCTTGGAGGCAAGGGTTTAGGCATCCAACAGGGAACGAGTGTATGGATTGGTTCGCCCAAATCCTTAGAGCGTCCCCACCAGCAGAGGTATAAGTCAGTTGAACGGCACTCCTGGAAATCCGGTGCCCAGGACGCCAAGTTCTAACGTCCACCAATCGACGCTAACGCCATAAAGGGTGCCGGACCGGGCATTTGGGAGGAGCTCTTCGGGTATATTGGCCTCGGGTACCGTGTTCTGCCCGCCAACGCCATCCGGCAGTTAGCCCAACTTTGGACTTATTCCACCATGTCAGGAAGGGGGGGGGGTGTGCCTGCAACGGGTGGGAGGACCAAGAAGGGCAGGAACTTCTGCCCGGAGGAGGAAGAACAGTGTTGCCGAAGTTTTATGCATACTTCCACCGATGCCAGGAGAGGGATAGGGCAGAAGAATGCACAATTTTGGATCAATGTAGCAACGCACTATGCTAGACACAAACCCGAGGGAGGAGCTGATCGTCCTGCTAGGTCTCTAGAGACAAAATGGTCTGACATCAAACAATCTGTCGCCAAGTTCAGTGGTTGCTATCAGTCAGTGAGAGATCTGAATGAGAGTGGGAAGAGTGAGGATGATTTTGTATTAGATGCTATGAGTTTGTACAAGAAAAAATGTGGGAAGGCATTTGTTCTAAAACATTGCTGGTTGTTGTTAAAGAGCTATCCTAGGTTTGCGGCAATATTTATGGGCAAGCGAAAGGGTGGAGGGTTTGATCCGCCCTCAAGAGATCTGCCTGTTGATCGTCGCGATCTGTTTTCTCCGAATGGCCAGGCTCCCTCCACCGAATCGCCACCTGCACAGACAAGACCACAAGGTGCTAAGTCGGCAAAAAACGAGCATGCACAAAGTAAGGGGAAGGAGCTAGCTTTGCGCGCTAATACAAAAGTTACAACTGACTTTGCTGCAACTACATTGAAGAAAGCTGAGCAAATTGCTCAGCAAAATGCTTTTAGCTTGTTTACAGTAGAGGATAAGAACATTACATGTGACCTTGCTAGACAGTGGCTCCACCTCCGCAGGACCCAAGAGCTTGCAAAGCTCAAGGCACAGGTTGCTGCCGAAGTTGCTGCCTCCAACGAGCCTGCTCCTCCTCGGTTTGGAGTCTGCTGATGATGGACCCTAAACCCTTGAATGAAGAAGATGATGCTGATGATGATTGTGAGGATGATTCCTCCGACTTGTTTGCAGACAGGAGGAGGGTAGCTGATCTAAATGCTTTTGGGAATGACTTCGGCCAACCAGCTTCGGATCGTGATGAGGATACAACCACCATCCTAGATTCTCAACCTAATGACTTCGCAATTAACCCTCCCCCATCACAGCGTCGACGACTCTCTGCTGATCCTCATGAACTCTTTGGCCAGTTTTGGACCCCTGCAATTCGGGAACAGTTTGTACCTAGGCAAATCTCCCCTCCATCCACATGGTTGCAGGGCTCAAGAATTTGAATTATGTATTTGTTAGAGTTAGGCTCATAATTATGTATTTGTATTCCTGATTTATGTCTGCAATTCATTTGTCTTAATTGGATTCCAATGTGCAATGTTATGCAACGTCTCTTCAAACGCGGCGTCAACAAACACAAACACAAACCACGCCACGCTCCAGCTCCCTGGAGCTCTATGAATTTTTTCCTTTATACCTGCAACTTGGGGTTTTGACGACGGTTATGGGACCATGAGCTTTTGACCACCCTGATCTGCAGTCACTAAAAGACTGCAGATTTGTTTTGTGGGTTCTACAGCTGAAATTGTAAGAATTTGGGGGCATGTTATATACCGTTGGAAAGGTATTGAAAATATCTTTCTAGCGGTATATAACATGCCCCCAAAGTCTTGAAATTGCAGCTGGAAAACCAAGAAAACAAATCTGCAGTCTTTAAGAACCCAATTCAAGATGGTTTAGGTAGGACGACTCAAACATTAGACCATGTTGTTGTGGTCCATATATTAATGGGTGACAATAGAAAGTCTCAAATTAACTCATATAGTGATATTAGTGTAATGTTTTATTTCGTGATTGATGAAAATCTAGTATGATTAGTGAATTAGTGAATTAGTTAACGAGGGATTTTAGTATATTTCCGGGCGGAGAACCGAAAGGGATCGGGTAGGGAATCGGGCAACACATCGGGCACGGAATCGGTATCCGGGCAAGGCATCGGGCAAGGCTAATGGAATCGGGCAAGGGGGTAATACCGGGCGGGGGCCGGCCTCGAAGAGGGGCATGTACCCGAGCTAGTGGGCTCCAACAATATGTCGGGTAAACCCACACTATGCCCGGGGTGCCACCGGTGCAATTATGCCCGGGGCGGTGCCCGGTCTAGTGGGGATGCTCTTAGTGAGCTGAATAATGTTATGATGTAACCAAGTTGGACTTGGAAACACTAGGGTTTTTACAAGTTATGCCTAAAAATCTCCCGGGGGCCCAGACACTCATATTGCAGGGTCACTCATCATTGAGCTTCTTGATGAGAATAGTCAAACAGTCTTTAGGCAGGACTAGGATCGAGGTAGCTCAGGTAAGCCCAACATTATATATATGCACAACACTACATATAAGTGTAGATGTGTCTTGAGTGGCTCGTTTTCTTGATTGGACCTCTAGATTTGATTGGTATGTGGTTCCATGAGATCAAAAAGAAAATATTGTATAGACACATGTTTAAAAGAGACTAGATTACGTTTTCAACTATCAACAAAGTAGAGGCGTCCATAACTCATCACTTAAGATATTTTTTGCCTTGTCCGAAGGAGAAGTATAAGGCGGCACGATTTTTTCTCATGTGAGAAGATAGAAATAAGGAGGATTACAACTTTTTGGTAAGTTTATTCTTTAAATTGAAATTACTATGAATTTTTTAAACCAAAAATTGTCCCAAACATATTACCAATGTCTAGAGTCTAGCATAACCACTCATTTGAACCACTTGTTCCTCCTCACTTTAGCACTCAAAACCACAACATGTGTCATGGCACTATTTGTTCCAACCTAATCAAAAATTGAGTCCCAACCTGATTGAAATCACGGTACCCTATGGATTGCCATTGGGGTCCTGATCAGGAACATGCACCTCTATTATGACTTCTCTACACTCAATATGAACACAATAAGGAGGACCTATATATTCGGTCAAGAAAATCAACAAACATGCACTTCCAATAACCATAACTATATAAGAGGAGGTCCAAATTTCAATCCGGTTTGTGCAAATATCTCATCGTAGATTTGCTAATGTGGCACGAGTTTTGTTATGTAAGTATACTTGGTAGAAGTTGGAGGACATTAAAACCAAACCAAATAACACCATATACCTTACTTTTCCCCACTAATGGCGTGGTGTGCTCCAAAGGGCAAATTGTTGGTAAGGAAATTTCCTCTTTTGTCCCACACAGTGTCCGGGGAGATTTTTGGGCATAATCAGTCAAGATCATAGTGTTTCCAATTCCAACTGATTACATGTTGACATCTTTCGGTTTTCTTAAGTAATTTGAGATATATTCTTTAGATTCCTCTAAAATGACCAGTAATTTTCTTGAAGTCTTGAACTTCAACAAGTTATTTTCAAACTCAACAGGTTATTTCTTGAACTCAATCGGTTCCTCTATAACTCAGTGGCCGGTTTTCCATGTCGGTTGGTCCCACAAAAGTTTTGCATTGAGGCACAAACAACATTGGTGAGCTCCTCTCACTCTTGATGAACTTGCTCAAGCGGTGGAGTCTTCGGCTTAAGGTAAAATTCCTAGACCGGACGGCTTAAGGTGAGTTTCCATGTAGGTCGCATGCTCACCAAATCATGATGTGAGTAAGGACAAACTCATCCAAACATAGAGGGAATTTGGTGAGGTGGTGTTTGTATGTGCCCAATTAGCTACTCCCATCTTCTCAAATCTAGGTTCATCTACTAACCTCTTCTTTGAGGTTCAATTCTCCTCCTCCTCCTCCTCCTAAAACCAATCTTCAATCCTACAATGACCGACACTCTTAAATTAAAGACTCTTTAGTGGTTTGCTAGAATGTGGAACTAAGTAGAGTAGTACGTTGATAATCAATTAAAGCCTTAAACATATAATGTGGTTGGGGCCGAGGTAGGTAAACTACATTTGAACACTATCAAGAAAATTGGCCATCCAAATGCACCAGTTGTAGAGGGGGGAAATAAACCCATGTAAGGTTTGGCATAGACTTTTAGCACCGTAACGCCTCCATTTGTAAGTGACTCAACCATTAATTACCCCAGAGGCCATTGTAATGAACTTGGAACTTTTATACGTTACACTGGGATTTGCTTATGTTAGAATTTGAGAATAAACCTCCATAAAACACATAAAAACCTCCATTCCAAGTGGAAAAGGGGGGGGGGGGGGAGTGATGCTTCATGTTGGCAATCTAGAAAAATTCCCCACGAAGAGATGATCCCTAGTGTCATCATGGACACATTAGGGTTGAACATTTGAAGACTCGAGATGTGTTTCCACATACATATTGACTCCTTCATCAATAGCACTTGACCTATTGGACCAATGCATATATGTAGAGGGAGATCCAAGCAATGTCCAAGCTCATTGATGTAAGTTAGAGTCCATCGTGTATTTAAGTACATTTGATGACTAATAGTGCATATGATTACACAATGAATTGTGCTTGACAGAGTTCCAATCTCATAGGCCAAGCTCAAAATGATTAAAATACTTGTGAAGGTTGGTAGAGACGGCGGAGACACTACAAATATATCTTGGATTTCAATGACAGCTTGAAATCACCAAATTGACATCTTGTCATGTAGACATGTTTGCAAAGGACGAATTTGTGTCAAAATAATTATTCCTCTTGAACTAATCCATATGGTATAGTGCCATTTTGGTCATTTTGAATTGCAAACTCATGTTCTCTTAAGTGTTGTAGTGATACATTGCTTACGATTTGCAACAATCTTGCCTAGGTATCATACAAATTTGTGCCTTCAATAAGATCATGCTTGATTCATGTCAACTTAATCCTAGAGGCTACGTAATGCTAGGTCTCTAATGTTATTTACGGGGTCAAACCGTCTATTCAAAAAACCAAGCTATAAGAAGTTCCTAACAAATTTTTAATTCAATCTACATTACTACCCACAACTCCTTGGCATGGAAAACGGCCATTGCCATACAAAAAAACACAATCCTTTGCATTCTTAATTTCAACACTTTTCCGTGTAATGCATAATCCGTTGGATTTATTGTCCAAGATATGTTGAAATTCGAATTGTTGGAAAACTTCAAACAGTTGAAGGAAACACGCAATGCCACCCTTTCCTTTGTCCCATAAAAAGAGGTCTCAACACAGTATCACGGATCCTCTATATATTTTATTCCCCCCACCTTCAGGTGGTGATCATTGCAATGGATACAAAATGCTATATAAAGGTGGGGGACCCAGGGTTGGAGATTGCCATGTTTATCTTGCACAAGTTCATTTTGAATCAGGCTCACAGTCTAAGGGCATGTTTACACCAAAGGCATTAAGGTCATGGCTCTTAAATGATGATGATGCCTTTCTTTTCGGATGGGACCACAGAGGAGTTCATGAACTATAATTCTTAGTGCAAACCCAATTTTTTGCTGCAAATTTTGTCATGCTTATCTTTAAGAGCTCCCCTAAAAATATCTCCTCTAATCTTAGCCAACGTTATCCATACTTGCTAGTCATGTGGGATCCATGAAGACTTTTCATCCACTGAAGATGTTATGGGTTGTGATCCAAAACTACTCTCATGTAAACCTAACGCGGGGGCTTGCAACACTCTCAACCCAATGAGAATTCAAGGATTCTCAAGAGCCATGGCTTGAGTGTAAACATGCCCTGAGTTAAGACACCAACACCTTAAACCCATAAGTTAAAGTATTTGACATATGTGTGGTAGCCATATGAACATTTTTTTTTATTCCCAAGTACAAAAAACATTCTCGTGTATTGCAAGTTTTTCTCTTTCCCAAAGGCCTATAACCAACATCCCCTTTCGGAGAAAAGGAGCGGCACACATAGGCTATGTAATGTTATGGAACAACACTTGAGCAATCTTAGTGTCCGGGGAGAATTTTGGGCACGATCAGTCAAAATCCTAGTGCTTCCAAGTCCAACTTGGTTACATCATAACATTATTTAGCTCACTAAGGATTTGGGCAAACCAATCCATACACTCGTTCCATGTTGGATGCCTAAACCCTTGCCTCCAAGGAACCAATGTACGGGTTGGTTCGCCCCAATCCTCACTAAGGTCCGGGTTACAACCATGAAGTTGGACCATGGAAGATGGCCTTTTTCCATGGTCTGACTTCATGGTCCAACCTTTATGGTCCAATTTTTATTTTTAAAATCAACTTATAAAGTCTTTGCGTCCCTCACTGGGTGTAAACCAAATGTAGACCAAGAGGAATGAATGTGCACCAAAAAGTGAGTGTGTTGTTTTTAAAAAAAAAACATATGCCCAAAAAGGGTAATTTTGGGAAAAACAATCAAGTTCGATGATTCTTCTGTCTCCTCTTTCCTTCATTTTCTCTTTCACACAAAAAAAATTCATCAAAAATTCATTATAACAATATTCCTCTGCCACGGGCTCTTGTATTTTTTTTACTAGAACATGTCTTTCGCTTCTCCCACCTCAAAACCCTTTGGACCATGGGAGTGGATAATATAGGCCTTAAAATATGTCTTTTGGGGACTTCGAACTCCATGGTGACTCTGACATTTTGTCCTATGTATAGACCGAAGTGGTCCAGAGATGAGTTCAACAACCAATCACATATTTTACAGGGCCTTGGGATGACTTCATGGTCCATGGTGTAAACACCCCCTAAGGAGGTTGAGTGGGGCCGGGAATATGTGGGCTTGTGTCCGGGAATTACATTTTCACAATGCCTTGCCAATGAGATTCAGCCTGCAAATCTCTCAGCTTGCAGGGTGAAAGTAACCGGCAGCTAGTCACCACAAAGTTGCAGGCACGCGTGGCAATTGGTAGAGGCCGGTGAATTAAAATAATGTTACGATGTTGTGATCTTTCGGTTTTTCTTTATACTAATTTGAGATATGTTTCATAGATTCTTCTAAACTGATCAGTAAGTTTCGTGAAGTCTAGAGTTTAAACCAATTATTTCTCAAACTCAACCGGTTCAATTGGAACTACATTAAATATTGTATTTAGTTTCATATGATAGTTTATGTCATTGTGGTAGCTTTTCTAGTGACACTTCTCATGAGTAAGTTACAGGTTTTGTCATTCCAATTTACTTTTAGTTCATCGCAATGTCAAGTATTGAAACGAGGTTTGATATCTGTTGCATCCTCGCAAATCTATAATGAAATATTGTCATGGATGATGAAAGGTTGGGATGACGATTCACTTTGTAAGAGTCAGTAATTGCAATATTGTACATTGAAAAATGTCCAATAAAAAAAAATTACATGGAATGACAAGTAATGTTAAGTTTGCATTGATGGTTGGTGACACTACACGTCTTGCTCAATACTACACTAAATATACCAATTAGCGAGTGTGGGAAATTGGTGAAGGTGATACTAAATTCCATTATGCTATGAATGAGTGCCACCAAAAGATCTTAGATCTAAGACTAGGAAGCATCGTTCATTTTTGCACTTGGCACTAATCACTAAATGTATCGGCACTTGACACTACTTGCTGACAAGCATGTGGCGCGCACTAATCACAAGCACACACTCATTTTCCTAAAATCTATGATACATGAGCACAAAATTTCACCGTAGCCATGAATTTGGGTGTCACTCAGTAGCAACTTTAGCCCTCGGTAACTACGAGACTTGGCTACACTGTGTGTGACACTTGCATTAGTACCACCCTCACTAATTGGTATATTTAGTGTAGTATTGGGCAAGATAAATAGAAATGGTGACACTACACACGATATTTAACATAATGGTCGGTTCTCCTTGTGCATTGCCATGCAAGCTTCTCCTTGACTTGAGGGGACAAAAACATTGCTTTGACGCCATGACACCTGATTGCATCCACCTTGTGTGCAAGTGGAGCCTTAGCCAATGTCCAAGGGAGGTTTTTAGGTGTTACTTGGTCGAGATCCTAGCTACACAAATTATGATATTTAGTGTTTGATTACATTTAGTGTTGTTACCACCTTACCATGTTCAACACTAATTTTCAATTTTTTGATAATTAGTGTTAGACATAAATGTGCCGCTACCTTCCATACTGTCACCTCCCTCATTATGTCTTGTTTTTTTTTTGCATATCTTTACTAACACTAGATTCAAACATGTAACTTTCACATATTACCATAGTTGATATTTAGTGTTTGAGTTTACATTTGATGTTACTTACTTTCATATGGTTATTGATATTTAGTGTATGCATTCGTATTTAGTGTATCAAACACTAAATATCATATTTTGTGTAGTGTTTCCAAGTCCAACTGCATCATTGTTGACGTCTTTCGGTTTTCTTCACTACTTTGAGGTATATTCTCTAGATTCCTCCAACGTGATCGATAATGTTCCTGAAGTCTCGAACTTCAAAGCGGTTATTTATCAAACTTCAAACTGGTTTTATAGTTCTCAAACTCCACCGGTTTCATCTGTAACTAGCCGTCGGCTCAGCTCTTGTCTTCCCGTTCATTGTCCTTCAGCTCCCATCTCTATTAATTCCTCTGTTGATTCTCTCACTGCTTGTTGACATGTGGGGCTGGGTCGGTCTCGGTGGAGCTTGGCCTGCTTACTTAAACTCCCTCCCTTGTCCTCCAACATGGTTCTTTTCCATTCTCTCTCATGGCTTGAGTAATGGACCTGCCACACCGGGGTCTAGCCGAGGCCCAACCAGCCCGACATCCAGCCAGCCCGGGGGCCTTTGGGACGGTGTCCCTAATGCCTTGGTTTCCCACGTGGATGGTCGGAGTATAGTCTGGGGGGGGGGGGGGGGGGGCGCACCGGCTGGGTTAGCTGGGCCTTGGCTAGACCCCCGGTGTGGCTGGCCTATAAGTCACACACTAGTGATGATAGAACCGAACCACTTTCTGTAGCTTGGTGAAGAATGCACATTAGGACTTTGGAAAATTCATCATGCTCACAAATAATCGGTGGAAAGTTGCGCACATGAATAGTATGGTTCTACAGTGAGATGTAGAAGATAAGTGAAATACATGCAATGTTTAGGTTCAAGTTCTTGGAGGTGATAGATGATTTCCATAGCTACATACAGTAACCTCCCGCTTAAGTACGCACCCGTTTAAGTACGCATCCCGGTTGAGTACGCATTTTTTGGTAAAAAAATTAGGCTTCAAGGTTTATTAGTTGAACATGTCATGAATCGTCATTTGGCGTAAGTTTTGAAGTTTTTTGCATTTGGCTTTGAGGCCGACCGCTCATATCTTGCTCTGAAATGATTCAAATGATTTCTTAAGGTCATCGAATGTTTCCTTTGCTTCTGCTTGAACTTTAGGGCAGAGCAGCTGATCCTCGATGTTGACAACATGCTTATAAAGAGAGTCAAAACCCTGGAATATAACTCTGTTTTCTAAACAACATTTCTAAAGTACGCACCTACCAGCTAAGTACGCACAAACTGCGCAGGTTCAAGTTGCGTACTTAAGCAGGAGGTTACTGTATGGGGAGTGGGAGGGGTATGGGGAGTTCTCGTAGGCATTTAAGGGGATAAGGACTCCAAGGATTGACGTGTGACAACTATACTAAATAGTCCTATTAATGTGGGCCACAACAAATTTCTAGAGCCCAAGCTTATTTTCATCATAAGAATGAATGTGGGCCATCTTAATTTTCAATCCATGCGAATTGTTTTCCTAGAAAATTAATGTGGGTGATTATTTTATTTTGTGATACTTTTGTCCTATAACTAACACTCAATGTGTTGGTTGGAAGTCCTTATGAAGATTTGGGGGAAGACTTAGGGTTTTGGACCCACATTAATTCCACCTTGACTACAAAATTAGAATTGTCCACGCTAATTTTCCACCGACACTAATAGGACTATATGGTGTAGCTCTCTAGTATAGGAATTGGCTCCTGAGGCCAACGGGGTTGGGGAAGGGGGGGCAACAATTGTTCACTTCTTGAGAACCAATAAAAAGACAAAACTTTCATGAGTATACAAGAAATCACCCAAACATTTTGGAAGCATGATTGCGTACTTTTGAGTAGAAAACTCAAAACAATCTCCTCAAAAGAGCACTAAACGGGTGTGCGCCAATTTGACCTTTTTCTAGTAGAGGTAGCGTTGCCTTTGAGTTTTTCTTAGGCTACTTATCACCTATTTGGTGGTTTTTTATTTTTTTTATTTTTTATTGCTAACACAAAGAAAAAAAAACATTCAATTGCAAGAGGAAACTAATACAACCACCTCATGGAGCAAAGAACAACCAAGGGGAAATTAAGAAATGATGCCCATCTAGGGCCAAACCTTCTACATAACAACTAGATTGCTACGGTTGACAATAAAACGTTTAACACACTAAAACGAATCAAACTTATCAAGCATGTCCAAGTAAGCAACATCCAAAGTTTATTGGAGATCCTTGAGCGGATGTTGCCACTCAATACATCCATAATCCAACAAAGTATCCCACACAACTTGATGGGTTTTCTTCACAAGCTAGGCAATGTTATCGATTATCAAATCATTCCTTTGGCACCAGGTAATCCACAAGAGACCGTTTGTTAAGGAAAATCAAACTTGCCTAAATTGTTTCAAAGATTTACTAAGAGACTTATTGAAAAGGCATTACATCAAGGAGAAGGACTTTCATGGGCCAAGGTTACCTTGCTTAGTGAAAATTTACCAAATGATGTTCATGGCATAACACCAAACATGTTGAGCAAGTGGGCAGTTGAAGAATAATTTCTCCACTGACTCCACTTGGTATGGGCCATAATGAAGGCAACTCTTGTCCATTGTAGTTGAGATCCTCCCTCGCCATTCATTCACTGCCACCACCTTATGAAAAACCATCCAAAGGAAAGCTACCTCTTTCTGCACCTTGTGCTTGTGCCAAACCAAGTTCCAACTAGAAGAAGTAGAGGGAATAATCTCATTCTTCCATATGATAAGAATTGAAATCTTAAGAGTGACTTGTGTAGTGATCCAAGAACAACCAAGCTTAGCAAAATACGCCAAGAAAGGGGTCACCTTAGGCCACCACCATTTTTGCTGGGTCAAAGAAAAGTTGATCCAACTTCCAATGAAACATAGTAAATTTATATTGAGCACAACCTCTAGTCAACACATCTACCCTTACCCGTGTCATCCAACTAGAGAACTCCGTGGCTGGTTTTGCAACCCTTGGATTGGGTGACACCTCTATAAGTGCAAAATACTGCAATCCAACTCTAGAATTAGGAAAATTTCCCATGAACTCTGCATGAAATTATATTGGTCAGAATCTAAATTCTTTAAGATACCCAACTCTAATCACCCATTTAGGAATCGGGTCCTCTTGGGTCCCGTACAATCCAACCAATTCTTGTGATGTAGGATGAACATCATGTTGGTTAGTCATCTTCTCTTTGAAAACCCCATAGTGTTCCATCAATTTAAGTTGGAATTCATAATAAACCTCAGGGAGAGCAAATCTATGCCTTGTAGTCTCCCACTCTAAAAACTCTTTCCGTCGTGAGTCCCACATATCACAGAAATATCTAATACCCTTCTTATACAACATAGCCTCTATCCATGGTAATCTCAAATTTCAAGCCTTCATACTTTATTGTCCACCAAAGGTTAGATTGCAAAACATATTCATTGCAAGAAGGAGCAAGGAAAGTAACCTTGTGTGCCATCACCTTCCACGCTTGAGCAATGTGTCGCTAAATCTTTAAACTGCCTTTGATGGAGAAAGTTGGGGAGAACAACTAGAGAGAAGATAAACCCCCTTTTCCATGCCTAGAAGGTCACAATGGGTTAATTCAATACCTTAGAAGAACTAGCAAGTTTGAATAATCGGGGGAGAAGTGCTTGAACCACTTGCTCATAAGCACTTTCATAGCATTCTCTGGCAAGGTCAGGCTGAGTCCCCCAACTTTCTTGGCCATAGTGCAGTCGTCCCAGCTAACTCTTAGCACGTGTTGTGTTCTCGGACCTAGACCAAAGGTAATTCTTGAGCAAGGCTTTAATCTTTCTAAGAACTTGCTTAGAGAAAACCCAAACTACAATGAAGTACCACAATGACGACGTCAAGACTTGGTTGACAATGAGGGTCCTACCAACAAGCAACAAATGCATAGAACTACAATACTTGAGTTTTTTCTTAACCCAACTTAAAAAGAATTTATCAAAATTCTTTAAGTCAAGTTGTAAGCCGAACTAGGTGCTAAGGAGTTTGAAAAGGTCATCGAAAAGGGCCCACTTCCATTGATGCTTCCTCACTCACCCATGTGGAGTGCCGTAACCACACCAATATGCAATGTCCTTAGTCCAATTAATCTCCAACCTAGAAGCAACTCCAAACCTGAGCAAGATCCCAACAAGGTTGTCTACAATAAATTCGCCTCCTTCACCGTGAAGGATGTATTGTTGGCATATTGGCTAATAATATGCTACGTCTTGTAATGTGGAAGAAAAACTCCTTGAAAAAACCTCTCCTCACATCATCTTTGACCACCGCATTCAAGGCTTCTGCAACCATAATAAAGAGATAAGGGGTTAGAGGACATCCTTGGCAAACATCTCTATGTTCTTCCAAAAGGTTATGTCAACTGATTATTGAAATTTACATATATATTGGCATCTTTGAAGAGAATTCTAAACATGTGGATAAAGGGGGTTAGGTATCCCTAACTTCGCCTTAACATGAAACATAAATCCTCAATCAACTCCATCACATGCTTTGCTAAAACTGAGTACAACTAAGATTGAGTCTTGTCTCGATTCTTTCACCCGTTAGATCGATTCATGCGTTAGGAGAATATTTTCAAGGATATATCTAAGAGGAAGAAAAGTGGTTTGGTCACTATCTATTACCTCCACTAGTAATGGTTGAAGTTGCTTTTGCAATGTTTTGCCGAAGATTTTGTAAGTAGTGTTGAAAAGAGTAATCGGTTGCCAGTTCATTAGTCTCAACTTGTCGTTGTCCTTGAACAAAAGTGCGATGAGACCATGTGTCACTACATTAGGAAAATGTCCCCTCCCTAAAGATTCATTCACCATAGTCGTAACATCATTACACAAAACTCCAATATGCCTTGAAGAAACTAGCCGTGAGCCCATTTGGTCTTGGACTTTCCCCTTCGCTAATTCTTACACTCCACATATGAGTTCCTTCTCAATGATGGGAGCCTCTAACAACTTTTGAGCATTCTCTAGAATTTTTACTGGAATCCGACGTAGCAACTCCACAAAACAATCCTCACGTTGCCCATCCACCTCCGGAGTGGAGTAGAGTTTTGGGGTAGAATGAGTTCCAAATATGAGCCATGTCCACCCATGAGGAGACGACCATCTCATCCTCATCGTACAACTTTGTAACGAGACCACATGTGGGATGCTCTTTAAATAAAGAGAAAGATTACTTATTCATTCTATATTCCATCCATTTAGTTCCAAATCCAATCCTATGTCCATCTTCTTTCCTATCAACAAGAACTTGTAATTGAGCCCGACAATCCTTGATGACCCCTTTATTCACTTCGTTTGTGTATCCGAGTAAAGTTGGACTTGCCAAAATTCAAGGGACTTTCTATGTCTATTTTCTTCTCGTCAAGCTTTAGCCGTTTCACAATACAAAGTTCTTTGTAGTACCTTGCATTCCTAAGTTTGATAAAGAAAAGCATTCCGGGAGGAAGTTTTTCCCACAATGCCTTGAGTTGCTTTCATTCCTTTAAATTAACTATGTCACTTTCTAGGACAAACAAATGTCAAATGACAATAAAGGTGCTAGATTAGAATCTAAACAAATCTTAAGAGCTATAAAGCAACGGAAAAGTTAGTGGGATCAAAAAAGTGGTTGTACTTTTTGGAAAAGTGTTCCAAAGCCCGCATTGGACACCTATTTGCCATCTATTTTAAGTTATTTAAAAAAAATTTAATTCCCCAATTATTCATCATTGCTTTGCAAGTTTCCCTTCTTGTTCAAGTAGTGTTGTGGATACTCAAAGGGTATCTCGCTAGCATTGCTACTTAATGTTATGTGTGCCTCTTGTAACATACATTATTTTGAAAGCTGACAACATGAAATTAACTTATGATGTCGGTTTCCAGTAGATAGAGATAGCTTGTTGTCTCCCAAGATTATTCTTCTTGACACATGGATACAAACTAACTTGAAAAACTTTAATGAAGATTTTATATCATCCAGTACACAAAGAAAATAAACAACTAATATGAACATGCTTAAAGCATTTGAAGGTTAACCCCTATATACAGTATTGTACAACATGAATCTAGATTGTGGTGCAACTTTTTGGTAGCTTAGTGATAGTTTGTTTTTTTAGAAGATTAATCTCCTTGAAACCTACACATAGAATTAGAGAAGAGTTTGATGAAGAGTTTGATCCAACATAAAGAGAGAATACACAATCATCATGAACATTCTCAAAGAGATTTCCGGTTAGAACAAGACTAAATGTGAGCAATGGGATTTTGAGTGGTGAGCATAACAATAACATTGTAGTTTTTATGGTCCAAACGTGAGGATTCATAGTAGACAAAATACAAAGGGATTGAGCATTACATTAAGGTCGTATTAGACTTGTGGGCAGTGAGTTTTGAGTTAACATACAGATTCAAGCATGAAATCTAAATATAGGGTTGACATGACTGACATTAAATTCCAGATCTTGGTCCAACATGAATACTCACTAAGGGTTGTTTACAGCATGACCATGAAGTTGTCCATGCTTGAGTAGAGGCATCCAAAACCAATCACTTAAGAGATTTTATGCCAAATCTGGAAAAGTATAAGGCGGTGCAACGTGTAGGAAGATAGAAATTAGGATTTGTCGGCAATTTTATTCCTTGAATTGAAATTAGTCTAAATTTTTTAAGTCAAAAGTTGGTCCTAACACACTGCCAATGTCTAGAGTTTGTCATAGCTGCTCATTTGGAAACTAATTCCTCTTTAATTTAACACTCAAAACTCGGGACATGTGTCATGGCACTATCAATTCTTTGGTGATATCATAACCGAAGTTAAAGACTTAGGTTTAGTTTCCATGTAGGTTGCTTCGCCCACCAATTTATAGTGGAAATGTAGATTCCACATGGTGGCATCTAAATTCTACTAGAATCTAGTGAGCGCGCAACCTGCATGGAAACTAACCCTCAAAATTCGTGAAATGGGGAACCTTATTTTACCCACTCACGAAAAGAAATTACGGAAAGCACTCCCATCATGATCAAAATTATGGCATCCTATAGATTCCCTATGGTAATCCGATTGAGAATATGTGGCTCTACTCTAGATATGCCTTTTCCCATGGTCACACTTCCATGATCATATTTATGAATAATGCAAATTTCAAAGCCTTTGGGCCCCTCATTATGTGTAAACCGAGCGTGGACCAAGAGGAGTGACCATGCACCAAAAAGTAGATGTGCTATTATTTTTAAAATATATATCCGAAAACCACAATTTTGGAATCTTTTCCATGTTCTGCCTTCTCTTTTTCTTTCCTCTTAACTACAATAAGATTTGGTAAAATTAAATTAAAACGACACTCCTCTACCATGGCCCCTAACTTTTGTAGTGAGATAACCTCTTTTGACTCTCTCTCACTGCAAAATCCATTGGACCATGACAATGGATAATGTAGGCTTGGAAATAAACCTTTTGGGGACTTCATGTTCCATGGTCACTCTCACATTTTTTTCCTTGATGTAACTTGAAGTGGTCCCAGAACGAGCTCAACGACCAATCACATGTTTTAGAAGAGCAAGGGATAACTTCATGGTCCATGATTAAAACAACCCGTTAATTTCAACCCGTTAGGGTTTGGCATTGCTTGCAAGACAATTTCCTACCAAGAACTCTTTGATGGGGACAAGACAGTGTGAGAGAAACAAAACGACAAGCTTTGGAGCAGCTTGTGATGAATTGTGTTTCCCATCTGAGTGATATGCTTAGATGAATTCCATAGATGTGAGGCTCCTACATGAATTTGTAACCCTTTAGAGCATTCACTAATTTTCTTGAAATCTATGGTTAATGATCATGTATTCATGAATTTAGTACCACTCTATAAAACATTTCAGCCCTCATTAACTTTGATATTTGGCAAAATAATGCATGTTTTCAAATGTAATAACACACACACACACACACAACGGGAGAATCAATATAGTAACTTACAATTGGAGTGCAATATACAAATGTCATGTATTATTTGAAACCCTCAAATATATGAACACGGTTCCCAATGTTCGTTTTAAGTTGCTCACCTCAAAATATGCATGTCTCAATCAAACACCGGTCTTCTCTAAGCGCCTACATTTTAGTGGATATTGATATATGGGTAAGCCTTGTAATTAAAAGTGGGCACCAAGAAGACATGTGTTGTGATGAGATTGGATCATGTGGTCAAAACACATACACCATTCTAAATCTACTAGTCAGCACTGTTGGGAGGGCATATAGAATCGCTCAAAAAGACAAAGAATCTACACTTTGACCTTGTATAACTTTTGCATCTCAAATCCGATTTTAATACTTCAAATGGCAATCTCCATCATTCACAATCACTAACCGGATAAGACAAATTGCACTCCCCATATATCCAACAGTCGAAATTGTATGTAAAGTTGTAAGTGTCCATTGCAGGCCCACATACATACCTTCATGATATTGGTGACGGAACCGCATGAAAGTCCTTGGGCACTAAGTGCATGAAAGTCCAAGAACTGCCATGATTTGAGATGCACATGGAATTGGTAATTATTAGTAGAGACGTGCTCCAGTCACTTGATCCGGAGTGCTTTTACCTCATGGATATCAGTCTGTTATGAAGTGCAAAGGTATGAGTATAAGTTATGTAAGATGATGGTGTGCATGTGACATTCAAAGTCAATTGTTGCTCCAAAACGTTCCATTTAATGAGGTTCGACAGGGTCGTCGCCAGTTGATGACAATTTCTCACTTCACTTCACTTGCAGCTTTGCAGCTGGAAATTGAAATAGCGGGAGTTGGAAAGCCAAGCTCGTACAGTTTGCCAGTGCAAGCAAGCAGGCAGCACAGAGGTTTTAATCATCAACTAAGGTGTGTGCATGGCCCTATTGTGGACACTTGCAACCCCACACCACAAAAGTTTTAGCCATTAGATCTGTTTGGAATTTGGCCCATTCAATTCGCAATTGTAAATCGCAAACATTGTCAATTCAGATTTCAGGATCGGAGTTGAGATGCAAAAGTTAAGGGAGGTCATGTAGGCCCTCTCGAAATTGTTCACTGTTGAACCTCGAATGGTGTCTATATTTTGTGCACGTAGTCCAATTTCGTTGTGACATGTGGCGTTTTGGTGTCTGTTGTTCTTGAGCACAAGTTATGCTATATATCACTCAAATATGGGTGTTTGATTAAGAAGAGTGACCACACGAGGCTCACACACCTTATTGCTCGTAAAGTTGCCTGGGATTTCCCCATGATACTTTGTAACCTGTGTGATTTGATCGACAATTTGATGGATTGAAAGAAAAGAAATGTTGGCTTCCCGATGAAGAAAGCATGAACAAAATCTATTTGCCTCGCATGGTACTACCATCTTTCAATGGGGGACTCTATTACATGGGTTAGGCAACTCACTTGGGTGGTGTGAGACAATCGGAAGGAAAGGTAGGTCAAAGTCAAGGGACATTGGTTTATAAGTTTTGTAGGAGGGTTTGTGGTTACCTTGGGTCAATGTTGAAGGTGGTGGGGAGAGTTGGTGTTAGTGTTTGAGAGTGGTCTAGGGTTCGGATCTCCATTTGACCGAAAGTTGAAGAGAAAACACAAAGGTGTTATCCAAATACGAACTTTGGGGTGGTTTATCCACTCTCCATTGTGTTAGTGTGGATGTGAAGTTTAGGTTGGTTTAGTGCAGTGGATAATAAGATTGACATTTGTTGAGGATGATGGCAAAGAAAGAGTGGATGGTTGTGGTATGTAATTGTAGTCGCATTTTTTTTTAATGCAAGCTTGCAGATGTTTGAACATCGTGGCCTAAGGGCCACTTTACACACACGACTGAGAGCCTGTGACCATTACACTTCAAGCACTCTTGTTGGTGGAAAAGGCGGCGGATCTGCTCCAAGTTCGCCACTTCACAATACGCTTGAGGGACCAACGGAGAGTATGTGAATGCAAGATGGATGGTAACGTCTACATGGATGCCTACATTGCATCAAACAGATCATGTTTCATGGTCACTTGCACTATTTTCAAAAACCATGTTTTGGAGGCACGCCTGACACAAAACTGAGAGATCATGGCATTCCGAACACTCACAACTGTTGATTTATTCTATTATCATGATATTATCATGCACGAAAACCCACATGAATAGACATTCATTGAAATAGCATTTGGTTGAGGAACCCATCACACATGACTTCACACTACACTTGAGGGCCCGTGACACACACTACATGATGTTGGAGGTGTGTTGGGACGGCCTTTGGACACTTTCTTTTGGGCTCTCACAATTGCATGGTCACGGCTCTTGGCTCGTGTGTGAAGTGGCCCTTAGGCACCGTGAGATGGGATCCGCAAAGGCCACACAAAGCGGGACAAGAATGGCCTTTGTGCAGATGAGACACAGGCATCTCAGTGCGGACGGGACGGAGTCTCATGGCCCGGTCTTGAGGGCTTGAAGCCTTGTGACCTCTCATTATGATTATTCCTGTTGTCAGGTGAAACTTGATGCCGATGGGGTAATGTCCCCTGAACACACTGTTTCCGTCCTCTCAGTTGTGGGCCACAGTAATTAATGTAAAACCCACAGTAATTCCAACGTTAGCTGGATTTAGTGTGAACCGCTTCAGTTTAACTCCTAAAGGCCGAGGCGAACATTTTGGGTCCAAGCAGGCTCAACTACCGTACGTTAAGGGCAGCTTCGGCACAAAATAATTGTAAAAATAGACGCCGAAAATTTGGAAAATTATTGACAATTTTTGCCGAATATAAAATTTATTAATTTTCAAAATTGCCGAAAAGTAAGAAATTTTAACTTTTCACTAGGATTTTACTTACACTAGAAGCATATATGAATTTTGAAGGAGAGAAGGTGCTCCTTTTGTAATCAAGCTCACTTACATTAGTCCACAAAGAATATGGGTTAAGAAGTAGCAAGACTCTAAGTGAGGCTTTTCAAATGTGTTGTACACAATTTTTTGGAGTCCAATTGAGCATAGAAGATGAAGTTTTATAGAATTTTGTCCAACTAACAAAAGTTGAGAAATCAAGTAATCTTCCACCCCCAACAAGTTTTGTGTCAAAATAAGTCTTTATGCAAAAGATATGGACAAAACATTGCAGCTGTGTAAAGATCAAAAAATTAAAATGCGTTCATAACAGTTTTTCGGAGCTCATTTGTGCATAGAAGATCAACTTTTTTGGAATTTTGTTGCACTAAGAAAAGTTTACAAATCAAGTAATCTTCCACCTCCAACAAGTTTTGTGTCAAAATAAGTCTTTATGCGAAAGATATGGACAAAACATTGCAGCCGTGTAAAGATCAAAAAATTAAAATGCGTTCATAACAGTTTTTCGGAGCTCATTTGTGCATAGAAGATCAACTTTTTTGGAATTTTGTTGCTCTAAGAAAAGTTTAGAAATCAAGTAATCTTTCACCTCCAACAAATTTTATGTCATTTGAAGACTCTATGCAAAAGTTATGCGTGTTATGAAAATGAAGTCTAACTAGGTGCTTCACCTCAAACTTTACATATCCCATATGCATTGTTGAACACAACTCCACTCTACTTGTATAAAGCACAGAGCATTGTCAACTCTTCACAAAATCGTGAAAGATTTATATCTTTTGTAAAACTCTTCACACAAATTGTGAAATCGTGTATAAACATCCTTGTTTACCGTTAGGTAATAACTTCTTGGATGTATGCCGAAATTGCATTATTAAACTATTTAAATTCTGAAATTTTTAGTAATTTTTTTTTTTGTCGCCGAACATTGTTTTTTTTACTTTTAATAATTATTCGGCAAGAGAGCGCTGAAGCTGCCCTTAACGTACGGTATTTGACAATGCCAAGCTGCACGTATAGATTTTTAAGTTTTTTGGATACATGGACGGTGGGAGATTTGTATGGACAATATTGACTCTACAAAAGTTTGTCATCTGTACGGCCAAATCTATCACAAGAGAGCTTCGAACTTCTCCATTGAATGTCTAAATTAGATTGAAGCTTTTTAGGAAGATTTTAGGTGATTTTGCTTTGGTCTTTAGGGGTTCACCAACATCAAATTGATAACATGTAATCAATGTGGATCATTTACTTAAAGAATGAGTTATATGTAGACAATTGATTTGGGACATTTATAGTTTGACGTATTTTTGTATTTCTCATGGGTCCTCCCGACGTTCATCATGCATAATGCACTCCCTTTTTGAGGTGTATACGAATGTGATGTTGGGAAGATCTTGGGAAGTCTTCATATTTTTCTAAATGTAAGTATAGTTCTCAATTGTTCATCTGCTTTGATCTTCTTAATATTCATTACAATTCATACCAAGGTTGAGGTCATTGTAATTGCAAGTTACTAAACCATCAACAATGAAATATAGGGTCCTTGAACTTCATTGAAGATTAATTTTTTTTTTATAAAAAAGATCTAATATAAGCACATGCAATGTGATGAAGAGGGTAATTGATAATAGGGTGTTTAAAAAAAAAACCCTAAAAACATTCCCATGATATTCTTTAATTGGTACTCCCCATGATCTTATAATTCACACTTTCAAGGATATATAATTATATTTAGTGTCACTTACTATTTGGATTTTTATAGTGCTATATCTTTCTATAATTGATGTAATTGCTTATCAAGTAAAGTTGTTAATGTCCAAACAACCAATTTGACATTTTTGGGTAAAATATGAGATATGCAATAAATAGTTATAACATAGCATGATATTAAACAGTAAGTGACACTAAATATAATACATAGTCTAGTATTAAGGTGGTAACATTTTCGTCAGTTTGGGACAACACGGGTGGTTGACATCGTCCTCCAAAGCTCCACAAAATTGTGACTTCTCCCACAAATTTGTTGTTGTGCATCATATGTGACTTCATATATATATATATATATATATATAATAACCATAATGTTATATCTAAGCACTTTCGGTTTTTTTAGTTGTTATCACACAATGCGTGCATAATTGCAAACTTTTTGGGAGTCCAAAATGACATAAATACCAAAATTATGTGGCATTGATTTCAAAAACGGATTGAGAAGGTCTTGGACACATATAGTCCAGACTCCACCATGCTAAGACAAACAACTAGAATTTGTATAATTCTCTAATCTAATTCTCCACCCCGTCACACTAATAGGACATTATAGTGTACTTGTGTTTGTTTGAGGGACGGGAAGTAGAAGTGGTTGTGGAGGACACGTTGTCCCACTTAGAAACTTATTACAACTACTTTTTTTTTACAACCAGGGTCTAGTGCAGTACTTTGTCGATGGGACTCTTCATCCACATGAAGTTGATAGTGTACTGACCTCCACACCAAAGTTGATGCACATGAGAGCTGAGTAAAATAGATGAAACCATGTTTTTAGTCCCAAACTCTGAGTTTATGAGAATTAACACCAAGGCATTCAAAAATTTTATTGCTTAAATCACCATATACAAAGAGTGGTGTTGGGCGATTAAAAATCAGTTTTCTAGCTTGTCTTATGAGGATGGGTGGGTCAAGTCAGCCTTGCATAGGTTGATCTAGGATTTAGAGTAGCGGGTCTCATGCGCATGAGCTATTTTAAATCCTAAAATTCTCTCAAAGTTTAAGAGGAGGTCTCAAAAGTTTCACTTGAATTTCAAAATAGGTATCAATACACCAGTGTTTGGGGAGATTTTTGGGCATAATCGGTTGAGATCCTAGTGTTTGCAAGTCCAACCGGTTGCATGTTGACATCCCCAGTTTTCCTTTATTAAATCAGGGTATATTCTATAGATTCTTCTAAAATTATCGGTAATTTTCCTGCAGTCTTGAACTTCAACCGGTTATTCCTCAAACTCAACCGGTTCATTTGTAACTTACTGCCAGTTCTCCCCGATTATTGCAATACACAACAAGCTAACAAGCTCTTAATAGAAAGGTTTCTCAAGAAGGATCAAACCCATGGTTTCATTGAGAGACTTCACAAATAGCTTTAAAAAATATATTCAAATTAAAAAAAAAAACTACTTTTGGTGTGTGTTTGTGCATATGCTTGACCGCCAATTCATTCACGTACACAACCCCTCAACTGGTAAGTTAGATCTAAGGCATGTGGCCCTTACCTAATGAAGGTGTTGTATGGATGAATACCAAAAGTTATAAGTTTTATGATTTTATTTTTATCTAAGGTCATTTGAATGGGTTAAGAGGCAACTTGCTTGTGATGGCAATCTAATTGCAAAAGAAAAGAAAAACAAAGGTTGGTGTTCTTGCATCGACATGAATGTGAGCCCGTTCTCCTTTACTTCCATGCTTGGGAGGGTGGGCTCTATTATAGGTGCGAGTAGTTGATAGTGTCTTAAAGATTGTGTAAGAGTATGTATCAAAGAGCCATGTGGGGGTTGGGGGGGGGGGCATGGGTGCTTGTCTTCATGAGATTTGTGCGTAAGATATCCTTGTTGATTTCCAAAAAAGTTGGGCAAATTGTGGCCAATTTCTTCATTGGATACCCATTTGTCTACATATGTAACTTTGTGTTTGGTGAGTGTGTTGTTCGTTGTCTTGTGGTCTTTGTTGATATATGCGTGGAGGTTTCAAATTGCACCGTCTAGTGTGGCAGATGGGAATCTTGTTAGTCAAGAAGGAACTATGTGTGCAATGTGTATGTGTGGGGTGCGGAGGGGGTTTCTTTGTCTTTGGTTGCTCCATCGATTGCTATTGGTCCGCTTTCTTGTATGGTGATTTTCTTTTTATTTGGTCTATGTTTGGTGGACTATGGTGGCTATTAGTAATTTCCATGGATTATGGTGTTGTGATGATGGCTTGGGGGGGGGGGGGGGTAGTCATTGGTTGGAGTAGCAATATACGTGCGAACAAATGATAGGGTATTTTAAAAACATGGGAGCAAAAAATTATAATTGGGCTTAAGAGTAATATAGGGTATCAAAAATGGCATTGGACATCTTTAAAGTACTATAGGGTATGGAATAATAGGTAATTTGGAATTATAAGTAATGCAAGCCATTTTTCTATTAACCCAAAGTAGAAATTTACATAATGATAGCATGTGAAAAAAAGAAGAGAATTGAAAGTAATACCCCCGTATAAAATAGTGGTTGTTCGCACCTATATCCTTAACTTTTTAACACACTGCCCCCCCCCCCCCCCCCCGAGGATGATGGGTGCATGATATGGCCGTTTATAAGATAAACGTTGTTGATGCTATTGGCGAAGATGCATGTGTCTAATTGGGTGGCCTAGATGGCATTGAGGGCAAGCAGGATGGGGACTAGCTATGCTCTTAGGATATTTTGGTATCATGGTAGTCTTTCGGCTATTAGTAGGTTATTGTTGGGGCTATAGACTCCTTATACTGCTATGTTCCGTTCTATGTGTCCTTGGGCGTTTTTGGTGGGTGGGGGGAAAGAGGTGTCCGTGTTTAGGCATTGTTGTGACTTGTGTTTCATTGTGGTGGATAAGGTTGTAATTGTTTGGTAGTGGTGTGGTGTGGTGTGGTTTGGGTTAGTTCTTGTGAGGGGTATGCTTTAGGGGCGGTGTTTGGAGTATTTGACATTGTATTCCGTTGGGGTTGGTTCAATGAGATATGTATCTATATAGATGTTATAGGTGTCTATATGAATCTATATAGATGCTACAAGAATCTAATTGCACATATCAATGTAGTTAGGGTGAGGTTCCATGTAGGTCGCTCACTCACTAGATTCTAGATAATAATGAATTAGAGGTGTTTTTATGTAGATAAGCACAAGCTGCCAACCAACCAGAACCGTGGCCTACTAGAATATGAAGGGTCATGGACATGGGCCACTAGACTTTCACGCATCCACTCAAGCACTTTTTAACCCACAAGTGCCAGTCACAAAAGGATTGAAGAAGAAGGTTAGTAGGTGGGCCCAATTTTTTTAGAAGATGAGAATAGCTAGGTGGTACATACGAACCCTACCCCACCAAATTCCATCTCCATTTGGACAAGTTTGTTCTTATTACCACTAAAATCTAGTGGATAAGTGAAACACATGGAAACTCATCCCTTAGCAATCGAGAATCATGCAGATTGTCAATTCAAGCTTCAGAATTGGAGTTAAGAGGCAAAACTTATAGATCACAGTGAAGATCCTCTTTCTCTTCAAGTGTAGGTGGTCATGTAATAAGTAGAGTGAGCACATAAGGCCGACACACCTTATTTTGTACACTCTAATGTGCAATTAGGTTGCCATCGTGAATAGGTCGCCCAGGGTTGTCTATCCCGACGTCATGACGGACCCCTCCGTCACGACACAATAGGGTCCACGTAGGGTCAACCTAGGGGGCAACTAGTAGGGTGGGTAAAATACTTACCTTCTTGCCAAGGTGGCGTCCTATGTGGCAGAAAAGGCCGACGTGGACGTGGATATGCCTAGCGCCAGATAAACCATTTTGCCATTCTGTTATCATTCTGTTAAAATCAAAGTAGTAAAATATGACTAAGGAGTGTGTGGGGCGGACAACGGACGGCGGACGGGGGCGGACGGGGGAGGGGGCGGACAGCGGACAGGGGTGGGGCGGACAGTGGACGGGGGTGGGGCGGACCGGGGGCGGGGGGGGGGGGTGGGGCGGACGGGGGCTAGTAATTTTTTCCCCACTTTACCTCTACTTTGCTGACATGTCATCACACGTGGACATCTTACATCCTACGTGTCCGAAATGGGGTAATGTAATTACACACAGAATTCGGTAAAATTCAAGTCCGTTAGGATAAAGACAACATCCGGCATAATGTCGTGACGGATACGTGTCGTGACGGCACAACATTATGCCGAGATTAGCCTCCGTCACGACACAATAGACAACCCTGAGGTTGCCTCTTTATCCATACAAATTCCTTTGGTTTAAAATCAAAATATACAAACTATAACCTTTTTTCCCACCTGTATAGCAACCACATTATAAACATAATCATCATGTTTTGTTATAAATATTCAAAATAGTTTGAAATGTCAATATGTTGGTGTGGGCCTTGGGACAACCCAATTGTGTATATTAGTGTGTGTCAAATGAGATTTTGCTCTTGACTGAGTCTATGATTGGGGAGAACCGGCACTTAGTTACAGATGAACCGGTTGAGATTGAGAAGTACCCGGTTGACGTTCAAGACTGCAGGAAAATTACTGATCATTTTAGAGGAATTTATAGAATACACCCCAATTTAATAAAGGAAAACTGGAGGATGTCAACATGTAACCTGTTAGACTTGCAAGCATGAGGATCTCAACCGGTTATGCCCAAAAATCCCCTGATCACTGGACTGAGTGTGTTTCTCGTTGTTGAGGAAACACTACATTACTTTAATGCAAACATTGAAAGTCCAAGAATGGCCTGCTAAGCCATCATGAGTCATGACATGTGTTTCAGACTGAGCTGAGGGTTACATAACAGCACCATGTGCACCAAATTACTGTAAGTCTTTAGGCCTTGATGGCTACATAATAATGGTGTGACATCAAATACTACTTGAATACAATTTTGGTACATGTACATATTAAGAGGGAAATAAGAAATGGATTTATTCTTCTATGTACATCCAACAGATTTTGATGGTTGAATTGATGGCGAACCGACAGAGCTATATCTAGGAGTACCACCGCCTTCGTAAGCTAGGAGGCGGTTTGACCCCCAACCAAGTGAATAACACGGCGAAGGTTTCCGTGTTAAAGTGCGACGGTTTGTTGATAGCTAGCGAAGGAATTCAAGAGGAAATCGCCCGACCGAACATCCGTAGAAATGTGGTAGTTTCATGACACGACAATCTTAGCACAAAGTGACCAGAATGACACACAATGTGCAAATTATCAAAAATCTCCTCATGAAGGGTATGCACATGACAATGGAATGCTCTCATCAAAGATAGATGGACGGACTCGTCCATAAGGGAGGATCAAGTGCATGACGAGGGTGTAATATATTGATTGACATGGTCACGGTGTAGTAGATTGTATGCGATCACCCTTGAGGAATCCCAAACATGGACTTAGATTTAATTTGTTCCGTTTTTAACCCAAAACACCTTAGAGTATTTAAAGGACAGGGACTCAACCAATTTGTAAAGCGTGTTTTAAGAGTGATTTGACTTCGGATAGGATCACTATTGACACAATCAATTGAAATTTAAAGTACGTAGCTCAAATATTGGGGCTCGTGGACAACAAGAGTTCAAACTTAACAAGAGTGGGAAGTGGAATTGACACAGTGGAGAGATGGAAAAACACCATGCCAACCCATTGGTGCAGGCCCAACCCCACACAATTGCATACTACCATGCTACCAGCTCCGGCAAGTGGTAATGGCGAGCAATGTGTCAAGTGGCCCACAAGACACAACCCATAGTTGCCATGCATGGGCCCGGGCTGACAATGCTTGACAGCCAAGGGATTCGTAGTCCTTCCACTAGCCAACAATCTATATGATGTTTACAACATAACAACAAAAACATGAATATCAGGATCCAATGAGGAAGGGGGGCATGCTCCTTTCATTTCATTTGGGGTGTACTCCTCAATACAAAAGGTCGAGGACATATATATTTCAAATGCTCCACTTGAGCTCTTGCTTCAGGAGTTATTTTATATGATGGCTGCCATATTATACATGTGGAGTACTGTGTGGCCACGAAACCTCAGAATCTTTGGCCAGCACCATTTCGAGCTTGGAAGTGTGGCCTGAAATGGTGGCCCAGCGGAGTGGGGCATGCAGCTACTCCATGCATGTGGAGAGCGAGAGATAGTGTGGGGATCTCCAAGCTAAGTGCCAACTGATCTGTAGATCCTGAATCCCAAACACAATTCGAATGCCACTGTGTAAGAGCGGCATTGGAGCTTGTATGACATTCCTCCTGCACTGGCACAGGCAGAAGCAGCTGGGAATGTTGACCCTGGGGCTGACTGCCGATTCTTACATGATTAAGTAACCCTTCTAAGGGGGGGGGCCACACCCGGGGTGTCCATCCCGGATATGGGGTTGGCACCGGTGCCCTTCCACTAACTGGCCCCGCAGAAACCGATCCCAAAACGGAGGGGGTAAGTTTATGTCAGAGCTTGTCTCCCCGTCCTTTCTGCCGGAAAGGGGTTCAAAGCTGCCCAGAGCCCCACAACCTTACCGGCGGGAAATACCAACGTTCTGATGCAGGGCTTGGATGACGAGAATGAAAACCTGATACTCCAGATGAAACTCATCCTTGCTTGCAGCTGCGTCGCACACAGTGGCGGGAGTGGGTTCGGGTTACGCTGTGTGGAGGTGGCCTGCCGGTGTCCGACGCGACCAACGACTCGCGGCGGTGGGATGAACACCATTCCGGTCACACACATGTGAGTGCTCCCCCGCACATGGGGTTGCGATTGGCCGGAAATTTCCAGTACTCGCTCAGACAAAACACGTGATCGAGGCGCCAGAACAAGGACGTGGGGGTTTGAGAGTGCCTGCTGCGGTGAGTTCTAGTTTGAATCAGTTGTCGCCGCCACACTAGCCCTCCTTGGTGGTCCCCAATTCGAATGCGTATTTCTGATGCCACTTTCTTGGGTTCGCGTTCAGGCAGAGGCGCGGTAGGCTCCGCCCGTGCTCTTCCTGCTCAGAACAGGGGTTGCCCTAGTGTCGCACTGCTCTCCGATCCTCCGCAACAGTCCGTCCCGCCTCCAGTGTGACTCCTCCTGTTCGTCCACTCCACGGCGGTCGCCGCCCTGGTGCACACATTCTGGTATGCTGGCCAATTCCAAATTGTTGTTGGTCTCGCGGGGTTTGCAGTATATTTCATTCAGCGCTATTTTTTCTTCTACTGGGAGCACCTGTTTGTCCCAATAGGTGTTCAGCTGTGTTGGCGTCGTTGTTGTTTCTGCACATTTAGGGTCTCACATTGTGTGTCCCCAAGGGTCTGTGGGTGCACATAGGGCTCGGTCGTGCCTTCAATAGCAACATTGCCATTTGGGGTTGGCGTGCTGCTCGCCCGGACTGTGATGATCCCTCCAGCCTGCCAACCTCGGCCATGCGGGACAGAATGCCCACTAATGCATACTGCTGGTCGCGGGGATGGGTGCAGAATTGGCTGCAGCAGAAGGTTCACATGCTAATGCCCACGCTTAGTTCGCACAGTTGACGTCGGCTCTGCTTCGCGAGATGCACTGCGGTGCGGAGGCACCCCTCTTAGGGCAACACTGTGTGGGACACTGTGCTTCTTCGTTTTTTTAATCCGGTTCGATGCGCGTTTCCAGGTGGGGTCTCTCACACCTCCGTTCCATTCTGGTCTCATTCGCATTCAGTCCCGATTGTTGCACCTGTCACTGCCATTCTGTGATCCTATATCCCAAGGCCCACCTCTCAATCCGCACTGGCCCGCATGTGAATGCCTGTTCTTTTTCCCCATTCATAGGTTCCTTGTGTTTAGAAGGCTCCATCGTTGTGAACACTCTTCTGAACTGTGTTGTGCAGGTCCGCTCGAAAATGTAGTGTGCACAGTAGGAGGCACTTTGGGGGACTGTCGTCTCTGTGGCTAGGAGAAACCCGGGACTGTGCAAGTTGTCGCACTGTCCGCCTGGAGGTCGACTTCTGTTATGGACTTCATTTTAGTGATTGCTTGGCAGAGCAAAATTATTTTGACATTCAGACAATTGTTTTGTTCAACAATGTGCCCCTTATGTTTTAAATATGGAAATTTCGTAATTCAATTTGAGAATGCCTCTGCAATTTCCTAGTGGAGGCCCCAGGCCAGCGTCTTGGCGCGTCCTCGCATTTCCAGAGTCAGCATTTCCTCGTGAGAGGAGATTTCTGTAAATGCGGCCCTATCCCCGAGTCTCGCTCCATCCGTGGAGTTGCACTCAACACTGTTGCCCACATTCTGTGTCGCTCATTTTTTGCGTCACTTCTTGTACACATACACATGGTGAATATATGTTGTGCGGTCTGTTATTTTCGTCCTTGTGCCTCTCAGCCCTCCTGCTTGCATTGTAGTCTTTTCCTGTTGCGGTGTTGTTTGTGATGGGTGTCGTTTCCGTCGTGCACATTGTTGGAAGGCGTCTCGCCGCATTCAATGCCTTCAGTGGACCAATTCGAGTCCACAGTTGGCCCCTCTGTGAATACCAGTCACTTTACCTCTTCCGCATGTTCAGCTCAATTGTTAATATCCCAGATGCCGCCTGCAGTTGGAGGTGTTTTGTTGCTGGCATTGACAATTGCCAAAAGCATGCGATGTGTTTGGCGGATCTGGCAGCATCGATGCATGTTTTTCCTCCACCTCGTACCTGCACACTATAAGGGTCTTTGTTAATGGCCCTCGTCTGCGTGTTAACAACGCCCTGGAACCCCATGTTATCGGCCCTCCCGGAACTGCATGCGCATTCCATCTGTTTGGCACATTTGGCACCCTGTGTTTTTGTGTTGGAAGCCCAAACATTTTTACAATGCATTCAGTTATTGTGTGACTTTGCGTTTGCAGAAAATTGAGGTCTTTGGATTCTGTTTTTTTGTGCACAACATTGCTTGCTGAATGATGGATGACATTGTGAATTTGGGGGAGAGCTCCCAATGCCCATCCACTCAAGTGCCCGCAAGTGTTCATTCTGACTTCCCAACCGAGTTCTTGGACGACGATGACCCTGTGCCTTCTGCACCTGCGGCTGCATGTGGAGCTGGACGTGGGGGTGGCAGATTCGGCAGGGCACGTTCAGCGACTGTTTCGTCCCAGGCACAGGCTGCGCTCCCACACAAGGTCCGAGGGCCTAACTGGACGGAGGCTGAGATGCTGGTCCTCATCGGGCAGAAGCGAATTGAATGGGATGGGAGGCATAATTGCAATCAGCCTTCTCTTGCCAAATTTGTTTATGGAACCACGGCATGGAGAGCGGTCTTGGTGGGTTGCATGAGTGTTGTGGGTTTCCGGGTAAGGGACACTGATCAAATCACCAACAAATGGGATGGTCTGATAAAGGACTACAAAAAACTAAAGGACTACATAGAGGGATCGGAATCAGCCAATTGGTGGGGTATGAGTAGGGAGGAGAAGAAAGAGTTGTCCAAGACAAGGAAGATGTCGTTGGAGTTCAGTGAGGCAATGTATAATGAAATGGAGGGTTTTGTGGGGAAGAGACAAATTTTCGGACGTGCGGCAGATGTCGTTGACACTGATAGGGTGGCTCCCCCGGTGGCAAGGCAAGTACATCGGTCTTCCCCACCGTCCCGCGAGCCGTTTTTTGTGGGGGTGGGTAGCCCCATGGCTAGCACTACAGCCGCATCCGATTCGCCGACGGCGACGACTCCAGGACACGACATGCCAGGGTCGACAGGCCGCAAGCGGAAATCCATGGGCACCGACAACCTTGTTGATTTTGTCAAGGATTTCAACCATGAATACCTTGCACACGTGCAAGCACAAGACATCGACAAACGGACGTGGAGGACCGATGTGTTGGCATTCGACAAGGGAAGGGAGGCAAGAATTGCAAACAATGAGACACATTCCGCAAACATGGAACAAAAATTTTATGAGCTAGAGGTTGAGCGGACAAAAAATCTTGGCAACATGACTGCCGCGTTGCTTATGTTGGCGTCCTCCATGGACACTCTCACAAGGTATGACTTTCCGCCCTCCTCTTGTCTCTTACGTTTTCACTTTAAGGCATTCGTCTTCTCTGGTGGGTAGCAATGTGGTTGAGGTTCTGCATACGCACTAGGTAGTCTAAAAGGTCCTCCCTTGCCATGTGGCCTTCAAGCAAGGCTCTGTCCTCGCTCACTAGGCCCATTGGTCTTGGAGGTTGGAACACCTCCTCCTCGACCCCATGCGTGTAGTCGTTGTCGTCCATTGGCGGCAAATTGCAGTCTATTAAAATCTGGTCCAACGTTCTGTCCTTGCTCGCTAGCAGTATGTTGTGTAGTACGCAACAACAATGCACAACAGTAGGTAGGAAATCGAGTTTCAACGACGATTTTGTGCCAATCTCTTTGAATCTCGATTTCAGAATGCCAAATCCTCTTTCAACGCTCATCCTCGTTGAGGAATGCTTTCGGTTGAACCACAACTCCTCTCTGGTTAGAGGCAATCCCATAGGGCCCTTCTTGAATGGTGTGATGCACCAGCTTAGAAGTGGGTACCCTCGGTCCGCCACAATGTACGGCGGGAATGGAAGACCCGCATCCCAGAGTAGAGGGTCGTCGTGGAACCCCCCCATTATCCCCTCTTCAACCTTGCGGTAAAGCTCCGACCTTTTGAAATGCGCGCTATCATGCAGAGATCCTGGAGGCCCGGTGTTGATAGACGTGAAGTAGCACTTGCTATCAACAATGCCTTGTAGCAGTATTGAAAAGGATTTGTAGCGGTTTCTATGATCGGCCGCTACAATGGTATTTGATGGGGATGCTATGTAAATATGCGACCCGTCAATGGCGCCAATACAATTCGGAAAGCATTGCTTCGACTGGAAGGCGGCGGCGATTCGTGACAGCCTCCTTCCAGCTGGCCATGCTATTAGATGTCCAAAGTTCATGCATATGGCTGTGCAGACTTGCCTCAATATCTCGCTCACGGTGGATTTGCCTAGTGCGGCCTTGTCCGCAACCAGAGGTATCGAAACGCCATGCATGAGTTTGAATAGTGTGACAACCACTTTCTTCTCGACTCCAATAGGCTGCCTCCAATGGGTGTGTTGGCCTTGAATGAATGGTCGCAGATCCTGAACCAGCCTGTCAAAAGTCCTTCGTCTCATGCGCAATATATCGTAAAACATGTCGGGTGTGTATATGTTGAAAAGATACTCCTCGAACCAACATGTCGACCTGGGTTTGACATACCATCTTGCATCCTCGACCCCAACGTGCCAGGCAATGAGGTCCAAAATCTGCCTCACGTGTGGGTGTTCCATTGCATCGCCTTCGGGAAAATGTCGTTCATATATATTGTGAGGTGAAATCGATACATCATGCCCATGTCTTCTCTTCAATTGTTTCCTATGTGCCAAGTTGGCCTCACTAGCCTCCGTCGATGTCATGTACATGGCCACCATGGCTACGCATATGTCGATGCAAGACAATACTATGCGAATCGCAGAGGCAACATCCCTAGGGGGCACTGAATATGTGGTTGGTGCGAGATGCAGGGGTATGGTGGCAGGACCTCCGACTGGAAACGCGGGTGGAATGCAGGGCCTAGGTGGGGAGGGCGGTGCGGGAGGCCACATGCCTCGCAGAGGGCTGTCTAGGAGGACCGAAAATGCCGGGATCGCAAATGATGCAGGCACATCACGCCCACGAGGCTCCGGAGGTGGGCGGCATGCAGCCGGAGGTTCGAGCTCCGAAGAGGAATGAGTGGCTGCCCGTTCTTGCGATGTTCGAACCTTGAGGCAAACAAAGCTGGAATTAGTGCAGGCAGTACTGCCGAAATGGAAGATGACCAGCAGTGGGAACCGAAAATGTAAATTGTTGGCACAGTAGCATTTTGATTAGAAGCGCCTTTCACCGCATGCACATAAATGTTTCTGAATGCAGAGCCGAGTGGCATGCAGGACTGCAATACAACTTCAAATCCAATGAAAGAAACAGTTGACTTTCAATTGTATTGCGAAACATGTTTGGAGTATCGTGTGTGGCCTTGTTTGCATTCAATCTTTGAAATTAAATGTGTCGGGCTCTTTGAAAGTGAAGTCCCAATTTCGCACATCCTTCCGGGTTCCCACCAGAATGTCACATTATCGCAGACGAAATGGCAAACGACATTTTGATTTCCCTTACAAACCTATAGGCAAATTCACATACAGCTAACGAAGGCGTACATGCACCTGCAGTTCACGAATTGCCAAGGCAGCGGCCGCCAGCCTCACCCTGACGATCTGAAAAGGGCTAGGCGGTGCCGCGAGGGGCACCTGGTGCGGTGCGCTTCCGAAGCAAACATCTTCATCGCGAAGCATGGACAAGAGAGAGCGACCGAGTGCATGCGACTCCAACTGCTGCTGGGAGTCGAAGCGATGCATCAGAGATGCAAGATCTGTGCAATCCTCCTCCAACTCCCACTTGCAGAACATCTCCACAAGAGGGAGAAGTTGCATGCATGTGTTGCGGATGGCGTGGTGGGATGGAGGAGGTCCATGAACATGACGCTGCCACACAAGGCGTCCTGTGCAATCCAAACATTTCAGAGGTTTTACGGAATTGGCCACCAGAAACCTGCACGATAACACACAAGGGAAAAAAAACCAACAAAAGCACAAGAAAAAAGATTGGGTCGTTCTCACGAACCCAGTTTCGAATGCCGGAATTCGGTCTCATGTTCGATGGAGTGGGAGTAGTAAGCGTAGCAGAACAACTTGTACCCCTGCCAGTAATCCTCCACCCTACAAGCGCACAACCAAAATTGAATGTGACAGACATTGACATATGCGAATTGTATGCAAGGCGAAAGCTCTCCACGGGATTGGAGGGGGGGTGGGGGAAATCCGAGGGGAAGTAACGCACAGGGGAAAACAATGGCAGTGGCAGGCAGTACTGGAGGATTCATCGTGGATGTGAGAGTATAGTGAAGCCATAGAATGGCGCAAACAAACTGGAAGAGGAGATGAAGAATGTGTTCCAACAAAAAGCACATGGGTATGAAACGTGATTCTGCACGCACGCGAGCAATACTGGGAGAATGCCTCCATAGCCTAGTAGAGCACATGTACTAGACGCACCATTGACACCAGCAGAGGCACGACATTGTCCAATCTTCTCAATACCAATCACAGGAAAAAACGCTAACAATCACACAAGAATTCCAAAAGTGAGCACAGGACAAAACGAATTCACTGGCCGGAGTTCAATACTTGAAAGTATTTTTATAAATGCAGAATGGATAATTACAGAAGGCCTGCAGCAATTGCAGGCCAAAGACAACAGAGATCCCGGGCGGAACAACTCCTAGTTGTAAAATGCGAACGTCGCAGGCCGTAGCCTCTCAGCAGACGCTGCCCTGGAAGGAGGTTTCCCCGCGACTTGGAACAACTCCAAACCAACGACATAGCCACAGAGCCTCAGGCACGAAATCAGGAGTGCGTCCTTGAAAGATGCACACAGCATCGGCAAACGCAACGGAATCCCCCCCCCCCACCAACGCAGAGGCGCGGAGAACAACACACGTCTGCAAATGCAGTGCATCCATGCCGCCGAAACCATCGACGCAGCCACTCTGAGCCCCTATGCAGCCATGCGGTGCATGGTCACCTCTTTTGGTTGGCGACAGGAAGACAGGGATGTGTTTGAAACGCCGAAGAAGTCATTGCCCCCGAGTCGCGGAGACCTGCGGACAACATTGAAGCAAAATTCCGCGAAACTGACGGATGTAAATCCATTATCCGTGCCTCTCTCCGTGGTCCTCTTCCGCCATGTTTCGGTCGCTGCCGACAGTCGCCCTTGACTCGATTGCCGCATCGGCATGGAAACCAGCGGCACGCAGTGTCGAACCTCTGCGGCCAGCAAGGAGGCCGCTTCTGTTGTCTCCCACGGCAGATAACAGCAGACACCGCAAATATAAAATGTGGTCGACCTACAGGCCCAGGAGGCTGGAGGAGGGAAAGGGGGAGCAAGGGAGTCTACGTTGCGGCACAGGGTCTGGAGAGGCGAGGAGGTCCTAAGGGGTGGCCGAAATGGCATCGACATTGGAAAGCAGACACATATAGCACCCTGACGACCCTGGCCTTCGTCAACGCGAGAATTTGCGCGCGGACACTAAACATCGCAACGGAACCCTTTCCACGCACCCCTTTGTTGAAGGGATGCGCGCACATGTATACGGGCCAGCCATAGCTTGCGTGCAGCAGGCATGCGAGCCGCGAGGTCGCAGCGTGCAAGCGTGCCTTGGCAGGACCTTGCCGTATGAACACAAAATGCCCGACTTGAAGTAAGCACAATGCTCCCACCCCCACATAGAAACACTCCCGCCCCAACACATAATTTTGGTGGCAGAGACCTAGACGACGAGAACAACCATGAAGCACTGACCCGAACTGCAACTCCCGAAGTTGACTGTCAATTGCGGTCGCATTTGCATCGTCCATCACACTCCGAACGGATGTGGGCGCGTCGAAGGCCCGAAATCGCCGCAGCGTGCGAGGCCAGAGAGCAGCGTCGCGTGCAAAGCTTGCTGCCGTGGGGGACGGGATGCCTCTGGAGCGTGTCGGGCGATGAATGGGGATGGATGAATGTCCGGTGCGTCCCGTTCCGTATCCACCCGGTGCGGCCCCCGTCATGGACCCGGGTCATGGAGCCGGTAACCAGCCTACCCGGGCTGGAGCTTCCGGGCAGGAACTGCTCGCCAACTGTGCCGGCACAGCACCACCTGGTGCGGCCAGGCCCTAAGTCAGTGATCGGGGAGATTTGTTGGGCATAATCGGTTGAGATCCTAGTGTTTGCAACTCCAGCCGCTTACATGTTGACATCCTCCGGTTTCCCTTTATCAAAATTGGGGTATATTCTATACATTCCTCTAACCCAATCGGTAATTTTCCTGCAGTCTTGAACTCCAACCGGTTATTTCCCAAACTCAACTGGTTCATTGGTAACTAACTGCCGGTTCTCCCCGATCTAAGTCGCAACGAAATTTGCAGCTATAAATTAAACCGCAGCAGCACATGCATGGACACTGTGGACCGTGCAGTGGCCACCAAAAACACAAGCCGGTGACACGATGCGGAGTCCAACGCCACCCCTGAATACTTTGAAGAGAAAAGAATTCACCCTTTCCAAAGTTCTTTAATCGCTCGCAAATGTCGCCCTAGCTAGCTTGCTTCCAGCCAGCTACGATCGATATATAGTTCCTGTGGTGACGTCGTCGTGGACTGATTCCACTGAGATAACTTATATCTATCTGGTGTTAATTCCATCTCTCTAATAAAATCACAACATGGGATTCTCTTCCAGAACATGGCAGGTACCAATGTTGGCAGCCAGATGAGACGCTCACCACCGCTGATTTATAAGTTTTCTTGAGCACGAGGTCAACAGGATGGCACAGGCATCTTAAGGAAATGGTCGGTCGCTCACGAGTTGATGGCCAAGCGAGCGAGCAAGGGAGGGCCCTGCCTGACTCCCTCCCTCAGATCAGTAAGTGGAACTGTACACGTGTGTGTATGTTTGTGTGTGTGTGTGTGAACGCGGATCCCTCCCGGAAACTAATAAGGTATGATGCAGGCCTTTCACAGATATTTCCAACTTCACATGCACTTTTGGGCCGTTGGATGGGATGGGATGGGATAGCCAATCGTTTGATCTTGTCAGCAATTGTGAATCATGAAGTTTGTCAAGTGAAGGTACTTCTAAATACTTTAAAAGCAATCACGTGGGTTTGCCGATTGTGTTGAGCACTATACTTAAAATGGTGTCTGAACACATAGTCCAATCTCGTCATATATATTGGGTGTATGTTCTTAATTGCAAGCTTTTCCTTCTTCTTCTTTTTAATTTTTTTTGCATAAGATTGATGTTTAAGGATAATACTTGAGCAAAGATAACAGCGGCGGCCCAAATAAGGAGTGTGGCTCTACTATGAGAACTTTTAAATGCACATACAACTTAGACCATTGGTTCTAAATGAAAATTTGAAATTAATCACATTGTCATTTAGAATTTCAAACCAGAGTGGAGATCTCATTGAGATGTCAAGGCCATAAGAGGTCTAAAAGAACAATCTCTTTACATTTAAGTGCCAAAATCCCATTGCTATCTAGGGCAATCACATCTACCGCTGAGATCAACAAAATCTGATGATTCCTATGATTGTTTAAATTGAAGGATGACCCAACAATTTATGGGGTACATGCAATGCAAGGCCCCTAAAAAGCATCAATTTCAGTGGGAATCCTAAATAACAAAGCCTGCAAGTTACTCGTCCCATTTAACTTTCAGGATTCAGACAGTCCCATTACATTTGACCACATCCCGTCATCCAATCTTTCATTTGAACAAGCATGAAAAGTTTCCCAAAACCTGCCTCAATATACCACACTGGTGCGCAAAAGGCATAATATTTAGTTTTGGGATACTTGGATACTTAAACTTGTAGGTGTTGCATCCAACATCTGCATAACATTATTCAGATCCATAATAATGTTTTGTGGGACTGACAATATTCCACATAATAACCCTGAATGTTCCCATACTCGGTCTAGATGGAGAATATCCAGGAATATTCCATGAAACATTGTCAGTCCCACAGAAGATTGTTATGGATCTGAATAATGTTATTTGTACTATTAGACATGTCTTATCATTTCTTAATTTGGGTTGTCTCAAGTTCTAGACACACAATTCAGTTAAAAATATAGTCGTCCATTTAAGATCGTTTACCGTAGGTTTAGGGATCTATAAATGCATGATGATGCATGGAAACTTTTACCAACTCATTGATGAACAATATAATTGCAGCCCTTTGGTAGTAGATCGCAAACTTGCGCCATAATGAATAAACGATGATCATAGTCCACAACACGGCATAAAAGACAGCCTCTCCACCATACAATGTTACTACCGCCTTCAATTTTTAGATTATTTTTTGGATTCTTCACAGGGAAATTAAATGCCATATACGATTAGGATTTCCTTTTGAAAAAAATTATGTTTTAGCGAGAGGACCAAGCGTTAATGCCAACAATGAGTAGGAAGGAAATAACGTAAACACACACTTGGACGAGATGATAAAAATGATCCGTTCAGAGATTTGAGAAGAGTTCTCTATAGATGGTGCCTACCGCGTGTCGGTGCTATGCCTTGTAAACCTCGTCGATGTTAAGGGTTCTTGTGAGTTGAGGAGCATATACTCTAAGAACCCCACTTAGTTAAAAAAATAAAAATGCCCACATGAATCGATAACCTCCAACCATACATACTCAATGAGCATGTTAATGATAGAAAACGTGGGCAAGTCATTGTTTTTAGTGTGCACACCAACCTAGTTTTAGTGTCGCATAATGTGATGATTAGGTAGGGGTGGGAAGGGGGTAAAGGACAAAAGATTGGTATGTAGGGGACAAAGGCATTGTTAACAAGGGTGAGAGATGGCCCTCACATGTGTGGGAACATGGGGTTTAGATGCGAATAGTCTAGATTAACATAGCACGGGCCTTGGGAGTCTAACCCAACACAACCCCGGCCGAAACCAAACCCATAGCTTGTGGGGCCAAGCAATGACCGCCAACCTTGAGAGTGGATATAGGTCCCATGTGACCAAATCCACCATTCCATGTGACTTCGCACTATAATAAAATTAAGTGGTCTAACTTTGCCTATTGATCAAGTGAGAACCTCATCCACCATTCATGGCACCAATAAGAGAGGGTGGCGAGCAAGGATAATGAAGCGGGTTGGGGCCGCTTGTGTTGCAATGGCAGTGTCGACAATATTCACATTTCTATTGTGTCTTTTTTTGGCTTGGTGGCCTGTGGAATTTGCATCATGCAATCCATGCCATTCATTTTCCGTTATCACGACATTTATCAATGTAACAAAACAACATCTTCGGGTTCACCAAAAATCTTGTCTTCTAAAATCCAAAGCAACTAAGGATATGAAACACGCAATTAGTGCAAGATGATTATCAAACCCAATTTGTGCTCATCCATTTGCCTTAAGAAATTTGAAGCTCGTATTTTGTAAAGTACGAAGTGAATATTCTCGTACTCATTAAGTGGTTATATTGGTCCCCCTTCAATTCATGTTGACTCTTGAGCTTAGAACGGTTAGCACAGTAGGACTCCGTAGTCCAATCTCTTTAAACACATGAAATTTTTGGTGTGTGTTTTTAGATTCACACTTAATGACATGCCACTCAAGTAGAAGTGTCTACATTATTATTGTTTAAGAACTAGGCATGTCTACATTAAGTAGCCGACCCTAACCATCATCACCATAAACATATGTGGTTGTGTCATATAAACTAGATATCTAGTTATCTAGGATGGTGGTAGCTCATAAGGTAGATGAGGCTAATTCAGTTAGCTTCCTTACTCAAATACTTAATTTTGGCTCTCAATTGGCAATTTAGTCCCCTTGATTTGGCAAATGAGTAATGCATGTTGATTTAGCCGCCACCTTCATGATATTTGGGTTGGTCACCTGCGCATAAGTCAAACTACAGCCATCATAATCCATAATTAGGAGTGTTACCTAATGAGCCCTAACATGCTTGATTTTTGTGGGCAAGCTGTGCAAATTAGGAAGCGGGCATGTGGCTTTCAAGTGCCCATCAATTTGTATTGTGGGTATTCTATAATAAAAAGCCAATTCGATAACATTTTATCTTACTCGTGACCATTTTAGAGACATGACAAGTCAAATTTGGCATTAAACTTGGTTTTCATTGGCAAATGGCCCATGTAGAATCTACTAGTGATGTCATCCACTTACACAACATTGAATGATGGAAGGATTCTCCCTGTAATAACAAACTAGGAAGCAAAGAATCTTTTATTTCAAAGCTTAAATCAACACCTTCCTCAACTACAATTTCAACAATTTCAAATTCTTTGGTCTTACTTTGCAATTGCTAACCTACTCAAGCTTCTAATGCCTGAAAGTATTATCCGGATGATTCTGCAGGGTTAGAAGTGTCCACATAACCTCATCTACCTTAGTTGTTGCCACCCTTAACAAGTGAAGTTGTTGGCGTAGCTCAATGGCGGGGGACTTGGGGTGGCATTTTAGGACATGAATTTGTGTTATAATTTTTAGAGTGTCCAACTTATTTTCAATTTAAAAGAATTATGGTCCTAATTACATGACATTACTCAATGATGTGGGCCCTTGGAATTTAATAATCGGATGATGAGAGCTTAGTTAAAATCCGAGTCTCTCTTAATTATTATATTCCGAGAGCCCACTAAACAAGCAGTATGTGCTGAGTAATGTTATGTATGACATATTACCAAAGAGACATCCTAGAAAATACCAACAACGAGCATGATTAGAGTGTTGCCAATATATCAAAATGAGTGTCCAATTTAAACCACATTTCGGATATCTCATTGTAGGAAGAGCATAGTTTCAACTTTCGACCCCACATGTCCTAATCATAGGACTTCCGTCAACATGAACTCTAACGTGTTCATCGAACTCACAGACTCCATCTCCTTCAATTCTCAAGGTAAGTGGTCCAACATTCCAGAAGATAGCCACTTAGGTGAAAGGATGATGATTTTGCTTCAGTGTATGGGGAGATTTTTTGGCATAATTGATCAAGATCCTGGTGTTTTTTCAAGTTCCCAGGTTACATGTTGTGATCTTCTGGAATTTCTTTATTGATTTGAGGTATATTCTATAGGTTCATCTAAAAAGATCGGTAATTTTCCTGAAGTCTTGAACTTCAATCAGTTATTTTTTGAACTCAACTGGTTTATTTGTAACTACATTTAAAATGATATTGAGTGTCACTTACTATTTGGATTTACACACTAGCTGCTATATCATTTTACTATTGACGTGATTTATTACTAAGTAAAAATGTTAATTTTTCATACCATCCAAACTATCAAGTTTACATTTGTTGATACAATATGAGACATACAATAAATAGATATAGCATTACGTAATTCCAAATAGTAAGTGACACTCAATATCATATTTAGTGTAGTAGTTGGTTCTCCCCATTCATTGCTTCGCTTCACTAATAGCCTACCTAACATTTTTCAGATGTAGTACTAACAATGTTCATTGGTAGACACTAACAGAAAACTCTACCCCAAAAAAACTGTAGCCGAAATTGGTTGCAGTTCTATTGACCAATCCGATCTCTAGTCGCTGAAGATGTTTATTTTTTGTTTTGTGACTACAATTTTAGACATTTTTGGGCATAAAATATACGATTGAAAAAGCATTGTCAAGACCTTTCCAACGGTACATTATACATCCATGGATTCCTAAATTTTAAGTCCTTTAACCAAAAAAAAAATCTGCAGTCGTTTAGAGACTGCAGATCAACGTAGTCAAAAGAAGTGCAGCCGATTTTGATTGCCGTTCTTTTTTACATAGTTTTCTACTAGTGTAGAAACCACATGTGTTGCTAGGGATTACATTTATAATGTTGTCACTGCAACTAGCCTATAGCATCTCGCATTGTAAATAACCTTCACAATATTATCATGTTTAATGATAGTGATCATCATTGTGCACAGTCACTTGCTTCACCCATTTTGGCATGGATAAATTCTTCGAGCAGTGAAGATGTCAAAACCTAGTTACAATGTCCATTGACGAAAACCGTGTATCCTCCTAGTGAGTCCAAACAACAATATTTGCAATCCCATACCACCAATTGACATTGAAATGAAGGTTGAAAGGTCAGGGTAAGGCGCTCAATGTATATTCCCAGCATTTGGAGCTCACCTTGCACATGAATGATGCATAACAATTTTGTTGCCCAAACCATCATGTACGCCTACTTGTTTAGTGGCCCACTAATATCACTAAGATAAGTGGGCCTGAAATGGATTCTCATGTCTTTGCACCCAATCTATGTTGCATCACGGAATACCGCGATCAGCACTAGGCCAACGGGCTCACCTTCATGCCGGTATTTACATACTGGCGTAATTTTTCTTTTCTTTCTTTCGTTCTTTGCGCCCACTGAAAGAATATGAACCAGATAAGTAGTGTGAGATGATTTGCAAATATGATCCAAGTCGTGCCTATAAATTGTTTTCTCACCAATTTTGGAGCTCATATGAATATCTTATTTGTTATCAAGATGAAGATTCTTGTGCTCGCTATAAATTGGTCATAAAGGTCCCCCCTCTCCCCCCTCCCCCACGTGTCCAAAAGTATGTTGAGTATGGAGACTAGAATGGTTAACATATTTTGAACACGTAGTCCAATCTCTCTTAAACACATATTTTTTAGTGTCCTTCCTTAGATCCACACGTAACCACACACCATTCAAATATATAGGTTTCCTCTTCTTATGTTGTCATTTTTCTTATTAAACACCTATATCTAAGTGGTCAATGACAAGATCTTTAGTGAAGAATGATATGTGTTATGATGCGACTGAACTATGTACGAGCTCATAAATTAGTAAGTATTTCAAGTTCAATTACAATAAATGCATGTGCAGGGGATGCTATGTGATCGTTAAAAGGGGAGAGATTCTTCACTTTGATCCCTCACAACTTTTGCATCATAACTTGAGTTATGAAAACCTGACATGACAATTGATCCTCATGATTTGCAATTGTTAACAAAATTAGACGACTTTTTATTTGATCCATTAGTCAGAATTTATATTTGAAGTTGGAAGTGCCCACATAAAAGCCACATACCTATCAGTAATGTTGAGCTCCTTTGTACATAGAGATTAGAGTGTCATAAACACTCAAAATTGTTGACATAATTGTTATTCGTACATGGTTTGTTTAGTTGCCACGGACGTTGCAAACATATTCGTGCGCAATAAAAAGTGTTCTCAATTTGTATGCATCGTATTTTGTTCTTCATTTACAACTAGAAAACTATGCCCAAAAAAGCTGCAGCCAAAATTGGCTGCAGTTAGTTTTCACTAGCCTAATCTGCAGTTGCTCAAATGACTACAAATGTTTCTTTTTCAGTTTTCAAATCTAATTATAAATATACGAGGGCATGTAATATACTTTTTTTGAGACAAAAGGCCAAACCAACCAACGCCAAAATCATTGAAGACAAAAGAAAACCGCACCCATCACCGAGGGGAGGCAGGACCCCTCGGGCGCAGGACACCGCCACATAATCGGAACCAAAAGCCAACCCCACCACGGACAACCCCCCAACCCCACCAAACCAAGGATCCCCCCCCCCCCCCCCCAATCCACCTACCAAGGACAACCCCTAGACCACTCACCAGCCCCTGAGGCGGGGCAAACACAACCTACCAACTATGTCTCTTCCAATTCCACTCAATATGTAAATTCCTCCTCCTACACAGAACACTCTTGGCCCCCCAAGTTTTGTCGAAACCTTGAAGCATCGCCACCGCCGAAAAGCTACTGATCTTGATGTGTTCAAGCACCTGGTTCCACGCCGCCTTGGCGTAAATGATAAGGCCATCCCGAATTCTTTGCTTAACTTTAGACACATGTCATTGTTCTTGGTTGAACACTCTATCATTACGTTCGATCCAAATGATCCAGAGTGTAATTCCTCTAAGAAGGTGCCAGACTTGATCATTTTGCCATATCGTTTGGGGATTCTTCCCCCAAACAAGGCTCGTTTCCAATTGAAACAATCGTAGTTACCCGTCCTCACCCCGCATAGCTCGTGCATGATGAACGTGGCCCATCTCCATGCCCTTCTTGCTTGGATGTAATCCCAAAATTTATGTTTGACCGACTCGCTAGTATTAGGAAGGCAAAAAATACATTGTTTAGACCTAGAGGCCGGAGCAATGCGAGCCCTCCACTCGTTGACGGCGACCGCCTTGTATCAAATTGACCAAATGAATGCCGCTTCTTTTCCTGATCGTAGTGGGTCCCAAACTTGTGACCAATAGAACATGTAGTTGCCCGGGAGGTAGCCCTGCCATTTCTCAGCCGCATGGGTGGTGCCCGGGTTTCTGTTAATAATGGAGTCACATCCAGCCTTGGTAGTATAGTCTAGAAAGTGACCTCCATCAATCCACCGCCACCTGTCCGGGTCCCATCCAATTGTAGCCAGCTTGCCATAGAAGAAGATGATCTTTTCTCTTTCCCCTTCTTTTTTCGGACCCCTATTGGTGTGAATAATATTAACCTTGTGAAAGTAACCTTCTATCTCTCCAAGTGGTCTTTCCCACATTCTAAGACATCTAGAGTGAGTGCCCACCGTATAGCATTGCATAGGGAAGGGAAGGGTCGCATTGTGCCACTGTAAGCATTTTGGTGTGAAACCTTCTTCACATTGAAAGACACAGCCCGGGTCTTCTACATCCTTTATATAGAATCCAAGCCATTATCTGGGTTATGCAATGTCTTCATCCTCCTCTAGGAGGTTACGCCATTTTTCAAAGATCTCATTGGTCAATTCTACCTAATCACCTTGTTCCGTATTCCTAAGTCTAAATTTCTCTTGCGTTCATTCCCATGTGTGAAAATATGTTGATTGCTATCTCATATGTCATCAACACATCTGATCCCTTTGCGATAAAGCTTGATGCCTTTATGATATTCAAACCCCTTGTTTAGAAGTTCCACCCCTTCTGACCACCAAATGTTTGAGTTTAGTACTTCCATTCGTGTGTGTGGCGGAATATGATACAACCCTTGACCATGATTTTCCATGTTTTGCTGATATGTCCCCAAATTATGGATCTCGAGAATCCTTGATGTTTTTTACTAGTGAACCAGTCTAGGCTAACCCCCCCAACTATTTTCCCTTTTGTGCATTATACCTTGCCAGCATGCATCAAAGCATGAGTTGGAGATTAGATTCACCTGGTTCTATTGCTTTGACAATCCATTTGTATAAAAGACTTGTCTTGGCCACCTCAGGGTCGACTAAATCTAGGCCTCCGTATTTTTTCTTAAGGCAACATTCCCTCCAACTAACTCTCTTGCGGGTAAGTTGCTCCTTTCCTGACCAAAGGTAGTTGCGGATTGCTCCTCTAATTTTATTTAAAATCTTGTTTGACCCTCCCCATACTGTAATGAAAAACCAAAGGGTAGAAAGCAACATCTGGTTGCATATTACCATATCAACTGGGAAGTGAAAGTTTCATTGTACTCCAATAGTCAAGTTTCTTGTTAATTTTCCGATAGAGGAAGTTGTCTACGTCATGTGTATTGAGGTTTAGCCCGAATGGGGTGCCTAGCAATTTAGATAAGTCTCTTTCTTCGGTCCACTAGCAGTTGTACCCATTCAACCATTGAGGCTTGTGTGTGAACTTATCGAATCAGTATGTGTATGCCTTCTCCCAGTTGATCTCCATTCCAGATGCTGCACTAAATATTTTTAGATGGCGTATTAATTCATCCACATATATCCTCTCTCTTCTTACCATAAAAGAGGAATCATTAACGTATTTTGAGATGCTTTGTTGTTTTTTCCCTCCAGACAAAATAATTCTCTCCAGTCTATCATCTGTCATCGCCTTTTTAATCATGTATGTAAATGTGAGCCTCAAAATTGCCCACAACGGCAATTTGGCTCACAATTCAGATGTTTTAGCAAAATCATTATATTAGTATTAGGGAAATTTAGCGCAAAACCATTTAGATTAAGATAGGTTGGCTAGGGGTGTTTTACCTTTAGTGTAAAACTCTTGAACAAGTAGAAATTAGAAACCGAAGGGATAAAAGGAAAATGCCCTTTATCCGAATCGGAAGCGGGAAAGTAGTGGGCTAGAAAGTAGGTAGATTAAGTTAGGAACAACCAATTCAAGCAAACAAAAGTCAAGCGGCGGCAAAAACATAAAAAATAAAAAATTCCAGAAGCGGCCAATAAATAAAAGAAAGTAATAACTACGAGTGTAAGAGATCTTGCCAACTAGGGCAAGGGGGCCATGTTGTCACTCTCGCCAACCAAAAATGAAGTTCAAACATAAATAAAAAAATCTTTCTAAGGTTTGAGCAAGTGGGATGCGAGGTAACATCCCTCCCTCCCTTTCACTACCGAGGATTTGATTTCCATCGTTCAAGAACCAGGACCCCTCGGTGAACGGAATAATGAAGGGTGATGAAAATCCCTCTTCCCTTTTCAATCCTCTTTTTGAATTTTCATTTTAGCACGGTGAAGCCCTCTAGAATTTTAGTTTAAAAAAGAAAATATTCTCATTCATTCCATATATGCATAAGTTATAATTCTTATAATTAGAACTTTTGAGAGAAGGTAATGTGTTTTAAGAGAAGTAGCTATGTCACTTTCAATCGAGTGTAGTAGACACAAAAAATTATAATTTAGCCTTCGAACTCCCATGTGTGCAGAGCCTCTCGGTTAAGTGTTATGATAGTAGTTTTCAATTTATAGCTTGTTCGTGTATGATAAAGCCGGATTAATCACCGGCATGACCACTCTGCATGTTTGTAGGTAGTAAGGTGGGAGTAATCACCCACGAAACCACTATCATATTGTTGGCCCCAAGGGTTTGGGGTGATGGCCCCAACCCTTGAAGATTGTACAACATGTTGAACACACAGGTTATCTTATTCGCCAGTCCCATCAAGTTGAATTTTCGTGGTCAAATTGTGGTAAACTAATTAAACCACAAAATTCATACAACCTCTGTGGGCAAAAACCAACCAGAAATTTAACTCGGAGGATTGAGACTACCCAAACCGAACCCAAAACACTCATTAAATATCATAACATCCAGGTTCGGCTTGGGCATCCGCCAAGGCAGGCCACCCTCACCGAAAGACTTATGCGGTATTTTTAGACTCCCTCGGAGGGGGGTGCCCAAAAGTACCACATTAAGAACCTCTTCTACTAGAAGAAATATGTACGGTGCAATCGGACACCCTTGTTTCACCCCTCTTCGCACCTTAAAAATGTTTCCTGAATTTTCATTCAAGTTTACAGCGGGCAACGTGTTTCCGAAGAGCAATTTAACCCATTGGATGAATTTATTGCTAATGTTCATCTTATGCATAGTACAAAACAAGAATTGCCACAAGACTTTGTCATAGGCTTTGGAAAAATCCAACTTCAGAAACATTGTTGGTTGTTTTGATGTTCTAGCCCAATCTAAGGTTTCATGTGCTAGGACTATATTATCCAAAATGAACCTTAATGGGAGGACTATTGTTTGTTCTGGGCTAATGACATCCCGTAGAATGGGTTGAAGCCGAAGTTGCAAGGTTTTGGCAAGGATTTTGTAGCTATTGGTTAAAAGGGTGATGGGTCTCCAATAGTTTAGGTTTTAGCATCTCCCTCCTTTGGGATGAGGTTGATGAGCCCCTTCGTGACCCCCTCATGTAAAACCCCTTCCTCGAAGCCTTTAAGAAGCATGCGATGAAAATCATTCCTTACTGTTGACGACAGTTTTTGAAAGAACTCTATAGGAATCCCATCATATCCCGGTGTTTTCCTTTTTGCCATTGAGAGGACTGCTACTGATAATTCTTTTTCCGTAATATCTTTGGACAAAGTTCCATTCATATCATAGGTGAAAGTTGCCAGTAGGCCTTCAAGTATTTCGTTCATGGCCCCTTCCAAAATTTCTTTGTATTTATAAAGGATCTGATAAAAATCTAGGCATATTTTCTCAAGGTCCTCCTTCTTAGTAAAACTCCTCCCCTGATTGTCTCTTAGTTATGAGATAATTAGTTGGGCGTTCCTTGGTCTAATTGGCTTGAAGAATTCTCCTGAGCATTTGTCTTCTACCTTTTGTCATTTAGCCCTCGCCCTTATTGTCGCTCCTCTTGCTTTCCTAGTCCTTGTTCCCTCGATAATGCTCTTGTACTTGTTGACCTCACCTTGTTTGTTTATGTTATAGATATTCTCATGCAGCCTAGCCATGGCAGCCTCTCTCTTATGCTCCTTTGCCATTTGTTTACTAAGTTGTTTATAATATTTGGTGATATGCCTAAGTTTTGGGAAAACGTGGCATCCCCAGGTAGACTTTCCTACAACTCTCTAAGCTCGGTTGTCATCTCTCCTTTGAGATGTGCGACATTCCACTTGAAGGTTGATTCTCTTGTCTCCCTACTTCCTATATGCAGTTCTAATTGTACCGGGGCATGGTCAGAGCCCATGGGATACCCATGAATAAAGTAGGTTTTATGATTAATTCCTAGCGTGCTTTCTTCCGGTGTGTAAAATCTATCTAGTCTGGCAAGTCTTCTTGCCTGCCCTATTTGTCCGTTATTCCATGAGAACCTTGGGCCTCCTTGGTGTGTGAATGTGTCCTTAACTTGGAAAGTATTAAGCAGTTCATTCCATGTGAATCCTTCCAGGTCACTAATGCCTCTACCACAATCATTAGATGTATCTTGTGGTCGCTCGGTCATGTTGGAATGTCCTCCTAAGATCCATTCACAATCCTTAGGTAGGGCATCTACCATTATGTGCCATAAGTGTTGTCTCTCGGTGGGAATATTAGGTGCATAAATGCAAGCAATTCCTATGCTACCTCCTTCTACCCCCTCAAGCTTGATCCACACCACTCTATTATCATGTAAAGTACCATGGTCTGTGACTAACCTTGCATACTTATGTGCCAATAAAATTCCAACCCCCCCTTTACCTGCTGCATTTGGGTTAATCCAACTTTTCTCACCTAGGGCCGCTTCCAAGATCCAGCTTGCACACCCTGGCATAAGCCTATTTCCTAGATTGTCCAAAGACCTACCTCTTAGCTTGTGCTCTTGAATCATGACAATATCTACCTTGGGTGTTAAGGCCGTAATGAAACACTGTTCTTTTGTGATGCTTTCCGGGTTAGTTCGGGCAGCATTTTCTACACTTGCTTGAGCAACATAATTGGTTGAGCGACGAGATCCCTTAAACCCCAATGAACCTGAGGAGGCCATTTCACCCATGGATGTTATGAGTTATGATATTCCACTTCATGGTAGGTACTGTATGAGCCCAAAATGGTTGTTCATATTTGTTTTATGTTTAGAATTTATTTAGAATTGCATTTGGAGTGTTATTGAAACAATCAAAAGTATAAAAAGAGTGAGGCTTGGTGTGGTTGATGTTTTAGGCCTTAAGCCTATTTTGTGTGGCAACTAGAAGCTTAGTGGCATTAGGAAGTGTTTTGGTTAAGTAAGTAGTGTTTGATGAAGCAAGGGGGATTGCCTCGGGGTTTAAGTGTTTGAATTGGGACCCATGGTGTTGGTTTAAGGGGTAAGGGGGTTAGTGGATAAGATAAGTTCCTACTAAGTAGGAGGAAGGAGGGGCTAAGCTCTCTTGGGGTTTGGGCGGTTTTCTTTTTCTTTCTTTTTTTGGTTTTTCGTGTGGAGCAATGGAGGAGCTCAAGGAGGCCGAAGGTGGCTACGGATAATCTAGTTGAAGCTGCTGGGATGCCAAATGTGACTACATGCAGTTAGTATTAAGCTACTGGGATGCCAGAGGGACCACAGGGTAATCTAGTTGGAGCTGTTGGAGGCCAACTGTGGTTACAGGCAGTTAGTATTAAGCTGCTGGGATGCCGAGGGTGACTACAGGTTAATCTAGTTGAAGTTGCTGGAGACCAAATGTGGCTACATGCAGTTAGTATTAAGCTGTTGGGATGCCAGAGGGACCACATGGTAATCTAGTTGGAGCTGCTGGAGGCCAACTGTGGTTACAGGCAGTTAGTATTAAGTTGTTGGGATGCCAAATGTGGCTACATGCAATTAGTATTAAGCTGCTAGGATGCCGAGGGTGACTACAAAGTAATCTAATTGGAGCTGCTGGAGGCTGAATGTGGCTACAGGCCAATTAGTATTTAGCTGTTGGTATGCCGAGGGTGATTACAGGTTAATCTAGTTGAAGCTGCTGGAGGCCGAATGTGGCTACATGCAGTTAGTCTTAAGCTGCTGGGAGGCAGAATGTGGCTACAGGCTAATCTAGCCATGGGACCGGGTGTAGGACCGGACTGGGCCGGGTATGGCCAAGGACAACCGGCCAAAGTCCAAGGGCATTAGGTTGATTTGACTCCACCATTAGATGGTAGATTAGGGGAATGAACTTTCGATGGTAAGATGAGGGTTGGTGTGTGATTTAGTGTAGAAAGAAAGGGATAAATAGATAAGAGCATTTTTCAATGCTTGTACTTTTATTATGGAATAAATTGGTGTGCAAGAATTGATGGGAATCGAATTGGAGTTTTGTGAAGTTGGTAATAGGGAGCTATGTGAACATGAATGTGATACCCATTCCTTCACCCGGACTAGGACGTTTAAGGGTGGGTGGTTTGACCTCACATACTGGTTTGGTACATATGTCTTCCTTCCCTAGCTCCCTAATGGAGATTTACTCCTATCTTCCCAGCTCTTACCTTGTCTCGGAGTAAACATGTGTTTACCCCCAAGGCCATTAGACTCTCCGCGCTATTACAAATTGGTGTGTTAACTTGCTACATGTCTAGATTTTCCCTTTGTAAGCTACCTCCTCTCTCATGTGACAAAGTAGGATTATCTAGCCCTATGCTTGATAATATTTCCTTATAGACCTTGCCATTGCCATTTAATTGAATTGGTTGAGTCTTAGGAATTACCTCTGTAGGAGCAGAGCCAGCTAAGGGTGGTAATAGCGTGCCTAGAGGTCTACACTCTTCAGTGTCCATTTCAGTATCCATTTGTTCCTCATTATGCTTGCAAAGTCGTTGGGCCTTCCCTCCTTTGCTGTGTTTTTCTCCTAGGTTGACTCCTTTACCTAGGAGGGAGTTGTTCATGCCGGGTTTGACCGAGTGTTCCCGGCCTCCCCCCGGGTGCTGGCCCCCCCAGGCGCCTGACTCGACCTCGCTGCAGAGCTTAGCTGGCATTTTTTCCCCCTTGCCAGGCTCAGCTGGAGTTGGGCTCTAGCTACCTGGCTCGGCGCCTCCTCTCGTCGTTGTGTAACGCCTATCGCTCTCCCCCGCCTCCGACGCTACGTCTGCACCGCCCCGAGTATTCTCCGGAGCCTGATTGCCGCCTTCCTCTCGCTAACGCCTATCGCCTTGGTTCACCTGTCTAATCTCCCCTGCCTCCCCTTCACTAGCAGTCTCGTCCTCCTCATCCAAACCTACTGCTTCCAGGTTTCTTTTGTGCCCTGATTGCTTTGTTGGAGACCAATGCATAGTTGTTTCAAAAGCAGACTGACCATCTTCCCCTATGATTTCTCCACTCGTCCCCGAAGTATCTAGACTCTTTTGTGTTTTTTCTCCTTCAACCCATTTGCTTGTTAGGGCGTCTCCTCCTAGTTCCTCTCCCACCTGACTTGCCTTGGAGGGATTTGCCTCCATCTCTTTGTTTATATTTTAATGTGTTCCCCTAAATGCAGTGTCGCTCGTTTCTCTTTGTGTATGTGGCTCCCCTTCCTTGCCTTGTCTTGCATGTGCCATCCCGGCTGCTGCATTCCCCCTCCTTGCTTCCTCGGCCTGCGACTTTGTGTGCTCATGTTCCTTCCCTCGCATATCCCTTTGTATGGAGTTTTTGTCGGGTGCCAGGATTCGGGTCTGCTGACCTTCTTCCTGTGTTGTGTTGTCGCCATCCCTCAGAGCAGTTGTTGCTATTGTGCAGACCGTTGTACTTGCAGCCCTCTCCCTCATGTTGTTGCTTGGATTTGCATTTGCTAGGTCCCTATGTTGCTATCCCAGTCTTGTCTTATCATGTGCTGTGGCGGTAGCCGCAGCTTCGTATGCATATGGGTGGTTGCTTGTTGTTCCTCTCCAAACTTTGTCCTGACCCATGTCTTGATTGCTTTCAAAAATGTTCCGTCGCATGTTTTTTTGGCTTCTAACCTACAAGAAGCCTTCTTGATCTATAATGACATTTTTACCTTTTTCTTGATGTTGTATGTGGTGAGGTTGTACTAGTTTCTCCCTGCCCCTGTTTGGCCTCTTTTGATATTCTTTGCAATCACTTGGTTTATGTTTCCAACTAAGACACACTCTACACCTAATTGGTAGTTTGTCATAGTCTATCAAAACTGTTTGCGGGGGCAGAATCCCTCCCTCTGTAATTAACTCAATGTTTTTTGCCCACCCTTTGCTAATCTCTAGGTTAATGCAAACCCTAGGATCTTTTGCACTTTCGTTTGCAGTTTCCATCCCTATATCTTCCCCTAAAGTTTCAACAATTCCAATTGCTTGGTCTTGGTGCTCATGGGGTAAGTTCCTCAAGCTAATCCACGTTGGGAAGGCTAGATTGCTGGGATTATCAGGATTGAATCATGGTACCCAACTTTGAAGCATACAAGCACCCCATTTGGATCTAAATGGAGATACCATCAAGGCATTGTTCAAAGTATCTTTGTCCTCTCCACTGAGAAGGAAACAACCTTTCCCTACATTGCCTCTTAACTCATGGTTTAAGGCTTGGATCCAAAGTTTCATTGCTTGTGGTGAAGGTTTGGGTCCCACAAACTTTCCAATCAAAAGTTGATCTTTCAAAACATCGATTCTTGCAAGCAACATTTCTATATTAACTTTGAACTTAATGGCCTCTTTCCTCACTAAGAACCCACTAAAGCTTCTTTCCAGATTTGTTGGAAGGATCTCACCACTATGTCCTTTGAAAGGGTTAAGATATCCTCTAGAGATCCGATGCCTCGCTTCCGCCAATCCTTCCATCACCGCGTCCTCCATCTCTATGTCTTGCCGTGGGGCCTCTCCAGCAATCCATCCTCCCCTCTCCTCCATCATTGGGTCAAAGCGAGGTGCATTCCCAAACCGCACCTTGGCTGCAAAGGACTCCATATCCCCTGGATTGACTTCCGATCGTGTGACTCCCGTGATCAGCTGTTTTCCAACCATTTCCTTTACTGATCTCTACAGATCTGGATATGAACCCTACCCCTAAGACTGATTTATTTCTTCGGTGCCACGGTCCACACTATACTTGATCTATCTCCTTCGGATCTAAACTTGTTGTGACCAAAAAACCTCCTTTTCCTACATATTTGTTTTGTTTTAAATTCAATGCACCTTACTACATCTCTACTTTATCAATCATTTGCCTTCCCCGCTCTCAAGGCACAACTCTCGATGGACTTCTCAATCCTGCAAGGCTTCGCCTGCGTCCCGTGAGGCGAGTCATCCTATTATTTAGGGCATGTAACATACCGTTGGAAATTTGTAATGGTATATTACATGCCCGACAATTTCTAAAATTCCAATCGCTAAATAAAAAAACAAATCTACAGTCGACTACAGATCCGGCTGGTCAAAAGAATTGCAACTAATTTCGGCTGTGGTTTTTTTTGGCATACTTTCCTACTAGTGATTAGTAACTATATACCATGTTATCTTTAAGCGTTGAAGCATACTTTTCACTCATTGGACAATTACCTTTCACGAGACCTCTTATTTCAAAACATCACAACATATTTCAAGCATTCATATTTTGCAATGAACGTGGACCACAATAATTACAAACTCAGCAATAATTTGGTATGTCAATATGCACATGCTATAAATCATGTGAAAATTTAAGCTCAATACAAGGTGTATTGTAAGTGAATCAATATGAATAATCTTACACTGACACTTAGACATGTAGCTCCAAAATAGGCAATCCCAACTCCACAAACATTTACAGTTGTTGGATCTGCTCAAGAATCGTCTCATTAGGTTAGCAATTGCAACTCACAAACATTATATTTCCAAGTTTTAGAATCAGAGTCTGGTGCAGAAAAATAGGAGTCCGAGTTGATGATTATCTATCTCTTTGATTAATCCACATGATTAAGTTGATTGCAGAGTTTGTTAAATAATTTGTCCAACCACTAAGTTGCATCTCTGCATGGCAGGATACACTCGCGGGAATGAAGTTATTAGCTGACTCCTTTGCAATAACTTTGTATCATATCAGAGTTATCCGTAAAGGCTCTCAAAGAGAGATGGATCCATGGGTTTCATCCTTCTTTAAAAAAAACTTTATGGGAAGAGCTTGTTACCACATCATGTTTTGGAGTCTATTTTGAAAGTTGGGTGAAATTCTTGAGATTTTATTCTTCACCTTTCAAAACTTTGAGAAACATTTAAGATCTAAACAGATGGAACTTGTTGTCCTAAATCTTGTATCGGCTTATGTAATGTTAACTCATGGTTAAGTTGGCCCACTCATCTAGTAGGACATATTAAAGAATTGGATTTTAATAGCATGACACCACTCTTTGTGTATGATAATTTAATCATTAAGAAAACTTGGGTGACTTTGTGTTAAACCCAAAAGAAAAAAAGAAAAAAAGAGGGCTTTGGACTAAATCCATAGTTTTATTTGCTTTACTCTACAAATAACTCTATTGTCCAAGGCATCTATATGGGCCATGTGTTACACAATATTTTGGGAGGTCCATTGTCCTTTGCAACAAGCGTGACTCCTATTCATGTCTCAATTGTCATGTGCAAATTCAAAGTCAATCTACTCTTGCTCATTTCTCTTTCTTAAATGCACTAATCACAACTACACTAAACAATCCTACTATTGTGGGCCACAATGATTATCTAGAGCCCATGTTAATTCTCATAATGAGAATTTATGTGGGCCACATTAATTTTCAACCCACTCTAATTTCTAGTAGAAAATTAGCATGGGCCACGTTAATTTATTCTAGAAAATTAATGTGGATGATTATTTGATTTTGTGCTATTTTTTCATATAATAAAGTTTCAATAAGTTGGTCAAAAGTCTTCATGAAGACTTGTGGGGGAAGACTTAGGCTCTTGAACCCTTTTAATTCCACTTTGACTAGAAAATTAGTTATGTATTGCTTGATTTTTTTATGCAATCACCTCTTGGGTTGGGGCTTGGGTTGAATGAATGGCAGTTTGATTTGGTTCCGAACCGTCAATGCTTCCGTAGTGAGGTATGAAGTTGACACGCCTCCTGATGATGTTGACATATTTGCTTAACCACTCGGTGTCACTAGTAGAAAACTATGCCAAAAAGAACCGCAACCAAAATCGGTTGCGGTTCATTTTACCATCCTGATTTGTAGTCGCTAAACGACTGCATATTTTTCTTTTTGGGTTAGCAACTAAACATTTTAGAAATTTGGGGGCGTGTAATATACCTTTGGAAAGGTCTTAAAAATACCTTTCCGAAAGTAAATTACACGCCCCAAAATACCTAAAATTTCAATCACAAAAAAGAAAAAGAAAAGTATGTAGTTGTTTAGCGACTGCGTATCAGGGTGGTCAAAAAAACCGAAATTAATTTCGGTTGCGGTTTTTTGGGCATAGTTTTCTACTAGTGTGTAGACCGCAGCGTTGAGACATTGCATGTGACACCATCCAATTTGACTATCTTGCTTATGCTTGGGTTTGTGTCCAAAGATCACTCCAAGGATGTTGTCTTTGCTAAATAGTTTCTTGATGGTTCTCACAATGGCGGATTGGGACTCCTTTTGGGAAAGGTTGTTGATGACCAAGGTTGTGCTAATGTGTACCCAGATGGGTTGCTAGCGTCCTAGTTATGTGTTACACAAACCTCAAGTTTCTCATGGTTGTAGTGTAGGTTGTGCTCTAAGATCGAGTCTCTTGCTTCCTTGGTGGCTAGAATAAGAAATGCATAGGCTTGTAACACTTCTAGTCTTGTCAAGGTCAAGAACTCAAGTTGTTGGCACCCATAGTAGCTTTCACGTAATTGTGTTGAAGATGCTATATGCGGTGTGGTTGCGTAGTGTGTCACCTTTGATGTGGGGACAAAGGGTTCGCGCCTTGTGACCAACTCAAAGCCCTTTTCAACTTTACTGTTGACCCGGTCTCCCCCTTCAAGTTCCATCCCGAATGCAAATTCTCCTCTCAATAGTGTTAATCCATTTTTGAGCGCGTGCTTGGGATGTAACTTGAGAAAACCCGCCCAATTCTTGGTGATTTGGTTCAAACCAATATCAATTAAGCTTGAGTAGTCCGTACCAAGATTTATGTTCATCTTGTGAATACAGTCAAGGTACGCACTTCGGGCATCACGGTTGCTCATGTTTTTGAATTCGGTGTCAAAGAGTATAGTGATGTGGAAGCCCTCGGATAGCCCGGTATCTTGTTTCACCTTTTCATGTCTTGAGAGTTGTGTGAAATGAAGGTGATGTCCCATGACCGCAGTTGGCCTCTTATGTGGGTAAAAACGATGATGTACCCTCGGAAATGCTCGGTGGAGAGTTCGGAATTTTCATTTTTGGTAAGTTGTGTCTTGAGGTTGAGGAACTCCTCATCCGATTGGGTCTCCTTCAAGATGGGTTGGCCTTGTTGAATGGCCATGGCTCCATGGATGGGATATCCATACCACATTTGTGTGACAATTTTGATGTTAGGGATTGCTACCTTGTGGCACATCCCACTTTGTGAGCCTTCCATGTGGCTTTTGGGGTGTGAGGTTGTCATGCCTTTGTCTCCTCCCGCCTTTCTCTTGTTGGCGCTATGAGTATGGCTAGTATCTCCTAGTTTTGGGCTTTTATGGGAGAGGGTAGGGGTGGTTTTTGCCAAGTGGATGACTCTTCTATCTTTGTTTCCAACTGGATACTCTTGAGAAATGGATAGTTGTAGCAAGCTACCACTGTGTTTGGGTGTAACTACCTTCAATTGTTTGTCGATGTCTTCAGCTTAGTGTTGGGTCGAGCCGGCGGTGCCCATTTGCTCTTTCTACATGTTCAACGTTGTGTTATTGTTGGTTGCTCCGGGTTACTAGGGTTCTAATTCCTTGACATGGCCACTTTGCATTTTGATCTCATAAGTCTTATTGATCGTACCTATGTTTGGCAATTTTTTTTGTTGCAAGGTATCTTATGGTGATGGTAGTTACAAATGCAAGTCTTATGATGCAATGTCTCTTGGGATTCCTAATACCGGTTTGGGGAGGGCTGCAAGGTGGGCTTATGTTGAGGCTATTGTCAAGGTCGTGGTTGTGATGGTCCGAATGGATAAGTACCGGTCTACTATTGGTTGTGAGACTTAATTAGTGGGCAGGATGGGGCATGATGTTGGGCAGGAGGGGCCTTCATGGAGTGTTTTGGTGGTTTGATGCAGGTCTATAAGGACGGGGTTCATCCAATAGGTTGTGGTTGAGTTTGTACTAAGCAGAGAAGTCCTTAGTGCATGCGGTGATGGTGAGGCTGAGAATGGCAAATGCGCATCTTCATCCTAATCCTTGGTGATTAGTAGGCTTAGTAATGGTGTTTTAGTTGCTAGATTTGTTGGTATTTGTATGTGATTGAGGGTGGCGGGGTGGAAGGAGTGGCAATTTGTGTCATCTGGATGGCGGTTTTGGTGCTAGGTAGGGATTAAGGTTGCGTGTGTGTTGTGTTTGCATAGATTTGCTAGTTTTCGTTTGGTTGTTTGCGATTTAGGCATATGCCTTGGTGTGTTGTGAGGTGGTTTGCAAATGTGGGGTGGCAAATGGTGTTAAAGCAACTCATATTCAACATGCACACCAACCAAGCCCCAGGAATCCAAAGAAAATTAAAAACTTAAACTCTAGATTTTTCTTTACATGCAACACATTCATGTGTGAATGTTGGGAAGACAAAATGTCGCCTTTTGAGGAAATTACAATTAGTGCAAGGTGACTGAAATTGATGAATTCCATTGGGGCATAACCCCCTTCCCCCCTTTCTAATTGTGCAACATGTTGAACTAAATCATTCCAGCCGAATCATTCTCAAATGATCTATAGTATTCTATTCAAGAACATAATGATTGCCATGATCAGTACAATATTGAAGAATGGATTATCGTATATCTTATACTAAGGGGCGGTTTACACTATGGACCATGAAGTTGGACCAGGGCTCTGCAAGGCAGCTGATTGGCTCTTGAAGTTGTCCCGGGACAACTTCGGTTTACACTAAGGAAAAAATGCCAGAGGGACCATGAAGGTTGAGGTCCCCAAAATATAATTTTTAAGGCCTAATAAATGCAATGACATGGTCCAACGGGTTTTGCGGTGGGAGAGCCAAGAGAGGTGGTCTGGTAGGAAAAGGCAGGGCCAATGTCAAAGAAATGCTATTTCAAGAATGTTTTAATGAATCTACCTTTTATGTGCCTTAATTATATTATAGCCCATGAGACATACCAACACTACCTTGCCCTACCCCTTAAACCGGCTTACACGTGTTTCATCAAACAACGCGGGACATCTAGAACTTAAGAATTCAAGTGCAGATTTGTTTTTTTAGTCTACCAGCTGCAATGTTTGGAATTTTGGGGCGTGTAATATACCGTTGGAAAGGTATTTAAAATACCTTTCCAACGGTATATTACACGCCCCAAAATGTTTAAAAAATACAGTTGCAAAACAAAAAACAAAAATACGTAGTTGTTTAATGACTGTAGATCAGGGTGGTCAAAAGAAGCGCAATGGGAAATCTTCTAACATTAATTATCAAAGAATTGAAATTTAGTGTTGAGCAAGGTTGGGTGGTAACAACATTAGATATAATCAAACACTAAATATCCTATTTAGTGTAGTGACAAAACAAGGTACATGTCACATGTACAAATTGAATCGCTCATTTTTTTTGTAAAAATTGTTGTGAGAAGATTTGCAAGCCACATCTTCGACACATTTAACAAGAAGTGAAGACAGTTGAAGCCCAAGAGATGACGAGAGAATGATCAAACTTTAAGGCGAAAAGAAGAAAAAACTAAGTGACAAGATAAGTGAAGGCATGTGTAGGCAAGTGAAGGCAAATTGAAGTGAACAAAATGGTCAAACGTCATTTTTTCCCAAAACTGCCCTTTTTGGGCTTATATTAAAAAATCAGCACATCCACTTCTTGCCGCATGATCATTCCTCTTGGTCCACATTCGGTTTACACCTAGTGAGGGGCCCAACGGCTTTGTAAATCAAATTTTTAAGAACTCGGACCATGAAATGTAGACCATGAACTCGTACCGCGGAATAAGGCATCTTCCATGGGATGAGTTCATGGTCTATGGTGTAAACCGCCCCTAATATGACAATTCACACCAATTAAGAAAACGGGACAATTAGGGTGAAATCTTCAAAGGTCCACTGTGGGCCCTTTAGGGGATAACTGGAGATCCAGGTAGTAATCTGTGCAATCACATGGGCTGCCACCCGCCTCCCTCTGAATTCCTGGACCCAGTGGACCCTGCCAGTACTCTCCGAGTGATTCACAGTCAGTATAATTTAGCCTACATAAGTTGCTGAAGTTTGTGAAATGGAGGGCACTGGTACCTTACGTTAGGGCTGAGTGAGCTCTATCCTCAGGCATGATATATATAGTATAAGCTATAAGCAATTATGACCAGACCTGTCTCAGCTAGCTTGCTTGGTGAAAGGGCCACCGATCCAGGCCCGGCTAGCTACCATTAAATGGCCTTACGTTTGATTAACTTATTGGCGAAAATGGCCTGCCACGTCCTCTGATGTCGTTTCTAATAAGAGGGTGATCATGAGATTACAAAGAGTGATCATGAGCACATGCAGATGCTAGTCGAATGGCAGGTTCAGATGCTCTCTGCACAAATGAGGCTATGAGTCGAACTTCCGTCGGGATGCGTTTAGAATTAAAGTCTAATAAGGCTGGATGAGTCATCCGCTACAACAAGATCCCTCTATTAGGTAGGCGGCTCCATTGTGGCCACTTCCAACTCCACATGCGATTTTGACCGTTGGGGAAGTCAAGAATGATCTCATCCGGTTAGGCCATTGTGAATGAGACAAGTAAGAGATGCAAAAGTAGTAGGAGGTCAAAGTGAAGATTGTCTTCTTTTTTAAGTGAACACGTACCCCCTCCCTCCGTTTGTGTTGACAATGAAACTACTAGATTGTTTGATACTATGTTTAGCACACAATCCAATTTCATTGTAACATACCGGCTTGGACCTGTGTTTTCCTGGCCCATTGCATCCATGCATTTGAACTAATATCCCAAACCACCTCAACGCCTTAAGCCCAGGCAACCATATGCATGTATGCCCATGCCCATGCCCATGCCCCCATGCCCCTCCTCCATGCCACCACCTCCCTTGACTTCCCACCACCATACTAACCTTTTGCACCCATGGTCCCCCCACCTTTCCACCTTTGTTTCCTCTTTTTTGGGTCACATGTTTTACTTCTTCATACTCTTGGGCATGTGACCTTTGTTTTCTCTAGAATGTTTCGCTAAATTGGAGGTGGACTGCAAGGAGTAGTAGGGAACGATGGGGTGACAGCCTGGCCACGCCACGTTGTCTATCGTATCTAGATGTATTTTTGGTGTCCAAAGCATTTTTTACTATCAATGTTGCCATATATCACTCAATATAAAGCTATCCATTTACCAAGAGTGGTAATATAAGCAACACCACTACTTCAGAGAGGTTGGAAGTATAATGGTTGCCACGGCATGTGGCTTTGACTCTTACAGTAGAGCACCCCCCACCCCCCAAGGCGCCACCATGTACCTGCATCCCACTATAAATTTTAAAGGGACCAAAATCAAGAGGGCATTCTAGTTTGATGTATGAATATAGAGGATCCTCTTTTCCAATCAAACTTTTATTATCTTAAAGAGTGTCATCCTTGGCGTGCACACATTGCTTGGGTGGCGCTATATGGCATTGGTTGATGTTGATACTAAAATGGAAATTCATGCCCTTGAAAAAGTGTAGACATTTTATTATGAAAATGTTACAATTTTCTATATTTTTGAAGCATCCAATTTATGCATGGGTTTCAACATAGCTCGAGGGAGACGAGCTTGTCAATCGTTCCGAAGTTTATCTAGTCCTCTTCAACGAAGTCCTCTGCTTGCTATTAGTTAGCGCCTACATATCACTATCAATAGTCACCTCCATTACAAAGGTTCTTTTGGACTTTGTGGAGATACCTAATTTCAATGAAGAAAAACCGAAAGAGCACAACGTATAACCAGTTGGACTTGGAAATACTAGGATTTTGACTGATTATGTCCAAGAATCTCCCCAGACACTATGCCGCTCCGGCGTATTCTAGACAACATTCATCTTATTCATGATTTCATCCAATGGGCTCAAGAACCCAACAAGAACTTTGTTTTCCTCAAGCTAGACTTCAATAAGGCATATGATGGAGTCGATTAAGATTTTTTGTTTAAAATTATGCTTAAACAAGGGATGCCAATTGTTTCTATAAAAATGGTTAGAATCATTTTCTAGCACTACAGTAACCTCCCGCTTAAGTACGCAACTTGAACCTGCGCAGTTTGTGCGTACTTAGTTGGTAGGTGCGTACTTTAGAAATGTTGGTTTAGAAAACGAAGTTATATTCCAGGGTTTTGACTCTCTTTATAAGCATGTTGTCAACATCGAGGATCAGCTGCTCTGCCCTAAAGTTCAAGCAGAAGCACATGAAACATTCGATGACCTTAAGAAATCGTTTGAATCATTTCAGAGCAAGATCCGAGCGGTTGGCCTCAAAGCCAAATGCAAAAAACTTCAAAACTTACGCCAAATGACGATTCATGACATGTTCAACTAATAACCCTTGAAGCCTAATTTTTTTGCCAAAAAATGCGTACTCAATCAAGATGCGTACTTAAACGGGTGCGTACTTAAGCGGGAGGTTACTGTAGTAGAAAACTATGCCGAAATCAGCTGTGGTTTTTTCGACCAGCCTGATTTGTAGTCGTTAAACGACTATATGTTTTTGGGGGGTTTGGCAACTGAAATTTTAGTATTTTAGGGGCATGTAATATACCGTTGGAAAGGTCTTGAAAATACCTTTCCAACGATATATTACAAGCCCAAAAACATTTAAAATTGCAATTGAAAAACGAAAAAGAAATATTTGTAGTCGTTTAGCGATTGCAGATTAGGCTGGTCAAAAGAACCACAGCCAATTTCAGCTGCGGTTCTTTTGGGCATAGTTTTCTACTAGTGTAAGATATGGATGCCTTTGTTCACATTAATAACTATGCTAAGGATTTCCCTCTTTGGAGACACTAGGCAAAAATGTCCTCTGGCGAACTATAGACTTGCCATTGGAATTGGACGATGGACGATTATCCTATCTCTAGAGATACTAGATCATGCCACTTTTGCTCTTATAATGCAGTTGAAATGAGGCACATTTTGTGTTGGAATGTCCCCTATACAACCCCATTAGAGATAAGTTTCCATCACTATTTGAGAACATAGTTTGAAGGAGCCTCAAGTCTTTCTTTCAATTAAACCAACAAGTTAACATTAGCCTCTCTCTTAGAAGGCCACCGGCCTCCGCCACTTAGAGAATTAACTAGTTTGAAACCATCTGATGTACTTGCAACCCCATTAGCCTTTTCGGTCTTTAAAATGATGTCACTTCATTTCATTCATTGTAACAGAGGCTTTGAATGTCACAGTTAAGTCTGTAGTTCGTAGGAATCTCATTTAAGGCATTGTTCTTCATGAAGATCATGTGCATCAATGATTCATGAGCATGCGGTTGGCACCTCTTTCACAGTCAAAGCAAAGAAACATGCTAGTGTTCACAATCTTGTTAGAATTCCTCATGCGTTTGGGTTGGCTTCTAGATTGGAGATTCACTGGACAAGGAGTGTCCTTACTGGTGCGGCTTGATGTATATAAACTCGGTTGGCTCGGGGAATATCAGTGGAAGTGGGCGGCTCATGGGGACCTCTCCAAATCACTTGGTCACTCCTTCTGGCTTGCATCTCGGTCTCCAGGACAAATTGATAGTTTCCTTGCCGTTCGGATTTGCGGGGAATTGACTTATTGGAGCTTGATTCACCCATCTTTGGCAAGTCATCCCTTGATTGTTAACCAAATATTGGTGTCATCTGTCTCGTGCTTCGTAGCAGTGCGGGCGGATCAAAGAAGGTTCTGAGCTGGATCAAAGCCTACTGAGGAATTGCCTTTGGTATGAAACGGAGAACATTGCTCGAGCTCTCCGGTTATCTAGGATGAGTGCACGCTTCAATCGAGAGCTAGTGCTCTGAGTCCGACCTCGCTTGAAGATTACTACGAATGTTTTGATGTGCAAGTGGGTGATTCAAGTGCTCTTCCCCAGCCAATCAAATCTCCAACTCATCTTGAGGTATCTTATTTCTTAACTCATATCATCCAAGCATGGCCGGTGGGAGCTTTCCACCTTGTGGTGCATTTCCTCTGATTTCTCCATCAGAGGTGGCATGAAGGTTTGGCATCACAATGCTGAATCGTGGAGAGCTGTAGCTCGGACTGTTCAAAATATTCCTCCCTTGGATATGGAAACCACATTTCAACTCAACGATATATAGTTGGACTGGAATACCCAGGTTTGATAATTGTCATCACCATGGATAGGGCTTGCACTGTGTATTAGAAAGAATCAGGGCAATTCAAGGACATTGGGGATCCTGGACGGAATAATCTCTTGGAAAGATGACTTGGAAAGATGCTTGGCTAAAGTTTTTTGCCTATTGACATCTTTGAAGATTTTTGGTTTAAGCTCTTGGAACAATATAGAGAATTTTCCGAGACCCCAAAGAATGGGTAGGTTAGTTCAATTGCATTACGGACTCCAGTCTGCTGTGGATTGTGAAAGCCAGATATATGAAGGGTTTTATATAAGGTAGAGGATGCTAAAATCAACACCCCACCCAAAACCAACACCTAAATGCCTCCCATTTGTTTACATTCTACTACTTGGAACCATTCCCCATGGTATAGGAGTGCCTGGGTCCACGGAATGATAGTTTTAGGTGTCATTAGCAGCATCACCTCATACCTGCCTCCACTGTCTTCACGTAGGATACGTAACACGCTCCACTCTAGCTCAGGTCGGTTCAAGGTGGGTTGAGAGATGGCTTGTTAGTGCCTATTCTAGCCATTCTATACGGGGGAGGGGGGGGTCTAGTCATTCTATTCACAAGCCAAAGAGGTAGGCCCACAAAGCATAAAGGGGGTCCGCACCTGGGACGCAAGGTGTCGGTTTTGCAGCCAAACCAGGTGGAATCATGGAGGTGGTCATGTGGCTTTGCACACTGTTACTAGTTGGGCTTTGATGTAGCTTGGGTCTAGTACCCAACTATCTTGTGTTGGTTCTAGGCAATGAAGGGACTGGGGGTGGGGGGTGGGGGGGGGGGATCCTCATCATATGAAAGGTCATCATACACAGGGCCTAGGGATTGGGTTAAGGAAGCTACATTGAATATATCAATTAGTGAGGGTGGTACTAATTCAAGTCACACGCATAATCTACTAGCTAAATCTTTAAATTACCCCAGGTTGAAATTTTTAATGAGAGACACCAAATTCATGAATACATGCTCATTTACCATAGATTTCAAGTAAATTAGTGCGTGCTTATGATTAATGAGTGCCACATACTTGTCAATGAATAGAGCCAAGTGCCGGTACTTTCATTGAAAAGTGTCAAGTGCCAATACTTTAGTAATAGTGCCAAGTACCTGTACTTTCATGCCAAATGCTAATGCTTTCATGCCAAGTGTTGGTACTTTCAATGAAACCAAGTGCCATGATGAGCAATGCTTCCTAGATCTTTTGGTGACACTAATTTCATACCATAAAGAAATTTAGTATCACCTTCACTAATTTCCCACACTCACTATTAATAGGTATATTTAGTGTAATGGTTTTGAATTTGAATAATCATCTAATATTTAATTGAGGTTTTTTTGGGTCTTTACACCTATGTTTAGTCCAAAATCTATGTTAATATGATTTCATTTTTATTTTTAAAGTTTTTATATATCAACCACATAGCCATGCTTATGTGCAATAGCTTAAAGTGTTGGTTTAAGCACCCTCTACCTTATGAACATGTGCATGTGAGTGTTGAGTATATGGGGAACATTCTAACTTAAGGACAATATTCTACTCCCTCAGTTGTGTGGCCCACATCGGTAAATTCTCCCATACATGTTGAGTTCCAAAGTTGGATGGCTAGACTCCATGTTGATATTGTTACTAGGGGGGCCTCTAAGGCTCAATTTTCTTAATTTTTTTTTGGGAGGATTGATAAGTTGTTCTTTGATTCGGCACGAAGGTGGTGGCTTGATCAAACTTCCTTCCAGAGCATTCGGCTAAGTTTGGGCAGACTTGGATTACCAAGGATCAACACTCATCAAACTTATTGCCATGAAGTGGAAGAACTTTGTTCCTCCCTTAGTCTTTCCTAAATGGAATGTGATTTGGCATTAACGTTGGGCTCAGAAGGAAACAACTTTTATGTGGTCAAATTTTCACAAAGTTGTGGCAATTAATGATTGAAGAGGAAGGTATTGGATAAAGTGGGTAAGAGTTGCCCCCTTGTGATCTTTTGAGTGGAGCATGTGTTCTTTACTTGCTTGTTGGTGCAACAAGTTTGGCGTTATGCGGCCAATAATGTCTAGCAATCACTTGTCAAGCATACTAATGTTGGTTCTCGGCGAGCTTTCTCCATGCTCCAATGCCTTCTTGATAAGAACCTCAATAAGTCAATCAAAAAATTTCATCCTATCTAGTTTTTTCTTAGAAGGGATATGCCTTGGATTATTTAGCGACAGAGCAATGAACTTGTATGGAATGGCATGAAGTGACCATGACAGAAAGCCCCAAAAGTACTTTGGTATGCTCTCATTGACTATGATAGGTTTGACTGACAAAGGACACTTAAGAATTTTGCTAAGGCTCTTGATGTGGCTTATCAAAATGTGTTGGATGAAATCGATTCAATATGGTGTGTTTAAAGGTCTCATTGCCTCTAGAAAGCATTTTAATGCTTACTATGAAAATTTGACCGAAGTTGAACATTATATCTTGATTCCCCTTGAGTCATGTTCTCAGATTTTTGCCTTGATGGTCGTACTTTGCTTTCCTCTTTCAGTTGAATAGATTCCTCTAAAACGATCACTAATTCTCCTGAAGTCTCCAACTTCAACCGGTTGTTTCTCAAACTCAACCAGTTCATCTATAACTAACCACCGGTTTTTGGAACATTGTAGGATGTTAACATCTTTACTTGGTAAAAATAAGTACATCAATCATAAAATTACATACGAATATGTAACTCTGGTAGTAAGTGACACTAAATATCGTGTTTTAGTGTACGACTCCCTCCGTTTCAGAATAAAAGTTACGTTTCAGAAAACCCGTGGACTTAAGGTCATTTTTCGCATGTTTAGCACAAAACTGTGTGCATTGCATAGCTCTCACTAAACACTTTCCGGCGTCTAGGGGTGTTCATAGTAACACCCGTTCATCGCCATTGACGATTGACACCAATTGATCTCACGCATAAAACCGCGTTGATGTGCGATAACGCCGTCGAGTCCAAATATCAATCATTAAACAAGTGTAAATTGTTATTTGACTTGGTAGTTCATTAGCAACAACATTTTACATTGTTTCTAACAACATTCCCGTTCGTTTGACAAAAGCTTGAGAAAAATTTCACCAAATGCCACTTTCATTTCGTAACGCAGTTTATATCAAAACATAACTTTTATTTTGAAACGGAGGGAGTACTTATTACAGACAGCCCACATGATGCTCTTTCAGCAGAGAAATGGAGGTGTGCACCTGTATAGCATGGAGAGTTCCGCAGACTTAAAGGATCTGACGTCGGGGGTCATGGCATCGGTTTCATTGGCTGGCTTCCATGATATTGCTGAACAACTACTACACTACAGGACAGGTTATGCTACAATCCCGACTTCATATGAGTAGGGCTCTCTGGCCCCCACATATATAATTCAACTCCACGTGTGACTAATCTGCGGTCGGCCAAACTTCCATGCTCTAACAACTACAATTCTCGGGTTTAGGAAAAGTGGGATGTTCAAACCCTCACTTTGGTATAAGGTAGGAAGGAGCACCTCATACCAAGACAACATCCAAAGTCATCAACACCCTCGAAGTCCTGCATAATAAATACACGTTGCATTTGAGAATGTTCACCCTGCGAGCATGAGGGTTTTCCCCATGACGGTTTTGGGTGCCAACACAATTTTCTTTTCAGAAACTTGTATTTGTATCAATATCGGGGGGAAATAGAATTTTTTTGCATGAGATCTGTTTTTGCTTGGATTTTTCAAACTTTTTGTTAAATTTTTGGGTTCATATGGTTAGCCACGTGTATGCACAATACCTTCACTTCTTGGTTTAAAGTGTTCCTACCTTAGGTGTACATCAAACATGAACCAAGAGGAGTGACCATGCACCAAAAAGTGGATGTGTTGATTCTCATAATATATGCCCAATGAGTATTTCATTTTTTTACCTTCACCCTTTTTCCTTCTTTTTTCACTCTCTGTCTTTTTCATAGTTGACTTATAAGTGATCATAACATTGTTTAGCTGTTATTAGCCGTTCCATTCTAATAATATCAAGATATTGCTTCACATGTGTTTTTCACACATGAATTTGTTAATGTAATGCTATGCTATGGAACTAAACAAAGTATAATTCCAAATAGATTATGGCTTATTCTTGGCCCCCACCAAGCATACAAACTAAGAGCCGCTTTATATTAGGGGCCATTTCTAGGGGCCGTTTCCAAACCCTAGGCATCAACCAATGAGAGTGCTTAGATTGCCCAAATGGCCCCTAATATGGCCCCGAGGGCTTTATATTGAGAGTCGGCCCACTTCTCCTAAAGCTTGCGTGGCGGGTGACATGGCGGCGTTTTGGAGGGAAAAAAGTGGCCCGCCGGCAAGAAAATGGGTCGAGGGTTTATGGAGAGCCACTTCGCATCTACGGGCCACTTCACCCAACTTCTGTCATATAGTCATTTATGACTTTATGACTTTATGACTTTAGTTCAAGAAAGGGCATAATTCATTTAAGACAAAGTGGCCCGTTGAGTGGCCCTTACAATATAAAGTCCCTAGGGCCATTTGGAAGGCCCACTTTAAAGCGGAATTTCCAATTTGGACCCTACAAGTGGTCCTATGGACTTTATATTGCAAGGGCCACTCAATGGGCCACTTTGTAAAGTAGAGCTAAAGTTAGAGTAAAGTAAGGGCCACTTCAAGTCCAAGTTGCCTCTACTCCAAATGGCCCGGCCGCCAAATGGCCCCTAATATAAAGCCGCCCTAAGTTGAATAATGTTATGGTTATGGGACTACATTTGTATGCTCATCTCAGCCATACTGTTCCTATATACACATAGATATTCATTGGCCGCCACTGAGAGATGGCAAGATATCATTTTAGAAAAGTATGTTAAAGTAGTCAGACAAAGAACATGACTGCCATGCATCTTTGTCATTTCAAAATTTATGTACTTAATAAAGTAATCTGTAAAGTGGCAAATTCTTATTACTTGGCCATCAAATAAGCCAAATATGTGAATTGGAAATATCCCTAAACCCCGCTTACATAAATCTTCGAAGGTCTACTGTGAAATGAAACATGCAATTAAAACAAGATGGTTAGCAAAGTGAGGTTTGTAGCCACTTTCATCATAATTTTAGAGCTCATATGAGTATTATGTTCAATATCAAAGTGAAGATTCTCATGCTCATGTTTTCTTTCTTTCTTTCTTTTTGAGACAGAAGGGCGACATGGTAGCGCCAAAGCACAAGAGGTAGTTGACCACCTAGCAAGTTTTCCATCAATATTCTCATGCTCATGAAATGGTCATATAAGTTTTCCCCCTTCCCCCCAAATCATGTTGACTATTGAACCTAGAATGACTTTCATATTTTGAGCACACAGTCCAATCTCTTTCCAACACGTGTCGTTTAATATGTATGTATGTATGTATAATTTGGTCCTTGGTGCCACACCAAACCACAGAGCACTCAAATATAGGTGTGTTATGAAGATAAGTAACCGAACAGAATTAGGCATGTCTTCCATACTGGGAAAGTTGGGGAGGCTGCAGGCAGCTCTGGATGTCAGCCCACTTCTGGTACCAAGGATCTTCTAATTTCTGTGCCTTTCTCAAGAAACTAGGCATGCAATTTGGCCTCATACGCGGATTATTGGGGAAATTTTGGCACCTTGTCTGCCCACTGCAGTTGCTGAATGCTCTCTAGGTTTAAGGAGACAAATTAACATGAGTCTCGTCAGCGGCTTTCTTGCGTGTGGAATGGGCACAAAACAACCAGTAATCGCAAGGGTCTCCTTCGATTCATACGGCTTGCAGTATGGGATCCTTGTACTACCATACAGCTTTATTGGCTGCATATATGAAGCTTGCGGCAAGCTTCTCTTCTCCAGGCTCCACAAGAAAACAATTCGACCCAGGACGTGGGCCATGAGAAAGAAAGAAAGAAAGAAAAGGTTATGTTTGGCAGCAGCATCTGTGACTTGAGTGGTCGATATGCGAAATAGGTAGCTTTGTATCTCCACTAGCTAGGTGTATAGTGAGCACTAAGGTAGAGACGTATCTTAACCCCTGTGAGCCCGGGCAACCAGTGTCGGGTCGCCTTGTTTTTTGGGCCATGTTTTCACCTACCTAGTTTGCTCACTCTGGAAATAATATTGGGGCATGGGATTGGGAAAATAAAATCCATCACCTACGTGGCTGCCTAAGAGCGTCCCCACCAGACCGGGTACACGCCAAATAGAGTATATAATATTTTATACCTTTGGGGAGCCCTCCATCTTGGGCGGGGCAGCTCATCTTGAGTCAGAGCCCACCAAAGCCTAGGCATACCCCCGGTATAATTAGGAAGCAATCAATAAGACAACGACGCCTATTATCTGACATGGGATAAAGTAGGATATCGGAGTATCTGATATTAAAGTAATCTCTTGGCGGGCCGGAGGAGGGCCGCCATATGAACCATTTATGGCGGGGGAAGGCCCTTACTATACCCGGGCCGGTTCTAAATTATGCCGGACCGGACATTGGTGGGGCTCAATTTATGCCGGTACCGCCACCTAAGAACCCGGGATGCCCCATTTTTGGCGTTGGCATGCCCTATGCCCGGTCTGGTGGGGACGCTCTAACTCTCTAGAGATGTGGGTTGTTTTTTGGGGCCCACATTGCCCTTATTAGGGCATGCCCGACACGTGTTGTGAACCAATGATTGTTGGCTCCAAGTGTTAAATTTGAGCTAATCCTCCATATTGGGCATCTGTCCGAAAGCTTGGTACCCTGTTCCCGGCCACTAGCAGCCCATCTCCGTGGGAGATGTAACAATAGTCTCGCGGCTTGTATGCCCCAACCCATTGTTGCCACGTGGCATGTCCATGAGCATCGAACTCTGTCGCATTTATTAAATCCCAACATTTCCCCCGACATTTCCTCAACAATAGCTCACACCAACCATTGCAGCAGGCAAATTAAAACTTTCAGCTGGCCATCCAGGGATGTGTATCCTCAAAGAAATCCATAAGACCTCATCCTAATCCACAATGGCTACACAAAATATGATATTTAGTGTTTGATACACTAAATACGAATGCATACACTGAATATCAATAACCCTATGAAGTAAGTAACATCAAATGTAAACTCAAACAGTAAATATCAACTATGATAATACGTGGAGGTTACATGTTTGAATTTAGTGTTAGTAAGGATATGGAAAAATTTATATAATAAGGGAGGTGGCAGTAGGGAAGGTAGCAACACATTTATGTCTAACACTGATTGTCAAAGGTGAAAATTAGTATTGAATATGGTAAGGTGGTAACAACAATAAATGTAATCAAACACTAAGTATCATATTTTGTGTAGTGATCCCAAACGTTTACAAACTCAAGAAATGCCGGTGGAATAGTCAAAACAACCATCATGACGATCCTCGACTATGAGAATGTGCTCATGTTGCCTCCCCATCCTCCACATTTGGCCTCTGCTGCACACAATCTTTGATCATGGTTGCGTGAGAGCTTTGCTAAAATAAAAATTCATCATGAGTTGCCTAAAGAATGACTTCCTGAGGTCGCAGAAGAACCTTGATTCGGGGAAGAGGCTTCGCAAAAACTCCACTAGCAAAATTTATCGATACCACTTTTGAAGTTAGGTTACATGGACTCTGCACTACACTACTCGGAGGGATGAAGGTCACACAAATGGTTTCGACCCACATGTGAATAAAATGATCAGAGAGGTGTTGTGGTTAGACTATATAGATGTTTGTGTACAAGTAGGAGCAAACATTTGGCAACCAAGCCCACCTATTGAGTGGCCTTTGAAGGGGTTCCAAAATAATGGCGAGGGGTCTTCAGGAGGCGGCGAGGCAGTCAACCCCCACCAACTCCTCCCAAGTAACTAGAATCCATGTGCTTGAATTTAACTGATCTTCTAGCTACCCCTTCATTTGCTCATTATGTTGTTGGGAATTTCTTTGTCTTGATTCGAGCTTTCTTTGTTGACTATAGGTCCAGGGGTATGCTCCAATTGTGGCATCCCAACTGCATATGGTTTTGTTTGTGGCACCATTTGCAATCCCCAAGTTGCTTATGCAACTTTCCACTCTAGGTCGAAGCCAACAACCACGAGGTTTCGCCAAGAGTCTTTACTCAGCCAAGCCTCTGAGACACACTCAAGCTCCAGACAAATGTAAGGTCGCCATTGTTGGTCTAGGAGGAGCCTACTACCAACCATAGAGGATGTTATCCCTCTCGGTGACATAACCAACACCTCACCTAATCTTACAACAAAGTCAGGAGGTCAAGAGCTAAGCTTCGTTGGGGCCAAAAGTAAGGGAGGGCCGACCAACCAATATGATTATTTAAGTATTTGGGAATTACCAATGCCCATCAAAGTTCAAATGTCTAGGATGACAAAAGATGGGATTAGGTAGTTGGTAGATATATATGGTGTAGCAGAAGTGGAGGTAAACATTGATCATTTCTTAGGAGTGGCCACCTCATGCTATGTGGACCTTGAAACTAGCAAGAAATGGTATATGGTATCGTTTGGAAATTGAGGAATAATAAACCTATGCTCATCCTTTTGTACTCCAATTTTAAGATTTGAAAAAAAATAAAAAATAAAAAAATGGTCAATGCCACATGTGGATATGTGAGGATGTGAGTGACATTAAGCAAGGATTGGATGGAACTAATTACTCATCTTGTGATGAGGAGGTCGATGACGTTGACTTGGAATTTGAAGATCCCAATGTGGGTAGTGAGTACCATTGATTCTAGAGATAAGCATGAGCATGGCACCCAAACACACCCTTTGGATGGTACATGGATATCCAAGAAGAGGTTACGTGCATGTAGAGATAGTGGGGCCACACCAATAGCCCAACCTCAAAGTGCTAGGAGGAAGCACTTAGGTACACCCAAAGTGGACACCAAGGTGGTTTGATATGAGTGTAGAGTACATACATGGTCCATAAATGCTCCAATATTTCTACCCCACCCCTAGGATTTTGATGGCCCCTTACCAAGCCATACCAAGGTTTGGGAGAGGCTACCCACATTCTTGCAACTATTCAACTTATTTTGGAGCAAGGAGACCCTCCGAGGTATTGCTCAAGAGACCAATGGTACACTAAGGAGATGGTGAGGGAGGGTCAAACACATATTGGGGATGGTTGATTTCCAATGGAGGTGCAAGAGCTAAAGATGTTCTTTGCAGTCAATTTATACACGGGGGTAAACGATTTTAAAGAAATAAACCCAAGTGTGAAGGCATATTGGCCTAGGAGGGAGATGTCGTTATGGTGTCCAACCATTAGCAATGTAATGACCCGAGATAGATTCCTGCCCATCTCATGTTGCTTGCACATAGTGAATGGTACATATGTAACCAAGATCGAAGGTCTCCTATGTATGACAAATTGTACAAGTGAAGAAGGTTATTGGATGAATTTAGAGATTCTTGCATGACCAATTGGAATTTGGGGAAGGAGCTCACAACATATGAGATGATGGTGTGATACAAGGACAAATATTGTCCAGTTAGGCAATACCTACTTAACAAACCCGTCAAATGGGGATTGAAGGTAATGTTCCTCCACATGATTTCTTTTAGTTGAAGTTTGACATAATTTTCCACATTTACCTTTCTCCTTGCATGGTAATGTCATTATTGCAATTACCATGAAGAAACCATTGCAATCAAAACTAAATTACTTCTGTCATGTGCATGGTGTAGGTTTGGTGTTTGTGTGACGCCAATAACAAGTATGTCTATAATTTTTCGTGTTTATGAGGAGGCCATTGGATTAGACACTGAACTGATTGGATCAAAGAAAGGTGAATCCAAACAAGTTTAGAATATGGTTTTGAAGTTGGTTGAGGGTTTGGAGAATCGCCGTCACATTGTCGCAATGAACAAAAAATTGACTAGCATTGAGCTCCCAAAAAATGTAGTGGAGAAGGGTGTATATGGGACGGATATTATTAGGGCAAATAGAATAGGGTTGCCAAAAGCCATATCTGACACCAAGAAATTTGCAAAGAATCCACAAGGTACTTTAGACTAGAAGATGCATGATTCACAACACATGTGCTATGTGGTTTGGATGGGCAAGAAGCCAATGCTATTGTTGTCTACACAACAATAACCATTGCCTCCCATAGGCCAAGAGGTAATTATTCCGCAACATAGTGGCAGGTCCAAATGAATATCGCCATGTCACCAATCCATTTGGACTACACTACGTTTATGCAAGGTGTTGATGTGGTTGACCAACTAAGGGGAGTGTATTCATGCCAAGTCAAGTTGCATAAGTGGTGGCACCGGTTATTTTACTTTGTTTTGGACACCTCCATAGTGAACATGTGGCTTATACACAGACATTATGAGTAGGTGGGGTACTCCAAAGGAAGCATTGCCCCATCTCCAATTCCAAATGGGATGGCTAAGGCATTGACAAGCACATGGAGGGGTAGGTATGCCACAAGTTCCAATCTAAAACCACACATGGGTCCCACTTTGCACATGCCCTCACAAACCCACTTGCAAAGATAATGTGTTCATTGCCATGTACAGTAGGGTCTAGAAATATTTCCAATCTTGGATGTACTCCCAGTTTTGTGCTTCAAAACTACACTAAATATGATATTTAGTGTTTGATACACTAAATACAAACACATACACCAAACATCAATAACCCTACAAAAGTAAGCCATGTTAAATGTAAGCTCAAACACTAAATATCAACTATGGTAATATGTGGAAGTTACAAGTTTGAATTTAGTGTTAGTAAGGATATGAAAAAAAGAATATAATAAGGGAGGTGGTAGTAGGGAAGGTAGCGGCACAATTATGTCTAATACTAATTATCAATAAATTGAAAATTAGTGTTGAGTAGGGTAGGGTGGTAACAACACTAAATATAATCAAACACTAAATATCATATTTTGTGTTGTTGCATTCAATTGCATGTAGCTACCTCATTATACATCCTTATTTCACCAAATCAATTGCAACTTGTGAAGCCATTAGTGGTCTTTAGTCACCACCTCTTAATCATGAACACATGTCAAAAATTTAAAGATTTAGTTTTTTTTTGGAAAATTGTGTTGTCAAGAGCTTAAACATGCAACTTCCCTTTTGGAGCTTATGCTGCCACCTTGTTGTTTTGATGGCATGTATTCATTGCAAGGTTTAGTGGATTAAGTTCAAGATTACAATGTGGAGTGTCAGTGCAATGGAGATTGGCTTGCACATATGAGATATGGTGGCTTGAAGTTGTTTTGGAGGTAGTTTGGCCAACAACATTGGAGTTGCCTTTGTTGTTCTGTTGGTGATTGAATCTATTGATTTTTTAGATTGTGCATTGGGTCATTGAGAGGTACCATGCCATACAAAATCATGAGTGATGAAGAAAAGGGTTGCATTGTGGGATTGCGTGAAGGTGGAATGAAGAGTTCAAACATTGCATCTGTGTTGAATGTTCCATGGTCAATTGTCTCTACCATCTTGACAAATCGGAAGGTCCGAGGGAGTATAGAATCTTTGAAACCCGATGTGGTAGGCATCAGAAGTTTAGTGATTGTGATGCTAGAGTGTTGGCATGTTATGTTAGAGATGATACAAGACAACCATTGTCGAAATTATCAAGCCTCTTGAATGTGAGTCGTAACACAACACGGTCGTACTTACATGACTTTGAATTTAGAAATTGCATTGCACCAAAAAAAAATCATATCTTAGTGAGAAGCACAAATTAGATAGGCTTAAATTTGCCCATGCTCATGAAAGTTGGAGTTTTGAAGATTCGTGCAATGTGATTTGGTAAAAATTCAAGGCAAATTAGAGTGTGGCGAAGACCATACAAAAAATATGCATGGGATTGTATAGCTACAACCATTAGGAGTGGCCGTACTTTGGTGATGGTTTGGGGAGCGTTTGTTGGCTTTGATAAATATCCTTTTGTTATTATGCCTCCAGACAAAAGAACAACAAGTGATTTTGTAGCCATTGTTTATGAGGCAACATTAAGCGGATTTTACTTTTTGCATGATCACCCTGAACAACTCAAACTTATGAAAGATGGTGCTCTAGTCCACCATAGCTCACTAACGTTCCAATGAAGACAAGCTCATGGTTTGGCAAAACTAATTTGGCATGCAAACTCTCTAGATTTGAATCCCATAGAAAATTTATGGAAGATTGTCAAAGATTTGTTACGACATCGTCCTAGACCCAAAAACAAATTTAATCAATATACCATTTAATCAATATGGGATACAATATCTTTGGAGCAACTCCAAACTTTTATTAGAATTATGCGTGATAGAATGCAAGTAGTTATTTTAGCAAGAGGTGGTAGCACTAGATGGTAGATACTATATTACGATAATTTATTTAAATGTATTAATATATACTTTTTAATGCAAAATTTTCATATTGTCAAAGTAGACTCTTTTATCTTTCCAACACAATTTACGGTTTGTGAATTGATGAATATTTGAGCATGCAAGAGGTTTTCAAAGTTTGTAGTTTTTATTCTCATTCAACTCCAGGCCAAAAATCCGAAATATTTTTGGACCCTAATATACAAGACACATTGGGTTTGTGAGCCATGTGGAGGAGTATTCATATGCTTGAAGATATGTTGGGTGAAAATGCATGTACCAAGTTTGGCATGAGAACATACTATTAGAGGACTTTACTTGATACGTGTATTCATTTGTTCAAATTTAGTGTGATTTGATGGTTGTAGGGCATCCACGTGTTGTTTGTTTATTAGGATGTTTTTTTAGGGCTTTTTTTTTGGTTTGATTTTGGTTTTGTAATTCATAAATAAAATCTATATTGGGAAATATTTGAGGGAGTGAATTCTAATTCCAACCCTATTTTGGGTCCGATTGTGCATTCATGGTCAGATTTGGACTTTTAAAAAATCACATTTGTTTTTGTATTGACTGCATTGTGGGTACTTGAGTAGCATTAGGGTAATGAGTATCATATGTGGCATAATGCTCAAGGTCAAAGGTGGATTGATCAATTGCAATATCTCAAAGCCGAGAAAAACATGACATGGACCCTAAGGTAGGACATTTTCCAGCAAGGGGCAAGGGGTCCCGGTCTCTTAGAACATGGTGCAAGGGGTTGAACAAGCCTTGGAGGTTGCTCAAACATGTTTCATGATGATCTTTGGACTAGGGCTCGGGGAAAAAAATTGTTGACAAAATGACTCTTGCTTGATTTAGGATATTGACATCTTATTACATCCACCATTGGATTTTCACATACGATGGTGTAAGCTTTGGATATTTGAATATGAAAATTCTCCCTTGATGTCTGCATTTGTCCGCACTACTAGAATTGGAAGCCATATTAGAACATCGAGTTCTTGTTGGAATATGCCCTTCATTTTGGTGGGGTTAGGGTGCAACCCAAGGTCAAGGATGTCTACTTGTCATAGTTTTATTTTATTTTTTGCATTTGCCCATAACAACAAGAGAGTTCACAACCTAAATAAAAGGAACACGTTCATAATGGATGAGCCCAAGATTTTTACAGACGATTTATGAGTCCAAACATATGGAGATCCTACAACTGAATTTTTGTGACAAGTCATAATTTCAAGTATTGGTTAGCCGAGGCAAATTGAGAAATAGGCCATGTTTGTTCATGTTGGACACCCCCCCCTCACACACACACATGAGTTAAGTGGGATAATCTTAATATATTGAAGGCTTCTTGTGGGAAGTCTTCAACACTCAAATATTCACGGTACTTGCATATGTGTGTGGAGGGGATAGTAAAATTCCAATACCAATTCAACACCAGAGTTCTTGGGAATTGTTATGATTTTCAACACAAGACTCTAATTCCTAGTGATTCATGCTAGAGTTTGTTCCAATCGAGGAAGTCAACAATGATTCTATTACTCACATCAACAATGCTCATAGAATACTTGAGAACGAATTGGAGTTCAACTCTGATGAATTTGAGAATTTAGAGGATATGTTCTAGCAACCATTTGCTTATAGTTCGGATCATCCACCCTCTCATGCACCCTCTCATTGAATGCACTCCACCACATCATATTCAAGGCCAACCTCCAATGTAGGAACGGCAATGCTCATACCCCACTATAGTTTACAAGATTTCAACATGGTGTGCGATTCAACGGGTGAGGCGAGTTCAACGGTCCAACATCCAGCTCCCATACATGCGAGTTTGCTCTTTCCACATTTGTGAATCCTTTGTTTGAATTGAGGAGAGGTTTTAGAGTTTTCTCCAAATTATGTGTGTCCAAAATGCTAACATGCTCTTGAATTGTAGGTTGGGCCTTCGTCTTCATAGCTTGGCCTTCCACTAAAATGTCTAAGTCTTTAAGTACATGGATGGGTCTTTAAATCCAGAGATCAACAATCATATGTGAGGGTGGGACTATTGTATGTGAGTTTAAGCTTGATCACAAGTGTTACAAGAGGTGCAAGTTCTACCTCTATTAAAATTAGCCAATGCCCTTGAGGTAAGTGTATTCATTTCCTTCATGTATTTACAAATTCCCTTAATTAATTAAGGGCATTAAAGTGCGAATGCATGCAAAAGAGGTATATTGTCTTCATTGCCAAGTATACAAAATTGAGTGACAGTGTATGATGCCTTTCACACTTGCTTGCAATATCCAATAATGACTAACTATTATAATTGGGATGTGTTCTCTTAAGTGCATGTTTTGTACACCCAAGTCCAAGAGCTGATGGTGGTCCATGATTTTTTCAAAGGCAATTGGCCTTGAGGCAGGGGCACTTTCCTCATCATGTAGGTCTCTCACAACTAGCCCCAAGAAACAAATGCCGAAGTGACTAGCAGTCAAGTGAGGGTCAATTAAAATTCAAGGTATTGAAAATCACTCAAGAGAGAAGCACACCATGGGCAAGGGGCTTTATTGGGTTGGGGTGATGAGATGGTTAATGAGTTGGAGATGGGGAGAACATCATAACTATGTCCAATCAATGTGACAAGCCTCTACAACAATTTTGAGGAGATGTATGACAAATATAATTATTTGCATCTCAAATTTGGAATGATGATGAGTCATGTGCGCAAACGGGGTGGAATGGTGGAGAACCTACCATTGCTTATTGTGGACTAAGACAATTGCATAAAATTACCCTTGATGTGGTGGTGCACCTATTCAATTTGAGTTGTATCTATGTGTCAAGAGGGGGGAGATCCCAAAACTTTAACATCTTCAAGAGGAAACAATTTAGGTGGAATTACATGGAGCATTGCAAGATGGCTCATGTATGGCGATGCAATGCAAGGCATGGATGAATTTATTTATTTATTTTGGGTTTTGAAGTGAATGTCTCGTTTCATTGTTTGTGTGCAAGCACATGGTGGCAACACGTATCTTCAAAATCGGCATCTTCTCATTATAGATGGTCATAACTCACATATGACTACGAGGGAAGCTAGCATGTGAAAGGTGAGTGGTGAGTAGTAACACGATATACAATATTCCATTTTTAGAATATATTATGTGGAATTCAAATAGTTTGGCTATAAATGAAACGCAAAGGGGCATTTAACAGCTGAGAAATGCACCCTATTATTGTGGAATTCCTTCTCCACAATTTGTCAAGGGGTCTATTGCCATGTAATGAACTTGGCATTTGTAGATCTAGGAATAAACCTTAATATATTATTGTAGATTGAATGTTAGTAAATGGGCCTCAAAAATAGCTACAATTACCTACATATATTAAATTTTTATTAAATTGATGTATCAATAATGTACTAACATCACATTCAGATTATATACTATTGACTATCAATGCTCAACTACAGTTGCAATCCTATATGATGCGGGTATGATGTGCATGACCTTGTTGTAGTTAAAAAGTATAGCTACATACACGAAGGTTTTTATCATCATGTAATCAACCTTGCACGCGCACGCGCACACACACACATATATACACACACATGATACACATGTGTTTGTAGTATAACCCATTGGCATTTCTTCCCCAACGTGGGATACTTTATAAGTGTTGTGCTCTCCCATTTGTTCCTATGCTTTGCAATTTGTGCATTTGGATTGCGCCAAGTTGTCTTGGAACACCGGGTGGTGGGGTGGGTGTCTGAATTGGATGGAACTTAGATATGAGAATGTAAGAGGCACCACGGGCCTTGGCTTGGTGGTTAGGGCTCATGGCCCCCAATGAGGAGGTTGTGGGTTCTACTCCCCATGCCGACGTGGTGCTCACCACCTTAGTCCACCCAACTATGGTGGGGGGTCCTTGGACCTTGTTGTATGGGTACCTCAAAGCCCTTTGGGGGGATACCATGTCCGGTATCTTCAAGGCACTAGTGGCTAGCTAGGAACTAGTATAGTGTGTCACTATAGTGTCCATCCTCGAAAGGGGAGAGTAGTATTGTCCCAATGTCCCCTTGTTCAGTGGGCATTGGGTCATTGGCATTACGAACGGACACTTTATTCACGCCAGCCCCTTAAAAGGAACCGGAGTTTCTATCTATCTATTTGAGAATGTGAGTAAGGGATATTTAAGATAAATACCAATAGTTTATGTGATAGTAATACCCTCATGTTTATGGAGTTGGAAACCAACATCTTCTAGATTAAATATATGATCCCAAGGGTCACTTACAAATTAAATACCTCATCCTTAATCCACTTTTGCTTTCACATGCTCACTTACCGAGGAGAATAAGTGTTTATTCATTCTATCTCTAGATTACATCCAACGGGTTTGAGACCTAATTCTACACCCTTCCTCTTTCTTGTATGCTAAGATTTATAATTCATCCCTAAGTATCTTAATCCTAGCTTTAGTTGTTCCATTCGTTGTGTCAGAATAGAGGACAATTTGCCAAAACTCTAGATGTTGCCATAGTAGTTTCTTCCAATATGTTCTCCATTGCTTTAGCTAGGCAAAATTGTTTGTAATACTTGGCTATTTTCCTCAATTTGGTGAAGAAAGACATTTGTGGAGGGAGAATTTTCAATAATTCTTTAATCGATTCCTTGGCCTCTGGGAGGAATCTCCCATTTGCTTTTCACAAGGGACCTCATGGGGCGTTGTTACTAAGGTTAATTTGAAAAGAAAGCGGGTGTTGGTCGGAGAAAGTAGAATATCCTAGAATCTTGTAATGCGTAATATGAGAAGATGGGTTTTGTATTGAGCTCAAGAAAGAGTAAAATCTATCTAGTCTAGCCAAGACTTTGATGCCATCCTCCCTGAGGTTGTCCCATGAGTATAGAAAGCCCTAGTCCCTGCTAAAGTAATCTTCAAAATTATATTTGTTTTTAATTTCCACCCATGACAATTCCTTTTTTAATCTCATAAATTGGCTACATGATGACGTGGAACTATCTAATAGGTTTTCCACTATGTTGAAGTACCTTGTCATGATCCATCGGCAATCTGCTAGGAGAGATTAGAACATCTCATTCCATGTGGCGCATCTTTTGCTAGCCGTGTTGGATGCATAAATGTTAAGGATGCCGAGATGTCCTCCTTCTATTCCTTTGAATCTAATCCATTGGACTCTATTGCTGGCCATAGATCCTCTACCAATGATTCAAGGTTGTAGTCTAGGGTGGAAGCATAAAGCAATACCTCCTTTCCGTGCCCCAATTTTCCTATCTTCAACTTCGTTGCTTGGGCTAGCATCAAGGGACCAAAAATTCTCGCTCTTCCATAATGTCCTAATGTTCATCTCTACCTTATCCCCTTTGAGTTTATGCTCTTGTAGACATAGGACATCTACTCTTGGGGAAAGGCCGCCTTTGTAATCTATAATAACCCCCGTTTTGTATCATTATTAATGCCTCATACATTCATGGATAAGAGGTATACTTTCATTGAGTGGATGTGGAATGTAAGGGAGTGTTACCCAAGCCATGCTTGCTCATATCTTCTTTTGCCGTCCGACTGAAGCCTCTCCATAGGTTGAAGCTTGGCGCCTCCACATTGCCTTGTTGGATTTTACTTCACGCGGATGATTTCATTCCTTGAACACTCATGGCCTTGTTGAGATCATGACGGACCTCTCCGATTGTTGTGGGGTCCTTAATTCTCTGGGAAAAAGAAACCAGTGTGATATTAGTGTTGAGTGACAACATTCTGCTTTCCTTAGCCCTAAAGGGAGTTGGTGAAATTGGTGTTGGTCTATCATCAAGCGTGTAGATAAAAAGCTCTTGGTCATCCTCCTCTATGATGCCAACATGTTTTAGAATGAAGGTTGAGTGACCATCATTTATTGAATTTGCCTCACCAATCCTTGGGTGTTTGAAGGTTGTTGTGGGTGAGATGTTGTTGCCTCCCCCGTCCATCACATTGGCAAGGAATGCTATAATGTCAATGGGTTGACTGCTTTATGGATTTGAGTTCTAGGTTTCCGGGACACAATCCTCACTCAAAAACTTTTTTTTGTCTCTCCCTCCCCCATTGAGTGTCTAGGATTGACCGGCTGGTTGGTTTCCATGTTGAACGGAATTAAGACTAAGTTATTATTTGCTTGAGTGCTATCATGAACCAAATTCTTTCTTCCTATTGCATTTGCACGTCTCTTGGTGCCAAAGACTTTTCTTGGGGACCATTTCATATTAGTGGGCCCGGTCCCTTCTGTTGTTAAAGAGGCCACTAAATGTTCTATCTCTTTCCCTCTCAATTATGGGAATTTCGGATTGTATGGAATTGTGGAGGCATCCTCTTCCGGAGGTAGTTCCTCCATCCCCCTATCGAGACCTTCTTGGGTTTCCGCCCTAATTTGTCTAGGAATTCCGCTTCCTCTAATATCATGTGTTGATTTTGTGCCATTTGTAGTGGAAGTTGAGACTCTAGATTGTTGGTGCTTAAGTGTTTCAACCCAAGCATTCCCTTTTGCTCTCCTATTGGTGACTAGAGTGAACCCATCTTCGTCTAGAGCATGGGTATAGACTTGTACTATCTCCTTGAGGCCAAACATGGTATGACTCCATTCCCTGCATTGACCATGTTCCCATGCATAGGACCATGGGCCGTCTTGGCATCTAGTTTGTCTTTGGAGTCTAAATGTGAGCCCTCCTTAGGTCCACCACCCCTTGGTATCTTTCTGTGGTTATTTGGAGTAATATGATCACTTAGATGAGATTTTGCAAATCATTTGCACGCACATTGCAGGCTAGCGTGCTTCAACATCAATGATTATTTTATTGAGGTTGTTGTCTTATTACAACCAAATGACATGGGTTGATAGTGAGGCATGTGGCCATATTGTAACAACCTACAATTCCACAAACAATTGGATCCCATTGGAAACTATCTCATCGGGTTAGCAGTTACAAATCACATATATTTTCATTTTAATTTTCAGAGTCAAAGATGTAATGCTAACGTGGTGGAAATGAAATAAATGAGTATTCTGCAAGACTCTAAGTTCTTGATAACTAAGAGTGGTGGTGTAGACAAGATAGATGAGGGTGTGTGCTTCAAAAAAATTAGAAAAGAAAAGAACTAACTTTGGCATTATAGTCAAAGTGAAATTTAGCCCTTTGGTCTTACTATGTTGAAGAGCCCCCTTGTTCTTATAAAATAGGGTTTATTGCCTACCCTTGCGGAAGGTGGGCCCTATATGTGCATATTGTTATGTTAGTTTTATTATGTATATAAATATATTGAAGACAACTAAGAGTTGTTGGCAAGGATTGTATTGGAAAAAAAACAAATGTTGATGCCTCAAGGTCTTCAACAACTAGGAATGATGACGAGATGTGAGTGGGCAAGGATGTTGATGCCTTATTAGGGTCTTTGACAACTACGAATGATGACGAGGCTAGGTGGATGAGGATGCTCATTGCTTGTGGCTTGGAGGTTTTGATAACTAGGTGTTATGTTTTTACACAAATAATGGAAGACGTGATGGTGGCGGTGAGGCCGTCATCCCCATTGCTCCCCATTGTTTCTGGAAAAGTGGGGGACCACTTTGAAGTGATGTGTTCTATGCATGGGTGCACAACATGGGCTCCTACCAACCCCCTACTACTTGCACTATAGTCAACCAAGGATTTTGTGACATTCACATAAGTTGAAGATGAAAATGTCGGGACACTATTATAATTGGAAAAGTACATGTTTGTTCTTAACGTGTTTGACCCCAAAAATAGCATCAATGATCTTAATTTGGTCTCACTGACATTCAATTGGCATGAACACTTAGGCATAAACCTATGGGGGTTTCTTTACCGGACTCTTGACTTGGCTGCCATGAATCCCAAGCTAAGACCCAAGAGACGATGCTCACCAATTGACTGGCTCACATAACATTGTTTAGCTCCATGATTGTGTTTCATTTTATATTTAGCATATGACATGGGCCTCCACTGTCTCACCTCCATGGGAAGAAACTTAGAAAATAGGCAAAATTTAATGCCAATACGAATAGTGAATAGTATTGGTATGAATAGTATGAATATTGTGAATAATATTGGGATGAATTATCTTGTGAATAATATCAAGAGTATAACTCCACCCATATTTCGAAGTGTCAACCTTAATGAATGAATAATAATGAATATCATTACTTTTGTTTGGAGACTCACAAAATGTAATTGCCATATTCCAAGGTCATGGAACCAACCCACATGGCTAGAAAATGCCATGCAAAGTTTGGTTTAGTATCAAAAGGTCGGACCCGCTATTTATTTATTTATTATTTTTGATTTGATTTGAGACAAAAGGCCAACAAAGCCAACGCCAAAATCATTAAGAAACAAGGAAACACGCCCACAACGCGGGGAGGCGGGGCCCCTTGGATACGAAACGTTGCCACGTAAAGAGTAAAAAAAAAAACCCGACCCCACCAAGGACCACCCCCATCCCACCAGCCAAAGAAACCCCCAAACCACCAATATGGCCTGGGAAAGGGTGATCCATGCTCCTAGACTTTGACCAAACTTGAGGTGCTAGGAATGTTCTTTGTAGAAGGCGTACATTGAATGGAACTGAAAAAAGGTAAAACGCATTATGCGACCAAGGAATGAAGTTACGACTAAATCCACTTTCTGTTAAGGTCAACAAGTGAGCATGATAAGTCCAACTAAACAGCAAGGTGGGTTATGCCTCTTACATACTTTTTCACTCAATGGTCGCTCTTTTGACAATCATGCACAAAATCAACAAGGTGTAATGTCACCCACCTAATTATAGGCTTGACATGCACATCTAAAGTACCTGTCATTTAGAGTTTTCTGGTATAATTGAGTGGACACAAATTTTGATATCCTTAAGACACGTATACCTATTCACTCGGCGTTGGCTCGGATGGCCTTCTATCTCAAAATAAAGATAAAAAAACAAAAATAAGACACCTGTACCTATGTTGCGACGGATTGGTATCATGTGGACCCTAAAAATTCTTTTGCTTGCACATTGAGTGTGTACTAGTATCTGTTTCTTCATCCCAAAATAGGTTACAAGCCTCAACTTAGCTTGCGTGCAAAAGAGCAAGATATCCCTCGATGTGGGCGCGTTTTCTCCCTTTTTTGGTTTCAATTTGGCGTTGGCTGTTGGCCTTCTGTCTCAAAAAGAAAAAGAAAAAAAAGAGCAAGATATATACATTCTGTTCGATCTTGTGAATATTATTTGTCAGATGGTAAGTTTGAGTCTGGGTGTCAAAATTAGAATATGATGACCATACCAAAGGTGCAGCAGTTTGAGAGCTCCGCATTCAAAATGCCTTGACCCCTGAATCACTGAGAGACCCAAAATGACCAATTTTTGATGGTTCTCATTTCAAATGAGATTTTTGATTGTTTTAGATGGAGGTAATTTTTTTTCTTGAATTAATGAATTTCATTATGCATCCAACGTCCCAAGTTTCATTGGACTTGGACTAAACCTCAGCCTTGTGGAAATTTTCAAAGTCATCTAGCGTCTCAAATTCCATTAGATTTGGACTAACTCTCATGATACACTAGGAAATGCATTAAATAGGAAAACAACACTCAAATGTACTTGGAAAGCTATGAAAATTTGTGAGGATTTAGTTTATTTTATGTTTCAGATATCTACCGTTGGGATTGGTAATTGGAGTTTTTGAAGTTACTTAAAGAATAGTATGTAAGATAGGATGTAAAACAGAGTGCTCCACATTGCAAGGGCTCTCGAAAAATCACATTTGGTGCAAACATAGAATTTCAAGCCTCAAATTGTTCAACATTTTATTTGGAAATATTTTGCAAAAAGCCTCATCCCTATTGGTTTCATCCCGTCATCCATTTGATGATACTAGTAGGGTTGAAGTTTGTTTTCGATCATCTACCATGCCCATTATACCTTCACACATGTACTAGTTTCTCAATCACATTGCCACGTTAACGGTTGTATAGCTCTTACGAAGGCCGATATCATATCCGTGTGGTTGGATGCTCAAAAACACCTGCAAATTGAGTCCTAGATTATCTCTCTTAGAAACAATGATTTGAGGCCAATTTTGAGGAGAATGGTGCTTAGGGATTTAAGGGTTAAATCTTAGCCCTAGGATTGGCAGCAAAATATTCGAGGTTTGGGCCTTCCGGGGTCAATGTCCTTAATTGGACACCTATATACTAGTTGTCGTATATAGAACCACACATCATCTCGCAAATGCTAGGTGTCCAGCCAAGCTAATTCAGTAAGTGATGGTTGTGTTCGATTTGAGCACGTCTCCCTTGATTAGTGTATAAGCTTATTAAGTTGCGACGACAAGCGAGTTTGTTGCTGCATTGGCACGAGAACTTTGCAGTGCCTGCTGTTCTCATGATCATGCTGTGGGCACCCACATGACTAGCTATGAGCCTGGCCTGGGGACTCCCCAGTTTAAGTTTGCCTCGAGGCTCGTGGAGCTCTTTCACTGCAGGCCCCTCTTAGCAGACAGAATATCCGGGCAGTTCTCGTTGGAGCTTTGTGAGGACCCCAATCTTACAACATTCCAAAAAGTTACAGCCCACTCCAGGGTCCAGACACAGCCCGCCGTCCACTCGTACGGACTTCATTGGCTTCACAATATATATAAGGTAGAGGGTGCTTAGGGCATCGCCAGTGGATCTAGGTAAAGCTCACTGCAAACCAAAACCTATCTTTTGACTGACCTAAAATTAGAAACTGAAATTACCATCATTAGAAGCACACCTAAATAAACGTGAGATATTTCTCAAGAAAAAAGAATTGTAAAAATTTGACGTAGGTGAAATCCCTCATTGAAAAGTTATATTGGAAGTCAGAAATTTGGAGGGAGTGTGGGAGGATCTTTCCATTTTTAAGCAAGATTTGGTGCACTCCCTCTAAATTTTGAAAATGTGGTGTTTTCAATGAGGGATTTCACCTACGTCAAATTTTTACAATTCTTTTTTCTTGAGAAATATCTCACGTTTATTTAGGTGTGCTTCTAATGATGGTAATTTCAGTTTCTAATTTTAGGTCAGTCAAAAGATAGGTTTTGGTTTGCAGTGAGCTTTACCTAGATCCACTGGCGATGCCCTTAAACCAACACTTTAAGCTATTGCACATACATATGGCTATGTGGTTGATATATAAAATATATATTCATATTAGCCTTTGGGCTAAACATAGGTATCAAGAAAGAAAAAATATTTTTAGTCTCAATTGAATATTTGATGAATATTCAAAGTCAAAACTACTAGCTTCCTTATACCAATCCATAGGCCCCGTGTATGGCAACCTCGCATATGATGAGGACCCCCACTTTCATTGCCTAGAACCAACACAACATAGCTGGGTACTAGACCCAAACTACATCAAAGCCCAAGTAGTAATGGTATGCAAAGCCACACGGCTATCTCCATGATCCCTCCCAGTTTGCTTGCAAAACCATCACCTTGCATCCTGGGAACTGACCCCCCTTGCATCCCGGGAAATGATCCTTTTGTGCTTTGTGGGCCTACCTCCTTGGCGTTGTGAATAGAATGACTAGAATAGGCATTGACAAGCCACCCTAATCCCACCTTGAACCAACCCGAGATAGAGTGGAGCCCATTGCATACCCTACATGAAGATCATGGAGGCCGCTATGAGGTGGCACCACTAATGGCACCTAAAACCGCCACTCTGTGGGCCCAGACACTCCTATACCGCCGGGTACGGTTCAAGGTTGTAGAGTGTTGGCTATTGGGAGGCGTTTATAGGTGTTGGTTTTGGATGGGGTGTTGGTTTTAGCACCCTCTACCTTGCCCACCATGGCATCGCATGCTGATTTTTCACAAGGTCCCCAACATGTCCAGGGACATGTTCATAGAAAAAAAACCTTTCAAGTGGATAGGTTCTAAAAATAACATTTTAAAAATATTTTTTTTCAAAAAGATAAATGATACTAATATCAGTTACATTATGTCATATATGACATGTGGGTATAAGCATAATGCAATCAAACCACTAATACCCAATCCAAATATCCATCTTGAAGTGCTTGATTCACTTGCATACATTAATTCATCAACCGCAAAATTTAGAACCTTTTTAACATGATGTCAAAGATTATAATTGAAGGTAACATTAGCAATTGAATAAGAATTAGAATATATAAACATGTTCAAAAATTTAAAAATAAAGAGCTACTCACCCTTCAAAGAAGTGGATGAATTCTCATGTCCTTCATGTTTCTCCAAATAAGCGTCATTGCATTCCAATTGATGTTTTCAGCTGGAATATTTGCACATGAAATGCGCATCAAAGCATCTAAAGTCTCTAACTTCAAACTAGCACGTAGATGACTTTTGATTAGGTTTTGTCTAGAAAAACCCCTCTTGTGGAGGGAATGCGGGTGGTGACGGACGGGCGATGGCAAGTGATGGAAACACCTTGAGGATAGAGTGTGGGAAAAGAAGTGGGAGATTGAAGGACAAGAAATAAAAAGAAATGATGGTGGCAGAGGGAAAATAATGGGGTATATTGGAAAGATGAGAATCGACAGCAAAAGACAAATAATTGACGGGCATTGAAGGCATAATTTGTGAAGATCCTATTGTTTCCAAGTGCAAACAATCACATGTCAACATCTTTTGGTTTTTTTTTTTTTTATAAAAAAAATACCAACATTGTAAGAGACTTATTTATACGTATTGCGGGACATGTATTTTCATTTCCAAACCGGTTTTGGGACGGGTTTTTTTCCTTTAACCTTTCCATGAACGGGTTGGTTTAGAAACTACCAGTTTTGGGACGGGTTACAATTTTTTTTGCCTTTCAATTCAAGGTTTTTGGACGTGGATGGGCAAAAACTTTGTGAAAAATCAGCCCTGGGCAGGCTAGGGGTTCGTGGTGTCTATGCATGTAAACCCATCCATCGTGGAGGTGAAAACGCCGGATGTGCATTGATTTGTAGCTTGCAAATGACTATTTGTGGATGATTCGACTCCGCAAATAGCGACCGGAGATTCCAAATTAGTGTAGTGAAGTAGAGCTCAAAGCAATTGGCCGTCAACCCTGTATGGATGGGACTTGTTGTTACCAGAGCTTGTTCATGCACGATGATGGATGAGTTTACATGGACGTCGCGAATTTCAAGCCTCTGCCATAAGGGTTTGGGGTGGAATAATTGCCCCTCCCAAGTTTGTTGCTACGTCATTGCGATCGGGTCTTGCTGGAGTACATTTTGGGAGTCTTTCACCTTGATTCCTGGATCGATTAGTTTTGAAGTGGAGACAATGAGGTATGTAATGTTTTGCTTTGCGTTCACTCTCTCCCTCTGGTAGGCTTCACAAAACATCACTTGCCATGGTTCAGCATTCGTGACTATGGAGGATGCGCCTCTCTCGGGGCGGCTTGGGATTTGTGGCAAGCTTGTTGACCCATCCGTCGTGGAATATGAAGGTGTTATTATAAACAAAAAGCATCTTCATATTGAGGGGCCGATTCATCCCAACTACACCTCACTAAGTAAATTTGGAGTCATTTAATGTCATTTCAAGAGTCAGATTGTTTGGAAATAGTCGTGTACGTGCTATAAAATAATTGGGTTTGTTTCATCCACCATGTTGTGATCTTATTTTTCAACTCTTTTAAACATAGGCATCTAGGTGCAAAAAATCTCACATGTGCACAACATTTGCACAACACATGTGCTTTAAAATGAAACGAAGAATTAAAAACAACTCTACCACCCATCAGCGCAACAAAATTGCATCCACAAGCAAATACCCTAATGCATCATCCCCTAAAATAACTTCGGTGGCGATGGCTTCAACAAGATCAACGACATGTGACCATTATGCAAGTACTCTAAACCCCCTAAATATTGCCAAAGGAACTCGTAAACAAGATGACTAAGTGACAACACAAACTGGTGAACAACAACATTAAATCCACCATTGCAACCTTGAACACCAAGAGTGTGTGACATAAAGGTTGGCTTAAACTCAAGGCCTTAACCCGGATCCCATGGACCTTCAAGGTTAAGCTACCTAACGCCGGAATAGTGTTAGGATGGATGACCTTCCTAGCACTAGATTTCTTGTGCACCCTATCACTTATGATCCACTCAATCATATCAAGGGTATCAGGGTGAGGCATATATTTACAACCAACCATATGGGAACCTGAGAGCTTGCCCTTTGGGGAGATAGGAGCCAGCCCACTTATCCACACTCATTCAGAGGTGTTCACCTTTAAAAACAGGCAATAGTCATTTAGGGCACTCTAATTCTTGTAATGCTCGTTTCATGATTACATATGGATGTAGACCAACTCAAAAATGAAGCAACACCATAATTCACGCCGGTGATAACATCGGAGTCGTTTTCTTTCCTTCTTTCTTTCTTCCTTTCTTTCATGACACAATACACACATAACATTAGCAATATACTAACCACTACAACCCAAAACAAAAAATTGATTGATACCAAAACATGTAAACACCAATAATATTCCAACCACTAAACACCTAAACACCAAGATTGAATGACACCAAGACCCTAGGAAGAAGAATACAAATACCACAAGAGATGGCATGAAAATCTAAAGCCACACCCTCCTGTGAAAACAACAAGAAAATAAGCTTTAAAGACACAACAAACCTCCAAACCGTACATGGATGGAGAATGAAAGTGATAAAATTTCTATAATGTAATATTAACATGGGCTTGAAACAAAGTGTAATAAACTAAACGTATGCTTGATTTATGCACATAGTAGCCATTGAATGACATTGAAAATTATCAAATCTCCGTCACATGTGACAAGGTTATGATAACTATGTTGCAAGCATGAATAGGTGCACATGAAAATCATATAAAAAAGTGACAAAAAATTAGTGAGTGGTTCAGTTGCAAAACAATATTTCTTTTAGATTATTAATGTTTAGACATTAAACACAATGTCTCCAAGTTTAGGTAATGTTATATTTGGATTTTCATATATAAGGGATGTTTATTCTATCCATCTCTCCAAGGGACTCCTCTTATCACGAGTTCACTAACTAATTTGGTAAGATTAAAGAAGATGTCGATGTCTTCCACATCTACCTCTCATATATCACTATTTTTATGAAAACCAAAAATGCGCTTGGATGTCTTTATATTCAAAATTTTACAATGTGAGAACAACAAGTCTATAAAATTTTGAATTGTATTAGAACACACCATAAAACTTCATATTTGAGCACTTAAATCAAAATCATCAGCATCGTATTAACAAAATCCATGAATGAAAAATGTAAGGTTAAGAGTAGTCATATACAATGACAAATCTACCAATCCCCAAACAAAATGTTAACAAGTTAATGCCCCACCCAATCATTTGCAATTGGAATTCATGCGCGTTTACAACAATCTTCACATCGTATTTCAAATAATCAAATTAAAGGTGAAATATGAGCTGGAAATTAACATATCTACCACAATGAGATCAAACTTACAAGCTCTTGTGGACACAAGCAAAGTGGAATAACAACTCATTTTTTTAAATCAATTCATAGCAATACAATTGGGATGAAAGGATATGAAACATATGTATATTATGAATGATAGTATGTTATTCACTTACCCTCTTCACAAATTGAAATGTCTCAAGCATAAGAGGTGGGTCATGAATACCATTGTCCATCAATGTTGCCATGAATGTCTTCTAGTCTTGAGTCTTGCTTGTAATACCATGGTCTTCGAAATAATTTCACATGATGCCTAAAGAATGCAAACTTGTTGTCTTGGTGCCATAAATAATATTATCAAGATTTTTGTCACTTGCAAGTTTTTTATTTTCTTAATATGATTTGTTTAAGTGGTCTCCAAATAATTGAATCAAGGCCACAACAACACAACCTTGGGGTTTTGATATATACGCGAACAATGAGAATTCAATATCATGGTGCCAACATCACAAATATTACAATTTTGGACATTTTTAAGTTGGGTTAGGATCGCAAGATGTATCCAAATGAACTCTTCAAAGCACCACCAATGCTTCATATCCCCATGGACCCCAAATGACCCCAATGTCACTCCCTAGGGATTCATTAAAACTTCCAAACAGATTGTCTCCACTCAGAAACGCCAAATATTCAAGATTTTGGAAGATTTATTTGGTCAAGTAGTCTCCAAATGGGCTTCATAAAATTCCCAAAAATGAGAACTTGATCTCCCAGCTCTGAGACACCAAATTTGAGAATTTTGGAAATCATCTCCTTAAAAAAAAGGATATAACTTGGTCATGTGGTCCAAATGACCCTAGAAATGCTTCAAATGGCTTAAAAAACCCCAAAAATGAAAAATTGATGTCTCCACTCCAAGACACCAAATTTCAATACTTTGGAGATTATTCCCTTTGGAAGCGTTGGTGATGGTGTGTTGCTAGGATGATTTGGATACCTCTTCAATATTCTAATAAAGTTCTAAAACAACTTCAAAATGCTCTAAACCCTTGGCCTAGTTATGCAAAAACCTAAGGGTAACTCAAGCTGGAGAGCCGTGTGATAATTCTTAATATTTTTTTCCTCTTGGAACAAGAACAAACTCTAATTTTTTGGGGCATTATTTTAGGTTATTTTAAAACCCTTGGATCCATAACTTAGTGGGGTCTCTTGAAAACCATTTTGAGAACAATGTGTTAAGCTTGGAGCAAAATATTGGAATCTCAAATAATATTGAACATGCATTTTGGCACCATGGCAAGCCCTCCCTTTGTTGTTGTTCCTCTTTACAAAACCAAGATTGAATGCAAGGTTTGACATGGTTCTTGGGTATGCATAGCTCTTTGTCAGGTTCATGTAATGTATGTTGTGAGTCTTTAGAAATGACTTACCAATGTGTGGCCAAGGAGGTGATGAAGACCCCCTAGTGGGAAGAATTTTGATATTGTTAGGTTTGTGAACAATGAATTCCTCTTTGGTTATCTCTTAAATTGTGAAAACATGAAGAAGAATGCAAACTTCATGGAGCATGTTTGGAAATTGACATTGACAAATATCATGGCCATGTAACCCCCCACCCTCCTCCCATTTCCCTCAATGCAGTCATGGCTTTAAATGGTGTCCCCAAAGTAAAGATTAATGGATTTATGGTGGACAATGCCCATGAAAATCGGTTTGCAATGCGAGAAATTTATGGTTTAGTGACCGCATTGTAACTATGGAGGTTTGTGAATGTAATTGCATTCTCAATAGTGTGTCAACCTTGACAAGATCTCCCCAAAACACGTGCCAATACATGTCATAGACTTACACTATGGTCCAACACCCACTTACACCATAATGAAGAGGAAATAATGTAGACACAACCACGTGCCATTAGATTTGGTTTTGCACCACAAATATCAATTGTTGCCTTAAAGGGAGTAAATAAAAGAAATGTATAAGATTGGTCACATTTTTTGACTATATGATTTGTAGATATTGGCGCAACCAAACTAGATGGTAGATTCTTGCCTTGAAGGATGTTGGGTTCCAACAACAACAATGTTGACATGCACTGTCCCTTATAGGTTCTTGCACTTTATAGCTTGAGTGACCCCATTGTATATATGGAAGATCACAAAGGCATGTGCATATTCCACTAGTCTACAATTCTAGACAAGATTATCTACAAATACATTAAATTGTCGTTGAGGTTCAATACAAGTAAATTTGCAAGGACTATGAGGGCATCACCACTATGGAGGATGCACAGGAAAACGGAGAATAATGTAGGTTTGTGTTTGTTTATAAGTCTTGCGATATTTGAAGGCTTGTAGGGCCTTATAGAGTGGTTGGGCATTTGGCGCTTCCTTTAGAAATAACAAGGTGGTCACATGGTTTTGTCAATTAATTCTGCATCAATTTGTATATACATGATAATAATTTTTTTTTTCATACCTAATATGCCCTCCTTACACACAACCTGACACGAGATAAATATGTTGAGATGCCCTCATGTAACATTTGGGGAACAATACATAACACACCAAAGAGCATGTCATGATTCATGGATGAGTTTTATGCCATCAATGTCACAACCATTTCATACCCAAGATTTGAAGCCATTGTTTTAGAGGAGGACAAATCCTACCATGTTTTCATTGCCAATATCCATCAATGCTCATGGCTTGATTTCATCAGGATGGGGCCAATATGTGCTATGTAGCTTTGGGGAAGAAAGCAAAATGGGTTTATAACAAATACCTTTACCATGTGTTCAAATCTCTATGCAAGGTGGACTTCAAGATCGACAATTTTATTCTTGGCCCAACCTACACCTACAACAAGGTCATGGTACTTCTTGAGCTTTCTAGGTTGTAGAACACTTGCTGGGGTTTCTAAAGTTTCTCCATATCTTTTTACTGATATTAGGTGACGTTTCATGTTTGTATTCAACATTGGTTAAGAGTCATAATCAAATTGGGATTCTAATAAAGTGCTTTATCTTTTGACCGCACATAATATAGTGCATGGTAACAAACACTCTTTCATGTGTGAAAGTGGTTTTCACACTATAATTCATATACATGTGAGAGTTACATGACTTCAAGCTCAATGTTCACATGTTATTGCTCATCACTTATATGTGTTTTCTCAATGCTCATCACTTTGGCTCTAGATGAACTCTAAATAATAATAGTGGATGAGATTTGAAAATTTGGCTCCAGGAACTAATTGCATACCCCTCATTTGTTCAATGAAAACACTAGAAACCATAAATGGTCTAGGTTATTTTTCTAGTTCATTTGGCATGAGTGTGTGCTTCAAAGACAATGGCCTAGTCAAATGGGATGCAAATTCTACAACAAGTTCCTAAAATGTAAGATTTCTACATCTTTGTGGACAATGCACCTAGAATGGACACAATCAAGGGTACAATTTTCATATCACATTTAGTATATACGAAAGTTGTAGATTGTGTCCATTTTAGGTGCACATATTTTTAGAACTCAAGATGTAGACCAAGTTCTACATAATCATTATTTATCATATTCTATGAGGACGAGATTTAATGATTTTGATTACTAAACGAGCTCCTTCTCAACCTATTATCATACATGCAATTACCCACCAAAATAACAGATAGAAAGTGATGCATTTTCCATATTTTGGCAATTGTGAAAGAAAAATTTCAACAAAAGGTAAAGGTTGCTAGGTTTTCCATAATAATATGATATGTACTTTTGGAGTATTTTATACTAGATTGGCTATTAACTTATGGGAGTGATAAAAAATGATGTTGGGATGACCAAAAATTAGGGGTACTTTGTTGCATTTTAACATAATAATCTCATTCTAGATGCTAGGAAAAATGCACCCTTTTCATTTGGTTTAAGTATGCTTTGCAATTTATCACATGACCAAGGCTTTCAAAAAATGACGTGGACTCCTATTGGCCATGGCTCTAGATCAAGTTTTGTCACCACGAGAATTCATGAACCAACTTCATTTTATCACTAGCCTAGGTGATGTGTGCAAAATGGCCCTTATACACCTTCATATGATGCTTCCAAGCCCAAATGTACCTCTTAAACCTTAAAGAGTTCAAGAAAATGACCATGCATAAGGTCCACATACCTACTGGCTTAGAATTTGTGGCACCCATGTCAGGGGACCCAATATAAACCCACCCCCTATAGGTATATGGCTTATCCACCCCAAAGTGAATCTCACTAGGCTAATGTGGGGTCTCTACTGTTAATTCATGATTAAATGCAATTAACCAACTAAATTTCTCAGGCTTTAAGAGTTCTCAATGTCTTCACGTTCAATCTACATGGCTCCCATACATCCTTGGCCAATTTTTAAGGTTTTGAAGATTATACTTGAAATTCTCGATTTACATATCATGTATGTTATCCATGTTGCATCAATACCAAATGAACCAAGGATCTATGATGATACTAGTGAGTAAATCACCTTGAGAAAAGGAGTGTCCAAGCTACAAGGGTTCCCAATGTTTTCACCTATAACTTAGGGCATGTTTACACTAGTAACTGATGACCTTGACAAAACCTTTCTTAAATCTCTCATTGGGTAAAAATGAGTGATGGTCCCACTTCATTTTACACAAGGTTACCAAAAATAAAAGTGACCATGGGTGAGCACACCAAGAATGAATAAGAAAGTGACATGGGAATGATGTGGAATCGTACAGGTCAAGAATTAGATAATATTTGGTGATCTCATAGATATTTCGGCAAGAAAATCCAAATTGATTGTCTTAGTGGAAAATAAGGCAACCATGTGAGAAGATTTATTATATTTTCATATTTATAGCACTTTCTATAGTACAATTCATTTTCGACAAATATGTATTTACTTAGTAAAAAAAAACAAGATTATTCAAAACACTACATCTTGGATCAAGTTTGCTCTACGTTGCCTGTAACTAGGGCTTCTTGAAAGGGATGTGCATTTCTCGTGGTCACGGTCTACGGCCCTTAATCATGTTAGTAAAAACAACCTCACATGGCTACCACAAATCCTTTTCCAATTGTAAGACGGTGACTGGGGAGTTTTTTGGACATCGTTGGTCAAGATCCCAATGTTTCTAAGACCAACCAGCTACATCATGTGATCTTTCGGTTCTTCTTTACTAGTTTCATGTATATACTACACAACAATACTCAAATCCATAATAGTATTCTATGGAACTAACAGTAGTCCACAAAGTATTGTCAGTCCAACATAACATTGTCATGGAATCTCCAGTATGGATCCAAACAACGTTATGTAAAGATTCCTCTTGAATGATTGGTAAATTTTCCTGAAATCTTGTAACGTCCACCAGTGATTTTCCCAAGCCTAAACCGGCGGTTCATCTGTACATAATTAACTAGCGAATGGTTCTCGCGTTCATTGTTCTCAGGGTCTTCTTGAAGACTGTCCTCGAACGACTCCAGAATGTATGTTGAATTCTGTATGTAGTACTACCAGGTTCATTAAGTGCAACAGGTGCCGAATGGACAGGCCTAGCTACTACTGAATTGATGCGGCTAGCTAGCTAGTTAAGCTTGGTGTGTGCCCGTCTTTGACTGTGTGTCAGCCATGTCGATTATTAAAGTGCACTGAATGTTGGGCCTCAGCAGGTCACTACACTAGCATACTCCAAGGGCTGCAAATCAAAGCCATAATTTGTAGCAGCCTGCGACACGAAGGACATTCACACTGTTGGAATATTGTGGACAAGGAATATGGAAATTCAATGCACGAGCCGTGGCATCATCACACTAATTAGGGCATCATCTACAACACCGCCACCACATTTCTCCTTCCCTCAACTCCTACTTTAAAGTGGCAGTAGATAGAGTAGTTTGTGGGAGTGTTACATGCATGAAGTCGCTTTAATACTATCATAACATGACTTAGCACTTGGGTGTTGTTCCCTTGGTGTTGGGAATGAAGCAAGAATGATTCTCCTCTTCATATGATCCACCCTTGCACAATGGATTGTACTTAGCCTGAGTGTTGTTCACCTACAAGGGCGGGCGCAAAGTGACAAACATGTTTGTCACATGTATCCGAAAATTTATCATGTTTAGTTTTTTGGGGGGAGGGGGGCCAGCCAACTTGTTGCATGGGTCCCGCACCCGGCTTGGCGGGTCACATAACCCTTACATAAAACCCTAAATCTTAAAACAAAGATGATGTAACTTAGTAGAAACTATGGTCCCAAACAACAAAACTCCATACAACATGATGTAAAATTGGCATGACCAACCTATGAGGGGTTTAGAATGGACATGTTGAGTCGACAAAACATTGTTGCAACCTTGTTGTATGGGCCCTTTATACATATATAAATATCTCCCTTATTGTGATCAATCTCGTCCCCATCCTCCTCCATAACATGATTAAAGGATGTGTTGAGTTGTTTCCTTCGAACCTTTGGAGGTTTTCTTCGAGGTAAATTGTTGTTGTTGCGTTTAAGTTGAAAAGATAGAAGCGTCAATGACAAACACTTTGAGCACTATAGTCTTGTATCTAACGTGGAAAACTAACTGATTATTTTTAAAATTGAATGAGCAAGTACATTACGAGCACGATACTATTGAGAACATGTAAATTGGATCGTATCCAAAGTTACAATACTCATTTGATCCTTATGAGTTTGAAAGGTGGGTGCAAGCCATGATGGGATTTGTAGAACTAAGAGCACATGTACTTAGGTGTGATATTGAAATTGTGTGCCCTTTAAAAAAGCCTTTGAGCCCAAGATTTGCACAATCAATTTCCAAACTCATGAATGTTGTCACTCTACATCTTCCAAATCTTGTTGCTATAGTATTGTTGAGTTTGCATAAACACATAACTATTTAAGTCTTTGATGTTGCATGGAGTTTGACATGTATTGCTAACACCAATCTACAAGTACAAATATTGAGTGAGCATGGGTCCATGGTCAACAACATAAAAACTTAAATTTAATTTTGTTACATTATCCTCCCACTTTGCTCTTGGCCTATATGATATAATAGATGTCCAAACATTTCTAATTGGATTTTCAATTACTTAAATCAACCAATGGGTAGATCACCATCGTGTGAAATTTTGAACATGTATACCAACTTGCATATATTGAGATTGTTGGTGATGTGGTGGTTAAAACATTAAGTCTCTCTTCACATACTATGAAATTCAACAAGTGTGAAATGATTATACATGGTTCTAAAGTGCTAACCACTTAAGAAACGGTAGTTGTTCATAAAGGGACCAAGAATAGCTTCCAAATTGGGTTTATCACAAAATTGGGCGCTTTTAACTTACATTTGATAGATGTGTCTCCAATTCACCATTGAATCAACGTGACAAAGAATTGATTTTGCTAGCAATTTTGAGGAAGATATTGGTATAGATAATCAATGATAGGAATATGTATACTATTGGAGATCTCCAATCGAAGTATTGGAACATGATTCAAAGTCCCTTGTTCATAAAGTGGGCTTGTAGATGGGGGGGGGGGGGTTGGGGGGTAACTGTGACACACTCAACAAGTACATGTTGTGTATGAAACTCTGCATAGGAGGCACTTGTAATATGCATGAAAGGCATCCCAACTTGGTTACAAAAAAAGAGCAATGGTGGATTACACCCTAGGCCTTAACCCGGATCCTATGGAAACTTTAAGGTTACCTTTTTAAGTGAGTAGTAATCTTTAGAGGCCCTCTAATTTGTATGATGCTTGTTTCAATTTTCAAGATTACATATTGACTTAACCTAACCAAAGATAAAGCAACACCATAATTTGTGCCGGTGGCAACATCAGAGTCATCTTTCTTTTTCATATTGTAGTGTACCTTTGAACATGTTTAGTAACAGATCAAAAGCCCATGTTTCTTCAACTACGTTATCCAGCTTCATGAATGAAAATATTTGTCTATAAAGTGACTTTGCTAGTATGGCTATAATGACATGTTCATAGGTGATATGCGCATATACCTTACATACAACATTATACAACATGAACACCAAAATCACATTGTCAAGCTTGTATATCCCTCAAATTCCATCAATTAGATCCTTTTTATGACACATAAATTTACAGCTTCTTGGAGTGTGAAAATTTCATTATGAGGTACTCATAGATAATCACTTGTTGTCTCGTTGAGGAAGTAGAGGAGCTTAAATAGCATTTGAAATAAATCGGTCAACACTCATCAACTTTCAAACCAATGATCGGGGAGAACCGGCAGAACATTACAGATGAACCGGTTGAGTTTGAGAAATAACCGGTTGAAGTTCAAGACTGCAGGAAATTTACCAATAGTTTTAGAGTAATTTTATAGAATATACCCCAATTTCATAAAGGAAAACCGGAGGATGTCAACATGTAACTGGTCGGACTTGCAAACACTAGGATCTCAACCGATTATGCCCAAAAATCTCCCCAATCACCATGTCAAACTTCAGAGGAACTCTTGTAAGTTGTGAGTCAACCCTTCTCATGACACAGCTCTGCCACACACGGTTTGATCAACAGCAGCTCTTGATTTCCATTAAAAGCAAAGGTTTCACTTAAAGCCGCTCCTTAACCTACATAAATTTCCTCTCCGCACCTGATGCTCTAGAAACATCAGATGGGGTCCCTCCAATCGAGAGTGCCACATGTCCTGCTCTCATTGGTGGAACGGTAGCTAAATCTCACATGGCTCACTGATGCCCATATAGATAGATAGAAACTCCGGTCCCTTTTTAGCAAGGGGCCGGCATGAATAAAGTGTCCGTTCGTAATGCCAATGACCCGATGCCCACCGGACAAGGGGACATTGGGACAATACTACTCTCCCCTTTCGAGGATGGACACTATAGTGACACACTATACAAGTTCCTAGCTAGCCACTAGTGCCTTGAAGATACCGGACATGGTATCCCCCCAAAGGGCTTTGAGGTACCCATACAACAAGGTCCAAGGACCCCCCACCATAGTTGGGTGGACTAAGGTGGTGAGCACCACACCGGCATGGGGAATAGAACCCATGACCTCCTCATTGGGGGCCATGAGCCCTAACCACCAAGCCAAGGCCCGTGGTGCCTTCACTGATGCCCATACCACACCAGGGCCAAAAGAGTCAACAAGAGTGGAAAGAGCTTCGTGCCTAGGATAACGTAGACAGACCCATTTCCAATAAACTTACGTAATTTCACATAAGTGTGGTACATGTGTGATGAAGAACTGTTTTTATTTTTTATTTTTTATTTTTTTTATAGACCTGGAAATCGATATCACAACGTTTAACCACAAAAATCATAATTTATTTTGAAGTATTTAAATTACAATAAGTTTTCAAAAGCATGATTCCCTCCCAACCCATATTTATAGCATAGGTCGACTTATTTAAGATAATTTATAGATGAAAACTTGAGTACAATCACGTACCCAAATCCATACCCTTTAAACTTTCTTTTTCCATCACATTGAACTCCTCGACGGTCATAATTCCTAACTCACATGGTCACTACCTATTTCTAACATTTCAATTTAGAGGACGATGGCTATATGTGTGGAACTTCATAGCTTTAAGGGACTATGTATTAAGATTGGGGCAATTATTGGAAATGGGTATGCCTAACATATATAAAAGGCATACTTACACGAAAGTCAATATATGTTGTTTGATTGGAGGAGCATTTTGAGAATGTGCACCACAATGTATCCGCCAATGACATGAATGAAGGGAAGATGGAGCATGTGAAGTTTGGGAAGATGGAATTAAATATTTGTGTGAGTCTCTCTCATAGCAATATATTACAGAGGGCTCATCAATGGCCTTATTTTTGTATGGAGAAGTATTGGGTGCAAGAGTGGGCCATTCTACCCCAATCTGGCATGGATTATTCCGTTGAGGTTTACCGGTATGGATGTTAGGAGGGTGGCTTCTATATGGAAGATCATCATGAGTCTTCATGAAATCGAAATGGAAGACATTACCAATGTCTAGTTTGATACCAAAATCGGGTGTTTCAAACACGAGGTATTTTAAGTCACAAAAGTTAGTGCTCGAACATGGGGATGAGAATTGAGCAATCAATTGTGTGCTCTTGCGACGATACCTCCACGGGCTTGGATTCTTATGCGAGGGAACTTTGCAAGTGTTGGCTGCATGAAGACCATGTTGAGGGAGTCGCCAAGGGAGAAAGCATAGTTGCTCGGCAACGTTGTCGATGTTGTGGCTTGCAATATGCAATTGCAGAGTCCCTTGTGATGTCTCCATCGTCAGGCACCACGGGCCTTGGCTTAGTGGTTAGGGCTCATGGCCCCCAATGAGGAGGTTGTGGGTTCTATTCCCCATGCCGGCGTGGTGCTCACCACCTTAGTCCACCCAACTATGGTGGGGGGGTCCTTGGACCTTGTTGTATGGGTACCTCAAAGCCCTTTGGGGGGATACCATGTCTAGTATCTTCAAGGCACTAGTGGCTAGCTAGGAACTAGTATAGTGTGTCACTATAGTGTCCATCCTCGAAAGGGGAGAGTAGTATTGTCCCAATGTCCCCTTGTCCAGTGGGCATCGGGTCATTGGCATTACGAACGGACACTTTATTCACGCCGGTCCCTTGCTAAAAAGGGACCGGAGTTTCTATCTATTCTATCTATCTCTCCATCGTCAATGCAATCTACGGGAGGAAGCCAGGTGATCCCCCCTACTCCTTGACTATTGGTAGCGACACCAACTATATTGAACTTGCCATCCCCTTGTACATACATGTGTGTGTGTGGGGGGGGGGGGGTATTCGGGACTACAATGGTGAAGAGGCCTTTTGGTAACTTTTACAACCTTCTAGTGGCCTTTTATGTGATATTTTCTCATATCAATAAAGTAATGTGGTCTATGGGCTTAATGACATGTTTTCCCCTCTTGATTGTTTTTTTGGGTACCCCACTCTCCCCCTCCCTTATATTTAATCAAAACCCCAAATAGGGAAGAGATGACTCTTGAACCTCGAATTCTCATTGGCTGAGAGTTTCATTGGTTAAGAGTGGCACGAATTTGCATGAGGATAGGACTCATAACATTTTCAGTGGATGTTAGATAAAATCACACATGGCAAATATGGATAATGTTGACTACAATTATAAGGGTATCTTTTTGGGCGAGGTTATTATTATATTGGCCCATATCTCAACTTGAAGCTTTGCCAACTTCTATACCACAGAAGTGGTTGCTCAAGCAACTGGGGATGTGGTCCGTGGGCTTGCAAAATGAAGGACTTCTTGTTTTATTGTGGGAAATGAGGCGGCACTATATACTTCACCGCTTAGTTGATCCTGTCAGGTCAAACTAATCATCCTTAAATGTAGGATTAGTAGGGGAGTGAAACCTAAAATCGTACAAACAAGGATGGCCATCAAGTGCCAACTCCACCTAAGCTAGGCTTGAGTGCACGATGCCGATAAATGGTACTCCACCAAAGATACCTAACTTTATGGAATCTAATTGTCTTGCTTATGTTTCTAAGGGTCTAGTTGTGCATCTTGGTTAAGGCTCCTATTAGAGTAAGTAACCACTCAAATTAGTTATATTTTGGCCGCACTACCCAGTTAACATATGAGAGTTAGTTAATTATGAGGTAGTTAACTTATGTGAGAGCTAATCTATCTCACGGATGTACACCTAGTTAAATTGAAGGTTTTGATAATACTTGTAAAAATAGAAGTTGGTTTACTTTTTGGACCTTGCTCTTGTGAAGAAATATTAACTCATCCATACCCATAATGCAAATTAATCATTTATAAATGAATAGTCCAAGTTTTTGTCTTGAATGCTTGCCTTTCATCTCTTCTCCGTTCTGCTACGAGGTGGACCACACTATTTCTTACATCATCCTCAATTAACATACATTTCAAATTATAAAAAAATATCTTAGTGATAAAAAAATTAAAAATATCATTTTCAATGTTCTAATTTATAATCTAAAATATTTAATTATAATTACATTATTTCAATCTATTGTAATCATAATGAAAAACAATTGGAGTGGGCCACATGATTATAGTGTATTATAATTAGTGTCATGTTCAAAACTTGGGCAAGTTGAGCAAAACTTTGGTTGGTCGACCTTAACTCCTTTTAAATTGATCAACCTTTGATTAGTGGTAACTGGGATGTGCAACTATGCGATAGGTTAGCTCGCATATGAATTACCATAGAGGGCTCCCTGTTTCATCTTTACACGTGCTGGAATGTAGTTTCTAGATGGCAAGTGGGTCGTGGTGAAGTTGAGCATGATAGGTGACAAATTTTGAGGGGAAAACAATTCTTTTGTGTTGGGAATAGAGAGCCTTTTACGGTAGTTGATTTCACTAAACCATAGTGTTGGCTAATTCTCCTAACTAGGTGGTGTAGCCATGACTTTAGTTAGATAATCCTCACTAACTCGTAAGTTAGCTGATTCTCTTAACTAGGTGGTGTGGCTAGACCCTTAGCAATACTACCACTGCCCCTACCTAGAGTGGCCCCAAAGTGGGCATGGCCCTCATTCACTTGAGTGCGGACAATGATGTTCAATGTGCATACAAAGCACTTATGAATTGGTTTGCTTGATTACCTACAAGTTAACTCTACCTTATTACACGCAGTCATTATCAAGGAGCATTCTGAACTTACATACATATCAACCCCCCCCCCTCTTCCCCTTTACAACTAGAGAGCTCCAAGATTGGGAACTTGAGGAAGAAAGCCTCATTGGTGGGGAGCCTCTTACGCATGGTTTGTTCATTCATGATCACTTTACATTTGTCAAGCTTCTAGTTTGAGATTTTCATAGGGTGATAACTATCTCTAGCACTTGCATAGGTCACCATCTTTAGAATTTGATTTGGAGTCGCTAAACCATTTTCAAGAAGCATTGTTTAGGAACTATTTTTGCATTTGTAAATATTTAATAGACTATGGATCCTAAGAAATTAATGAATTTTCTTGGAAATGAAATCGAGGATCTAGGGAATATGAATAATGATCCATGCTTTTGTATTCTTTCCTAATTATTCTTAAAAATGGCGAAATTGAAAGTGCAAACCTTGTCTAATTCAAATACAAACTGTATCGATGAATTCATCACAATGTCCTCTTCTCAAGCATGTTCATCCTCTTTGTGGAAGAACAAATCATCGATCTATTAGAAATATGACATGTGATTTAGGAGTAACTCACCTAAAATGGGGAGTTGTCACCTTTGAAGAGCTTGAAACCAAGTACTTATCAAACTTCCGAAAATTTCAAGTACGAGTTCATATCATTATTCAACCCAATCACATAATCATGTGAACCTAGAAATTTACGGAGATTTATGCCCATATAAAACCCTAACGATGGCCCCTATGCATAAGATCATGGGTGGATCTGAACAAGCTGTGTAGATGGACTCCCATTTTAAAGTGGGGACCCTACGGCTGGACCCAATAACATCATCATGCTTTCAACTTGAAGTCTAGTGCAAGGGGGATCATGTGCGCCCAACTTGAACTCCCAAATGATACCCCAAATGCACCAGATTCAGGTCGAATATGAACATGTGAGGGAGCTGATAGGCTGCTATTGCTAGTATAATAAGGGAACGCTACAGTTGCATGGAATAGCGTTCCGCTCTCAACTCGAGCTCTAGATAGTGTACAGGGGGCCCTGATGCACATTTGCTTTCTGATGCTCCTCATCCAAAAAGCTGTCAAATTCAAGTATGAAAACACTACTTGATCAATGTATATATATACATACATATATACACCTATAAGTACGAAGTTGGCAGCAGCTCCAGAGATTGGAAGATGGAAAATGTGAGTCAGAAATTTTGACACAATTTATCACTTGGGCGAGAAGCATGCTCCGCCGCCTTAAGTAAGTATATGGAACCCATAACCTCCGCCATTGCCATCCTCCTCCCCCAGATCCCGGAACCCCCGCAAGGAGGCCTAAACTCAAGCAAGCTAGCTTCACTAGAAAGGTCACTCACTTGCCCACGTTTCATCAACAGCCATCCTCCTCGTCTCCTCCGAGCGACCCTTTGATTCTGCTTGAGACACAATGTTATAACATCAACGTCAACATCAGTATCATTGTTTGTTGTTGCAGTAGCAGCAGCAGGAAGTTTCTCCATCGCTTTGTTAACAGCTTGGATCTGGGTACGGTGTAGTTAGCCTTTCACCACTCTTGATTTTTCTAGGAGTGTGAAGGAGCCGACTAACTTGCATTGTTACATGTGCCAATGATGAAATTGGTTTTGGTTTAGATTCTTGTTGACGTATCTGCTGATACTTGCAGCTTGGATGGCTACAGATTGGTTTTTCTGTTTGATTTGCTACTAAGTGAAGCAGTCATCTTTTCTTAAGCCTGTGAGTGTGGGTGCTCCTACAAGTTCTGAAGGTAGCTAGTCATGTTTTCCTTCCAGTGACCCATTATTTTCTGCTTGAGACACAGTGTTATAACATCATCATCAACATCATTGTTTTGTTGTTGCAGTAGGAGCACCATGGGTATGAAGTTACTCCATCCCTTTATTGACAGCTTGGATCTGGGGTACAGTGTAGTTAGCCTTCCAGCACTCCTAATTTCTCCAGGATTGCGAAGGAACCGACTGACTTGCATTGTTGCATGTGTTGAATTTTCATTTTTAAGTATAGAATCTTGTTGTATCTGTTCATTACAGTGCTTACTTTTAAGGCTGATTGGTTATGCTATTGAATGGCTACTAAGTGCCAAATCGTTGTCTGTGAGTGTGGGTGCAGGAGGTTAATAGTTAACTTAGATACCATGCCCCCAGTTCAGGACAAAGTGATGTCTTCCTTCCGGTTCCGTGGAAGGCAGAGCTCGTCCAAAAGGTCTGCTACCTACCACACTTCCCTAGGTAGTTGTAAAGTTTGAGTCCTGCGGTAGATTCCTAGCTCCTAGGGTTTGGCACCCAGATGCGAGAGAACTCTCTTCTTGAGGGCAATTCTTATTCCTTGCACCTGTTTCTACTAATGAACCACAACTGCAGGCGGAGTGACATCTATAGCTCCTTCCCAGTTGTGAATTTGAGCAGTAGAGATCTGCGCAGCACCCAGATTTTCCAACCCTATAATTTTGCAGCAGAGAATCTAGGAGTGTCATCCTCCGTGAGCGATGATCGTCTCCCAGAATCTGCAACTTACTGAATTAGACTTGTGCTTCTTATAAGTGACAGAGATTCTTATAGCAGACGTTTCAGAGAAACTTGCCTAGACTTCTAGCATTTTTTCTTGCTTATTCAGGAGTGACTTCACAAGGATCCCCAAAATGTCATCGAAAATACACTGCACTGGGTTGATAGTGCAAAAATGTGGTGAAAGTGGTACCACCATTCTACCGTGGTTTAGGAGGTGACTCCAATTTGAGTCGTCACATTTCTTCAACATCATCACTGAGTTCCTCTGGGCTATGTGCTCATGAGGACAGACCTGCCCAGGAATGTGTATTGGAACCTTGCCAACACCCAATGTACTGAGGGCCGGTGACTCTCAATGTACTGGACTTTATAAACCAGCTGGTGTTGATGATCCATCTGAATTCATTGTATCAAGGGGCAGGGGTTAGTTTCTATGGAGATTCATTGAGTGGATGGTTTGCTTTACCATGGATGCAGGAACCCAGAGCAGGATACGTTGCTCCAAAGAATAGCTTCTTCCGGCTCTGTGATCTCCCACAGAAAAGTTACATCATCCCCAAGTAGCATGTTCCCCCTGGAAGTACTCTCTGCAACCAAAACGGTGTCAACACAAGTGCAGCCTGCTTCTCTGGCTCTCATTTGATTGCAACACAGGCGCTACCTCTTCTGAGCTACATGATATGGGGGCTAGTAATGAGAAGCCACCTGGCACAGGGAGGAGGGTGGTTGCCCTCCTTCCATAATTGTCAAGGATGGCCTCTCTAGGGTGTGATGAGTGCTTAAGCTGGCATCTCCTCAATGCCCAACCAGCTACCCTTGAGACAAGAGCTTTGCAGTTACATGCAAGGCCCTTGTTGTTTTGTCTATCACTCTTGAGCTAATCCGTCTACGGGAAGCAGCAGCAGCCAAAGTCATGGATCACTACTGTTGTTGTGAACTGTTGATGACCCTTATTATTATGTATGAACTTTTAACACTCTTCAGGTAATTATATAGCATAGAAGAGTGACTACATTAAATATACAGGTGTGACTCTCTGTTGAGACCTATGCAGAAGTTTGATTTAAGTTGAGAGATGTGATTCATAGGGAATTAATGAGGGATTTATTATTGTGATATATAGGTAGCAGTTACTCTGGCCGGTTACAGGTGACCTTCAACACAGAGCCAAGCTGTTCAGCTCCTTACCTACTATCTACTTACGTATGTATCTTCATTTCCTCTCTTTATTCAAAAGATAAACATTCACCACCACATCATATTCCTGATACGAACTGTAGAGAAACTTCAGTGATGATGCTGTTTTTTTATTTTCGATGAAGACTCTGGTGTTCATTCCAATCCATAATCTGGATTTGCATATACTCACATTTATGATACTGAAGACACTGAGCGACCTGTTTTGATGATACATTCTCATTTGTTGACCTCTCTGTCCGGAACATAATGTGGGTATGAAGAACAGAAGTAGTAGGAACATAATGTGGGTATGAAGAACAGAAGTAGTACTTCTGATACATGAAGGCGCTTGAATTATTCCTTACATACCAAGCTAGTGCAGATTGTTTGCCTGTTCTGATGCATGTTCTGATGCCTGTTCTGTACCTAGTCCATCTAAGGCAGCTATAACGTATTAGTAGAGGTTTTGCAGAAGAACGCCTACTGATATGAGGAACAGTCAATGCTGCATCAGGTGAAATTCATGATGAGTGGATTCAGACCAGTATATTAATGGCAACTTCATCAACACTAAATTCTGAATCTTTCAGATAACTTATCTAGCATTGGTTCTTGAATCATTTCACAAACTATTCAGCTGTATTTTCAACACGATTTTGTAATCTATTTTGAGCTTGGGACTTCTGATGAAAGGCTAATTGAGTACTCAACAAGGCATCCATTATTGTTTATTGGCTGGCATAGGTTCTAAATTCTACAACCACAAGGGAAACAGCTTTGCGGTAGCAGAGCACATGTTCACTTGCCAAACTTGTAATCGATGTACCTATTCCTCTTTACTCAATGTGCATTAATTTGATGCAGATGGTTAGCAAATATCACGCCTTTCTGCAGTGTTATTTAAGAGGTTGCACTCAATACAAAAAGTGCAAGAAACTTCAAGACCTTTCCAAATAAGGCCATGGATGTAACTCTTTGCTTAGCCTACATGTTGTTCCAGGTCAAAATTAACAAGGCCTGAAGAATTCGGTAAGGGAAGATAAGTTCACAGTGAAGATAATAGTTCTGTTGGGAAAATGTATGTTTCTTGGTATGTAACTTCCAGGTGTCTGATTCAAGTCCTTGAGGTCATACAATGATCGGTCAGCAATACAATGTCATTCAATGTCATCTTCTTTAGTTTTTAACATTTTTATATTGTACATTGCTGAGATCCAATTACTGGACTTATATCAAAGCCACTCCAGATCGTCAAAGCAGGGTTGGCTTTGGAGGAGAACTTCATAAGAAAAGGCAGGATTAGTTGGGAGTATGTCAGGAGAAAGAAATACTTTAGGTTAGGATCTAACTTAAGCTTATGATAATATGATATGCATGATGTCATGTGGATGATGTCGATAGGATTCTCCTTCCCTGAATTAGCTTTACCTTTAAGAGAAGAGACTTTTTTTTCTTTTCTTTTTTTTTTTTGAGACAGAAGGCCAACCGCCAACGCAAGAGAAGAGACTTTGATTTGCATATGTTTCTCTGAGGTCAATGGTTGGCCCAATGATGTCATTAATGGGCTTACACATGACATCATGCATGTCAGGCACTAGGATTAAATGATTTTTATTTATTAATTCAGTTACCTAGAACAAGCCCCTTGGGCTTCAATAGCACCAAATTTTACCCTCATGTTTCCACGCACAATAAGCAGGCCCAAAGTGAGCATTTTTCGCTCCGCGCCCACTTCTCCTAGGATATTGAACAATCAATAAGCAGAAGATGATTACTTTCCTCACAGTATATTTTTTATTGTCAAAGTGGAAATTCTTTTTTCTTGAAAGATCATATAACCCCCCCCCCCTCCCCCTCATTATGTTGCCGGTTGAACCTACAATAAGTAACACATTTTGAGCACGTAGACCAATTGCTTCATAATACATTTCTTTTCATTGTCCATTCTTAGATCCACACCTAACCTTGCACTACTCAAATATAGGTATCTAATTAAGATAAGTAACCAATTAAGGCCTGCTTTATCCTAGTGCTCCTTTGATATGCATATCCTTGTGTCTCCATCTCCTAAGCTTCACATGTAGTTGAAGTTGATCATTTCAACCAATGGTTCAAGTGACAACCCTATGGAGCATTATGCTTGTCCCACAACATTAATAGGTTTGTTAATTTTGTTAATTTGATATAATCCAATTAGGCCTATAGCCATTGGAGGACGTTAAGTACCCCCCCCACGAACTTTTTTTGGGGGGAATATTCTGTCAGGGGCAGCCGCCCGACATTTTTTTTGCACCCGACCGAAAACTACTGCCCACCCGCCCGATTTCCAAAAAACTATTGTGCTTGCATTTTTGAAGGCTACTTGTCCACAAATTCCATATTGAGTGCACTTCATTTTCAAGGTCTCAAATCCAATATATATGTTCACTTCCATTGAGTAAATAAGCAATTGACTAGATTTCATTTTCAAAGTGAAACCGCCAATAAAGCATGTAATTAACTTGGAAGTCAAAAATATTACAAAATCCTCATTAGCACTGAGGTTATAATTTTTGTCACGTACAATTCAAAGGGACTTTGTCATTCTAAAATGAAACTAAAATTAATGATTTTATTTTTATTTTGGAATAGTTTTAAAGCATTCTTTCATCCTTACACCACCACTATGATGAGTTGTGTTATTTTGCACTTAATGCCACATATGATTAGAAATGGTACTTAGAAAATTTCGGACTTTTGACAAGTTCATAAGGAAGCAATTTTTGCCAATGTGGACATTTATGCTTCAAGTGTTGTTCTTTGCAACATGGAAGTGTGCATTAATAAGAAAGTGTGTCCCGGGACAACTAGATGGGAGTTGGTGCATATGCAATCCTAAGATTGAAAAGAGCACCCAGAGTTGATGAACAGGTTTGACGCAAATTAATTCAGATTTCAAACAAAGTGCCACATGTCACTTTTCTATTGATCTCAACTTTTACAAAATCATGTGTGCCACCTCAAAAATTTAGCTTTTCGGCATCAAAGTGCTGAACCTGCTTATCATATAAGATATTGTAGAAAGTCAAATTGTCAGTACACCAACAAGTGACAGGAACAAAGTTGATAGGCACTCTCTTTGCTTAACAATGGTGCACATCTTTCAGACCACATCTAGAAAGTCAAAACAATCATTTTACCTCAACAAGGACACAAGTTCCTAGTTACAGAAATGTTGCCCAGTAGATGCTTGTAAATTGAAGATTACAATATACACTTCTGTTATTTTGATACATATCACTATGTGCTCACTGGGGTACTTTAAGTCGCCCCAGATGCTGTGTCATAAAGACAAAGATGTTAGGTATATAAAGAGTGCAAACAGCAGATCAGTAGAATTTGCATTTTACACTTTCCCCTATCTCCATTGAATTTAATAAATGTTCGTTGCACTTTGTGCCTCTCAAATTGGCTAATCTGGTATCACTAGCCTGTAAAAGATCACACCGGAGCTTTTTAAGGAGGGCTATTCGCTTCCTGGCTCTTCAAAGCCCTGAATTTGTAAGATTACCCGTATTCAAAGCTCCCAGATGTGACCCACCAAAATGTTTTTCTACTCATTTCACCAAAGATTCCCCATAATAGGGATTCCCAACCTGAAAGCGTGAGACGTATTCATCACATTTGTATGCCTGTGCCAATTTAGCTCAACACCACTCCTTTCAACATTTTCTAAATCTATGCAAAATGCAGCCCAGGACAGGTTTGCATAGTCAGCTGCTGTTCTTGACTCCAATTGGCAACTGATAATGTTTAAATGATACATTGCCATTCCTTGACGTGCGTATACTTAACTGGAGAAAACCAGTAACCTCCAAGTCAGAGTAGATCCGTAATGTAGGCAATGAGGTGAAATTTGATGAAGATAAATATGTGTTGCCCTTTCTTGCTATTCCCAAATTTGGAGGTGTGTTGTAGTGTCATGTTGCCAAAACTTGACAGCATATAATCTCTTCATCCTGCACACCAGGACCTACAGGAGCATTCCAAAACCGCAACACCTCTTCCCCAATGTCCACTTTGCTCACATCTATACTCATAATATGCAATCCACGCTTCACAACAAAAAGAGATGTCCCAACACCCACCATTTGTGGGTTGGCCCTCCAAATCTCCACCCATGGAAGATTTTGAAGATCTTTTTTGTCAATCCAAAAATATCCACTTGTGTCTGCAACTCTAACCCTTCCGGCTGCCCAATCCACTGTGTGCAGTTTTCCAGCAAGCACTGTGCTCAACCCATACCTTCACAAAACAATTAGAATAATCTCAATACACACAAATTCCATGTACAAAAGAATGCAAATGGAGGAATATTTAGAGAAGTACATTAAAATAAAGAAAAATGAGGAATCGAAAGGAATCACAAGTAACAGGGTTCATATGAGCATACTATGTCAACTACCAAAGCTTGACCAAAGAAGTGATAACGTAGAGCATGCTAAAACCATAATCCCACCCAAAACCGACACCCTAAAATGTCGCAAAATAAGTACATGTTGAGTTTAAGATGTCCACCACCTTAACATCAAGCTCCCATGATGGTTTTGGGTCATCTTCCAATAAAAGTTTTAACCCTTAATAGCTTTTGCATGTGGAATTCAAATAAGACATACTTTGAATTTGTATTTCTACAGTCCATACCCCACAGGTCCTGCAGTACATTTTACAGCATAAACCCTTTGATCTTGTACCCTTCTAGATTCAAAAATCCTAAAAAGTGAAATTTCGAAGAAATGTTTAAACCTTAGTAGGGCTTTCAGCTTCGGCTTTTTAAATTCCCAGTTGCCAGTATCAGGGTCATAATGCTTCACAAAAGCACGCGAATCATCCTCCTTGTATGAACAGAAGTAGCTTGAATTGTGGAGAACAATGCCTTGCCATTCTGGTTGCCATCCCTTCTTGTACCACAATGGTGCGCGCAGCCGTGGGTGACCAGTGCTCTCAATAACACTCCACTCATTGTTTTGGAAGTCATAGACCTCAGATGCATTCAGTGGCTCATTGTTCCAATCAAATCCACCTAGCACATACAACTTCATATGAAACCTCTATAAGTACACAAAAGTCAAGTGAATCAAATTAAGGTAGAGGCAACTAATTCCAACCCCTACCTAAATCCGTCCCCTAGGTCACCCTCCCATTCCGATACTTTATGCAACCTAAATCCATCCCATTGTGAGACATAGCTCAAGGGTCGGCATCAAGTGTGTAGACTAGTGACGTGCAAAATTGATTGGGCATGTCAATAGCTACTTGGGGTCAACAAAGACTAATTAGATGTAGTTAGCTAGGTCTAATGACGCATGATGCATCAAATGACAAATAGCACCAAAGTTAGTAAGTGGTGTGTTGGCTTGCGGATGGATTAAGCCATATAGGGTCCACTTCATAGGGCTAACGGGGACGGTTTTTGGACCACATGCCAAAAACAAGGACAGGCAAATTAAAGTTGTGGCAAGGCAACTCAAGTAGGATGGGCTGCAAAAAAGTTAAGTGTGGACAAATTCAAGCTGTAAGGAACTTGCTTTGAAGTTAGGTAGTGGCCTAGTCAAGGGCCTCCTATATGACGACATTGAGAAGCTACTATGTGTCATGAAAAATCACCTATTAGATTCAGATTGTAGTGAATATATATTTACATTTAATGTTATATATTTAGTTTTTGTATTATGGCAATGAGGTTGCATTTGCTAACGCATATGTGCCATCTCTTATACATATTGGATGTAATATATAGGATAAATCAACCAAAGGGTTGGTTTAAGCACCCTCTACCTTAAGTATAATAGAAATCTTTAGAGAACATCTGTGATAACTTGTCCTGCTCAAAGTCAGTACAGACCGGACCACAGATGTTTTCCAGTGTCCTCTCCAAATGGAGTCATGAACAACCTCCCTTAAACTTGAAACTTATTGACATAAATCAAGAAAACTACAATGTGATCATTGAGTCGGACAAAAGGAGAAACCATTGGAGGCAAGAAAATGATAACCAGATTTCTCTGAAATTGGTCACAGCTCGTGCAAGCATTTCATCAACAGAATGTTTTGGGTTTCAGAAGCATTGCAAAGTATGCACTGCACAAATAAAGTCAGCAGGTATGCAAGAAACTCACTTCATTCCGATCAAGACCATAAGCTCGATTCATTCTGTGCGGGTTCTAACCCTCTGATGTAAGACCAATTCCTATGGTCACTGGAAAATGATTCTCTCAAGAATCAGCTTGCTAAGCGTTTTTGGGGTACGACCGCATGCTCAATCCCACCCACATTCTGAAGCCTACATGTTTTTGAAATCCGTATGCCCGCCGATCAGTTAAGAGGGAGGCAACCCTCAACACCCTTTCCCACCCTCAAGGATTGAGGGTCAAAGGACTTTAGAGGGTCCTCTCTCTCTCAATAATTGGTGGGTAATGCACATTTACAATCCATATATGTGGACTCTGTGAGACGAGCACAGAGCATGGGCCCGAAAGACTTTTAAAGCCTATGATTATTGAGAGTCATTTCACAGTGACCATAGGATTTTCTCTTATGGAGTATATCAAAGCGATTTGTTCATCGCAACAAGTTCCAAGCATTCAATAATATTCAGTGAATCTGGGTGGCTTAAACCCAAGGCCTTAACTTGAGATCCCATGAGAACTCCAAGGTTAGGCCGCCTAAGGCCATAATAGAACTTGGATGGCTGACCTTCCCAACACTTGATTTTTGGTGCACCCTACCATCTATGGTCCACCCAATTATAGTGGGGGTATCCAAATGAACCGGATACTTATAACCAACCATGTGAGAACCTAGGGGCTTGCCCTTGAGGGGAGATAGGTGCAGGTTGGCTTGTCTACACCCATTAAGGTTTTCACCTTTAAAAGGAGGAGGCAGTAGTTTCGGACGGCCTCTAATTCTCATGATGCCCGTCTCGGGATTACATTGAAACTTAGACCAACTCAAAGATTAAGCAACACCATCATTCATGCCAATGGCAACATCAGTCATCTTTCAATGAATAAATCATGTAGTGAAGTAGGATACCTTTCCCGATAAGACGCTGACAAGAGGGCTGTGGCGAGTGTTGATCATGTGCTTCCCTCTTGACCATTTGTTGGTGAGAGGACAATAAATGAAGAGGTCGCGAAGGGTGGGACCCTCAGGCCCTGCTTTGCCACCCATAACGAGCAGCTTGCCATTCAACACTGCTGAGACTCGGCCAAAAACCTTGGCTGACAATCCCCTCCTCCTGGGCACGGGTGGCAGGCACAACCACTTGGCAGTTTGCGGGTCAAAACAGAACCACGACAACTTTTCAGTGGTCGAATTCCATGTTTCAATGTACAGCCACTCCTCTAAGCAGCCCAGGGTCATTCTCGCATCCACGAATCCCGCATGCTCCAACGCATTTTTCCATGCTTTTGACACCGATTTCAGCAGCAGAAGGTATGACCTCGGCAGCCTCGCAAGGATGAGGATGGCAATGTCATCAGGTAGGCCAGTGAGTAAGGGATTGGTAATGGCAGAAGAACTCGAAGCCATTAGTACTGGCGACAGCGACGGAACTCGCTTGATGGAATGTTGCATGGCATAGAATTCTTGTATATGCAAATATTACATGTATCTGCGATTGTCCTCACAAAAATCCCTACTACCCCATTAGAAGAGATGAAAGTGACACTAACAAACACATGAACCAACATTCTTATGAGAAGGATAACTGGTCATGACATGAATCTATGCACTTGGAAGCTTGACCTTCAGAACCCAAAATGTACTAGAACATGAAGTTCACCCAGAAGCAAATCACATGAAAGTCATAAATCGGTCAATTATCCACTATCCCTCTGACAAAGGCATGCCTGTGCACTTTCAAACCCACTATTCAAAGACACTCTGAATTCCAGTAAATGCAAAAATACACGTATCTGCAATTGTTTCCACCAAACCCCTACTATCTATAAGAAGAGATGAAAATGACACTAACAAACACATGAACCAACATTCTTACCAGAAAGATGACTGTTCATTGACATGAATCTGTGCACTTGAATCTTTACTTCAGAACCCGAAACATACTTCAACATAAAGTCCATGCAGAAGCAAATCACGTAAAAGTCACAAATCAGTGAATCCTACCCACAACCCAATATTTCTTGGTCACAAAATGCTCAAAGCTGCTGTTGACTCCGTAAATGCAACATTACATGTACTGCAATTGTCTCCACAAAACCCCCACCACCACTAAGAAGAGATGGAGTGACACACACAAACACACGAACCAACATTCTTACCAGAATGAAGACAGGTAATTGACATGAATCTGTGCATTTTAAGCTTAACTTCAGAACCCAAAACATACTTCAACATGAAGTTCATGCAGAAGCTAGTCACATAAAAGTCATACATCAGTGAATCATACACACAAGTCAATGCCTCCTTGGTCACAAAATGCTCAAAGAGGTTGTGCACGCTAATAGCTCAACTTCAAGGAATTCAAATCATCAAAATCATCAAAATGCACGAGGAAGGTTGAGGACATGGTTTACCCAGTTGACTACCTCAATTGCTGATAACGGTCACACAGATGTGCCATAGATTTATGGCAATGGCGCATAAAAAGTTTTGATAATTCTCTCCATTGGCAAAATCTGAGAAATCCACAATTGACCCAGAATTCACACGCGACATCACAAGTTAAAATTTGAAACCAACTTCACAAAGAACTAACAACCAAAACAGCTACAACTGTAATGGGCACACATTAAAAAATAAAAAATAAAAACTAAATAACACCTACAGGACCACAAAGTCTGGCCTAAAACAGAACAGCCAATCACAGATCAAAACCTGCAGGAGTCACTGCGATCTGAAACAACCCAAAATGGCGATGGGGTTGGGAATTGAAACATCAAATATCCTCATGGTGCTCCTTGCAAACAAGAATCATCGCAAAAACTAAAAACCCGTGACCCAAAGTGAATGGTGCAAGCGACGTGCATGCGAGAGGAGGTAGGTTAAGCATTGACAGAGCCAATTCCCACTCACCGCATCCTACTTGATTCTTGAACAGACAACATTTCCAAATTAAAAAAATTAAAATCAAAACTCAAAGCACTGAATCCAAGTGCAAAGTTAGTGGTGCAGACCAAATGCATTCAAGAAAAAAGAGCAGGTTAAGCATAAATTGGTAGGGCACACCTCAAACTCACCACAGACAACAATCATCACAAAAATCGAAACCTGAACACCGAGTGGTAAGTGAATGATGAGGCAACATGCATCCAAGAGAGGCCAAATTTCACATTTGACAGGCCCAAAATTAAAACTCACCACATCATCCTAATGATCCACCCTGTTACCGACACACCAAAAAAGCCCTAGCCCATAACCCTAAACCCAAAATCCCAGTATCAAGTGAATGATGCAACCAAATTCATGGCAGACAGGGTCAGGTGAGCATAAAGATTGGAGACATGGGGAGGATAGAATTGAGCTAAGTTGTGGCGATGGAGGCCGGGAAGAGAGAAAGAGAATTTATTCCTCCCTCCCTTCCTTCCTTCCTTCCTTCCTTTGGTTTTGTTTTGTTCTGTTTTTGTTTATGCTAACTTAGGCAACTTAGGCAGTGAGTCACTGCTATAGTACCTCTTCCTACTTTCTCTACACTACTTTAGTAGAGTAGAGGTGAGGTTGCTCTCCTTCACACCAACACCCCAACTTAAGGGAGATGGATCTTAAATGGTTACATTTCCCAACTAGCCCACTTCTGCTAGGATGTGATACATGTGATTATTTAGTTTGAGATGGTTAGCAAATCCAAATCGAGGCCATAGCCACTTTTCCTCATAAATTTCAGAGCTCATATGAATATCTTATTCATTATCAAAGTGAAGATTTTCTTGCTCATTAATTGGTCATATAGTAGAGTTACAATCGTTGTAAAGTAAAGCAAACAAAATCATGGGTTTAGTCCCAAACCCTGAGTTTATAAGAATTATCACAACGTCACTCATTTTTTCTTAATGCTTAGACTACCATACACAAAAGTGGCATTTGGCTATTAAATACTAGTTTTCTAGCTTTTCCTACTAAGGATGGGTGGGCCAAGCTAACCTTGCATAGGCCGATCCAGGATTTAAGACAACGGGTCCCATGAGCATACCTTATTTCATGTACTAAAATTCTTTGAAAGTTTTGAAGAGTGGAAAGAGGAAGTCCCAAACGTTTCCACCGACTTTCAAAAGAGGCTCCGATACATGGTGAGCTGACATGTTATTAATAGGAATGTTTCTCAAGGAAGGGTCAAACCCATGGTTTCATCCCTCTTTGAGGGACTTTATGGATAACTATAGTGTTCCCCTCAATTATGTAAGTTGAATGTGCCAAGCAAGCATGCGCTAGGGCAGGAGTATGAAGTCAGTGAAGGCACCATCCGGAAAGTTTGGGATAATCAAGAGAACATACTGCAATGAAATCCAGCATATCGAGACATTTGTTGAATCTGAAAGTGCCACCAACTTCAAAAGCTTCGAAGCTTTACACAACATTGTTCTCGATATCGACGATCAATTGATTTGCTCCGATGTTCGAACGGAAGTTGGACATATGTATGATGAACTGCTACGATCGCTTGAGACATTGTAGCAAAACGTTAACAAACTGACATTGTATGTCAAGCGTATAAAATTCATGAATTCGTAACAAATGACTGCATGACATGTTCAAACAATAAAGTATGAACCCTAATTTTTGTCAAGAAAATTGCACACTTAACCGGGATGCGTACTTAAACAGGAGATTATTATATTGGTTCTGACATGATTGAAATTGAGGTACCCTATAGATTGCCGATGGGGTCCTAATTGGAAATAAGTGCATGTATTGTGTATACCCAAAAAGTGGAAGAAAGTTGGACTACATGCTTTTTGCAAAGTGGAAGGAAGCCAAAAGGGAAGCTTCCTATTTCTAAGTAAGGCAAAGTCCGGAATGGATTTTGGACATAATTGGTCAAGATCCTAGTGTTTCCAAGTCTAACCGGTTACATGTTGTGATCTTTTGACTTTTCTTTATTAAATTGGGTATGTTCTATAAATTTCTCGAAAATGATCAGTAATTTTCCTGACGTCTTGAACTTCAGCTGGTTATTTCTCAAACTCAATCAGTTCATCTGTAACTAAGTTAGCAGTCAGTTCTCCCTATTCATTGAAGTAAGAGCATCCTCAGTCGGTCTAGGTAAAGCTCACTGCAAACCAAGACCTATCTTGCTTAAAATGCTCAAAATTTAGAGGGAGTGCACCAAATCTTGCTTAAAAATGGACAGATCCTCCCACACTCCCTCTAAATGTCAAAAATTTGGAGGGAGTGTGGGAGGATCTTTCCATTTTTAAGCAAGATTTGGTGCACTCCCTCTAAATTTTGAAAATGTGGTGTTTTCAATGAGGGATTTCACCTACGTCAAATTTTTACAATTCTTTTTTCTTGAGAAATATCTCACGTTTATTTAGGTGTGCTTCTAATGATGGTAATTTCAGTTTCTAATTTTAGGTCAGTCAAAAGATAGGTTTTGGTTTGCAGTGAGCTTTACCTAGACCGACTGAGGATGCTCTAAGTAAGCCCTTTGCTTGTATTGCAGCAAAGCATCAGGGGCCATCATAGAATAAACCACCGCACCTCATCTCACCTATGGGTTTTAGTAAAACCTTCCCGGCTTTTGGGGTAAGAGGTCTTTTGCTAGGATAAGGGCTAGGGTACATGACGACAACCCACAAGTTTGTCTTTGGGACATGACCGAAAAATGTTGTTTTTCCATCTATCCAACTTCCCAAAAAAAAAAAAAAAAAACTACTGTTCTTTGCCTTTTTGAAGGCGTCTTGTTCAAAAAAATCATATGTTCATTGAGTGCACTTCATATTTGAGGTTCAAAATTTAACATATATGTTTACTTCCACTTAGTGAATAATTAATTGTCTGGGTATTCATTCTCGAAGTGAAACCATTAGTAAAGTATGACATCAACCCGGAAGTAAGAAATACGAAAAATACCTCACTAGCAATGAGGTGATACTTTTTGTGACTTACCATTTTAAAGGGTCTCTGTCATTCTAAAAATTGGACTTGAAAATATTGTGCTAATTTTAAGATAATCCAATTGACAATATTTTAGTTATTGTCTTTTCCTTTCACAAGTAAATTTCTACAAGTTTTTTTCATACATATTGAACTAATTAAACCCAATTAAGTGCAAATAAACACATCAAACTATAATTTTTATTCAAATAATTTGGCGGAGATTGTCTAAGACATTGTTTTTTGGTCATGTTTAGAAAAATTGTTTGGGGACAGCCCAAGGGGTGCAAGGCCCCTACCCTTACCCTTATCATAGCAGGAGGCTTCTTCCCCTAAAAACTTGTAGGGAGAGGTTTGACGTCCAAACTCCACCCTCAATCACTTATGCCCCACTTGACCCTAACTCTTAGATTTTTAGCGGGGTCAACAAGTTTAGTTACCTCCTTTTCTTTACCTATGTGGGTATCTTGTGTTGAGCCTACATTGTCGAGGAAGTGATAGGGACTAAAACCATGTTGTAAACTCCAAGCTTGCGAGTCCGCTTACAAACCACGCCACATCAACCAAAAACTTGGATCTCTAAAGTTGGTAGCTCTCGACGCTCCCATTGGTCAATCATTGTCATTACTATGATGAGTAGAACCCTACATTAACTTAAAACCACAACATTTGCCAATTTGTAGCATCAACAACTTGCTTTTAGTTGGCCGAGACTTTGGCTAGCAACCTCTCAATGGCACCACTATGATAGCTACAAATTATTGCAGTCAAGCTTGAAGAATTCATTTGCACATCTGCTCAACATAGACAACCTCAAGTATGGCTTCTTCCATGAGCTCAATTTCATGTTTAGTCACCTCCCCATCACTTGTATTTATCTTTAGCTACATGATTTCTTGTGTTGGACTTTGTGCTTCAAGTAGAAACCTTCTGAAAAGCTTTACAGGTTGGGTTCACTTCACATTGGGAATGGAACTGAAATTCATTCTACAAGGTTGTTTTTTTGGTTTACATACTGCTGGATGAAAAACTGAGTTGTGCAAAAAGTAGGAAGCTTTCAAATGTTGGCATCGACATTTGAATACATGGCAACACACTAGCAAAAATCAATCACTTGACAACTTGTGAATATCAAATGTAAATCACAGAAAAACTGTGTGGAAAAGTGTTGGGCCTTTGAAAGCAAAAAGGCTCACTAAGAAAGAGGTTTGGTAAAAGCTCCGCATGTGGAGAAGGTACGATGAGTGCGATCCCAAGTGAGGGATGTGGCACACTAAAACTCCTAAGGTAGTTAAGGCCCTTCAAAATGAGGGTGGTCTTATATACCACTCTTAGAGGAAACCGGAATTGAGCCTACGCCCGTGTGAACGGGCCCAGCCCTAGAAACAAGGGCGGTTCTAGAGTATAAGATCCATGACCGCTAAAGTCAGGTGGGATTAGGGCATTTTAAATGGCCTTTCACCTAAAATTCATTATTTGCCAGTTTTCTTCATCATCGTAACATACAACTCCCATACTTTCCTGGCGCTGATCGTGACAATGCACGCACATGTTACACCTGCCATCACTTGCTGCAAGTTAAGTGGAGTTGGGTGGATTGCAGCAAGTTCCAGGACACATTCATCGATGTAAGTTAACTGGTTGGTAAGGTAGAGGGGTTGGCGCCCATGTGAAGAAGTAAGGAGGGTTTTGAAGGTCGGGGTGTGGAGGTTCGGGAAGCTTTTGAACCTATTTTTACTCCTCTTCATCTGAATTTGGTGCAAGAGTGAAGTGAGCCTCAAATTGGCGAAAGAAAAAGTTTGGCGGAAGTAAAAGATGTGTATAATTTGCAAGGGCCGGGAGTGAGTGATGAGGATGTGAGGGTTTATATATTATGTTTTGGGTGGGATGCGTTGTTGTGCGATGTTGGTTTTTGTGTCAAGTGCGCTTCGGAGAGCAGTAGTAGTAGTGAGAAGAAGAAGGTTTGAGGGAAGGAGATCGTATTCATTATTATTAATCTCGTCGCCAATATCATCATCGCCATGGCAACAACAACGACGTTGGGGATGGCAATTCGGATGCCCTCATCAGTGAGGGCATGTTCTTCCGTGGATGACGATCCCATCCACCTGCAACGGGCAGCGGAGCTTGCCCAATCCTCGGCCGGGCTGACTGCCCCGCACCCGAATCTCGGGTGCGTCATAGCCCGCGGCCCTCGCATTGTGGGAGAAGGATTCTTGTATGCGCAAGGCACCAAATCTGCGGAAGTGCAAGCTGTAGAGCGGGCAGGGGAGTCTGCCAGGGGGGCCACTGCGTACCTGAATTTGGAGCCAGGGGATTGCGCAGGCGATGACTCTGCGATCACGGCCCTTGCGCAGGTCGTTTGTTTGTTTGTTTGTTGAGGCCTTTATTTATTATTTTCTGTTTATGACTTCTTGGGTGATCCGAAAGATGTGTGTTTGTGTGAGAAATTAGAGTGCTTTATGTGTGTTGATGATGGTTTTGGTTTGAAGCCTTCTTGGGTGATCGGAAAGATGTGGGTTTGGATGCCAATTTTGATTTTGGTTTTTTATGTGTGTTCACGATGATGTTATTTGAAGTCTCCTTGGGTGATCGGAAGGATGTGTGTGTATGTGTGAAATTCTTGAATGTTTTGTGTGTGTAGACGATGATGATGATGTTGGTGGTTGACAAGGGTTTTGATTTTCGCAATTGCAGGCACAATTGGGACGCGTTGTGGTGGGCATGCGTCACCCACTCTCGCATTTTCAGGGCAAAGCAATCGACGCCTTGCGAGGCATGGGTGTGAGGGTTGATGTCGGTGGCGAGGAGTTGAAGAGCGGGGAGGGTGCTATCGCGGTACATATCTGATGTTTTTCTTTATCCCTACTTCCAGCTGAAACCTTAGAGATCTCTATACCTCAAGTTGTGCTCGAATTTGAATTTTGGTGTCTACGAATTGTCCCTTTTGCGGGATTTCTCTCTACTGCAAGGCACTACTTGTTTGTTGTTGATATATTTTAGTCAATTTCTGTCTTTTGTTTAGTCGATTTCTTTGAGATCAGCTTTGTCAGGTTCTTTGTGTTTTATCAGTGCTGGTTACTTGCATTGGAGCTTCATTGCTCTTTTCTTGGTGCAATTCTCCTCAATTGAGCTATTAAAGTGTATGGTCATCCTTTGTCAAGTTCTTTGGGTGTCATAACAGTGCTGGTTACTTGGATTGGAGCTTCATCGCTCTTATCTCAGTGCAAGTCTCCTCAATTTAGCTGTTAGACAGTATGTTCTTTCTTTGTCGAATTCTTTAGTGTTATATCAGTGCTGAGTTTTGGATTGCAACTTAATTGCACTTGTCTTAGTGCAAGTCTCCTCAGTTTAGCTATAAGAGAGTACAGCCATTCTTTGTGAAGCTCTTTAGTGTTATATCAGTGCTGAGTTTTTGGATTGCAACTTGATTGCGCTTGTCTTAGTGCAAGTTTCCTCAATTTAGCTGTTAGACTGTATGGTCTTTCTTTTTCAAGTTCTTTAGTGTTATATCAGTGCTGAGTTTTTGGATTGCAACTTCATCGCACTCGTCTTAGTGCAAGTCTCCTCAGTTTAGCTAAAAGAGAGCATGGTCATTCTTTCTCAAGTTCTTTAGTGTTATATTAGTGCGCACTGAGTTTCTGGATTGCAACTTCATTGGGCTTGTTTTAGTGCAAGTCTCCTCAATTCAGCTGACCGTTGGATATGTGGGCATAGTACAGGCTGCTTTGGATGCATGCAAGGTTGCAAATGCCCCACTATTGTACAGAGCAACCCAGCAGCTGCCTATGTCAACCTTGAAGTACGCCATGACACTTGACGGTAGGTTTTGCCAACTTTTGTGGAGATTCAGTCTTTGATCTATGGCAGCAGAAATAGTCCATCCTAACTACAGGTCCTGCTGTTACATCAAACTTCAGACTTCCGTTGTATGCTTCCAAGAACAATGTATGAAGAAATGCAGAAAATATATATTGTATCTTAACCATGGAATGTAAGTGCAATTTTTGCAGGGAAAATTGCCGCAAGTAGTGGGCATGCTGCGTGGGTGTCTAGTGCCCTATCACGGCAGCAGGTGTTCAAAACCCGAGCTGAGAGTGATGCTGTGGTCGTTGGAGGCAACACTGTCCGACGGGACAGTAAGTTTTCAATATTTTGTCCACATCATATTGTTGTCTGTGAGGAGTAAATTTAAGAAAATGTCCTTGTCTTTCCAGATTTGTGTACATGATGTTGTCCTTGCTTTTGCTCTTGTGTAATTTGTTGCGTTCCTACTACGAGCTCTCCTTTAACACATGTCATAACGTAAGCGGGTCTCAAAAGGACACTTTTAGCTCTGCACCCACTTCTTGTAGGATATAAAGCACGAAATTAGTGCAAGATCATCTTAGTTCCACACCTAACCACACACCACTCAAATATTGGTGTCTGTGTAAGATGAGTAACTGCATTGGGCCCGCTTACCTTATTCTGGGTTACCACTTGTTGCAAATGATGGGAGTGTCTCAACCAAAATTCACTTCATGTATTATGAAACAACCTTAATACATGGACACATATATGTAACATATGTATTGTATTATACATATTAAACGTAGGAATGATGTCACTCATATGGATCGTGTGTGAGAACAGATCCGAGTCTTACAACGAGGAAAGATGATGGCCATCAACCGGCTCGCATTGTTATGTCACGGTGCCTGGATCTACCAACAGAAGCCAACTTATGGGACGTTTCTAAAACAGAGACTATAGTAGCCACACAGAAAGGAGCTAATAAAGACTTCCAAAAACATCTTGCAGCAAAGGGGGTGGAAGTTGTTGAATTTGATTTCCTTGATCCTCGGGTAGTAATGGAATATTGCTACTCACGTGGCTACCTCTCAGTCATGTGGGAGTGTGGGGGCATGCTTTCTGCTCCTGCCATCCAAGCAGGTGTAATTCATAAGGCAAGTCTTACTTGCCCCTCTTAACTTCTTTTTGGTTAATCTTTGCAGTTCATGAAGAGTAAGAACCGTAAGGGAGAGGGTGCTAAAACCGTCACCTTAAGTGCTGAGTATAGATACTATTTTTAGAATGACAAAAGAAGGGGGAGGGGGGGGGGGGGGGGGATTCCAATGGATTCCGTATGCAAAAGTTATAAGGGTTCAAAGTTTCACCGGTAGATTCCTAGGGTAGCCCAATGTTAGGGTGGTGGATATTCTCAGAATCAATATGTGCTTATTGTGCAAGATTTTAGTTTGTTGGTTCTGGGTGGGGTGTTGGTTTAGCTCCCTCTACCTATCATAGATATGATGAACTTCTGTATACTTAATGGTGAAAATTATGAATTTTTTTCCTTTATCATAGAACAAGTGGCATGTATTGTCAACAAATCTATCTGGTGAGGCACACCAAGGTATTTTTGGCATATTTTTGAGGAATCAGTAATTTTTGTATAATCAACTCTCAAGGGTCATATGACTTGTGACTTGTCCATCTTAAATGTGGAACTGAAGCATTAATTTTCTGGAATGTGGATAGTTGCAGTGGCCTTAATGGTGGTGGTGTTATGTTTGGCAGGTTATGGCGTTCATTGCTCCAAAGATTGTTGGAGGGTTAAAAGCTCCCACCCCTGTCGGAGAGCTTGGCATGGTGCAGATGACTCAAGCCTTAAATTTGTCGAATGTCTCTTTTGAACAGGTGTGTTGAAAAGTCTAATTTCTTTTCTTTGTCTTCTAGTTCCTCTGAAGTTGCCAATGATGTTTCCTTTGTTATTACTAAGTTTGTTGTGGTGAGTGGTATATACAACAATTTGCATGATTGTGGATGGCTAGTTTATTTAGCTTCTCTGATTGACGTGTAATTGTGACAAAACACCTGTGTCTGGATTGGTTTCTAGTGATTTCCTTTTGATGTGAGTGTAATCTTTCATGCTCAATCCGATGCTACTCTCAGGTCATTGAGGGTTAAGTTAGGCAGGAGGAATGCAACTTCTGCAAGTTCACACCAGTGTTGAATAGGCACTATACATTGAATTGTGCTTGTCCTTTTCTCTACTGGATTACTAAATGTTGTGTTACTGGATTGCAGATTGGACCTGATATGCTAGTTACTGGTTTCTTGCAAAGTCCTTTTCAATTGGAAACAACGTCAAGTAAGGAAGTCGGGGAATCAAATATTCCAAAGCCATCAATCATCCGCTTCAATAAAGCATGGGATCTGTATGGTGCCTTTTCCAACTATTCCCCCCACCCAATCACCTTAGTAGATTCAAATTTCAAGCCAACAGTCTGGAATAGTGTGGAACATTATTATCAGGTAACTTGCTGCTAATTTATCTTAAGGTAGATGGGCTTTAGTTGGTTACTTTTGCTGTTTGCCACCTTATATGATTTGGATTTGTGAGGTTGAAATTTCTGTGTCCGTAAATGTATATAAAGCCAGGATCAAGCCCAGACAGTTTTGGAGCCAATCTTGAAATTTTATGAATTGTCATATGACCACTAACAGTGAGCCATAAAGCCACATAGGTCCTCTCAATTATGTTGACTACTAAATTTAGAATAGGTAACAAATTTTGAGCACGTAGGCCAATCTCTTTGGAACATATGTCTTTCTGGTGCCCATATTAGATCTGTACCTAACCACCCATCATTCAAAGTACAGGTGTCCGATTAAGATAAGTAACCAAATTAGGCCTGCTTAACTTACAAACACTTTGCATGCCATTTGTCATCGAAACAAAGTGCACTTTCAATCCAAGACATGGGTATCACTGAAATGCATTGCATTGACCTGTATACACCGTTGCAGGCTCAGAGGTTTGAGAGGGTAGAGGATGAACAAGCAATTCAAATTATCCATCAGATTCAGAACGCTGCAAGTCCTGAAGAAGCTGCAGTGCTTGGCCGTAGATTGGCTTGGAGCAATCCAAATCTGGTATGTCATTGTATCAAACAAGCATATGGCTCAACAAAATATAGAAATCAAGTGAAGAGTTTACTTGTATATCACTGTAACTAGTACACTGGTATTGTTATTTAGTGTCATGTACACCATTTGTGAAGTGCATGTACACTAAATTACCTAGAGGCCTAGAAATGTTATGTCTGCTAATTGTCAATATGATACTACTTGTCAATATAAGGAACTTTTGAAAGTGATTTTGTTTTTAATGGTGTGACCTTTAGTGTAGCACATTGGAATACTTGAGATGATAGTTTTATGTTTTAGTATGCAAGCTGAAGATATTATGCAAGTGTCTTGTGGTTACATTGATGGAAGACTTGTTAATCATTATAGTAACCTAGGCAGAGGCCTTATAATGAAAGACACCAATAGGCCAGTGACACTAATTCCATAAACAGTGTAGTTATTGGGGCAAGGTAAGCCTCTGTACTCCTGATGAGTATTTCATCCACTAAATCATGATGATTTCTCTTACCAGGTACGCAAGGATTGGGTTAATTTGAAATTACAAATCATGTACAAAGGGCTTCAAGCAAAGTTTGCAACTTATCCTGCACTAAGATCGCTACTTATCTCGACCGATAACTCTATTCTTGTAAACGCATCACAAGGTGATCTGTTCTGGGGTACTTCAAGAAATGGTGTTGGGTTCAACCAACTTGGCCGGATGCTCATGGATTTGAGAGAGGACTTTCTAGGGGGTGAACCAGGTAGCACATATGCTAATGGGCATGCATATAGGTCTGGTTATGTAGACCCAAGTATTGCACTTTAAGGCAATGGAAATAGTAATGTTGGCTTTCTTTTTTTGAAAGTAAAATGAACTTTACCAAAAGAAACTCTACAATTCTTGAGAATTTGTAGATGATGACAGATGAGAACACAGGATCATAGATTTAGTCTTAGATAGTTTTAGAAAGTGAAGAGGAAGACTAGACGGAAGATTCATTTTTTTAGGAAGGCTATTATCTGAGGTGGACAATGGGTTTCAAATTGACAGATGCAAGCATATGAAGGTAATAGTCAAGGTGTCAACACTGTTCTTTGGCCATTTGATCTACTGTGGGAGGGTGAGGTCATTCAGGTTTACATTTTAAACTGAGTTTAAAATCTCTTTCTCTGCCATCAATCATGAATGCCTGCCATCGCTTCAGAGTCCAGACCCTTTATATCCTTTTTGGTGTGTTGATTCTTGAATCCTCTGAGCTTCCGTCTTTTGTAGAGACAAGCATTAGGACATACATTGAGACAAAGATATCCTAAGGTTTTTTATTGTTTCCAAAAATATGTCCATTTATTTGCACATATTTAGGGTTGATCATGTTACACTCTAAACTCTGTAATATTGTCACATTTCTCTCCCTTGTATCACAGGTTTTGCCATTAATGTAAATCACGAGAGAAGTCAACCCACACTCTCGCATTTTGCCATGTGTCAATATGTAGAGTGTCTTCTTATTTATTTTTCTTCTTTCAAATTGTTGGTGCAACAAATCTTAGAGCCTAGGTCGTGAATTTGATGTGTTGGTTGTCTCGGGATCAACAAAGAACAATTTGCTGACCTTTACAATGCCATCTCTTTGAAATTTGAAAGGGTAGATGAGGTGAGTTGCATTCTTGTTTGCATTTGGTTGACGCCCTTATATTGATATTTCTTTTCCATGTATGTTTCTTGAGGTAATTTTTTGGTGAGCTCAAATGTGCGAAATGTATGTCCCTCATAATTGTCAGTGAATATGTGAAAAGAGTGGATCCTTTTTGCCCAAGGGTTGATGTGATGCCAAATTATAGCCCATTATAGGGGGGATCTATAAGTTTTGACCATGATGCATACAAAGTTGTCAGTGTCCGAGGAGGATTTTGGACACAATCGGTCAAGATTCTAGTGTTCCCTAGACCAACCGGTTACATGTTGACATCTTTCATTATTTCTTTGCTAAATTGAAGAATATTCTATAAATTCCTCTAAATGGATCAAAATTGAGGTAAAGTCCTTCTCTTCTCCTTTAAGTTGGAACTATTGCACCTTGAGCTTCTTGTCTTTAGTGTCTATTTTTTTCACATATTTCAATATCATCACTTCATTCTGGTCCACACATGACATGAATTATTAGTGCTAGCAAGTTCCATTTCAACATTTACACAAATGTTGTTTTCTATTAAGATTGAAATCTACAAAGTGTTTTGTTTGAAGGCAAAAAGAAGAAGTAAGATTCAACTTCTCAAAAATGTTCACTTATGTGGACACATGCACACCAAGAGTCCACTGCACAATTGTTGTTGTCCAAAAATCATCGAGTTTGTATTCTTCTTCATCATCTTCATAAAACCCACATCAAATGCCTTGGGTGCCCAAATGCCTCCCTCCTACATCCAAAGCTTTCATATCTTCACTCAACCCAAAATCAAGATCATCTAGTTGCCCACCCACCGGAGAACTGAACCAATTTTCATCATCTCCAAAGTTTTATAGATCAATTGTATCATTCTCCCCACCTCTCCACAATCTTCCTGATATGCTCAATGTTGGGGTCTTGCACCAAGGTCCTATACAAAGGGTTTCTCAACTTCTTGGACTACTCTGTCATACCATAATATGCCCAATCGTATCATAAGCTTTGCATGTGTGTGCAACTTTGGAAGATTATCCGTATCCCATGTATGAAATCATCATATTCAACATTAGAATGTTGCACTTTGTATTATTTCATAATGTCACATGCTACACTAATTCTCTATTATCATACATCCATGTTAACACTACAAAACTCCATAATATCACATGCACTTTGGTTGCCACAGATGTGCTACTATAAAAATTAGAGTGTAACCTCTAAAACCAGCTCCTGAAGGGTACGCAGTAGACATATTCCGTATGTAATAAACATGTACACCAAGCGGTCCAGACACCAAAGGTATGCTACTTGAATTAGCACATGATGGCCATTCTGACAATTTTCAAAGTGCGAAAAAGGTGAGACAAAATAGGGGGTTGGGAGAATTGTCATATGGTGGGAAGTGGAACTTGGAAGAGCTTGGTAGCATATCATACTTGAATGGAAAATTAGGCAGTAATTAAGGGCGGACATTAAGTTGCCCTGTACGAACTATGGGGCGTGTCAGATCCGGGCGGGGGCAGCCTCCAGTGAAATTTCTGAACCCGACCGAAAACTATTGCCCGCCCCGCCCGAATTCGAAAAAAATATTGCCCTTGCATTCTTGAAGGCCGCTTGACTACAAATCCCATATTGAGTGCACTTCACCTTCAAGGTCTAAAATCCAATATATATGTGCACTTCCAACTAGTAAATAAGCAATTTATTGGGATTTCATTCAGAAAGTGAAACCATCAATGAAGCATGTAATTAACTTGGAGGTCAAATAAAATTATAAATTCCTTATTAACATTGAGGTTATAATTTTTATGACTTACCATTTGAAATTTTCTTTGTCATTCTAAAATGGCACTTAAATTTAGCGTGCTGATTTAGTATGTATATTTTAAAATATTTTAGTAATGCCGTCTACTTTCACAAGTATTCATACACGTTCAAACCAATTAAGTGTAATTTAATGTAATTAAGTCTACTTAATTCTGATTAATCCTAATTAAGTCCAAATAAATCAGAAAAGTATGCTTACCAAATTAAGTAAGACTAATTAATTATAAAATTTAATTACTGGAAATGAATACTTGTGAAAGTTGACGGCATTACTAAAATATTTACATACTAAATCAGCACACTAAATTTAAGTGCCATTTTAGAATGACAAAGAAAATTTCAAATGGTAAGTCATAAAAATTATAACCTCAATGTTAATAAGGAATTTATAATTTTATTTGACCTCCAAGTTAATTACATGCTTCATCGGTGGTTTCACTTTCGGAATGAAATCCCAATGAATTGCTTATTTACTAGTTGGAAGTGCACATATATATTGGATTTTAGACCTTGAAGGTGAAGTGCACTCGATATGGGGTTTGTAGTCAAGCGGCCTTCAAGAATGCAAGGGCAATATTTTTTTCGAATTCGGGCGGGGCGGGCAACAATTTTCAGTTGGGTTCAGAAATTTCACTGGAGGCTGCCCCCGCCCGGATCTGACACGCCCCATAGTTCGTATGGGGCAACTTTATGTCCGCCGTAATTAAGGTACTGTAAGTGGGCCTAAAATGAGCACTTATTTTCCACCTGGCCCACTTCTCTTAGGGTATTAAACACATGCTGTCATCATTTGGCTTAAAATGGACACTTAGTCCAGGATACTAACACGTGATCAGTATTTCAGTACGAGATGATCAACATTTTAGTTGGGCTGGCATTTAAGGTAGAAAAACCATAACCCATGAAAATAAGGTGATTCGCATTGAAGATCTGGTCTGATAATCATGAGATAATTTTTCAAGATAGACGAGAAGGATTCGTGAAGAATGCAACTTATTTCATATTTCTCTGTCCTATATAAAAAATGCTACAATTTTTCAAAGTGGAAAGTTCTCCAAATCCCTACTCATTCACTAGATTCTCCCTACACCAAACACGGTAATCCGCATTTTCATACAGAACATCACCTAAATCGGTTATTTCATGAGTACATTAACACTTGGATCCCATTGGTTACACTAAGTGTACATGCATTAAAACCGCCGAGCCATGATTTATTTTAGAAATGACACTTCACCATTACGACGGCAGTCTAGTGTTTTCCAAAACCACAAACGACATCTCAACAACTGCTAAAACATGTTGTCCATGTGGCAGCCAAGAATCTACAGATGAAATGAAAGCAACTCCCAAATACGATACTGGATTGTCATCCGAAATACACCAACTGCGGCTATGATGCACATTGCAGCAGCCCAGATCATCTGACACGAATGATCCTCAATCGGCCTACACTCAAACTGCCAGCTTCCCCCGAAGCCCCACAAGGCTCCGCGCATGACGATTAACGGGATCGACGAGTCACCTTTAGATGGATTGGATGGCCTGGCTCTCGTACTGAATGAAGCAGTCACCGATCTGGAGGCGAGCACCCACGGCGTGAGGGCAGGCAGTCCGGATCTGCTTGCCCGCCGCCTGCAGGCACGCGGTGCAATCATCCAGGCCATACCTGCACGATCCGCGACCGAAGGCAGTCGAGCCGGAGTTCACCTGGTTGTTCAAGTAATCGTAGCTGTTGAACGGCGTCTCACTGGCCAAGTTGGCCAGCACGTCCACCACCGCCTTCTCGAAGGGGCTCCCAGCTTTCGACGTGGACAAGTTGCACGCAGAGAACTTGAAGGTGCCGTCGAAGGCTTGCGCTGCAGGAGCAACAGCAACAACAACCAGGGCCACAACCACTACAACCTGCATCATCCTCTTCGTGGCCATTTCAGATCTGGATTCGCAGCCGACCTTGCAACCCTGTGTCGACACAGAGAATGTGGAATCAGACTCTCAGCATAAGTAATCACAAACCTTACAATAGCGAGCACTCAGAACACAAGAGCCTGGAGTGCATCACCTGATCTGATCCGTAAGATCTCTGATTTCGGGCGAATTATTTCATCAAGATGATGAGCTCAGGAACCAGCTTCATTATACAGAGGGGCCTAAACTTCATCACCCCTGTCCCCATATGTAGAACCGAAGTAGATGTGTCACTTCCACTAATAATAAAATCTAAACTAGGTGATGAACCCTAAACCCCTGTGGAACTATATATATGTTGCTGGAATCCTACACAGGGGCCTGTCGGATCCAAGCAGATGTGTCACTTCCACTACACTGTTTATAATATACAGTGTCACTTACCCTATTTTGAGGCGTATGCTAGGTTATATTTATGATTAACAACTTCACCATAAGTATCACCTCATGACAATTGGCGTTCAAGTGTGGTTACTAATATCTTGGCAAGAGTATGTTCAATAATGTTATGAGGTGCACGCTTATGTTACAAAATGATTTACAAGTTGATTAAAGCGTACACAAATGACACTTGTCATTAGTATGCTCAAGAAATATCTCCCCCTTGCGTACTAAAGTTCAAGACTATCATCTAACATGTCCCAATGTGCTACTCTAAATGTCATAATGTAGATATTTTTCACTTCAAATAATTACTTATGTTGACAAATGGAATCATATTGGCAATGAGCGGGCATGACATGTAAGCATCTATTGTAGGTCCTTCACAAATAGTGTACGTGACATAAAGAGGGGTCTACAGCTCATCCCCTCTGTCATGATATCTAACACGGGGGTAGATGCACCACTTTCACCAATGGTAGTAGGTACCATCTACAAAGATCTTGGTTACTAGAAAGATTAGCTGATGAACTTGAGGGCCTAACTTAACATTGGGTGATTACATAAGACACATGTAAGTACTACAAGTAACTCCCTTGTCAGCCAACGAGTTAAAACTCATCCAGAGAAACGAAGTCTACACTCAATGCAATGCAATGAAATTGACTTTGAAGTCCGGGATGTTGAAAAGGCTAATGAGATTGAAAATATATCAAGATGATTCCAAACCAACTAATTCTCTAGAGTGACGGAGTGTGGTAGCCTCCAAGAGGTAGAAGCTAATATCAACTTGATGATATGATTGAAAGAAAGACTTGAGACTCCCTAGAACTACATTCTCAAATAGCGATGACAACTTATCTTACGAAACAGCTAAACTGGAATCACATGATGATACTGTGTTTGAGTAGAAGCAAGTCTGCAAGCAGGAAATATTATGATCTGAAGATCGAGCACATGAATGAGCCAAGTACCTGGAGCTCTAGAGAAAACGCTGTGGTGGCCAATGTGATGCTGAAGAAGTGTTGGGTGTTCGGTACTGGTTCAACCTTTGATAGCCTGCCTCTAATTTATATAGGATTTGGATGACGTACTATGTACTTCAAGGCAATTGCAACCACGGTAGCCAAATCTTGGATTCAAATGTCAACCTCCTTTGAATGTTGACTTTGATGACCAATCTGCACAAGAATGCACCCTCAGAACTGGATTCTACCATGTGGCTCTTTCTTTTTTTTGATCGCAAATTCTGTGATGGATTTGTCTGTCAGGTTGTTACTTGTGTGGATGACAAAAATCACGATAGACTGGGGGCGGATTACAGGAGTCTTCTGACATACACACAAGGTAGAAGTGCCTATAACGGACACTTTGAGGCACACCTTAAGATGCTTAAAAATGTTCTTGGAATTTTTGAGAGATCAGCGAACCTATTAGGCTAATGCACTTGAGTTCATGAAGTTTTGACATCATGTGATGTGGATGTATTGCTATGAAAGTCGAGGTTTCTTTTTGATGTGAAGTGTAACGCAGAGCCCTCCAATAAAAGAGAAAATAGATTTCACCGCTTAGTTTCACCGCTTAGTTTGACCTGACATTTAAGGGTGATTAGTTTGACCTGAATTGAGTGTGTTTTTGGTCTTTAAAATAAAATCATTAGTATTATTTTTTTGAAGTGCGTAGCTGTTGTCCAATATGGGACCCAAAAAAAGAGGAAAAGTGTCAGATTTGCCTCAGCTTCTACCACACTTACATTTTCAAGTCTACAATATACATTTCCCAAACAAAACCATTTCAAATCTACAAAGTAACACTTTAAGAATTCAAAGGCTGCTCATGGTAGCTCCACATTTGTCTTCCTTGTTGTAAATTCAACACTTTTTTTTTAAAAAATAATGTGCTCATATAATGCCAAAATGCAGAAAGTACTAAGTAGGTGATTGTAGTAAGCTCACCTAAGGTAATCGCCCCTTATTTCCAATACTTTGGCAACTCACCTTTTTGAGTTGGGCCCCTACCACTATTACCCGAGGTGAAAAAGAAAACAATTTTATTATAACATGTGTGTGTGTGTGTGTGTGTGTGTGTGTGTGCGTGTGTGTGTGTGTATAATTTGACATCAAAATGAACATCAAGTACTTCAAATTAGTCTAGAGCAACTAACTTAACATGAATAAAACCACAAACCTATGGGAGGGGGGGGGGGTGATTTTTTTACTAGACCCCTTTTACCTTGGTAATAAATGATGGGCACTCAAATCAAAGAGGTGACCGTCTTAGCCCTAGCCCAACCCCGGGTACGCAACTCCCATATTATACGCAGGGGGCATCGTACTTAAAATGGCTTAGAGGACAGCTTTTGTAAAAATTACATCAAATTACATCAAATTAAAATGATCAAAAAGTTGGGTGAAGACCAAATTAAATAAAATGAGATGAAAAAAAAACTGGATAAAGACCAAATTAAATAAAATGAGATGGAAAAAAAGTTGGGTTGCATATTTATTAAGCCTCCCATTAAAATTATAAGCCACGAATAGTTGCCTCCCATTAAAATTATAATTCATTCACAATGTCAAATTTTTATTAAAAAGTCCAAAAAGTTGGGTAGTTTGACCTATGGTACATGCATTAAAAAAACCATATAATTAGGTTTTTAATGCAATTATATGCTTCAAAATATATTCATTTCCTATATATAATTACATTTTTGGATTCCTTGTTAGAAGGGCTACAAGGGTTTCCTACATTAAAACAAATTGTATCACTCAATATTGGACTAAAACGCATTATAAGTGATTATAATCAGGAACATATAATACAGGAGTTGCGTACCCGGGAGCCCAACCAATGAATAGGAGAGCCAACAACTACACTAAATATGATATTTAGTTTCACCAATTCTATTTGTCTTGCTCAATACTAATTATAAACCATGGTATAGTGTGACCAACACAAAATGTTATTTGTCATACCTTGCAAAAATTTGGGGGATTATAAATTTACAGTGTTTGCAATTACTGTCACTTACCAAGTGATTTTTCATCCAAATTTCAATCTTCCATGACAATATTTCATCACAAGTTGCTGACAAGAAAGTAAGATTCTGGTCCATGGATGAACTCATGCATCATCCATGACAATATTCGTTCACTAATTCATAAGAAATGTCATTCCAAAAGTTACCATAATGACATTAAATACCAAATGACACTGAATATCATACTTCATGACAGAATACTCCTCAATTTAATAAAGAATAGCCAAAAGGTTCTCGACCGATTGTGCCCAAAAATCTCCCCGAACACTGGACACCAACTCACACCACCTTAAAGTCAGCGATCTTTGCTTGACTTTTGAATCCCATATGAGTGTATAAAACCTATTATGTACCATATACGTACACATATAGATACCATAGTTATGTCCGTCCTCTTTTGTTCTTGCCAAATTAATTTGCCAAGGGAAACCATTGTGTCCGTTCATCATGAGCATGTGGATCATGTGGATAACAACAAAGGCCAGCGCACTTAACCCTTAAAGGACATATGCTTTCCCGATACCACACCCAAAATGTTTTTTAAAATTCATTTTAAGCATGATTAACCAATTAATTTACATAGGCTCCATTCTAAAGAAGTATAGATCTTGTTAAGATGCTCGATTTGGCATTCTAAAAACCCCATTTGGTGCAATGGAGTAGAAGTTTTGAACAAGATTCTCCCAAAATAATACCAAGCCCGTGGGGCAGCATTGTCCTTTAAGGGTTAATGAATGAGTTTCGTACAGAGTTTGGGAGATTTTTGAGCTCAATCAGCTAAAATCTGTCCCTTCACAACTTCTACCGTTTTTTTTGTTTTTTTTTTCCAGGATTTGACCGCTTGCAAACTTGTTGCCATTAATTTGGATCGGTCAATATATATTTATTTTTTCAAGTGCCGGCTAATTCCCTCTTGGGGACGTTAAAGTTCCTCCACGAACTTATGACATCGTAGCTAGCATTGGATTGGATAGCCCAACTACTTCAAAAGAGACTAGGGGTGAGGATGTAATTGGGCAAGGCCAAAGAGCAACACTAGTCAATACACCTATTTGTAACTGTGCTACGAGCTTTAAGGCTCTAGGGAAACATGTTTTAACCCCTAGGCAAGGGAGAATATGGAAATTTAGAAGCAAATCCCTGCTAGGGGGTTAGGAAAAGCAAGGTCACAAAACACCTTTGAGCACCCTTATGAAGTGGAATATTATCACGCACAATATCTGGGGACTTAATGACTTGGAAAACAAAAGAATTGTAAAAGATTGGTGTTTTATTAAGTCATTAACAACTAGGGCAAATATTGTTATGATTCAAGAGCATAAACTAAGAGGCATGATACTAGAGGACTTAGGGGCTAGACTCATACCAGGTTGTGCAAGTTGGGTTTTAGAATCAACATTAGGTGAAAGGAATTGGCCTAACCCAAACACGGCAAGTAAAGGGGGGCGAGTGTGAGAATATTACTCTCTCACAAATATGCAAGACTAGTTATTGCACATGGAGCATTGTACAAAAACATAGTAGTCTGGATTAAGATGGAAGGAATAGAAAGAAGTAATATTGGAATGGCATGCATTTACGCAGCTAATATCCCCACAGATTGAAGGCACTTATGGCATATCATGATAGATTCTCTACCCAAGGATTGCGAGCGGATGATTGGGGGGGGGGGGACTTTAATATGACAGAGAGTCCGGAATATAAATCCAACGATTGCAGAAGGGTTATTAGTAATTTAGAAAGCTATACATGAAACGATCTACTTAACGCTTTGCAAATAAAAGACACATATGTCCATCAAGGTGGACCTCAATTTTCATGGAACAATGCAGAGGTGGGTCAGACGCGAAGACTAGCAAGACTTGATAGGTTCTATATCCCAACGCATAGTAGGTTAGAAATACACCACACAAAATATTTCATTCACGGTTACCCGGTTGGGTCGGATCACTCGCCAGTCCAAGTGGAAGTGTGTATGGGAAGTAGAGAGGTGAGAGAATCTGCGTTTAAGGTGGAATATATCACACCTTAAATGAGAGGTTGCATATAGGATTTGAGAAAAGTGGATTAATCTGCCAAACGATGTGTCATTCTTCTACAAACATATGCACGTAACTAGATTTTACATGCAACTCAACAAACAAAAGTGTGAGCCCAAGATTGTGCCCACATGAAGACTTAACCATAAAAATCTATTAAAAATCTTAATATGGTGTTTTCGGGGTTAGTTAAAAAGATAAGAAAAAGGGTGAGGAGTTAAAGTCTAGATTTCATTAAGTTAAGTGGGGAGTTAGGGACTAGGCAAGGCAAGAGGCCTAGAGGAATTAACGGTGGGAAAAATTAAGTAGTTAAGTGTGAGTCTAGGGGGAGGAAAAGTCAACTAGGGGAGTGGGGAAGTGGAGTTTGAAAGGGGTAAAGGCCAAGGGAAGAAGCTCAACTCGTTTTTCTTCTCGGGCGGCCCGAAAGATGCCGGGCAACCCGGAAAAAAAGGAGAAGCTTGGAGGGGTCTCGGGAGGCAAGGGAGAGGAGCCTCATTATGCATGTAGAAGAATAGGTGAGTAGAGAAGTGAGAGAGGAGCTAGGAGGGCGAAGCCATGCCAAAATGATGAGAGAGTGAGAGAGCAAGGAGGAGGCAGAAGCCCTATTGGTATGGAAGAAAACGGGCGTCGAGAGGGGAGGAAGAGACATGTTCGCTGCGGGCACTAATCAACCTTGGAGGTAACGGAGATGTGGAAGGCGCACCATGGCCGGGGATGAATCCCTCCTTCGGGGTGAAGGGGGCAGGGAGCAGGGAGATGGCTGGACCGACGGTGACCATACTGGGGAAGAGCAGCACCAGGGGAGGGGCCTATGGAACTGCTATCATGGTGAGTCGCAGTGGTTTTCATTGGAGTACGGGGGAGCGTAGGTGTTGCAAGGGTGAGTAATGCTGGCTCTTAAGAGAGACAGGAAATCTGGTGTCCATTCAGTGGAAATGGTGGAAGGAAGGACAACCGTAGTGATGAGGTAAGTAACCTGGGACGCCCTGTGGGAGAGCAGGAGAGGAGAGGGAAGAAAGGCATCTGATCTCAGTATTGCTGCCCAACTCTCGAATGTGATAATCATCTAAAAAGTGGAAAGACCTAGATCGACTAGGCAAACCCAATAGTTTAGAAGGGGGGACAGATCTTGTTGCAACGGGAATGAACTGAACTAGGGATCAAGTAAGAATGAGCATGAGGGGCTAGCCGCGGAGGACAGAAGTAGAGAGTTGCTCAGGCTGTAGTCCTTATGGCGACCTTTAGAATCGCCACCGGTGGAGATTTATTCATGCCGGAGTGCGTGAGCGGAGGTCAAATTAGGTAGTCGAGGGAGGGTCCGACAGCGGGAGGTGACGGCTACCATGCCTCAGTTCGCGCACGGATGAGTGGTTGCTGTCTAATGCAGAACCTCACCCATCAGTGGATGGGCGGGTAGAATCCTGAGATCGATCAAGAGTGAGGAGCCAACAAGTGGCCAAGGTGTGAGTATAGTGCTGTCAAGTGAAACAGTGCCACCACAGAAGTGGATAGTGGTCGAGTGATTAATAGGAGTGAGGCGAGGATCCAACTTATTGGCATCAAATGAGGGAATGAAGTCATAAGGAGTAGAGTGAAAGGGTTAAAATTGCAGGGGCCGCAACTCATGCAGCTGCAACATGGGCCTGACCGGGTGTCCATAACAATAAAAAATCTGCCTCATCGTGAAATTTTAGCAATTGTGGAAATCCTCTTTGTCCGGAGTTCGTTGTGTTGTGGGAGCTGCTGCAGGGCCAGGCTTCGAGCGGCAGGAGGCGACATGTGTACACAAATTTGCAACGGTTGTCATCCAAGACTGGAGGCGCCCCCAGAACATGGCCGATGGATGGACTGAGGGCTGCCGAGAGGGCGCATTGAGTCTAACTTTCAAGCTTACCAGCTTGATGTGGTGTTGGAGTGGAAGTCCCTGGAACGGCAGGCGGGAAGGAGGATAGGAGTACTGCGACCGAAGGGGAGGATGGCACGTGTGAGACTGAGAGAAAGGGCCAAAGCTGGGCAGCACATAGCAGTTGTGAGCAACCAGGTAGTATGAGCCCAAAATGAATGCTCATATTGGTTTTATGTTTAGAATTTATTTAGAATTGCATTTGGAGTGTTATTGAAACAATCAAAAGTATAAAAAGAGTGAGGCTTGGTGTGGATTTATGTTTAGGCCTTAAGCTTATTTTGTGTAGTGAAGTAGAAGCTTAGTGACATTAGGGAGTGTTTTGGTAAGTGAGTAGGGATTGATGAAGCAAGAGGAAGGGCCTTGGATTTAAATGTTTGAATTAGAACATGCCCTTGTTGGTTTAGAAGGTGGGGGTTTAATGGATAGGATAAGGTCCTACTAAGTAGGAGGAGGTTGAAGGGCTTGTGGTCTTGGGTGCCCTCTCCTCCTCCTCTTCTCTCTTCACTCTCTTCTCTTCCTCTCCCTCTCTCCCTCTCTCTCACCCTCCTCTCTAGGATTTGAAGTTCTTAGAGTTAGAAAAAAAAGGTGTGAATTAGAAAATAGTGTATTAGGGGATTTAGTGTGATTAGGTAGGAATATTAGTGAAAGGGTCCTGGGGAGATTAGTGAGGCCAAGTAGGGGATTAACTTAGTTAATTAGGATTTGAATGCTTAGCCGGGACAGTAAGGGTCAGCTGGAATCAGGTTTAAGGGTCAGCTGGGACCAGTTTAAGGAGGCAGCTAAATACTTAATTAGCGGGGACAGTAGGAGGCAGCTGACACCAGGTTGAAGGGCAGCTGGAATCAGGTTTTAAGGGCGGCTGGAATCAGGTTTAAGGGTCAGCTGGGACCAGTTTAAGGAGGCAGCTAAATACTTAGCGGGGACAGTAGGAGGCAGCTGACACCAGGTTGAAGGGCAGCTGGAATCAGGTTTAAGGGTCAGTTGGGACCAGTTTAAGGAGGCAGCTAAATACTTAGCGGGAACAGTAAGGGTCAGCTGGGACCAGGTCTACAGGGTCGGCTGGAATCAGTTTAAGGAGGAAGCTAAATACTTAGCGGGGACAGTAAGGAGGCAGCTGACACCAGGTTGAAGGGCAGCTGGAATTAGGTTTAAGGGTCAGCTAGGACCAGTTTAAGGAGGCAACTAAATACTTAGCCAAGGCGGTGAGGCAGCTGCCAGGACAGTTGGGCCAAGGTTATATAAAGGAGGGAGCCTTGGTGCCACCTTAGGCTAAGGAGTAGATAATTAATTAGGCGGTCACTCAACATTAGTTCACATAATTAGTCGTTAGTAAACTAGGAGAACAAGAAGTAGTTGATAGTAGGATTAGCGGTTGAATGTGGGGTGTGAGTGATATTGGATAGCAATAGGGGGTGTTATGATTGGGATAATAGAGAAGAGTGTTTCTTAACACTTGTAATATTATCATGGAATGGATTGGTGTGCAATTATTGATGGGAATTGTAATGAAGTCTCACGAATTTGGTAAAATGGAGTATGGAAACATGAATGTGATACCCATCCCCTCACCCGGACTATGACGCTTAAGGGTGGGTGGTTTGGCCTCACAGGTAGTTAGAGAGGAAAGGGTAATTAAGTGTAGGTGAGCACTTAAAACATTAAGGGTAGTTGAGCGGTAAGGAGTTCCATTGGCCTTGTAGGGAGCTCAAGTATTTGTAAGTGCTTGAGTAATTGGAATACAAGGGTGTTATACACACCACTTCTCCCACATCTTTGATTATGCTTGCACACGTGAATGATATGCTTGAATGTGGCACATGATCCCTCACCCGGACTAGGACGCAATTGAAGGGTGGGGGTGATTGGGGCTTACAAAAAGGCAAAGAAGCACAAGTGGGAAGAACTCAATATTAGGGCCAAGCTAGAGGTAGCCACGACTAATTTTCATGATGACATATATAACGTAGGAAAACAAGGGGAGGTTAACCAATACAAGAGTCTCATAAAGGAGGGGCAAAAGTAAGATCAAGAATCAAGTGGCAAAAGGTGGGAGAGAAGTGCATTGCAGAGTTTTTTAAGTTAGAAAGACAAAAAAACTCGCAAGGAGTCATCTTAGAGCTAAGAGACAAACAAGGTAGAAGCTTTAGGAAAATGAAGGACCTAGAGAAGATATGTTTTGATTTCTATCGGGACGTTTATTAATAAAATGAAGTATCAAAAAACACACTTAGTGAGGTCTTAGAGGGTCTTCTAACCATGTTTACAGGCGCTATGAGTGACTCTCTGTCAAGAGAAATCACGGAGAAAGTGTTATCTTTAACAATCATCTCAATGACAAAGAGGAAAGCTTCCAGGCATGATGAAATTCCTATGAAGTTTTTTCAACAATTTTGGCCAATGATAGGATTTGATTTTCACCAAATGCTAAAGAGGGGTATAGAAAATGAGGCATTGCATGAAGGCATTACTAGGGGGCTTATTAGCCTAATCCCTAAAGAGGGGGAGTCCATGGATCTCACTTATTGGAGGCCAATAACCCTCCTTACGGCAATTTACCAAAACCTTACAACCTAGGCTAATACTCATACGTAGGGTTTTTTTTAGCCTAGAATAAACGACATTCCTTCCCCTGAGATTTATATTGGAAAATATAGTGTTGACTTAGGAAATGCTGCATTGGGCTAAGATTTCCAAACAACCCACAATCTTCTTAAAAGTAGATTGTTCTAAAGCATATAACAAGGTATCATGGAGGTTCTTTTTCGGGGAAATGCAGAAGATGAATATTTGCGAGAAGTTCATTAAGTAGGTCAAGTTAATCTTTGAGAACGCCTTGGCTGTAATTAACCTCAATGGTAGCCTGGGTAATAGTTTTAAAGCAGATTGGGGGGTTAGGCAAGGTTGCCCAATTACTCCTTACCCTTTTCTCATAGTCAGGGAGGTGTTAACATAAACAATAAAAAAATTAGTGCAAGAGGGGAGGATAAAGTAGGTCTCCTTGCCAAGGGGAATAAACAACAAATCATTTCACAATATGAGGATGACTCCTCTTTCATGGTCAGAGGGGATAAGCGGCACGTGGACGAGCTAGTATGCCTTCTTAAAGTCTTCAATGCATCCTCTAGCATGGAAATTAACTAGGAGAAATCGTGTGCTTATTGGTTTCATAAATACGTGAATTAGCCGGAATGGCTCAAGGGTTATAATTGGCAATGGGTAGAGGAAGGCAACCTCTCCAAATTGCTTAGCACCCCCTTTGGACTCAACCTCAACACAACCGATGTTGACCGATTCCTCTACGGTAAAATAACTAAGAAATTAGATTATTGGAGCACTATAAAATTATTACTTGCAGGGAGAGTGGTTATTTATAACCAGTTGTTGTTATCCACCTTGTGGTTTTTAATCACTGTATGGGGAGGATCAAATAAAATCCTAAGAAAATTCAAAGGAGCAATTTGCAATTACTTATGATCCAGGAAGGAGCAACTTACCTGTATCAAAGTTAGCTAGAGAGAGTGTTGCCTAAAGAAGAAATATCACGGATTAGGACCAGTGAATCCAGAGGCAGCCAAAACTAATTTACTTTGTAAATGGATAATCAAGGCAATGGAACCAGGTGAGTCTAAGGGCCATTTCATACATGAGCCAAGAGTCATGACCTTATAATGGTGAGGACCCTTGACTCTCGTCCAAAGGGTGTACCATGGGTGTTGGGAAAGCCGTTTTATATATACAGTCACTTGCCCTCAAGCATAGTTTGAAGTAAGAATAGACCATGTTGTGGGACCATTGCATATTTTGTTGGTAGAATAAGAGGAGAGGATTTGGTTTAATATAATATGTCTCCAACTCTATCAATTTAAGAGAATTACTTGGTGGTGTTTGTTTGTCCTAGAATCTGTTCAAGAATTTGCCCTGCAATCTATCCTGAAATATGTCCTGCTGGAAAAAATATTAAAAGAAATCATGGTCTCCCAAAATTTGTATCAGACCCACCTCTTAGAGGTGGGCCTGACGAAAATTCTGGGAGACCATGAAACCTTATCCATAGTTTGCCATGTAGGACTCTGTGAGCAAGAATCGTCAACCACCCTTAATTGCGTCCTAGTCCGAGTGAAGGATCCCTCTTCACACTAACAATTTCACAATTCACATGTGCACTTTGCTTCAAGTGATGATGAGAGAAGTGGTGTTGTGAGCCCAAGATTGTGCCCACATTAAGACTTAACCGTAAAACTTTGTTAAAACTTTAATATTGTATTTTCGGGAGTAGTCAAAAAGATAAGAAACGCCAAGGGTCAAAAGTCTTGATTGGATTAAGTTAAAGGATGAATAAGAGTTAGGAAGGGCAATAAACCTTAGAGGATTAAAGGGGGGTAAAGATAAGTGGGAGTCTAGGGGGAGAAAAAGTCAAGTGAAGGAGTGGGAAAGTGGAGCCTAAAAGGGGAGAGGCCAAGGGAAAAGGTCTCAACCTGTTTTTTTCTCTCGGGCGGCCCGAAATATGCCGGGCAACCCGTGAAAAAAAGAGGTTTGGAGGGGTCTCGGGAGGCAAGGGAGAAGGAGCTCATTATGCATGTTGAGGAGTAGAGGAAAGAGAGAGAAGGGGGAGAGGGCAAAGCCTTGTTCCGTTGGGAAATGAATGCATGTAGGAGGAGTGGGGGAGAGGAGACTCTAGGGAAGAGGCGAAGCCCTGCCGGAATGGCTAAGAGGGCATTGAGAGATAGAGAAAGGGGCTGGTGCTCAATGGAGCGAGGATCAAAAGCGGAAGATGGCGACGCCACATGGTAACTACGCCTCGACCGTTTTGAGCGGCAACAGGAAGTCTGCACCGACCGAGGAGGTGTCAATGGCACCAAGTGGATGCCTCTGAGTGAAGGACGAGGGTCCCAATCTACAGAAATAATGCAGAGGGAGGAAATCTCATAGTTGTGGGCACCGGAGGGTAGGCAGTAAGGCTGATTTAGGACTTTCTGATTTTGTGGCCTAGATCTTAGATTCGGTAATAGTGGCGGAGGTGTCCGGAGAAGCGGAGATGAGTGGCAGAGAAGGGGGAGGGAGTCATGGTAGTGAAGTGGATTGGTGTGGGTGTGAGGTGAGTATGTAGCAGGGAAATGGGAATGAGAGGAGTAAGGAACTTTTGTTAATCTGGGAAATCGCGAGGCACCACCAAGAGGAGCTGAACGAGAGCTGGGCTAAAATGTACTGCTCTAGAGGTGTTCAGGTGCGTTGGCCAAGGACGGGTACTGCCCGGAGGCAGCATGTGGTGGAATCGAACTAACGTTCGAACTCCTAGTGATCGTCGGCAGGGGGAGGAGAATTTGATCGAAGGCATAGTAATCTCTGAATTTTGGTTGGGAACCTGCCGACGGAGCGCACCAGAGTCGACTTTGAAGTGTCTACTGATGCAGTTAGGGGGAAGTGTGTCATCGCAAAAGGGATGGTCCGGAATCTGTGACCCACAGACCCACCGTCTTCTTCACTCTTGCTGGTGCCGTGCAAGGGGGCGAGTCGAAGGAAACTGTGTTGAGCATTAATTGACGAGAATAGCGATGCGGAACTTCTTGATCGATGGGGGTGCCGCTTGGGCACAAAGTGATCGTGGGGCAAGGTAAAAGCACAGTCAGGTGGGAGTTCCTTCACAACTCTAGAATGGGTCTAATTGCGGTTTCAATGGAGTAGGCCGCACTCGCTCCTAAGGAGAGGAGCCAGAGCTTTTTTTTAGGGGGGGCGGGAAACGATCAAGACGCTCCTCAACACGGAGGAGGGAATCCTGGCAGGAGCAGGAGCATGAATCCTGACGTTGGGAAAGGCTTGCTCGAGCCCCCGAGAAGACTCTCAGGGCTCACTCAGTAGCGGAGCATCAGGGGGCCAACCAAGGCGACAACGTCCTGAGGGGGAGGCTGAGCTGGGCGAAGGGAGAAATTCAAGGGCCTACCAGGCAAGATGAGGAGGAGGCTGCTGTCGAAAGGATTCGAGACATGAGGAGGTCTGGGTGGTGAGAAGGCAGTCGCAAGTGTGAGTGAGGCCGATGGGCAGTTAGGAAGGAGGGTAAGGGAGGAGACGAAGTTGCTTCGTGGCAGTGCACAGTGCCTGTTAGCAAGGAATTGGGAAGCAAGGTGTAGCCAGTAAGATGGGCAAGTGCATGAGTTTCCATTACTAGGCTGAGCTAGGTAGGATGTGGGCCAAATTCTCCGCTTGTGGAGGAACGGTGGAATTAGGTTAGGATGTGGTACGGTTCCAATTGGTTCCATTGAGTGACATTGTTATTGGTCAAGCATTTGTGAGTGCTTGGATCGTTTAAACAAAAAGGGTGTTATACACACCACTTCTCCCAATCTTTTTCCTTGCTTGCACTTGTGACTTGCATACTTGAATGTAGCTCATGATCCCTCACCCTGACACCCGGACTAGGACGAAATTGAAGGGTGGGGGTGATTGCGGCTTACAGGTGTGTACAACACCATCTTATTAGAGAATGTAAGCATTTACAAATGCTCAGTCACATACAATGTTAATTCCCCCTTAAACACTTGTCCCACCGTTCCTCTACCCTAATTTCACTAATTTCCCACAAGCGGGGGCTTAGCTCACTATCCACCCCTGCCTTATCATTATCTACCAACCCCTACTCCCCTGCCTAAGCATGCCTGGGCTCGTGGCCAATTACAATCCTCTCCTTTTGCGCCTAGTACCTTCGTCGCCTCCACTGCTGACCGGTCTCCCACCCACTTATCGATCCATCATCGTGCCTCAGTCAATCCTCCAACTCCTCAACAAATTCACCACCCTGCCATACTGCCTTCTTCTCTAATTGCTTGCCTCATTCCTTCCAGTTGAACCTTCCAGAATGCTGCCCTTGTGCTCACCCTGATGTTGTCACCGCTCTCGATTCCCGGCTGCCCTAAGGACACCGATCTTCGGTGGTGCAACTAGAGGCGATCTTCGGCTGAAAACATGTTTGAGAGCCGTGAGCTGTTGGCCCCTTTGATCAGCAGCACGATGCTGGTTTCCGTCCTCCTTAATCCGCCCCATTTTCTTCACATGTGCATCTTTCTCTCTGAGACTGATTGATCGATAACAGAGGATGCACCATGAGCAAGCAAGTAGCTCAAGCAAGTCGCAGAAACTCCCCAACATGTATCGTCATCACTCCCAAGCATGAGTAGTGCAGAGAACCCAATCCACAGCCTTCCTCACCCCCACTCTAGGTGTTACACCTCCGATTGACCTCGCAGACCAGCTCCTTAGCCCCCAATGTCCCTTCACGCAATTGCTGAGTTACTAACCTTCACAACACACACACACACATACTGTGCACGTGGAGAGGAAACACTGAAACGGACAACAACAACTACACAAACCCACTTGCTCTCCACTCGCTCTAGGAGACCTGGCAGCCGAGTGCCAACCAACAGTTGAATCAATTACTAGAACGAATCGTTCTTCAAAAGGAATGAATAAGCTTGAAGGCAGGCCGCCAATCCACCAACGAGTTCCAACCTTGCCTAACTTAAGTAATGCGTTCGCCTTACCAACTTCACACTTACTTACTACACACGGTAACAACTTAGCAACTTTGTTGTGGTGGAATGTGTGCTGACACGACGTCCACTTCACCTGCATGCACACAACACGCATGACCCGATATCAGATGCTTCGGTGTCTGACCACCCCTTACTTTCTCTACACTCCCTCCTTCCCTCTCTAATCCTTCTCTCTAACCTCCGATTCAATGTAGTACTCGATGCCCTTGTAGATCCATTACCACGCCGACGCCTCCAAGAAGCTCCCTAAGGACTAAATGATGCACACATAGGAGCCTCCATCCCCCACTTCGGTCTTCCAGAGCAGATCTTAATCGCTAGGCGCAGATCAGTAGCGATGAGATGAAACTTGCAGGCTCACAATGCAGCAACGGAAAGGAAAGAAAAAAAGAAAGCAAACCGTGTAAGCCGAAGGTGTGAACTGCAACCATGATGCGAGGCCTAACATGGCGCCATCATCGCCCCTTACCCCTTCAGCGCATCCGCAAGGACGAGGCCCTACACCGGTGATCGGTCCAGCCTTTCCTCGGAGGGACCTCGCATGGCATCCTGGCCCTGGATCCCCTTACACGATGGAACTGGGGTCGCCATCACTATGCTCCTCTTTCACGACCTAGTGTGCACACAGATTGCTGGAAGCATTATCGCACCAAGCACACCCCACCGAGATAAAGTTTCCACCCCTCCTCCCTATACTCTCTCTCTTTTTCCTACCTTACCTCATTCCCCAACGAGACAGGGCTTCCGCCTCCTCCCTCTAGTCTCTCCTCTTCCTTGCTTATGAGCCCTTCCTTTCCTACCTCCCGAGACCCCTCCAACTTTTCCCTATTTTCTCGCGTTGCCTGGCATCTTTCGGGCCACCCGAGAAAAAATGGGTTTTGCCTTCCTGCTTGGCCCTTTCTTCCATCTTATGCTCCTCTTTCCCTCACTTAACAATTGTTCTTACCGTTCATTTTAATTTATGTCATTTTCCTTCTTCTTCAAGTTGAAATCAACCTCTTTAGTTTGTTTTTTCATTCCTAATGCTCGTGTTAGGGTTAATTGACATGTGAGTACGTTTTTCGGGCTCACAGACTCCATGTAGACTTTTCATCCATGAAGTCTTCTTTGGGCCTTTAGGCCTTCACCTTTGTGTGTGAAGTGAACTTGGATGGAATCTGCCCTTTCGACCAATGAGAGCTCTTAGATTGCAATGGTCATGGGCCTTCACTCTTGTGTGTGAAGTGGCCCTAACCTGCAACTTATACTCAAATATAGATTGGCCACGTTCAACCCGCAGAGAGGAAGGAACTGGGGGGTTAGCCTTGACTGGTTCACTAGCAAACAACACATTGGGTTTGTGGCACGGGGAGGTCACTCCATTGTCAAGTTGAACACCACGTGCGAACAAAGTTTGCTACCCCTATATTACATGCCATAAATCATTTTAAATTTTATGATATTTTTTCTACATATACTTAATCATTGATAGTATCTTTTGTCTATTGTTTTGGAAATTTTAGTCATCCTCATTTTTTGTAGTAATGTTTTTAGTTCAATTCTGCATCATTCTAGTTAGAAATGGTATGTTTTATAAAAAAAAAAAAAAAATCAAATTTAGATACCATTTTTATTATGTAATAGGTACCGTGTATATCTACTCATGAAAAAAATTGATAAAAGTTTAACCCATTTTGGTGATGTTTTATGTAAAAAGTAGGATTTTTTACATGTAAAGTCTTCGCACGTGGTTGTTCAACTTTACAATGAAGTGACCTCCCTGTGGTTTGTGGGCTCCAAGGTGTGGGGTCATATAAGTAAAGCATGGAAAGTGTTGGTGAAAAGAATATACCAACTCCCCCCTGCACTAGAATGGAATTGCTACATTCAAACATTTGGTGGTCAAACATTGTGGCACTCATGAACAATGGATTCACTTACGCCAAAGGTCTGGAACTTTACCACAAGGGTATACAATGCATGGACGACGTGTGGGATAGCGAACAACGAGATTTTCTTACTTGGGATAGGGCAAAAGAGAAGTTTAGCCTCACAGCAACGGAAGTCGGAGATTGGGCCATGGTCACGGATAAAATCTCCGAAAAGTGGTGGAACCTCTTGGAAGAGAACTTGGATACTACTTACCATGGGCAATGGGTTGGCTTTTACGTCGATGGGGGGGAGATCATGCTTTCATCTTGCAATGTGTGTATGATTTTGCTCCACCTTGTATGCAATTGCACCATCTTTCTATGCCCCTACCCATGCAATGCTTTACATTGGGCACTCACTCTCGATGCCTTAGGGATTGGAAAAAACCCAAGGGGGAGATGGCCGTTTTCTTTCATAAAGTGAAATTTTTCCGGACTAATAGAGGCCCGAAAAGGGAGAGGGAAAAGGAGCAAATCACTTTCGTCTATGGGAAATTGGCCACCCTTGGTAGGCACCCGGACCGGTGGCATTGGATTGATGAAGGTCGGTTCCTTGATTACACCACTAAAGATGGTAGAGGTTCTATCATTAATAGGAACCCCTTGTGCGGCGGACAATGGCAAGGCTACCTCCCAGGTTATTATATGATCTACTAGTCATAGGTTTGGAATCCGCTTTGCTCTGAAAAAGAACCGCGTTCATGTGGTCAATCTGGCACAAAGCAATTATTGTTAATGAGTGGAGGGCCCACATTGCGCCCGCTTCAATTTCCAAGCAATGTGTTTTTTGCCTCCCTAACACAAGCGAATCGGTCAAGCATAAATTTTGGGATTGTATTCAACCTAGGAGGGCGTGGAGATGGGCCACACTTATTATGCATGAACTTTGTGGGGTTAGAACGGGCAATAATGATAGCTTCAATTGGAAACAAACATTGTTTTGGGAAAGAATTCCCAAAAAATACGGAAAAAAAATTAAAAATTGGCACCTCCTTAGGGGTATTATGCTTTGGACCATTTGGATCAAACACAATGACAAAGTGTTCAATTATGAACAATGGCACGAGTCTAAGGTCAAACACCAAATCTGGAATGAACTCATCGTTTATGCCAAAGCGACTTGGAATAAGATGATTAAACAAATTAAGATTAGTAGCTTCTCTGAGGCGGCCATGCTCCCAGGTTTTGACAAAACTTGGGGTGCTAGGAATGTTCTTTGTAGGAAGCACAATTTACATATTGAGTGGAAGTTAGGTAGTCAAACCCTCTGAAATTTGGAGGGAGTGTGGGAGGATCTTTCCATTTTTAAGCAAGATTTGGTGCACTCCCTCTAAATTTTGAAAATGTGGTGTTTTCAATGAGGGATTTCACCTACGTCAAATTTTTACAATTCTTTTTTCTTGAGAAATATCTCACGTTTATTTAGGTGTGCTTCTAATGATGGTAATTTCAGTTTCTAATTTTAGGTCAGTCAAAAGATAGGTTTTGGTTTGCAGTGAGCTTTACCTAGATCCACTGGCGATGCCCTTACTATGTTATGTTTGGAGAGAGTATATCTTAGGCTTTTGAGCTCCAGGTGATTTTCTGGAACCACACGTCACTTGAGATCTTCTTCCTGCAAGTCTGTTTGCTGGGGTTGTTTTGGTGCCTTTGGTTTGTTTGTATTTCTCAATGCAATGGGCAGTGTCCCGGGAGATTTTTGGGCATGGTCGGTTAAAATTCAGTGTGGTCAACTTCTAGCGTAAGCATACACCTCATAACATTATTGAACATACTCATGCCAAGATATTAGTAAGCGCACTTGAACGTTAGTGTCATAAGGTGACACAAATAGTGAAGTTGTTGATCATTAGTATAACCTAGGATATTCTTCAAAATAGGGTAAGTGAGACTACTACACATGCGACACTAAAGACCATAAATGGCGTAGCGTTGAAGAGATGGCCCTCATGTTTCACAAACCCAACTATCTCCAAAGAGATCAAAGTGGTAGTAATATGATTTTCTAAATCTTATCCTGCACCAAGACAACTCTTGAACCAGATAAGATTAACAAGCCCCACATTAACATCAATGGCTTGGAAACCACCAATGTTTGTTTTTTTGGTTTTGTGTTTTTTGAATTCCCAAAAAGGATCCCATGCTGGGAATATGGCAAGTTAACAAGCCATTTCGATACATTCAATTCATAAATCCACAAACATAGCTACTACATCTAGCAGCTCACAAGTTGCAGATGTTATGTGTGCATGAAATTGCCATGAATGAAAATCCTAGTTGATACCTAGGGGATTGTCAAATCATCCACGTAGTTCATTACAACAACCACATAGTCGTGTTGCGTGTCAAATGACTTGTCAAAATTTGATTTTTCATCACACACATGAAGAAGAGCAAGATATTAGCTATACTTCCTCTTCCTTACAATTTAGCTTGTTGGAGCACAGTATAACACAAGTATCACCCACGTCGGTAGGGTTGCCACTTCAACAATCAACACGTCAACATCCAACAACGTAATCACCTAATGAAATGAAATTAATTTAAAGTCCATGAAGCCGAAAAGGCTAATGGGTTTAGGAAGGACTCACAAGTTGACAAGTATGACGCCTACTCCATTAAAAAAGGAGGCACCGTACTTACACCGTAATATGTAAATTGTAACTCAGGAGATAGCTATGGCAGCAAGCATAAGTGGAGCTCTCATGTAAATACACACCACACCGGTACACATCGCAATAAAAACAGTCAAGTACTTCTCACTAGCTCCACACCGGTGCACATCGCAATGAAGACAGTCAACTGCTTTTCATCCCACACCGCTGCATGCACCAAGATGTGTTAGATTGTTCCGACGTATCTTACAACTAGAATCGTTCATATTCTGACAGGTAATGTAACCGCGGGAAGCGTATCTGTGGTCGATTAAACAATCCCTTATAGCTAATGAAACAGCAGTCACGTTAATGGCAGTGGTCTTGCGGCTCAGCATAGCATGCTTGAAGAAATGCACCCATTGATCCCGTGGAGGCAGAATTGTGCCCACTGATTGCATGGAGACTTGGCACCGATGATGAAGACAATTATATTGTTATGGTGATCAACCGCCTCCACCTTCCAGCTCAGCATGCTTGAAGAACATCTTTTCACTGGTTTTCATGTACAAGGTACTGATCATTACACAAACTACTTCAGTCTGACATGTGCGCGGGAATTGGACTTTTTTTCTTTCTTTACTGTACACATGGAATCTCCCATAACCTCCTCGCCGATGAAAGTAGGTAAATTCTACGTTGCATAATGGATTCTGTAGAGGCACCAATGATCAAGACAATACGGTTATCAATCACCTCCACCTTGCAGCTCAGCATGCTTGAAGGAATTATTTCCATGTTCAAAGTAATTTTATTACACAAAACTTCCTCATTCTCGAATGGGATTTGGACTTGTCTTCTTAAGTGTAGAATACACGATTTCTCGCATATGCTCCATCTGAGTGAAAGAGGTAGAATTTTAGACTAGATTGCATGAAGAGCCGGCACCAATGGTTGAGACTATTCTAATGTGATGGTGATCAATCCATCTCCAACTTGCAGCTGACCATCCTGGAAGGAAATCTGCCTATTATTTTCGTGTGTAAGGTACTTTCACTACACAAAATATCCTCATTCTCACAGGAAAATTGGACATTTTCTTCTTAACTCTAGAACAAAGGGGGGTCTCACATAATCTCCTTGTGAGTGAAAGCAGATCGAATCCTAGTCTACATTGTAGAATGGAGATGAAGACGTTCTAAGGTTATGGTGATCAAATGATTAACCAATCAACTTCATCCTCCACCACCACAGCCTCCTCCACCTCCGCCACACCCGCCACCTCCACCTCCGCCACCCCCATCGGCGCTGCCGCGACCACCACGGCCGGATTTCTTTCTCGAGTGCCCGGCGCACACGGCTGTCGAAGTGAGGACGGCTGCAGCTTCAAACAGAACCACGCCGATCACAACTCCTAAGAGGGGCAACACCATTTTGACGGCGAAGATGCAAGCTGAATTGAGCTTCCCTGCACCCCACAATGATTGTTGAATTACAGTGAACTGCCAGGCCAGGTGATCAGTTCCAACTCTGGATCTGCATAGTCCAGGAATCTGTATAAGGCTGATGGTCTATCTTATGAGTGAGCTTATATAAAGGTTGTGAAACCGTGTCATGCTCTATTGCAGCTTCTCCGTGCAACACCACAGTCGGCACGTACTGGAGCCAAAAGTCTCCGCTTATCATCATCCGTTATGCACTATTTCTCGAACTTCTTGGTTACTTCTCAGCTCCCGACTACTCAGTTTATATATAGATAATCTGTCTTGCAAAAAGTAGTGGTTCACTAGACTCTGACTGTAAACCTTATAGGGAGCCAACTGGCCAGTGTGATCAGCTCCTCAACTCATGGGGCTGGGATCAAGTTGTGGTCTGGGCCAGTACCAGGGAAGTTGTTGGGGATAGTCGGTCAAGATCCTAGTGATTCTAAATCCAGCCGGTTCCGTGTTGACATATTCCGGTTTTGCTTTCATTCATTTGGGGTATATTCTATAGATTCCTCTAAAAATGATCGGTAATTCTCCGGGAGTCTCCAACGTCAACCGGTTATTTCTCAAACTCAACTGGTTCATCTGCAACTAACCGCCAGTTCTCCCCGAGCAGTGGTCTGGGGTTGCCGCCCACACCTTCAGCTCAAGCTCCTCATGCTTGCCCGTTTGATCGTCAAGGTCAAGGAATTTGTCGGAGCCCTTCCTTCCTTACTCCATGTGCCTAAAGATGCTGGAGATAAATTAAGTGTCTCAAGCTAGGTTGGTGGTAGGTCCCAAGTTTTTGGCTCGAGTTGATTGTCAAGTTCAGGTTTGAACTCGACAATGAATCCAAAGAAAGGAGGAAGCAAATTCGCTCCTACACAGGTACCTGTTTACCACATCTAGAGAGATGGTGGAAAAGTTTAATCCTATGTAGTAGGACTCGGAGTGCTATTTTATTCCAAATCAACGTTGAAGTCGGCTTGAAAGATCCCAAACTAGTCTATTGAGGTTTATCCAATTTGAATGAGCAATAAACCTATAAGAATAGATTATACCACATCCCTGATAGGTGCTAGGAAACAAATTCCCTCTTGCACCATTCAAGACACCATCAAATTCTTTTATTGTGGCCACGGTTCTACTTGCTTAATTGACAATATGAGTTTTGTGGACAAGCAACTATCAAGAATGCAAGGGCAATTTTTATTTGGAGTGAGGCAGGGCGGATAATAATTTTCGGTTGGGATCAAAACATTTCGAATATGATAGGGGTCATTGCTTGGCAAAGCCGAAACCATGCAGTCTAGCATGAGCTCTAGCCCCAACCTAATAGGACTGTTTAGTGTAGCTTCATGATCTTCACAGGTGAATTAAAAAATTCCGCACAAAGCACCCTCGCCTCTCACCCCTTTGTCGTGTAAATGCACATAACACATTGTACGAAAAACATAACTAGAAAAATATGCAATAAAAAAATAGCAAATATGCTATTAACACACTCTCAATTGCCCCCCTACCTGAGAAAGACACCCATGTCTATCAGCTAAGCCTACACAAATTAATGTAGTTGGTTCAATTGCCACGACGAAGATGAAGCTCTACATTTCTCCACATCTTTGGTTGACGTCAAGGGTCGGCCAATTAGCATAGGAATAATTTTGATAAAACATCGCAACAAGATTTGTAGGCCGGGTACAAACGTGGTGCCCCATCCTTAGTCACCTTCAACGGTTTTTGTTGTCGAATCTTCTAGTGATCCACCCATCAAATTGTGCTTTGCCGTGTATTTGGCACCTAGTCACCAAAATGACAATGTTGTCGTCATGACAGTAGTGATTATCCCTCTTACAAATAATCAGCACTTGTCCGAAGACGTAGCATGTCCCGAGGATTTCCAACATCGAGGGCAAATCCAATCACCTGAAGGGAGTGAAATCAAGGGTGGATTTAAACATGTCATGTGTCAACCTCGTTGGCAAGTGTCACACAACATGGTTGTCGCACCTTTCTTCTCATCATAAATAAAACATGGAAGACCTTCAGGCACCACCGCCAATTCCGGATGCAAGGTCCCCTCAATGGGAAGGTGACAAAGAGTGCAATTCTTAGAATGCTCTCGGCACTCTTGTCCATCTTTCCCCTCAAATAGCAAAATGCCACTTGGAATGATATCCTTCACACGAAGGATTGTACGCCCTGCCTTGACGTCCAAAGTCGTGGGCGCCTCACATTGTAGGTAGATATAATCTCCCTTGGACAAACGTCGCAACTAAGGTCGATAAGCACCGCTACAAATACGAGCATATGGCAACATATCATGATGCTGGGCGATAGACAAATTCTCCATGGCCATAGGCATGGCTCATTTGAAAAACTCAGCTTGCTCATATAGACATTCAACCCAAACTTATGGGGTCATCCAAGTCTACAACTGGATTCAATTTTTCTCGAACAGTTCTTGGCAACATAGGTTCCCTTTCATACAACAATTTTTAAGGATTATATGGTGCCAAAGATGTTTGTCTACAGAATCGGTAACCTATGGCTATCCATGGAAGCATAAGGTCCCAATCACAATGGTTGCCACAAAGTAAGCCATACTTGCACAAACCTCGTTTGACCATTTGAACAATACGTTCGGCCAAACCATCTGCCTCCGGATGATCTCGTGATGTGGTACAATGATCGATAAGGGCCTTGCTACACAATTCCATAAAGGAACCAAGAAACTCCCTTCCTTGATGAGCTAACACCTCAGCAAGTGCACCAAATCGTTCTAAAACATGATCGAGAAATGCAACGGCTGCCAACTTGAATGAGTTTTGGGATAAAATAACAACTTCAATCCATTTGCTAAAATGTTCTACCATCACCAAAACATATTTTTCCCCAGGTGATGTAGTGGTGAGTAGTCCCGCAAAATCCAAACTCCATCAATATACTAAGCTCATAATGGGTAAACGTTGTAATTGGCGTAACAAGGTGTTAAAGCTTGACCAAACCCGATCACATACCTCAAACCTACCAACATAGATAGCAACCTGTTGGTACATGCCAATCCACCAATATTGGTTGCGTAACATTGAATGTGTTTTAGGCATCCCAAAGTGACCCAACTCCTCATATACTTGTCGTACTAAGGGAGCACGTTGATCATGCCTTAGAACTGTACACCTAGCTCCATCTGGCCACAACCAAAATAACAATTCATTTTCCAAATGGAATCGTGTTATTTGGTGAGAAATCCTTTCTCGTTTCATAGCCGAGACGGATGTAGGAAATGTCCAATGCTGTAATTTGTGCAAGTCTGGAAGGTCTTCCCAGACATCACCAATCACTTGGGACTTATCAGATTCTTTATCTGCACCTTCATCTGGTTCTTCAGAAGCTGAATTAACCATCAAGGCCAAATATGCCGAAGCATGCCAACCTGGAACTGCCTCTTGATAACAATTTATGTGCCATCTAGCCCCAGTTAAGTCTTCTTCCGATAGACTTAGATTGCGGGAAAGTCCATCTGTATCCAAGTTGGAGGTTCCCGCTCTATGAACAACCTCAAAATCATATTCTTGGGGTAACAATGCCCATCCAACAAGCTTATCCGACTCCATAAGTCATTTTAATGGTTGATGGCTAGTCACCAAAGTGAGTCTTTGACCATATAAATATGATCTAGAATGAGAGATGGCCCAAACAACAACCAATGCCTCTCCCTCATATGATGAATAGCTGGACTCAACTTTGTTATTGTTGCATGAAGCATATGCAATAACATACTTTCATCCTACATCATCTTTTTGAATCAAGACTACTTCCAAACCCAATGCACTTCAATCTGTATGTTGGAAAGCTTTTGTAACATCAGGACATCGAAACACTGGGGCAGAACCCAAACATTTGATTCAATGTCTCAAAAGAATGACATTGCTCGTGGCCCCAAGTCCAATCTTGGTCCTTGCCCATAGTCACAGGTTTGACAATCAAGCTGAAGTCCTTGACAAATCGATGATAATAGTTCGCCAATTGGAGGAAAGCACGAAGTCGTGGAACGTCAGTAGGTGCTGGGATCTTTTGCAAAGCATCTACCTTTGTTTGTTGTACCCCAAGTCCTCCCAATACAATCATATGTCCCAAATAAGGTAGGCGGTCATGAAAGAATTTGCACTTTCCATGGTGTAAACGTAAGCCCCACTTATGGTATCTTCATGCCAACATTTATGGTATCTTTATGCCAACATTTATGGTATCTTTATGCTACAACGTTTATGGTATCTATTTGTGAAGGGCCTAAACTAGATGCCTAGAGGTCTCAAAGTGTCACGACCACTAATGCCAATGTGATGTTATTTGCCATCAAAAGTAATGTTTTTGAATGAAATGTTATCTACATTATGACATTTAGCATAGCACGTTGGGTACTTGAGATGACAATTTCTCATCTTAGCATACAAGGGGAATATATTATTGAGCATACTAATGGCAAGTGCCATGCATTTATATTTTATTATAACATTATATTCGTTAATCGGGCACTTTGGAAAGTCTCAAAATAAAATATGGCCATAATTTGGGATGCCAATATTGTGAGCATACGGAACATTGGGAACATAAGGAACATGATGGTTTACAAATTCGCACGTGAAGAATATTCCTATTGCTAATAATAGAAAGACCTTGAATTATAATGAAAACATGAATTACATGTGGAAAATAACAATTGAATCTAAAAAACAAATGTCATTATAAAGTTTAGGGTGCGCATCCCATATATAAGGTCTTATGGAATTGGATGGCACATCCCAAACGTATGTCACAATTGAATGCAACTACTCTACTAAGTCTATTAAAAACCAAGTCTACTAAGTATCCATGTTTTTCACCATTAATTCTCACTTATACTATGTTTCTCCATCTCCATCTTCCACTTCATATCCATTATCGGCGTCATTTTCCGCAACTGCAATACGTGCCAAGTTGTCTTTAGCAAAATCTATATGTTTTTGGGAGATGGTCATTGTTTTTTATTTGGAACCCTTGCGCAGCTTCCAAGCACAAAGTATGGTATCCATGTTTATCCAAACTGGTCCGTAAGCTGAATCCACTGTCCACTTGAAATTCTTTTTGGTGTCCCAATCTAAATATGTGCGAAACACGTTCTGGTCTTTGGTGTTTAGACAGCAATATTTCACCTCAATTTGACGAAAGTTGGGCTAGTTCGAACAAAATTAGATGAAGATAATGTTTTTACCAACCAAACTGGTTTGGGTGCTCCTCATCTCTTGCTCGTACGAGGATCATATAACCTTCGTGGCAATCAACACCTACACGAAACAACAGTGCGGGCTGATTGCACGCAGGACCAACGTAATGCTCGTCTATTACGAACTCTTTACGAACCTCGCCATTATCAAAGAACATAGTGTCGGACTCGACAACCGTCAAACAACTTTGTGGCCAAAATCCTTATGTCAAAGTCGTACGGGTGTCGCCACCAAGTGCCATTAGGGCCAAGCGAATGTGATCCCAATACGTGATCAACGGTTCATGAGTATCTCTAATACGTCTGGTGATGTCTTCCTCTCACAACTCTTTCTAATACTCAATGAATCCGGATATGCATTTGATGATTTTTGGTCCATTCCTCATGGAGTCGGGTTTGCAAGGCTTTGGATCCCCATCTGGGAGCAAACATTTCTCATCCTTGTCTTGACGCCATACGAGTATACCATCATCTGAGCCCCAATTAAGAGATATGCACAAAAGCTTGAATTGCATGGCCGGGACACCATCATCCCTCATATAGAATCAGAATTGTTGTGTTTTGGTATGTTCCACCAAACAGTCCACTCCTTTCAACATGTATGGCTTGATGAAGGCCTTGAAATTTGGTACTTCCTCAATCATGTGCGGGATCACCGGCACATTGTCCAAATTCATATACAATTTCATAAGAAGTGGTATCGTTGGAAAATCCTCTTCATGCAACTTCATGCTCCAACGGCCGAATGAAGCATCAATGTCGTCATGTGTGTGTCCCACCATCAAGAAAGACATAAACACCTCTTTGAAGATTCCTTTTGCCACGAGCAATGACCAAAAACAAAATACGTATCGACATTTGTTGTCCTTGGCACAATTATCAAATTGGACGTGAAGAGTTGGAGGCAATGGTTTTACGAAAATGGGTTCTCCAGGTGGTTCCGACAATAACGACATACAAACTTCCTTCCTTTGAAGTATTGTCTCATAACGCGGTGTCGTTCCACAACCATCAAAAAGTGCACGGAAAGAATGTACTTGCGGCTTCTCAAAATCGCGCAATAGTTTTGCAAATGAACCGACTGTGTGATTAGCATCACCAAGGTAAAAATCCAAACCATAATGGGCATACTTACCATCTCCATGGCCATCATACCTGGAAAAAATAAATGATGCGTGAACAACAAATATATGAAATAACCACTAAACGGATGGATGAAGTTGGACATTTGGCAAACACACCTAACAAAATTGGAGAGCCTTTCGACACATATTTGCTCGATTGGTGGCCGGCCCTCCTCGACATCTTCATTGGATAGGCACGCCCTTAAGACCGCATCATCCGAGTCCGATCATTGTTTGGCCTCTGGCGAAGCGCAAGACATTCCCTCTCGCAAACACACTTGTATTCCACTCATAATACCACTTCGTACAATTCGGGAGTGCGTCCGGATATATGGAAGAACGACACATATTCCGGGCCCGTCAACAAAGATGGTTACAGTCGCGGTCCGGAAACTTTCAGAGCCATGGAGGCTGCCAAAAGCAAGGACAAGGCCGCGAAAAAAAAATAGTGGGACGGACTAGTGGGACAGACTAGTGGGACTAGAAACGTACTAGTGGGACGGACTCCCTAAATGCGATTAGGTGTAGAACATATTAGTGCTTAATTTCTATTCTATTTCAAGTTATTCAAGACATTGATGGTATTTCCATTATATTTGTATTTCAATCAAATTGAATTCATTCAATTTCCAATCATTCTCCGCATCTTCCCTTCCATTCATAACGATTTCTCATTTCATACGCAAATATTTTCATGTATGCTTCACATTTTTGTTCACTTTGATGCCTTTCTGTCTGATAATTGTATCCAAAATTATACACAGGGTTGTCTATCGCGACGTCATGACGGGGTCGTGCCGTCATGACGCGTCGTGTTGGGTCGGACCCCTCCGTCACGACACAATAGGCTCCTCGTAGGGTCAAACTAGGGTCAACCTAGTAGGGTGGGTAAAATACTTACCTTCTTGCCAAGGTGGCGTCCTATGTGGCAAAAAATGCCGACGTGGATGTGCATATTTCCCTTGGCATGTAAACCATTTTGCCATTGTGTTTACCATTTTGTTAAAATCAAAGTAATAAAATATTACTAAGGAGGGTGTAGGTTGGACGGGGGAGAGGGTCGGACGGGAGGGTCGGACGGGGGGAACGGGTGGGGAGCGCGGGCGGACGTGTGGGAACGCGGGGGAACGTGGGGTCGGACGGGGGTGAGGGTCGGGCGGGGGGGGCGGACGGGGGGAGGGTCGGGCGGGGGGAGGGGTCGGACGGGGAGGACGGGGAGGGAGGACGGGGAGGACGGGGGAGGGAGGACGGGGAACGGGGGGAAGGTAAGTGGGAACGGGGGGGGGGGGGGGGCGGACGGGGGGGAACGCGGGGAGCGTGTGGGAACGTGGGGAGCGGGGGGTGGGAGCGGGTTTAGGAGGTTTGGATAGGACGGGATGGATGGGAACGGGATTAGGGGAACGGGGGAGGGGGGAGGGGAACGGGGGGTCGGACGGGGGGGTCGGACGGGAGGGAACGTAGGGAACGGGTTAGGGAACATGTTAATGGGCTAAGGGAGCGGAGTTAGGGTACGGGGAACGGGGGCGGACGGGAGGGCGGACGGGCGCTAGTAATTTTATTCCCCACTTTACCTTAACTTTGCTGACATGTCATCACACGTGGACATCGTAACTCCTACGTGTCCGCAATGGGGTAATGTAAATACACAAAAAAATCGGTAAAATTCAAGTCCGGCAGGATAAAGACATCATCCGGCATAATGTCGTGACGGATACGTGTCGTGACGGATACGTGTCGTGACGGCACGACATTATGTCGGGATTACCCTCCGTCACGACACAATAGACAACCCTGATTATACATATGGGATTTTTAGGTTGTTATTACTAGTCCAAATTTGAAAAGTGCGTCCTTAAATAGTCTCATAATCAACAAAAAGTTTCCAATTACCGAATATAGTGTTTATGCAAGAGGAAGATATTCTTGAGCGTATGATATCAAATGTCATTTGTGTACAGTTTAGTCAACTTGTAAAGCATTGTGTAATATAGGCATAGATCTCCTAACATTATTAAACATACTAATGCCAACAAACAAGTAAGCACAATTGAACGCCAAATATCACGAGGTGACACTAATAGTGAACTTGTTGATCAGTAATGTAACCAAACATACACCTCAAAATAGGGTAAGTGACACTATTACACATGTGACACCAAATACCCAAAATGGTGTAGTATCACTATAAGAAGTCTTGTATATTGCATCCAATGTTGCGACATGTTCAGTACAACTAGTTATAAATCAATCAATTTGTCGCATGAACTCCAAAAAATATAACTCAAACTTTGCAGCTGACAACCAAATTTATATACATTGTGCCATGCTTACACTTTCTGGATGAATGTCATCTGAATGATGAATGTGGTAGAAGTCATTGCTTTTTGGATGGGATATGAAAGCCTTCATTGTTTGTGACCAATGTTTGGTGTGTATTTTGGTGGAACATTTTTTTCCGAGATGTTGTTAGGGTCTATGAAAAGGGAGATCCAACTGCTACTATAGTTATAGATGAGTCGGTTGAATTTGAGAAATAACCAGTTCAAGTTCAAAGACTTTACGCAAATTGTCGATCATTTTATGGGTATCTATAGAATCTATCTTTAATTGGTAAAGAAAAACCGAAAGATAATCAACATGTAACTGTTGGGACTTGGAAACCACTTGGATCTCCACCAATTTTGTTCAAAAACTTCTTGGACTCACGTTGGGGAATAGTTCAAAATGCTCCCTTTCAAGTGGCCTTTGAGGCTCTTCACATTGTTGACCTAAGTAAAATGTTTTGGAGACTTTTGTATTCAATCATGAAACTCAATCTCCATAAAGAATTGAATTGAAATGAAATCGATTTGAGAGTCCGGGAACTCAAAAGGTTAATGGGACTAAAAGTACATCATGATGGTTTCAAACCAATTAATTCTTGAGAGTGGCGGAGTGCAGTAGCCTCCGTGAGATAGAGACTAATGTCAATTTCATGATCTCGTTGAAGAAAGACTTGAGCCTCTCCAGTACTACATTCTTAAATATTGATGAAAATTTATCTCTAATGGGGATATATAAGGGACACTCCAACATAAAGTATGTCTCGTTTTCAACTACATTGTAAGAGCAAAAGTGGCATATTTGATTATCTCTAGAGATAGAATTAGTCGACAACCATCCTCAAGGAGTGCACTATTCATTAAAACCAAGCATCACGTGCGTGCATGCCCCTTATTAAAATACCCATGTATACATTTTATTTTTGCTAAAATCAAGAAATATACTTACAAATCTCATTGCTTCAAAATACATTTCCATACGTACACAAGGGTCCAAAAACATATACATAAATTGTATATAACATGTGTACAAATGTTTGGAAATGCAAAAATATGGCCCTATTATATGTATAATATCAAATTATGGATTTTTAGTTATAAAGTCGTTACTTAGTGGATGAAAAAACGCATGATTCTTGGTCCAGGTCTGACTTGAACGCGTAAACGTGTAAACGCGTAAACGCGTACTTTACATATATTTTTCTATAGCCTTATCTCCAGCCTAATGTATATCTACTTCCTGCTTAATAGCAATATGTCTCTTGTACGTACATTTTGTACATGCTTGTTCTAAATAATACCCCTTTTGTGCACGCACGTGTATATTTACAGTACTTGAACAGTGCACTCCCTGGACAACCATCCATTTTCAATTCCAAGTCTATGCTTCGATGATCTTGCATTGTGGTGGTGTCAATGGTTGCTTCAAGTACAAATCACATTTATATTTGAGGGAATCCTTGAGGTTGAGATAATCCAGTTTCGCCCTAAGAGATGGAAAGGATTCCACACTTTAGCAAGAAAAGCCTCCATGATATCATCTAATGTGATTTTTTGATGTTGTTGGGTTGTTGTGGGTTTCCCAATGAGGTAGACCTCATGATGTCTTCCACATGATTGTCGATTTGTGCCAAGTGCTAAATCCTTGTTTGGCCATGTGTCAGGAAAGTGAGGTTGCTTGACTAACTAACCAAGAGGAGGGTAAGTGAGCAAGGCATTGTTGAAAACCCATGGTGTGCTTAAGAGCGTATAATTCTATGAGGAGTTCTCCAAATTTGTCAACAAAACATGATAGGTTGTCAAAGAACATACTTTGACATGAGACATCATATGTATCTTCATGCCCTTCTCAAAACTTTCCCATGAGAGTTTTCAAGTCTCCTCTCTAAATTTCAATACCACATGTGAAAGTTAAAAGCATCAAAGTCTTGAGTAGATGGGATTAGGGTTCCCAACATGTGATACCGACCACTATTTCTTTCCTTAAAGTGTCCATCAAGGCTTTCATAGGCATGACATTATTCAGATCCATAACAATGTAATGTGGGATTGACAATATTTCGTAGAATATTGTCAATCCCACATTACATTGTTATGGATCTGAATAATGTCATGCCTATGATTCTTCACCTTTTACTCCATGGCTCAAAGTAATCATGTGAATAGAAATCAATCCCAAGGTATTTATATTCTTGGGTCATCTCAATTTGGTGCTTGTATAGGTCAAATGCCTCTTGGTTTAATTTCCTTTTGTTACGGCCAAAGATCACGATTTTTAGTTTTAGATAAATTAACTTGAAGGCTAGATGAAGTGCAAAACTCATGTAGATTGTTCAAAAATCTTTGTAGGCATGCTCCTAATTTGAAGAGCAGAACAACATCATCAACATAAAGAAGAATGGAAACCATTCTATCAAATAAACATGCAAAATCCTCATGAATTTCGTCTAAATATTTTCAAGTCCATCAATGTACAAGTTGAATAGGGTGTGGGAAAGGGGGCATCTTTGTATAACTATGATGTCATACATTACTTTGCAATGTGTATCACCATTGATTCATACTTTTGCGTAAACTACAGTATGCATAGCTTTTACAACTTGTTGCAAATGAAGTGGTATGCTTAATTATCAAAGGCGTTCCCAAAGCTTGTCACATGGAACTATGTTGAAATTTTTTTTGAAGCCAACAAAATAGGAATAGAGACATCGACCTACATATATTTCTTGTTCAATTAAATTACATAATGTAAGGATGTGGTCCACAATAGATTTGCCTTCCCTAAAACATGCTTGGCCTCTCACTCTAACCCCTTTCAATTATGCTTATGGAATAATTATTTTCTCCAAAGCAGAGCCGTAGAGCTTGCTAAAGATTGTGCCAAGCATTATGGTCCTATAGTTCCCCAAGGAGCTTCTTTCATCAAATTTGACAACCATTTGAATAATGTTGGTATCCATAAAGCCGGGAAAACCTTCTCTAGCCACTAAATTAAACAGCTTTGTGAGTGGCTCACATAGATCAGTTGCACCCATTTCAAAAACTCAAGTTTAAACCCATGAATATCTCATGCCTTGTAATTTTCTAGATCATTCATATTGACCCATCTTTCCTTTATGTTAAAGCATCTACAAATCAAATGTTTGGGACAAAATGATCATTGATACTTTGGCATGAGGTGTATAATTTTGTGCTACAATCCATTGCTTCTTGTGGCGTAAATCAGAAGGAAGAATTTTTTATTTCTTCAAAGCTCTTCCAAAACAATTTTGGATCACTTTTTAGCAAAAGACGTAATTCCTTTTGTTTGCATCCCAAATAAGAGTGTTTCTTATGTCCGAACGTCTTATGTGATAATAAACACTAAATACTGTTTTCATCATGAATCTGGGGGTGTAGCTCAAATGGAAGAGCGCTCGCTTTGCATGCGAGAGGTACCGGGATCGATACCCGGCGTCTCCATCAGGACACTTTGCCTGTTTTGTTTTGTTTTGTTTTGTTCTGTTCAGGTCAGGCACATTTTTGTTGTGTTCGCTCACTTTTGAAGTCTGGCCACATCGTAGCACTCAAATGAAGGTGCCTGATATGTAAACATAATTACACCCACCTATCAATGGGTTGATGTTACAAAGTTCATCTTCACAAACAAGTCTTGCATTTGAAAGGTTATGTTGCTGGTTAGTTGAAAGAGATGACTTTGGAAGAGATTGTGACAAGCATTGGATTGTTATGTAACCAGGTGTGCTCTAAAACATGCATCATGGTTTCTGTAATTTGTCCACTTATCATGGCGTTCAGTATTGTTAACATAGTGTTGAATGATAGATGTTACAAACAAGAACATGATCCTCCATGCAATTTTGTAGGAAACTGACATGAACTTGTACAATTTGACAATAGTTGAAAAAAAAAAATAGAAGTGGATATATGCTACGACCTTTCATGTGGAGGTGGACAGGGGCTGGGGCCTGTGCTCTGGCACACCGGACAACCTCAAAAATAAATATGAAAATTCCAGATCCATACAAAAAACTATTGTCCACTCAGCCTACCTTCAGAAGAAAAAATATTGCCCATGCAATTTTGAAGGTCGCTTGTCCATATAATCCATATTGAGTGGACTTCATCTTCAAGGCTCAAAATCCAATATATATAGTATGTTCATTTCACTTAGTAAATAAGCAATTGATTGAGATTTAATTCTTAAAAAAGTCAAAATAAAGTATGTAAACAATTTGGAAGTAATGAACATTACAAAATCCTCATTAGCATTGCAGTTATGAAGTTGCAACTTTCCACTTGGAAGGGTCTTTGTCATTCTAAAATGAAACTAGAATTAGTATTTAGTTTTGAGTTTGTTCATTTTATGATATATTAGTCCAAGTTCTACTTTCACAAGTATTCTTACACATTCGAACTAATTAAGTATGATTAAATGTAATTAAGCACATTACTGTATTACCCAGTATGCAATATTGAGGAATCCATTTCCTACGGAAAACAGCAGGTAAATATATTGACAAGAGTCTGACGACCTTCAAAATAGATGTGCAATTCCACTCAAAAAACTAACTTCCACAGAAAGCCCTCCAGAAACTTCTATAAGATATAATTACTCAAAACTCACTCTATTTCAAAAGCAAGTCCTTCACATTGTCGAGCTGGAGCTTAAACAAGTGTCCTTCCCTTTGATTAGGCACATGCGCCCTTCTGAGATATAAGTAAACGAGGATTAGACAGCAAAACATCCCCAGTACATTCGGCATAGAAAAAGGGTCGCAATATTCCAACAAGTTGTCCGAGATGCAATGTTCTTTAAAATAGTTCACGGTAGGTCTGACTTCAATGCCCCTAAATTACCACTTCATCACTCAATTAGTACGAAGCAATACTAAGAGGGGATGACATTATACATATAACTAAAAATCTATAATCTAGGAATTGATTGGCGTTTCAGTCACGAATTTATCAATTAAGTCAAAATATTCCGGAGTTTCTTGGGACACACGAATTAACTTCATGGGACACAAATGTACTTAACAGTACTAGCGCATTGATCCGAATTCCGCAGAAGCACACTGGGTAATAATGCGACACGGCTACTACGGATACTAGATGACTAACAGTTCGCACAAACAAACTTGATTCTGGATCAGGTTTACAGCTGTCAAACTAAGAGGCTTAGCAATAATGCAGCTCCAGATCTTATGAAATAAAAGTCGTCGTTGCAAGGCCACAAAAGCCTGTGCAAACCAACCCATATTCATGAGGTTCAGACATGGAAAGAACTCCACGCATACTATGGAAAGAACTCAAAGCGACAAGTATTATCTTGTTATGACATTTTCTATGTAAACTTTAATTTGAGCATGCGTAAAAGCCAGATGAATAACCTTATACGCTTTCCAACATCTCCTTGCAATCTTTGATCCTACAAATGAAGTTTTTACTACAATACCGCAGGCATCAGCCCAATATATCGTCTACATAAGACCTCATCACGAATTCAAATAATTCAGGGAATACAATTTTTTTAATGCAGACTACTAATACGTTCATCGGGGCCACTATTAATATTTCCATCGGAAAGCACAAGAGGCTGCAACAATTAAATTTATCGAATAGCACAATCAAAACCCAGACTTTAATATGGTCTACAAAATAAGGTAGTAACCAAAAGTATCGTTGATCAATTGAAACCTTTGGGTGAGAGCCAGAAACGTGGACAATCACTGATCCATACAATGCTTGCAGCCACTGTAACTGATCCTGACGACAAACCTTGCAGCCCTAGAACTCATTTGGAGTGTGGATTAGTCCTCGCAGGACCTATGTCCACAACTACGATCTAATCGCCCTTCTTCCTAAAGGAGCAACCTTCAGTCAAGCGAGCCCTTCCTCCGGTGGGCTGGCAGAGAACTGTGGCGCAGCTCCCGCACAGCACGACTGTCTGCGAGTGACTGAACACTGTTGTGCTGCATATTCAAAACAGGAATGAACTCAATCCCATGCACTTCCATTGGAGTAATGCTTACAGCCGCCAAGAAAAAGCCACTATGAGAATAGACTTGAATATGTGGTTCGGAAGAGCAATTATATTCCAAACAGAAACAACTTATTGTAAATAAGATAACAGAAATACATAGGGCTTACATGGTGAAGCATCCCTGACACTTCACATCCTGCAAAATAACAAAACACAACAGGCACTAATGAGTTAAGGCATATCATCAGAAACGGACATAAAACCTAATATAATCGCGTCAATTTAACAGACCTCGACGACCTTCATCCTGAGAAGCTGTCACCATAATTGGAATTGCACTTTCATCTCCACCTAACAATAAGAAGGCGAATGATCTTACAAAACCCTAAAAAATCATTTAACCTAAAACCACATAGCATGATCAGCAATACAAAGGACGTTCATACAAGAGGTGGTTGTAGTCGTGATTTCATTACTTTGGTTCTACTCCCAAAAAAAAGGTGTAATAAATGCTAACCACAACCACAACTACCCTGTACCTCCATCAACCCCACTACTCTGTCAGGTTTACCAAATTAGGGTGACTGCTCATGCTCATCTGGCTTCTAGAATCTGGCATCACGCGATAATTCTAGAGAGCTAAGGCCAAGGTCTGGAAAATTTGAACCAAACCACTTCTAAAATACAATCCGAAGCCAACAAGGATAATAATCAGTTCAATTTATTCTCTGAGTTCGAGACCTAAACCCATGATAGATGGCGATCGAAAAGATCAACCCTACTATCAACCACAACCTCAAAAATTCGCACTAGACGAGTGTGGATTAAACAAAGACGTAATGTTGGTTTATTGTTGTGGCCAACCATAACCACAACCAACTTTCTACTGCAAACAACCGGTACTGCCGTTGAGGCCTGCCACTTAGGGTTACAGGCACTGATTGACTCAAAGCAGCTAAGTGGAATTATCGTACCATGAAGAAAGAGTTGGGAGACTGCACGAGCCGTTTCAGCTTGTGCTTCCTCTTTTCCAGCTCAGCTGGAGGGTGCAACAGGTCGATGTCGTTGGAGAGCACCTGCAACCAGATGCAGAAAACCAAAACCCTAGATGGTGAGAGCAAGACCTAGGTAGGTCTGTTTGGAGCAAGGTTAGGGGCAAGAGACGAGGAAAAGCTGGAGAGGACGGCCGATGGGAAGAATGAAACACATACCATGATGCTGGCGCGGCAGGAACGCGAGAAGGAGTGGTGCGAGGCACTCAGAGCGGCAAGCGAGAGCGCGAGCGCAAAGAGAAAGAGGATGTCAGCCGACGCTCTCTTGGGCTTTACCCTAGCCCCGCATTTAGGGTTTCTGAATCTCCCCCGCAAGGTTCACCCGCCGTTTGGCCGGGTCACCCGTCCCCCTCCCGACCCCCTGTCCCCGTAACGCACACTCGTCTTTCACTGAGGACCCGCTTTACACGCAAACCACGAGCCTCCTCCATGGAAATCTAAGGGCCCTTGAAAACTATCCAAAGCCGTACCGTGGGCACTAGAAATCCAATTTTGCAATTGATGGGCCCTCAAGCTTGGTGTAAAGTGAAAGTGGATCATGTTGAGGGACCGCAACATATATTTGGGTTTGGGACCCTATGATGATATCATAATATTTTAGGAGTCAATGATAATTTAGTTGATTATCACGTTCTCTAGCTTTGTAATGAACACACGTCTTTTTGATGGGTCTAATGTAAATTATTCGATAAACCACAAAACATAATGTACTTGTTGTAGGAGGTCATGTAGGTATTCTATCCATTCAAATATTCTTGGCTCCTCAAGCCTTCGAGGTCCAATGTAAAGTAAACTTGGACCATCTCTAGCTTCTTGGCCAATCACATAATTTGTTTATCACATGTCAAGGGCCCTCAAGCTCTAGTTGAAAAGTGACCATGAGACTTGGTGGTGCATTCTAATAAACAATTGGGCTTGGGCAACGGTGAGGGCGGATGTTGTTGTTCTAAAGTTCTAAAGCGGTTGGTTGTCTCATATGGTGGCATGTTGGGCAAACGGTATATGATGGCATGGGGACATTAGTTAGTATGCATGAGTGCAATTGCCCGGGATGACATGAACCCAAACCAGATTCATTCATATTTGTTCATACACATAATTCACAATATTTATTTAACTAATATGTATTCGGTGATGTATGGAAGGAGCCTTGCACAAGTTGTAATAGGATCTCCAACCTACTCAAGCGGCAATAAAGATGGGAATGTTGTTGGATGTTTATGAACATCGATGACAGGGTGGCACATGTTCGTTATTGATTGTGGTGGTGGGCTCATGACATAGTCATCAACTACATGTGGCAATGGGCCTCCTCATATCCAATCATGATTGGACATATCAAAAATATCACTTGACCCTAACCACTACATATTGCACTCTAGACTTAAAAAGATATGAATATTAGGGAGCACTCATTATATCAAAGCTTTTTTAATTACTATGAATTCTTTGAATTTAATGGGGTTCCCACAATTACTTTTTTTTTCAAATTGTTGACGCTTAGCCAATATATAATGTCACCTATGTATTTATTTTTCTTATGCCATAGATAAGTATTGGAGTTGGCTACACAATGCAAACATGGTATTCGTGAAAACGTCACATGGCACGTAAGAATGTCATATATATTGTTTTCTCAAATGCAAGGAATATTAGCTTGAACTGGTCTTTGGAGGTAGTTTTTTGCCAAGTACAACTTTTTCCAAAGTTCAAGTGCATTCTACAAGATTGGAAACTAAGTCGGCCTTGAAGGAAAAAAGCATCACATGTGAATGTGATGTTTTCTAGAATACTATGTTTGCAAGTGATTTTTCATGGACTTCCATGCGAAGGACATTCGCAAATGTTAGAACATGAGATTGCTCTTGTTTGGACTTTCATAGAGGCTCACCTCTTTGATTAACATACTTACAAATGGTAAGCAGTCCATATTGTGTCACTTACATGATTCTAACACCTATATTCATTCTCATAATACGTGCAAGTGTGCATAAGAGTAAGAAAAATAAATTAAAGCCACTAATCACATGTCGCATTAAGTACAAAATAGAACCACATTGCCTAATCGTAGTGGCAGAGCAAGAAGAATACATGAACAATTTAAGAAACAAACCAACTTTGATCAATCATAAAGACTAATTTGGAATGTACTTGCTCAACAATTGGGTTTAAGAAGTGTTCAACAAGATGTCAAACAATACCCTTATTTCATACAAGACTCTCACAAGCTATAAGTGTGGTTTTGTGGTCGTTTTCACTTATCAAATTATTAACTTTAGTGGACCACCCTATGTGATGCTCAAAGACTCAATGCATTTGATGAATTATAGGGACCACAAAGAAAAATGATTTGAAAATGATTATGTGAATGTTCTAAAAAAGAAATTCTCAAAATGCTACATAATATTTAATAATACGATCAACCAATGACAACACGCCATGTGACACTTAGAAAAATCTACATAGGGGGACCTAGCTAAATTTAATCATGAACGAAACCGACGAGGACCGGTAGGGTAACTAATGGATAGGTCCCTAACATGTTAACGTCAACCAGGGTATAGGATGATATAACCGAAGCTCTGGCGGGTATGAACTTCTTATACCCTGTAGAGCCGGATATCATAAATAATTCGGTGGAAGCTCTGGTTGATGTTGAGCACGGAGACGTAGTGTTGGAGGGGAAGCCCGGAGCTGTGGTGATGTTAGAGTGATCTGGGCTATGGTGAGTGAGTGCCCTCCGGAACCTCTCTTTGAGGATGTCTTGTGCAATTGTTGGGGGTTTGAGATTGTCTATGGCTTCAGGGGTGCTATCTTCTCTTACTTTTACGGAAGAAGTTTGAGTAAAACTCAAGGCCATGAAGAGGGCTGATGTGCACAATGTCGTGTCCATTTTGAAGCTTTGTTGTGCATTTGGGGTGGACTTGAGGTTGGCTATGGATTGGGTGGTGCTTTGTGCACATTTTTTGTCCTTTTCGGAAGCTTTGTTGTGCATTAGAGGTGGATGCGTTGTATTTTTGTGCACTATATTTGAAAATTTGGAAGTAGGTTGACTAAACCCAAGGCTGTGAAGTGGGCTGATGTGCACAATGTCTTGTCCATTTTGAAGCTTTGTTGTGCATTTGAGGTGGATTTGAGGTTGGCTATGGCTTGGGTGCCGCTATGCACGCCCAAATTACAATTAATGAAGTAGGTTGAGCAATTCAACATCATGAATAGGGCTGATGTGCACATTGTCATGTCCTTTTCTGAAGCTTAGTTGTGTATGAAGAGGTGGACTCATTGTTTATACGTGAACTGTAATCGAGATTTTGGAAGCAGTTGACTAAATCCAACACTACGAAGAGGGCTGATGTGCACAATGTCATGTCCTCTTGTGAAACTTTGTTGTGGATTTGTGGTGGATTTGAGGTTGCCTATGGATTCGGTGTTGCTACGTGCACTTAAATTGTAGATCTTCAAGAAGTTTGAGTTAACCCAACTCCATGATGAGGGCCGATGTGCACTAGGCTACTTCCATTTTAAGCTTTCTTGTGCACATGATTTGGATTTGGGGATAGCGATGGCTTGGATGTTGGTACATCCATTCGAATTGAATATTTTCAAGAAAATTGAGTAAATCCGAGGCCATAAAGAGGGCTGGAATTGAACATTCAAATTTCAATTGAAGTGCATATAGCAACCACCCAAGTTATAGCAAACCTCAAATGCACCACAAATGCACTTCAAAATAGACATGACATTTTGCACAGTAGCCGTCTTCATGGAATTAGGTTTACTCAAACTGCCTTCAACTCAAGTGCACTTAGCAACACCAAATCCAAAGTACATCTCTGTGACTAGTTTGAGTTGTTGTCAGAGTTGTGATAGGGCTGCCTTTCCTCGTAGTCATGTCCCATGGATGCTTCTCAACATTTGTATGGCCACTCAATCCAAGAGGTGCATATATAAGCAGTCCTTAATGCAATCTCTAATTCTTTGTTTGTTTCCTTCTGCAGATATTGGAGTACAGATTCAACCAATGAGAACTGCCCTCATCGAGCGGTGTAGTTAGCACATCTGTTCATTCAAACTTTCTTGCAAAGTAAGGCTCATTCAATGATTTTAAATAATATGAAGGTTAGTCTTTGGACTAGAGAGGCTTCAAACGAGTCCACCATACTCTAGACTGCCACGATTGTCATGATGGTATGTCCACTTTGAGTTCCATTTGTACCACTTTGCAAGTAGTAGTTCTCTTCAATTACAAGAGCTAGGCTATGGATTTGCAAGTTACAAGAGGTCCTTCAAAATTACCAACATTTACCATGTTACATGAGGGTGAAATAGAAGTTTTTGCTGTGAGGTAAACTGGATAACCTAAACAATGTTCCACTTGGACACACCTCTTCAATCAAAATCTTGGTAGATGGAAGAAGGCTTTGTGTCTAAAGATAGGCAACAACAATGAGGTTGGTGATGATTAATGAGGGCTTGCCACTTGACTATCCTTGGCATTCATGCACATATTCATGGACCTTGACTCTTGACAATTAATAAATTAGAATAGAAAGAATACATCCTTACACATGCTTAGGAATGCTTTGCGAGAGGAATTCTTATCTGCAACATTTGTATGTAGCTCTCATGGTTAGGTCTAGAAAGAGAGCCTTGAAGGAGTGGTCACCATGAACTTCGGTCGCGAAGGATTGGTGGTGCAAAATGGGGTCTCAGAGCAGAAAGGAATTGGAGGATCTGAAGAAGCATTGGGGGTGCTGGAAGATTTCACCAAGAACACAAGAGTCAAAAAATCCGAAGAATTTGTGGGGGAGCTCACTACAAACACTAATACAAACACGGTCATAGTGTTTGATTTTGACTGGAGCTTGATAGACTGCAACAGCGACACTTGGGTGGTCGAAAAGCTGGGAGGAGGGGATACCATGAAATCGCTCCTCCACACACTGCCTTGGACACAACTTATGGTTTGTATTTTCACTCTGCCTTGCTCTTGCTTTCGTTGGCGTCATTTTCAAGAAAGAAGGAGAGAAAGATTGTGTATGGGTTTTTGTGTTGGGTTTAGTGTCGTGCTTCCTTCAATCAACTTATGGTTTGTATTTCTATTGTGCCAAACTACAGTTGTGTTTTTTTTGTTTGTGCCACTGGCTCATGCCTGGTCTCTCCATCCTTTCTTTATGGTTTTGCTGCGTTATGTCCAGTTCTGATACTCAGAGCCTTTGTTGTTCCTAAGGTAAGCAGGCCTGAAATGGACACTTTTAGCTCTGCACCCACATCTCCTAGGATGTGTTGTACGCAATTAGTGCGACACGATTACCAATTCCAATTTGTGTCTGCGGCCGTTTGCTTCATAAGTTTCGGAGCCCATATGAATATCTTATTGAAGAGAAGATTCTTGAGTTCATTGACTTGTCATATAGGTCCCCCCAGTTATGTGGACCATTGAGCCTAGTACGATCAACAAATTTTGACCATGTAGTCCAATCTCTTTCTTTTTGGTGTCCGTTCTTAGATCTACATCTAACCACATGCCACTCAAATATAGCTGTCTGATAAAGAAGTGACCATGAAAGGCCTGCAGACCTAATTTACTTTACCATTTCCCCCCCTCCACCTCTGTTATGCATATAGTTATCATTCATTTCTTGCAACTGACCATGGCAAATTTGTCATGTGTAGGACACAATGATGACACAGCTACATACCTCTGGTTGCTCCTTAGATGACATTAATCAGTGTTTACAATTGGCTCCCATTGAGCCCGTAATGATAGCAACAATTCAATTGGCGGCAAAACTTGGGTATGTAACCAAAACTTGGTTGGAGGTCTGGTTGGGTTAATTCTCAAGTATAACAATGTGTCTCATTATGCTCCTTGCTAAAGCCCTTGGTTCAAGAACCTGCGCTTGCACACATGCCCAAAAAGCCCTTAATGACAACATCTTCTACTTTCCCCCAGATGTGAACTTCACATTGTGAGCGATGCGAACTCACATTTTATCGAAGTAATTCTGGACAAGCACGGCCTTCGGCACCATTTCACAAAAGTACACACAAACCCAGCGCACTTGGCTGAAAGTGGAGCTCTGCGGGTTCTCCCTTTCCATCTGGACGACAAGTTGCCTCATGGGTGCCCTCTATGTCCACCTAATATGTGTAAGGTATGGTGCCAAATGTTTTCCAGGCTGGAGAAGGTGTCCTGGTTTTTTATTCCAAATATTTTTGTGCTTCTATACAAGCACCCCAATCTCTTCCAGCTTTTGTGATGTCTTTGCATCATGAAATACAAAACCATCATTAGAGTTATCCTTTAACTTAATGGGACTCTTTGTCTGAAGTTGGTCCCCCTGTAATTTTCCATTGGATGTATTGCATATAATATCAATAATTTCTTTCCACTTGTGGTGCATGCTTGGAGGTAGAGCTTGAATTTGAATGAAGAGCAACCTATTTGGGTTTATTGAGGGCCAAACTCATTTCAGTGCATGGCAAAATGAGTTTGACCCTCAATGAACCGATATGGAGTGTTCCTGTTCAAACCTCCACACTTCCTCCAAGCATGCACTGAAAACTTACCGTACATGAAAGCTTTTGTATGCAAAACAATGAATTCCCAGCCAAAGTTCATGTTGAGGTAGAGAGCTATCTCTATTGATGTATGAGTTTTGCTGAGTATTGATGTTCCTACTGTCTGTAGCTTATTGTTGGAACATTTTTAATCATGTTCTGTAGGGATCCATTTTAGATAGCATACTTGAAGCTGAAGGCACTGCAAGAAGGCGTGTGATTTATGTCGGGGACGGCGGTGGAGACTTCTGTCCTTCCTTGCGACTTTTGGATGGCGACCATGTTCTAGCCAGAAACAGGTATTCACATTCCTTGGATGTTTTTGTGAAGCTTGTTGAATTTAAGCATAAGGTAAGTGGGCCTGGAATGAACACTTTTTTACTATGTGCCCACTTCGTATCAAACATGCGATTAGCATGAGATGATTCACAATTCCAAATTGTGGCCATAGCCATTTTTCTCACAATACTCTGAACCCATATCAATATTATCTTTATTATCAAGAAAATACTCTTTCTTCTTTGAATGAGTGTCTATAGGATCTATGTCTGCCCAAATATGTTGAATATGGAACCTAGGATAGTTAACAATTTTGAGCACATAGTCCAATCTCTTGTAAACACTTGATGCCTTTTTGGTCTCCGTACTTAGATCCACACCTCACCACATCACTACTCAAATATAGTTTGTCCAATTAAGATATAATTGAATTAGGCCTGCTTACCTTACATGCTGTAAAGGGGCATGCATCTTATTATGTGTCAATATGCAGGTTCCCTCTTCTGAAAAAATTGAAAGAAAGCAGTGCTGTAAAAGCTACTGTTCATACGTGGACGTCAGCAAGGGACGTGGAGGCCATAATAAAAATGCTACTTCAGGCATAGGGGTGTCCGAGAAAAAAAACTAAGTTGATGAGGATGGGCTTCTCTTTTTGTAAAATACATGGATGTATGTGGATAGGGTTTGCCAGCTTGGCAGGCTAGGTTGCTACACATAAACATTGACAGAAGTTGTATGAAATTGTAATATGAACAGAGATACCTAATGTCGTATATTGAACATGGACCTTCAAATCCTTGCAACTATCAAATGAGTGGGTTTTGGGTAAATTTTGATGCCATTGGGTATTGAAGGACTCAAATCCCATCATGTTAAAATTCTTGACACATGAAGCACATAAAGTGACAAAGGCATGCTGTTATTGAAAAAATCTTGAAAGGTTGCTTAGCAATCAATCCATACAATAGTTGAAGTTTTCACTTAATTTGTATGACAGTGCTTCGGCTTAGTCTACATCCTCCATTTGGATTTGTGTTCTATCTCATGTGATGGCATCCATTTGTGGACAGCAGACGACAAAAGAAATGGTTATATGGATACAACAAACTGTTACTAGGGAAATGAAGTTAATGATCAGACGTGATTCAGAGAGTCGCGTTGTGCCCTTTCAAGATTTGAAGACCAGTCAGCGGCTTTTTTTCTGACGACAAGCAGAGAACAGAGCTACCTATCCATATATGGTGTGAAGATTAGAGTAGTCCACCTCAGGACTACAGAGTATTATTAGGGTTATGATCTTGTGGTTGGGAGCCAAAAATCAATTCATGCTCATCTTTGCAGTATGTGTTAATTTTGACCAGTATAATTTATGAGTTGGATGGAGTATGCTCTCAACCTCAGAGCATTCCATTCTTAGATTTTTAGATATTGGATTTGTCAACTCAGTCTGCGTCTCCTGGAGTCGTACCCTCCACTGAAAGGTGAACAATAGCCAACAGGCGCAGAAGCTCTTCATATATGCTTGCTTCCTCAGGAAATCAACACATCTATCTATCTATTTGCCATTGCACTCAATGTGGTCACCTTGTTTACAACAATAGCAATGCATGTGTGCAAATTTGTGTGAAAGGTATGTCTTACAACCTGGAGTGCTAAGAGAGGAAGGTGACCTTGTTGTGGGCTACACAAGGCCTACTGAACCAGAAGTCTCCGCCGATAGGTGACAGTAGCTTGTGAGCGAAGAGGCTCATCATTTAGGCTTGTTTCCTCAAGAAGCCAATCTATGTATCTATTTGATATTGCAATCAATGTGGTCACCAATAGTAATGTATGTGTACAACATGTGTTTGAAAGGTACGTCTTACAATCTAGAGTGCTCTAAGAAGAAGTTGACCTTGTTGTGGGTTACATAGGGCTTAAGAAATAAAGCAAAAATCTCCACCTCCACCGAAAGGTGATAGAATTTTGCAGGCAATGAGGCTCTTCATTTATGCTTGCTTCCTTAGGAGGCCAATTAACCGATATGATATTGAAGTCAATGTACTTACCATGATGTCCGCACTAGAAGCAATGTAGGTGTGCAAATTATGTTTGTGAAAGAGATGTCTTGTTACATGGAGGGTTGAGAGAGGAAGGTGACCTTGTTGTGGGTTCCATAGGGCTTAAGAAAATGAACCAAAATTTAAGCAAAGCCAACCAAAAGCTAAGGCTGAAATTTGGACAACATTCACCTCCAGTAAATTCAAGGAATTTGAGACACAAAGGATGGAGCATGCGCAAGAGTTGTAACCAAATGGCACCATGGCTCCAATGAAGGTGGTGAGAAGAGTAAGACTTTGCAAGGGGTGGTTGCTATGTGACTCATGTGATTGCTGCTTTTAAACAATTTGCAATCAGAGAGTAAATGGATATCAACCGCAAGATCGACCACATGAAGGCTGGGTTGTTGTCCTAGTAGAGACAAGAGCGGGCTCATCAATTCTTGACAATACACAAAATCAGATGTACAACATAGTGACTCCATCTTCGAAATTTGGACACATTCACCTCACAATGAATTCGATGATTTTGAGAGACAAAGGATGGAGCAGGAGGCGCAAGAATTGTTATCAATAGCACCATGCTTCCAATGAAGGTGTGGAAAGAGTTAGACTTTGCATGCGTGATTGATATGTGACTTATGTAATTTTTGCTTTTTGCACAATTTGCAATGAGAGATTATATAGATAACAACCGCAAGAGTATCGACAACTTGAAGGTTGAGTTATCATATGAGAAACGAGATCGGTGACGTGCATGTGAGCTTCTGTTGGCACATCAAATTCAACAGGGCGCATCATTCCTTGATGTTACACAAAATCAGGTATTCAGTGTAGTGAGCCCCTTTCCGAAATTTGGACACATTCAACTCCTAGTTTGAGATACAAGAATGCAACAAACGTAACAATTATGATCAATGGCATTGTGCTTCCATGACGGTGTACAAGGGCGGTTGATGTGTGACTCATGTGATTGCTTCTGCATAGTTTGCAATCAGAGATCAAATGGATAACCACCACAAGAGTATCAACAACTTGAAGGCCAACTTGTCACAGCAAAGAGGAGAGCGTCTTGGTGACACGCATGTGAACTTCTGTTGGCACATCAATTTCAACATGACGCATCAAGTCTTGATGTTATACAAAATTAGATATACAGTATAGTGACTTTAGCTCCGAAATTTGGACAACTTTCACTTCCCAATGTTTGAGACACAAAATAATGCAATAGGGGCAACAATTATAATCAATGGCACCACGCTTCCCATGAAGGTGTCCAGGGGCAATTGATATGTAGCTCATGTGATTGTTTTTGCATAGTTTGCAATCAGACATAGAATGGATAACCACAAGATTGACAACCTGAAGGCGGAGCTATCCCAACATAGACGAGAGCGTCTTGGTGACGTCCATGTGAACTTTTGTGGTGCTAGTCCAGGATACCGAAACATGACAGAGGAGCGATCGTCGGCCGCCCGACCAAGAGGTGGAGATAGAAGGCCTCAACACACAGCTCCGACACCAGAGAGGTCTAGGTTTGCAACTGAGATGCAGGAGGAAAGGTTAGGGTCAATGCTGAAAGACAGATTTGATCACAATTCTTGCGCATTGCAGAGGTTCAGGACCAACACGTTGCAAAAGATGCAGAAAAACATAACCCCATGGCAGAAGAAGTGGGATAAATTCGAAGCAAAAAAGGCAGATGAACAAGGCACATATTCCACAGACTTGAACTTGAGTTTGTTGACACCAAATAACTCTGTGCAACTTTACAAAGTGGGCACGTTTGCTCCAGATCTTGCTGATGGGTGTGCGGGCATGACGAGTAATAGGAGCAATAGCAACATGGAGCAATTGTATGACACAAAGAAGTACATGGACAACAACATGAATCAACCACAGGTCCACATCGCAGTGCAGAGAGTGCCATCAAAGCGGACATTGCAATTTGCCTCCGACCTTGTGAAGAGGCCACTGAGCAAGGAGAGAGTGGTGGATGAGGGTTTTGTATATGGCCATCCTGACAAGGAGGTACAACAACAACAACAAAAACAACAACAAAACAAGAGTGATAATGTGCAACAAAGGTTGGATGCTTTGAGGGAAGTTGGCAGTGGTGCACATGATATAGGATCATCAACATCACAACCTCCTTCACACCCTCCCCCTTTTCCTTACTTGAGCGGCACACGTGGTAGCTTGAACAGAGGGCCTTACAAAGATTCCAAGAACAACAAACTGCGCGGTACAAGTCCCATGCAACTCACCGAGTCAGGGGAAGATATTGATAAGTATGCCATTTTTATGCACCAAGACATTAGCAGGTTTGGTCAACTATTTGTTTGTATGTCTCTCTGTCTGTTGTTTCCTATTGATTCTTGAAGATTGTTTAAAGAAGTGAATAGTTGTTTCCAACCCTCGATGTACAACTTGACCTAATGTTGATGATGCAAACAGAACATAATGTTAACATTGCACTAAAAAATGTGTTTCCCCTTGCAAACATTCCATTTCTTCAATTCCAAACTAAGTTCCGTGCAAGGGCATGACGTCGAGACCTGGAATTCTTCTAAAATATGGGTTGTTCCTTGAAGTTTTTAATGTCGTTGTAATAAGCATGCTCAATAATCAACATGGATATCTATGTATCCTCCTACCCACCAGAAATATGTGTATACCTATTATTGCATGGTGTTAAGAAGCTACATGATTAGGGGCTTCACCTGATTTTGTTCAATGTTTTGATAGAGACCCCCCGGGCAATGATGGTCATGTTTACAAAGATGTCATGGCAAGCTGCTTGAAGACAAGAGATTCTCCACTGAAACGGAATCTGGAAAAGCTTGAAGGAGGACGGTGGCCAGAATGCGCAAAGCCTCTGGAGAACACAATTGAAATGGATAGAAGTGGACATAATTCTTGGGATGGACAAGATCAATTCAATTGTGAAACTACAACCTATTCAAGCAATCGAGGGATGATGCAACCGGAAGGGATGGATCCGAAGGGACGGGATCGGGATAGGGATATGTCAAAGCAACAAGGTTTGAAGCGTGAATCTTTCACAACTAGGAGACCTGGAAGAGTGTCGAAAACAAAGAACATGGAGTTTGGTGTTGATCATCAGGAGGCAAAGGAGGAGCTTCAACCAAGTATGAATTACGATGGACTATTCCCTAACAACAAGAGATTGGAGGACCATGTAAACTCCAATTTCATCAATGTGGAGGACAAGAATCTTAACCCTAGGTTATCATCATCCTCGTCAAGACCAGAGCCCACTTTTGAGTACGAGATTTTGGTTGAATGCTACGACTCACAGCAAGTCAATCGATTGCAGGCCGCCATACTCAAAAGCTCCAAAATTCTCAATGAGAGCGTTACCCAACCTCCCAAAAAGTTGAACAAGATGCAAGAAAACCATGTAAAAAGAAATTCATCCTACCCGAAGAAATCCCCGAGCCGGCCTATCCTGCTCTACAAACTTCTGTTGAAGTGCAGTGATCCTACACAAATCAAAACGATCTACGGGGCATTGTTGGAAAGCTCAATTGTTTTAAACTCATGTGTGTACTCATCAAAAGGAAATGAGTGTGTTCCACTCTCAAGAATGAAGAATATTGTTGAGCCAGTAGAGATGATAAACATTCCCAACCATCGAGGATCATCATCTTCATCAAATCATGCACGATGTGGACCGCCCTCCCTGACACCCACAGAAGATCAAAGAGATCATCTACAAACACACCTAAGTTGGCCTTGCAAAGAAGTTGCACCAAAAGGCATTGGCTCACATTGGTGGAATGAGACGAGAAAATCGAATTGTGTGGTGGGACAACGGGAGAATAATAACCCGGTGACCTTACCCTCTGAAGATATGAATGACAGGTTCAAGGTTAATTCGGAAAATTGCTTGAACTTGGGTGGAGTTGGAGAAGATGCAATCTCGAGTTGGTGTGATCATGTGGATGAGTCAATGAATAAGCTTGCTAGTTGTGGTAAGAAAAGGCAGTTGTCAAGGCAATTGTTTGACGAACTCAGCATGCTTGAGAGTTTGTTTTCACAATGTGAAGAAGTTTCTAAAGCACAATGCAAAGAGCGTCGTATTAGGTTTCCCGAATGCTTGCAAGTGCCAACCAAATCCAAAGCCAAAGACAATTTGGAGCGAACTCAACCTCGTGATGATCAATTACTCAGAGAAGACAAGAATCGTCTTCAGGCTATAGCTCCGGAGATGATGTTGCCATACATCCAAGCCAAAGGCAATTTGGAGGGAACTCAACCTCATGATGATCAATTACTCAAAGAAGACAAGAATCATCTTCAGGCTATGGCTCCCGCCGAGATGTTGCCATACATCCAAGTCAAAAACAATTTGGAGGCAACTCAACCTCGTGATGATCAATTACACAAAGAAGACAAAAATCATTATAAAGTCATGGCTCCCAAGATGATGTCGCCATACATCCAAAGACCAAGTTGTAACCCTGAGTATTTTGTTGCACTTGAAGACCCATACCGCCGCCCCTCATCCTCCCCAGCGGTGAATGTGCCTCCAAGAAAAAAATCTCAATTTGAATCTGTAGTTGTTGCAACGACGACTACAGAAGATGTTGAGAGCCCCCATATTCCACGTATTGTAGATAGTGAGACCCAAAGTGACGATGTCATAGTAATATCAAATGCCGTTGCAATGGGAAAGGCGATGATGTTAAGTAGTGCATCAAAACCAGACATTAATAACCAAATTGCAGACATTTTCTCATGTGATGATGATGCCCATCCATACTTACCAGCAAGTTCTCCATCAGGTGATACTCATCATGAAGATTTTTCAACATTTGCATCAAGTGCAAATATCAAACAACAAATTGCAAACATCATTGCCAATGCCCCCACGAACATTGAGGTGAAGAGTGATACTCACGATTTATGTGGTCCGAGTGTTTGCCTCCTACCTTCTGCGATGGGTCTGCATTTTGGTACCGACAAATCCAGCCAAAGTAATAACGTAGACAATCAAAACTCGTCAACACAAAATGACTCCAAAGTGTCCAAAGAAAGTAGTAGCATTGCTCAGCAGCCATCAGAGATTGGCGTACAAACATCAACTGTAACTGAGGATGAGACATTTTTAGGTTGGCTAGCGAGGACCACAGGAATCGATGTGACATCAAATGCATCACAAACCTCACCCCGTGAACCAGAGGAGGAATATTCATGGTGGCCGAGGATGGGTGTAAGTGTTCAAACAAATATGGATGAATCAGGATCAAAAACTGTTGATGATGCTGAACAACAACAAGAACATGTGGACACATCTCAAAATGCAGCACAAAGTGCATGGTGGATCAATCCATTTACATCCCTACAAGCTACAGTCATCGACCAATTCAAATTTGAGCCTATTGAGACTGTATCAAGCACAGTTGAGCAGCGAAAGTCGATCCTCAACTCCTATGAGGAAATCCTTACTCAGTCTCAGGGTAGTCCTCCTCATACTAAAAGTAAGAAGTCTTTCACAACAGAAACCTTGCCTGAAAGTGGTAACCTTCATCCTGAAGGAACTCCATCTTTCAACACAGAAACCCCAGGTGATATTGATCTTCAAACCGAAAGGAATATGTTTGTAACAACACAAGACCAACCTGAAAACAATCCTCAAATTGAAAGAAAGTTTTCAAGAATAGATGAGCATCTTGAAATCATTTCTCTACCAACAGAACAAAATCCTCAGACTGAAAGAATGATGTCTCTAATAGCACCAGAAAATCCTCTAAATGTTGAGAGAAGGATGTCTCTACCAACAGGGGAAAGTCCTCAAACTGAAAGAAGGATGTCTCTAACAACAATAGAAAATCCTCCTTATGCTGAGAGAAGGATGTCTCTACCAACAATAGAAAATCCTCCTAATGTCGAGAGAAGGATGTCTCTACCAACAGGTGAAAATCCATTTAATGTTGAGAGAAGGTTGTCTCTACCAATAGGAGAAAATTCTCAAACTGAAAGAAAAATCTCTCCAACAACAGTAGGAAATCCTCCTAATGTTGAGAGAAAGATGTCTCTACCAACAGTGGAAAATCCTCTTGATGCAGAGAGAAGGTTGTCTCTACCAATAGGAGAAAATTCTCAGACTGAAAGAAAAATCTCTCTAACAACAGTAGAACATCCTGCTAATGCTGAGAGAATGATGTCTCTACCAACAGAAGAAAATCCTGCTAATGTTGAGAGAAGGATGTCTCTACCAACAGGAAAAAACCCTCACACTGAAAGAAAGATGTCTCTAACAACGGTAGAAAATCCTCGTCATGCTGAGAGGAGGATGTCTCTACCAACAGGAGAAAGTCCTCAGATTCAAACAAGGATGTCTCTAACAACAGTAGAAAATCCTCATAATGTTGAGAGAAGGATGTCTCTACCAACAGTAGTACCAACAAAAGAAAATCCTCATACTGAAAGAATGATATCTCTAACAACGTCACAAAATCCTCCTGATGTTGAGAGAAGCATACCTCTACCAACAGGAGTAGAAAATCCTCCTCAAGTTGCAAGAAGGGCGTTTCTACCAATAGAAGAAAATCCTCATGTTGAGAGGTCAATAGTAGAAAAACCTCAAAGCAACCCTCCGTCTACTGAAAAGATTAGGATGTTATCTGGAACAACAACACAAAACCAAATAACTGAAAACAACAATTCTCATATTGCAAGGAAGAATTCTTCAACAACAAAGGTGAAACCAGAGACATCAGACAAAGCCCTGGAAACAAACCTTGGTTGGAATCCTTATATTTTGGGCACCTCACCACCACAGTTGAAAAGAGAGTTTGGAAGTTGCAAAATAAGCATGGACACAATAGGAGGGATGAAGAGGGAGTCGGTGACAAGGGATGTGCAGACAATTGGCCAAGTAGAATCCAACATCCCAACAAGCAACCAGGTGAGTGATTCATCAAATTCAGGAAACACAATAAGTTTGCAGAATTAGTGCAAATAGGTAAGATAAGCCCACCTATCGTGGACATTTTGCAATGTTTGCATATTTATTAGAGCGATCGAATTTACATGTTGATCATCTCATTACATTAGCAATTCAAGGTGGATATGGAAGCCATGCAACTCAACATACTTGAACCATAAGTATCTTGAGTTCTTAGGGTATTTCTAAGTGAAGAGTTCACCCATGTGACCCATTGTGGTCACATAGGGGCATCCATTGTGTAACCCATGTTGGTCATGCACTCCCACCTTTTGTATGGGATAAAGTGGTTATTGAATGACTTATTACAAACTAGATTACCAGCACGAGGACAGTGAATGACAAGCCGCAAATGCGGTGAGTCATCCACCTACTCGAGTTGGTTATAGATCATAACCAATCAGATCGTGGACAAAATCTATAAATTATGGATGCTATCATGCCTCCTTGGATGGAGAAAGCATGACGATGTCTAAGAACCATTTTGCTCTTGGAGAGTGATTGGTTTATGATCCTACCTAGCACCTTAAGATTGTAAGAATGCAAGGCCACTAGTTGCATGCCACATTCAGCTCGCAATGTCTTATAAACATGAAGGTCATTGAAGTTTTAAATTGGTAATCCATGGCCAAATAGTACCTATGTTGGAGCCTTCACTCACTTGTTTGTGTTCACGGTGTGTTACACGATAGGTACTTGATGAAATTGCCATGTGTTGCACATGGGTTATGCTATGCCTTCACTTGGTTTATATGTTTTTGGAGACCATTTAGCATATTCTTTGTGATCACAATACCCTTGATTTTAGGTGTGCACAATTGGATGTATTTTGAAGCCGATTGATATAGAAACACTTGTGTATGTGTAATGTGGCACCACCGTTGTTTTTGGTGTGCATCACAACATGTCATATATCATAGTCACACCTTCATTGATACATGAATTATGCCAAGCCATGTGACACATCATTCCGCTTGTGATTTTGTAGATTCGGCACTCTTAGACGTGCTCCACTCTAATTCTAAGACATTTGCACTCTATCCATTATCCACACTATTTCGAAGTTGAAATAAATGGTGCAAGTCTTATTTAAAGCCTACTCGCCAATATTGTTTCATATTGCGGTTGGATTGTATTTAACCTTTTGATTTCCATGCTCAGTGTGAACAATGTGAGGGACCAACTAAGAATGCAAGACTTCCTGGTGATGATAACAATGCAATATCATCATCAACTGACAACAATAGTGAGAGATCCAATCGTAAGTAAGTGAATATTGCAAAATTTATTTGTAACATAGTTAAAGCTACAAACTTAGTATAAGTTCATCAACATTTTATACTCTATTAATTCTCCTTTTAATCACCGCACACAAAGTACAAATATAATCTTATATTCATGACACTTTGCAACTAATGTTAGCTTCTTGGTGTATTGCATCAACATAGACTACCATATTTAGGCAACAAAGATGTCAAGAATCTCCAGCCAAATTGCTTTGGAAGGTGTACTACTTTGGCCTCCTCCCATCAACCTTCAAAAGCTCCTCCGATGAAGCAAGGGAAACAAGTGTCCAAAATTTCACAAGCATCAAAGATTGAGGTGCATATCTTCAATGTATTTCCCATGCATCCTAAGTAAATAAAATTCATATAAGGTGTGCGCCCCTATAGTGGGCAATTTCAACTACACATACAACTTATGGCCCTTGGATTGACTCATCCAATTAGCAATTGTAAATCACAAAGATTGAAATTTCAACTTTCAAAATAGGAGATGAATTCACTACAAGGATAACATGGTCTAGTCACTGGCAAATTGACCAATTTAGAAGATGGAAAACACTAGTCTAATCATGTAGTAATTTTTACTATAGTGCAGGGGGACGTAATCATTGATGACGTCCACCACAATGCAACAATAAGTTGGGGAAGTTTGCATACAATCTAGATAATTGCAATCATGACTTTCTCCCACTTTTGTGTGAAAATATTGAACCCGATGACATGGTCCAATAAGGTGACCACATGAACCTTGTGCACTAATGCACAAGTTATAAGAGATCAAAGTGAAAATTCTCATTCTCTAAGTGATCATATAGGTCTTTCCAATTGTGGTAACTATTGAACCTAGAATGATGTTTGTATTGTGCACATACTTCAATTGCATCATAACATGGGTCAGTCTGGTGTGATTTCCTTAACTACAAACCTTGCCATATAGCACTTACAAATAGGTGTCTGATTAAGAAGTGTGACCACGTAAGGCCCACATACCTTATATTTCAATATTGCTATGAATCAATACACTTCATTTTGATGCTGAAACAATTAAATAATGTTGGGTACCACTTTTGAGAAAGATTTGTTTTTGTAAGCATGACCAAAAGAGTCGTTGTTTGCTTGAGTACAAGACTAGGTTTGACCTCATAAATGATCCTCAGGATTTAACACTTTTGAAGAGGCTAGCCATGGCTTCGAGCTGCACATCATCCAATATGGGGTAAGAATTTTGTTCAATCATGAACTTTTATGGCATCCAAATGTTTGAAGGACTTGTCAGATACTTGCCAATTAATATGTATAAAACCTTTCAGGATTCAAGTACTACGTACTCACTCTCTATATTACTACCATTGACTTTCATTGTCAAATTTAAATAGAATGTCTGCTTTTCTAAGTACCCATGAAATCGAATTACTTTGTGCTTTTTGGCATTCTTGTGCAGCCACATAGGTAGGCAGAACATTGAAGTGCATTCCAGATTCTGAATGTTTGCAACACCTTTTGCAGGGCTTTGGAGATGGAAGATGGACATGCAAATATAATTGGGGTAGTTCCAGGGATTGACGGTGTAAATTATAAGCTGTCGTATGTGTCCCCAGAATTACTTCAAAACATTCTCCAGAATACACATGTTCGAAAATTTCTAACATATAAACTCCCCATCTTCCTAAATGAGGCATATCATTTGTGACAAAATTGAAAGCTCTAAACTCCTCATGTTCAATTCCTAGCATATAATTTTCCCCAAAGCACATGTTCCAACTCTTGAGTGCTTCGTATTAACAATTTATTCTCTATGTAGGTTGGAGGCGAAGCCAAACTTATGCAGAAGCGCTCTAACAACACTTCCCTTGAACCGCCATTCTCGTTGAGCATCATGAGGTAGGCTAGAGTAAGCTACAATTTAATATGGTTGTGGTGGATTTTTTTTTTAATTTTTTTTACAATTCACAAGTTATTGTGGAATTTCTTAGTAACATATGTTTTAATTTTTGAATAGGGAGTCACAAGAAGATATTGCTTCAAAACAATCCATGTTCACAAAGAAGAGGAAATTGAGCACTCCATCACAAACAAAACTAACTTCTCAACCAATCATCGATGACAAATCTTCTGAAGCGATGACCTCAAACTTTCATGAGGTAGTCACTCGAAAGTTGAATATATGAGATTTTGATGATTTACACGTTTGTAGAAGCCTAGTCCCTCTAGGTCTCTAGTTTGTGACATCAATTCTTACTTCTACTCATCTCAAAGTAATGTTATGTAAGATAAGTGAGCGTAATTCAGTTACTTATCTTAAGATTCAAACACCTATATGTGAGTGGTAAGTGGTTAGATATAAATCTAAGAATAGACACCAAAGAAAAATGTGTTTAAAAAAGATTGGATTATATGCTGAAAGTTTGTCAACTATCTTAAGTTCAATAATCAACAGGTTTGAAGGGGACCTATATATATATATATGGGCAATAGCTGCTGCCTCGATTTGAAGTGGGCAGTTTAAAGGCCACTTAATTTCCGGAAAGCCAAGAAATTCACAATTTTCACTTGCACCATACTGCAGAATGGTGTTGACTCGCATGTTATTGATTCATCCAGCAATGCAATTCCACAAGATTCTATTCATGACGAAGCACCTCTAAAACAAATTGATGGAGGCTTTGACCACAATCCCTCTTCAAGGTACATTAGAATGCAACTTTTTCAGTTTTGGGAGCATAGATCTTGAAATTATTAACTTGAGATATTAATGATCTTTTGGTGACGTTTAACAGGTTGGAATGGATATCAATGGCAAGTAGTGAAGATAATGTGGTGGACAAACCAATGACCAATTTCGGACAGATCGTATGTTCAGATTGCGTGAACCATGAAAGTACTGATCACACATGTTTTCAAATCTCACACATTGATGACTCGGTAAGTCTATATGTTCACACTAAAGTAAGACGTGCCTGAGATGGATCCTTCCTCTCTGCACCCGCTTCTCGTACAAAATAGAAGCATGCAATTAGTGCAAGATGAATTAGCAAATCCAAATCTTGCCCGCAACCATTTGTCTCAAGATTTTGGAGCTCATACGAATATCTTATTCATTCATCATAGTGAAGATTCTCTGCTCATTAAATGGTCATATGGGTCCCCACAATTATGTTGACTATTGAGCCACACTCCACTCCAATATATATAGGTGTCCAGATTGTCGCTAAGTTGGAATTAGGCATGTCTACCGCATTTTCTATGAAAGCTCTGTTCAATTTGTAGACTATCTATGTATCAACATTTATACCTATATTTACTTGATATTGTGATGGTGGCCGAATATAGGAATTAGAGAGTGGCCAGTTGCAGTTGTCAATTGCTGATCCTCCACACAATCAGCAAATTGAGATGAATCTTGGAAACAAGTACGTAAAAATTTACCTTGGAAGGCTTGTTAATCAAATTGTTGCTTGTAACAGTATTCAATTGGAGAGAACAATATGATTGTATCCCGCATGGTCTGACCTAATACAGTATATTTATGGTAACTAATGAATGATTATTATTATTATTATTATCATTGTATGCAATGCTTAAATTCCATGTCATTGAGAACTCGTTTCTGTGAGTTAGGGGTCCATCATCGCCAGCACTGCAATCTAATAAGCCTCCTCGAAGAATTGTCACGAGAACTTCTTTCATGACCAGTCTAGCCTCCAATGTTCGAGCGTTGGTGAATGTCAAGCAGACTTCGGAAGCGAGCTCCAGTGTGTGATTGGCAGTAAGCTACAAAACATGTACAATAAACATGTGACCTTACTGTCAATATAAATCAATCTGCTCAAATGAGAGTTTTTAAAACAAATTGGTAAATTCCATAACGTATGTGGCTCTATTGTAAGCACTTCCAACTCCAGATAATCGTGGTCGTTGGATTGGACTGAAACACATTTCATCTGGTTAGCAATTGAGAATCGTAAAGATTGTGATATCAACTATCATAATAGGAACTGAGAAATCAAAATGACAATTATCCTCCTCTCTGAATGACCACATCAATGTGCGATTCAGCTGTAGAACCTCGAATGGTGCCTGTGTTTTACAGCCCAACTCACCATGACATCTGTCCTTGTGGTGTATGTTCGTAATTAGAGGCCTTGTCATATAGCATAGAGTGATGTCTAGTTTGACGCAAGATAATTATTGTTTGGTATAATTTTGCCACCTGTTGTATCCACATTGGTCAAGACAATGTCAAATCCAATTCAAAATTATAGTTCACCCATGCCTACTAGTGTGGGCCACCATCGAACGGGTTCTACTAGCATCGGTTGCATCCAGTGGCTCTTGCTGGCAAATTGGAGTTAAAAGTGGCCGTTATTGGTAGCAGTTGTTCGTTGGTCGTCCACGCCAGTAAGTGTGGGCATGCTATTAGCTTACAACACACAAAGTCTTAAACTAGATAGCACTTTATAGTACCCCTCACATATAGTGTTCAATCAAGAAGAGCGACGACAAAGGCTCACATACCTTACATAAACAAGGGATTGGTGGCTATCCAAATTTGGATGCAAACAAATTAGCTCAGGAAAAGTTTATGAATTTCATAGCAACGTGTGCCAATTGACTACACGAGTTATGACCAAGATCTTTGTTTTCCAGGTGCTCTGCGTTGATACTAGTGACGTCGAACATGGCATGCACATGATTTGAGAATGTGTACATTGTGCATAACATCACTCACCTAATGACTTGTATTCAAGGGCCTAGCAATAGATTCGAGAATAAAGACTCTGGATGCCAGAATCCCATTGCTTCATACCGAATTTGAAGTCAAAGCAATTGAACACAACTCATCAGCTAAGTAATGTTATGTGGTTGGAGAGTCCACTATAAAACAAAATTGTTCCTTACTGACATGTCAGCATCAACATTTTTTGCAGTTGCGTCTTGCAATTTCTTAACTTATGCGTCACCGGTGATGAAATCAAGTGGCTTGGAAGACCTCCACACTTGGGATAAATTTGGTCTCCCAAATCAAAGGGGTAAAGAGGAGAAAGAGCAATATTCAAGTCATTTTCTCCAATGTTTCCTTGTTTCTGGTCCGAGTTTCATGTCTTGCAGAGAACGAGGTGCTCACGGTATATATATATAGCTGTACTATGTGTTTTGTGTGTACAATTCCTAATAAATTAGGTTTGATGGATATATGTAAGTTGGTTACATCATTTGTGAGGGTTTTAAAAAGACATTGGACTACTGTGTCCACATCAAAATTTTAGAATAGTATGGACACAAAAGTCAACAATGTTTGGAAATGGATAAATGATATCAGCTTTCACTCGGGATTGTTCCAAGGATCATCGAGGAATTGTTCGGAACAAGAGCTCACTCCGCATAACTTGGACGCGCAATGAGAGTCACTTTGAATGCTTGACTATCATGTCCATTTTTTGAGGAATCGCGCGACCTGTGTATGTTGTTCATGGAATTTAATGTCACTTCCTATTTGGAACTACACAAAGCTGTAACTTTTAGTTTATTGAGGATGTAGTTTTTGAAAAACAAGTGAAGCCATCTATGTTCTATAATATCTAAACAACCAATTCAACCCTTGTTGATAGGAAATGAAATCTTTGAGTAAGAAGTTATAGCATTCCATAAGTTTGAATAGTAAGCGACACTAAATACCATGAACCGTGTTGTGCCGGTGGATAGGTTGCCATGGAACTCATATATAGAGTTGCAATGTAGTAGGGATGCGGTGGCTCGTACCCAATTTGGGTGGGCCCAACATGATATACACACATGTTTGTGATGCCACATACCATAAACATTTGGGGGGGGGGGGGTGGAGAGAGATTGAGGCTACTTTTAGGCATCTAAAGGGCACTTCCACCCTTAGTTGGTTTTTAGGCCTAATGGGCAAGAATAAAAATGTGTATTGCTTCGTAATTAAGTAGGGCATGGTGATAGACATGTCTTAAGGCCTCTTTGATTCATCAAATTCAATAAGACTCCGCTACATGCCATAATGAGTGGTCAAAGAAAGTTTTGGATACATACACGTATATGGTGAGGCAAGCAACTCCATCTTGCCCATCAAGTTTTAAAAACTATAGAGGTTGGCGTGCTTAATTTAGTTGTATCATAATTAATCGGACATGGTATGTGGTTATATGTGGATCTAATCTGGAACTACACCAAAAATATACATGCTCCAAATTTGTTGACCATTCTAGGCTCAATGGTCAATATAATTGGGGGACCATATGATCATCTAATGAGCATGGGAATCTTCACTTGACAATGAATATGATATTCATAGAAGCTCCAAACATCAAGAGGAGAGTGGCTATGGCCTCTATTTGTATTTGCTAACCATCTTGTACTAATCATGTGGTTCGTAACCTAAGAGAAGTGGGGCTAACAAACACTAAAGTAGCCATCTCCCTAAAGATCAAAGAAAAATATTCCCAATTTTCAAAATCGTCTAAAACAGTTCAAGTTAATCCAACAACTTACTGAAGAACATTGACACCTCTGATGGCATCTTTTATGCAACTAAGATTGTTCACACAATTTTCCAACCATCCACACGTCCAAAATCAAAAGATTATAATGCAGACGTGTATGTTGTTATTGTTGAACAACAATGACTACATGGACAAAAATGTTCACTTCGACCTTTAGGGGGTTATGACCCATCCACCTTAGCAGAGGCCAGTTTGATACATCTCTGATGGTGGGGGTGCAATATCTAGGGAGATTGTTGGGCATAATCATTCAAGATCCTAGTGTTTCCAAGTCCAACCATTTAACATATTGACATCGTTCAGTTTCTCTTCATTGAAGTTGAGGCATATTCTCTAGAATTCCTCCGAAATGGGCGGTGATTTTCCCGACGTCTTGAACTTCAACTGGTTATTTCTCAAACTCAATCGTTGCATTTGAAACTAGTGGTCGGTCTTCCCTGTTCATTGTGGACCCGTGCTCTTAGGGCCACTTCACACATGAGCCAAGAGCCGTGACCTTCAATGGTGAGGATCCTTGATTCTCATCCAAAGGCTGTACCATGGGTGTTGGGAAAGCCGTTTCATGTAGTCACGGGTACTCAAGCATAGTGTGAAGTGAGAATGGACCATGTTGCGGGACCATTGCATATTTTGTTGGTGGAGAAAGAGAAGAGGATATGTCTCAAACTCTATCCATTCAAGATAATCACTTCGTGGTGTTTGTCTGCCCTGGAATATAGTCTTGAATTTGCCTTGCAATTTGCCTTGCAATTTGTCTTGAAATATGTCCTACCAAAAAAATATTAAAAAAAAGTCATGGTCTCCCAGAATTTGCGTCAGGCCCACCTCTTGGAGGTGGACCTGACGCAAATTTCGAGAGACCATGAATCCTTATCCATACTCCGCCATGTAGGACTCCATGTAGACTTTTCATCCATGAAATCTTCTTTAGACCTTTAGGCCTTCACATTCGTGAGTGAAGTGAACTTGGACGGTCTCTGCCCTTTCGACCAATGAGAGCTCGTAGATTGGTCGAAAAGGCGGAGACCGTCCAAGTTCACTTCACACTAGGAGGTGAAGGCCTAAAGGCCCAAAGAAAAGTTCGTGGATGAAAAGTCTACATGGAGTCCTACATGGCTAGTTGTGGATAAGGGTGCATGGTCTACCGGAATTTGCGTCACACCCACCTCCAAGAGGTGGGCTTGACGCAAATTCCGGGAGACCATGACTTTTTAAATATTTTTTCCAACAGGACATATTTCAGGACAGACTACATGGCAGATTCCAGGACAAACAAACACCACCAAGTAGTTATCTTAAATTGATAAACTTGGAGACATATTATGTTAAACCAAATCCTCCCCTCTTTTTCCGCCAACAAAATATGCAATGGTCCCGCAACATGGTTCATTCTCACTTCACACTATGCTTGACGGCCAAAGACTACATAAAATGGCTTTCCCAACACCCATGGTACAGCCTTTGGATGAGAGTCAAGGGTCCTCACCATTACAAGGTCACGGCTCTTGGCTCATGTGTGAAGTGGCCCTTAGTGGAATTGCACGTGGTTGTTTGTTCAGGGACCACCCAATTTCCTACCAGATCTCCCCATCAAGTGGCCCACTGGCCGTCCACAAGTTGCAGCCCGCCACCAGTTGAATATATATGACCCAGTTCTTAATAAATAAATAAAAGCAACAAGCAACAGCCTTGAAGGATCGAAGAGATAGAGGGGGACGAGATCCGCTAATTGATGTGTGTATTTTAACATGCCGTCTACTTTTTGTGCTCAGGGGCATTGATGTTGAATATGTGGAACCCAATCACAATGGAGTGGAGTAAATAGGCTAGGGGCGTGCGGGGCCCAAAAGGAGCTAAATTAACTCATTGTTTGCCGACCTCCAAAGCAACCACATGACAAGGTGGCGGATGGATGGACGGATGGACGGACGGTGACACGGAAGGAGGATGGAAAAGGCCCCGGGACCTTGAAAGAAGATATCATATTCTCCGTGGTATTAAAGAACGGATGTCCTCTCTCTCTCGCGCTCCCACGCTCTATACGGCTTGCCTTGTGCATTGACGAACATGGACCGCATTTGGACGAGATTGACGGTGGTTCTTTGTGTTTGTTTGAAAAGTGCATGTCATTTTTCTTCATGCTGACGATGTTGTTCTACTTTCTAAATTAAGAACAGGCCTACAAGGACCTTTCAACAAGCTATATGAGTTTTGCGCTGCTTCTAGCCTTGAAATCAATTTATCTAAAACCAAAATTATGATTTTTGGGTGCAACAAAAAGAAATTAAACCAAGAGGCGTTTTGCCTATACGAAGACCAACTCGAGATGACCCATGAATGCGAATACCTTGGGATTGATTTTTGTTCACATGGTACTTTGAGCCATCTAGCAAAAGATGAAGAATCACAAGTATGAAAGTCTTCATGGGCACTTTAAGGAAAGAGGCAATAGTCACATGTTGGGAACTGAAATGCCATCTATTCAAGGCTTTGGTGCTTCCAACTTTCACATGTGGCACGGAAAATTTTGGGAGGCCACTTGAAAACTCTCATTGTTGGAAGCTTTTTGAGAAGGGCAAGAAGATGCATATGTTGTCTCATGTCAAAGTGCATTCTACAAATACCTATTATATTTTGCTAGCCGAATTTGGAGAAATTCCCATAGAATTATAAGCTCTCAAGCTCACTACGAGCTTTCAACGACAATTTGCCCACCTATTCCCCTCTAGATTAGCTAGCAAAGCAACCTCACTTTCCCAACACTTGGCCAAAAAAGGATTTAAGACCCGGTACAAATTGACAACCAAGTAGACTTCACATCCATTTGTGCATACGCATGATGGATGTAGAGTCCTACATGGCACTGAATGGATCATGCAAGATAAATGTGAAGTCTACTTGGTTGTAGACTTATTGTTCATTACAATCTATGAATGGACTCATAGAGTGATTATGTTTGTTCCAAAACTTTGAAAGGATAAATGCAAGGGGAAAAAAATACACACCGTCCATATTTTATGTACTAACATGAATCAATGAACGGGGAAAATTCGAGCCAACTTGGTCACTATCCTTACTTCTTTACTATCAACCAATTCTCCATTGAAGTGACACTTTAATTATTTCTTGTATTTATGCTTTAAATAGAAATAACATTATGATTCACTTCGTTTCCTAGAGTTTTGATTTGAAGGGGTAATATGGGGAATTGAACCGGTTCGTTTGCAACTAGTAGCCATTCTTCCCCATTCATTGGCAAAGACGGCATATGTTCTTATAAATCTACCACCAAATTAAGCATATTATCCAGGCAAAGCATGTTCTTGGAAACATTGCTCCCTGGCCTCATGATTTTAAGAATTATTCTGAGTACAGTTTGTGTGCCAAGTTATGTGGTGACTGGTCACTCTAAAGGAGCCCTTCACATGAGGGGGCATTGAGGCCTTGGAAATATGAAGCCAATTCACTCCAAATATTGACTCGAGCTAAGAAGGGGGAAGCTATGACACGATCTTAAGGAAGCAAATTGGGTTTTCATTTTGGTTCAACTCAATTCTCTACTCTCGGTATCAAATTTTGTCTTGAGTGCATTTAAACATATCATTTCATCTCATTTAAATATGAATTTCGCGGAATGGCTTTGATTCCATCTTGTAAAGGCCTTGGGGTTTGTTTAGTGGATTAGGTCAATCATGTACAGGGATTTACACACGTTGGAACCCCAAACATGCCTTGACTCCTCATGTAAAGCGGACCTAATTCAAGTCGCACACACAATCTAGCCAAATCTCAAAGTTATCAAGGGCTAAAGTTGACACTGAGTGACTAAATTCACGACTACGATAAATTCTATGCTCATGTACCACAAACTTCAAGAATATGAGTGTTTGTTTGTGATTAGTGCGCGCCACATGCTTGCCAATGAATAGTGCCAAGTGCCGAGATGAACAATGCTTCCTAGATCTAAGATCTTTTGGTGGCACTAATTCATAGCATAAAGGAGTGTAGTATCACCCTCCCTAATCTCCCACCCTTACTAATTGGTATATTTAGGGCCGCTTTACACCTAGAGGCCGGGCCAATTCGTTGTGTAAGAGATCCTTACTTGTGATTGGCCAAAAGGTTGAAATCGGCCCCAACCCCTTTATACTTAGAGGCCAGGGCCGATTTGGTGGTATGAATTTTTCAATCAAAAAATGCATGGTCTAACACGGCCCGAGCTCGTTGAATTGGGTGCACCCAAAATGGAGGGCCAATTCTTGGTCTTGGGACCAACGTCATATTACAATTATATAAATTAAAAAAACAAATAAAATCTTATTTTTTAACGAACCGTATCCATTAGATTATGTGGAAATATGAACGGCTCTATGCTAGATTACGCTAAATCCGTCGGATTATCCTAGATTTATTGAATCGGCGTAGCTTCTCAGCCCTAATACCTCTACATATGGGAAAACTGGCCCCCATCATAATCTTATTATAATGTGTAGTGGAGGCCGGCCTCGAACCCAAAAGGGGCTGAAACTTCATGCAATCGGCCTCAAGATGAATTGGCCCGGCCTCTAGGTGTAAAGCAAGCGAGCGGGCCTTATATAGTGTAGTGACCACAACTGCGAGTGCCTAGCTAGCTAGTTTGTGATGATAAAGTCGGAGAGTTTTACAGTGGCAGAGAGAGATAGATAGAAACTCCAACCCCTTTCAAGCAAGGGGCCCGCGTGAATAAAGTGTCCGTTCGTAATGCCAATGACCCGATGCCCACTGGACAAGGGGACATTGGGACAAATACTACTCTCCCCTTTCGAGGATGGACACTATAGTGACACACTGTACTAGTTCCTAGCTAGCCACTAGTGCCTTGAAGATACCGGATATGGTATCCCCCCAAAGGGCTTTGAGGTACCCATACAACAAGGTCCAAGGACCCCCCACCATAGTTGGGTGGACTAAGGTGGTGAGCAACACGCCGGCATGGGGAATAGAACCCACAACCTCCTCATTGGGGGCCATGAGCCCTAACCACCAAGCCAAGGCCCGTGGTGCCTTTTTACAGTGGCATTAATTACTGGCATGAGTTTCGCATCCCGGCTTCGATTCCGAAACTTGAGCATATGACAAATGTCCGTGATTCACAATTAAGTTACTAACCAAGTGAGACAAGTGTCGATGCGATTCAATGCCTGAAATCGTCGACTGTGGTCGGAAATGCTCCGATCCACAAGCTAGAAGGCCACATATCATATCATACCATACCATATGTAATGCCTAGTTATAAGTGGTAAGTTATAATATATATATATATATGTTGAGAATGATGATGGGCCTGTGGTGAGTAAATTAAAGCACGATGGTATAATGTTGTAGTATAATAATGAATGAATGAATGCTTCCGAATTCCCAAATACCGATATTATCTGACAAGGTGGAGTCAGCCCAGAGATGCGGCTCTATCTGTACGAGGCCTTTACTTTTAATGGTCTTCACCCCTCATGGCTAATGGGTACATTCCCAGCACTCGTTCATCCGTCGTCTACCGTATATATGGCCCCCCACTACTACATCCACCACTGCTGCTGCTGCTGCTCCATTTCCAAGGGTGGGGGAAAAATGATCCTCCCAACCAGAGTTCGGGAAGTTTTTGAAGCCTTAGGGGCGGTTTACACCATAGACCATGAACTCGTCCCACGGAAGATGCCTTATTCCGCGGTACGAGTACGTGGTCTACATTTCATGGTTCGAGTTCTTAAAAATTTGATTTATAAAGCCGTTGGGCCCCTCACTAGGTGTAAACCGAATGTGGACCAAGAGGAATGACCATGTGGCAAGAAGTGGATGTGCTGATTTTTTTTTTTAATATAAGCCCAAAAAGGGCAGTTTTGGGAAAAAAAATGAAGTTTGATAATTATGTTGACTTCAATTTGCCTTCACTTGCCTACACATGCCTTCACTTATCTTGTCACTTAGTTTTTTCTTCTTTTCGCCTTAAAGTTTGATCATTCTCTTGTAATCTCTTGGGCTTCAACTATCTTCACTTCTTGTTAAATGTGTCGAAGATGTGGCTTGCAAATCTTCTCACAACAATTTTTACAAAAAAAATGAGCGATTCAATTTGTACATGTGACATGTACCTTGTGTTGTCACTACACTAAATAAGATATTTAGTGTTTGATTATATCTAATGTTGTTACCACCCAACCTTGCTCAACACTAAATTTCAATTCTTTGATTATTAATGTTAGAAGATTTCCCATTGTGCTTCTTTTGACCACCCTGATCTACAGTCACTAAACGACTACGTTTTTTTCTTTTTTCTTTTGCAATTGTAGGTTTTAAACATTTTGGGGCGTGTAATATACTGTTGGAAAGGCATTTTCAAGACCTTTCCAGCGGTATATTACACGCCCCCAAATTCCAAACATTACAGCTGGTAGACCAAAAAAACAAATATGCACTTGAATTCTTGAGTTCTAGATGTCCCGCGTTGTTTGATGAAACACGTGTAAGCCGGTTTAAGGGGTAGGGCAAGGTAGTGCTGGTATGTCTCATGGGCTATAATATAATTAAGGCACAGAAAAGGTAGATTCATTAAAACATTCTTGAAATGGCATTTCTCTGACATGGGCCCTTGCCTTTTCCTACCAGACCACCTCTCTTGCCTCTCTCATCACAAAACCCGTTGGACCATGTCAGTGTATTTATTAGGCCTTAAAATTTATATTTTGGGGACCTCAACCTCCATGGTCCTTCTGCCATTTTTTCCTTAGTGTAAACCGAAGTTGTCCCAGGACAACTTTAAGAGCCAATCAACTGCCTTGCAGAGCCCTGGTCCAACTTCATGGTCCATAGTGTAAACCGCCCCTTAGTGGCTAATTGCCAGTAGTTGCTACAAAGGGTCGGATTTTTCCCAATTTACATCGGCAAGAGCCCGTCTTTTGTAAAATCAATCGGCCAATTGCCTATGTTTTCATATTTTCATTGGCCAATATCCGATTAAATGGACTTCATATCGGCACTAATTGTTTAAAAAATGTATGAAAAGTAATTAGAAATCATTTCTTAGTACAAAATCTTGAATAAGTGAAAAGAAAGGCATGTTCAAAACTTTAAATTTGAAGAGTTAATATCCTTGGCAGGAATTCAACCTAGCAATGCCTTCACCGCTGGAAGGTCAAGGGTCCCCCAATTCTTCATAGAAGCAATTGGATTTGGTCATGGAAAGGTTGCATAATTCAAAAAGTTTAAGGTTTAGGGTGCTTCCTCAATTGCATCATCAGATGCCCCAGACAAATAGCGCTCTGGATGCTTCCTGTTGAAATCCAATAACTCACAAGAAGAATCGGCTACATTTCCGGGACATTTTCTGGTCCATCGGCTAATTGCTGGAGGATTGAAATTACAATCGGATTGCCATCCGATGGTTAGAAATTTGAACCGGCCATGAGGGGAAATCCATCGGCTAATAATGAACTAGCCATCGGTTTTCCCCGAACATAGCTCCCAACTTCTTTCCGGCTGATGCATTGGGTTTTGGGTGCTAATGTAAAAAAACTACTTGATTTTTGCGAATGGAATCGTGGTTTTCTCCCAATTGTCGTCATGTGAATCCCAACCGGTAGTTATCATCAAGGGTGGGGGAAAATCCCAAACGTTTTCATGCCCGATGCATTGGGTTTTCGGGTTTAATGCAAAAACCTTGATTTCTATGAGTGAAATCATGGTTTTATTTCAGCTGCCATCATGTGCATTCCAACTAATAGTTATCATGAAGGGTAGAAAAAAAACCCAACTTTTCCCAGCCACTTCATTGGGCTCTTGGGTTAAATGCATGAAAAAAAAATCATAAATAACAGTGAATAAAATTGGATTTTGTTGGACCTCGTATGATTAGATTTTTTTACCAAAAAAACTATGAACAACCCAACAATAGAAAACCGTGCTGTGGGTTCGAATTAGGCGAAAATCAATCACTTTCTGCCCAAGGATGCCACATGTCATCGTTGCATTAGATTGATCCTCATAACAAATGACATGGAGATTGACGATATGCCAAGAGGGTGTGACCGCTTTCTTGTGCAGGTCGTTTAAATTGAAAATAAAAGAAGGAGAAAAACGAACAAATGGAATTGACATGAGACATCGTTGGGGCTTATTCTCAATATGCTCCCATCCCTCCCCCACCCCCTCCCCCCCAAAAAAATAAAAAAAATAAAAAAATAAAACGCACCTAAATCTTAATTACACATAGCCTCTCACTTGTGCTCCTTCTTTAAATAGAAGGTGGGAAGGTATAGGGTACTTGCAAAACTAGGAAGCTTCCTACTTAGTTGGATGTTTGAAACATAACATTACTTGGGTAATGAGCTCTGTTCATGGGTCCGACAATAGACTCCGAATGTCGGAATCCACTACAACCGGATTGAATATGAAGTCACAGTAATTGAACTCAACTCATCAGCTAAGTAGTGTTATGAACCTAGCTAGCCAGTGAACTACTATGGTTTTATTTAACTGTTCCTCTGCGATTGTGTCACAAGACAAGTTCCTAATTTGAACAAGCTACACTAAATATGGTATTTAGTGCCACCAATCCTACTTGTCTCACTCAACACTAATTGTAAACCGCAGTATAGTGACACCAACACTAAATGTTAACCCTAACATTCTTTGTCATTCCTTGTAAAAAAATTTGGGGGGATTATTGGTTCACAATGTTGCAGTTACATTCACTTTACCCAGTGATTTTTTATCCAAATCTCAATCATCCATGACAACATTTCATCACAAGTTGTTGTGTTGACAAGAGAAGGCAAGGATTTGGGCAATGGATGAACTCAACCATCAACCCATGACAATATCGGTTCACTTGTTCCCAAGAAGTGTCATCCGAAAAGGTACCATACTGACACTAAATTTCATAGTTAGTGTAGCTACTGTAGGGTGCGAGGGATTATAATTAGTGTTGCATTTTTCATTCTAGAGGTCGGAGGTGGCATTATTAAATGTTTTTTATGTTTTTTATTTGAAAATCATCAAATGACATCAGTCTGTGAGGTTCTTTATGGCAAATAATTGTCGAAAACATTCCCCTCTTCTAAGATTAGTTTTATGAGCTCTTCTCCGCCCAAGTATTGATCCAAGAATGAAGACACTGCGAATGCAAACCACCATTCACGACTTGTCCAGTGTGCCATGTGGTGCATTATGTATTCCGGTATTTGTCACTCAAGGCTTAGACATTGTCATTTAGATTGAATGTACTAACGCTATATGATAATATGGAACAATTGACGAAGTTGAGCATGTCTATATTTGCCATACTGGCTTGGACTAACTGTAGTTGTGAATTTATAATTAAAAATACCTCAAAATTTGCTGAGTATTTTAAAATGAATTTTAAAATGTGTATTTCAAAATAAATTAAAAATAAATGCACCAATATTTATAATACAAGGCCTCCCCTTAAACAGATACAGTAGACCTCACATACAAAGGTTTTTTGCTGCAGCGTGTTTTGCAACTGGAGTTCCAGCATTCATGATAGAAAAACATTTGCAGAGAATAAACACAATAGCGGGGGAACAAATCCTCCACGGTTTTCCCAGCCCCCACACCTCTGAGCAGTGTTCAATATTGAAGTCTTCAACACTTGTAAAATGCTATTTTGGCCGTCAAAAAAGTCTTTTTTTTTTTTTTTTTTTTTTTTGGGTGGGCACTTCACAAAAATGTGCTCTGCAGAGTTTCCACTAGTCATAGTGAAGGCCTCTCCAAAAACAACCCGTCAGAATATACAATGGCTGCATTTTGCAAATAAAATCATAGCTGGACTCCAATCTTGGCACTCTAGTAGACACTTCCAAATTCCAATAACTCCTGCAATTTCGACTTTGCAACTTCGACTCGGCATCGGCTGCAACTTCGGCATCTATATGTGAACGTGGATTTCCCAAACCGGATTGGGTGAAGAGTGATCGCACAAGTGGATTGAAACTTGAAACATCGGATGCATTGATGCGAGTATCACTATTCAATCGTCACTCCGATGAAAAATATGGATTGGGCTAGAATTTTTGACACTTGAAAATCGACCAGAAACCATAGGACTTTGCCTTCGGAGTCGGGTGATGATTACGTGCATTACGTAGGGAATCTAAATAATTCTAGTGCATCAATCTATTGCATGCACTTCTTCAATATAGTGAGACATCACATCATTTTCACATCCAAGACAAAACGGCCAATATCAAGTTTGTTTTTCGGTGAAGTGTTGCAAAAAAGTTTGAGTGAAGTGGGATTATTCTGAAGCACTTCACATTGAAATGCACATGCACACTTCAAACTTGAACACTGCCTCTGAGTAAAACGTTCGAATCGTCCCCAAAGCCCACTGCAAATCTATCTACCTGAAGCTGTGGAGTCTATCGACTCCCTGAAATGCTGCAAAAATGGCTCGACGGTCTCTTTTCTTTTTGCCAAATCCCACTCGGTGTCGGTGGAAGAATGACTCCCTGGAATCGGATTCTGATGCCCACACACACACACACACATACCGCATATCACACCCGCAACTGGATTTCATTGAGCATTCATAAATGCTCGATGAAAAATTCATAAATTTTTAACATAGGTACGTGACATCAGATCGGATTGAATCGAATCGAATCGAATGGTGTAGGAACGAGTTGATGCTGCAAAGTGCACATACACACACATCCGCATTCCGTAAAGATCACTATATTCGTTAATTTGGACTTTTTTGGCATTTTGAGACAGTTACAAATATAAGAACATGGATAAAATCACATAGATATTGGAAAATGTTGTAAGATGCAAATACTTTGAAGCGGGTGTTCATATCAAGAACCCAATTAAGAACTCATATCAAGATGGTTTAGGTAGGATGACCCAAACATTAGACCATGTTGTTGTGATCCATATATTAATTTGAGACAAGAGAAAGTCTCAAATTAACGAATATAGTGATTAAAGTCTAAATGAGGCCTACAAACTTTTTACCGTCTCTTTGAGCTAGTAACGACAAGGTGCACGGATCGTCCCGATCGATGCACATCGCTATTCGGAGTCATGCAGTGCGATACCGTCTTCCTCAGGAGTTCAAGTGTTTACTAACGGAAGTTCAATAGGTTACTGTTCGGACATTCCACGACACACATGAGTTTGCTAAGTGGAAGTATTACATTCTCGTTGAATAGTGAGAGCGTTGTGTAACTCGAAACAGTGAGAAACGTGCTACTTTGGATCATCAATGTGTTTGATTATATTTAATGTTGTTACCATGTTACCTTGCTCAACACTAATTTTCAATTCCTTGACAATTAGTGTTAGACATAAATGTGCCGCTACCTTCCCTACTGCCACCTCCCTTCCTGTGAGGCATGGATTTCATTGGACTTGTGATTTTAGGGATGGCGTCCCACCTTTCTACTCGTTGATTTCTCATCTGCCGAAGTTGATGGCATTCTTTTCATATCTTTACTAACACTAAAATCAAACATATAACTTCCACATATTACCATAGTTGATATTTAGTGTTTGAGTTTACATTTAAGGTTACTTACTTTCATAGGGGTATTGATATTTAGTGTATGCATTTGTATTTAGTGTATCAAACACTTAATATCGTATTTTGCATAGTTACAGATGAACCGGTTGAAGTTCAAGACTTCAGGAAAATTACTGACAACTTTAGAGGAATCCATGGGATTATACCTCAAATTAGTGAAGATAAACCGGAAGATTCTAACACGTAACCGGTTGGACTTGGGAACACTACGATTTTGACCGATTATGCCCAAAAATCGCCCCAGACACTAGTCCGGGTTTATTTTGTCATCTAATTAGGATGGATCACCGTTCGGATTCACACATTGCTATAACATTTTACCGAGAGTATCATATTTTACCCCAAAGAACATACGTAGGTAAGATGCACACTGAAAAACACGGTCGAACTTGGTTGGTAAAAAAACGATAGTGTCGGTACAAATTTATTTATAGCAACACGGAACTCCAAATGGGAACCCACACTAATTAGCGTAGTTCTCACATAGTACGTATGTGAGTAGAGTACCTACGTTTCTCAATCTATTTAATTAGGCACATGCCTACTTGAACACGTGCGTGGCCGGAATCGTATCCCGAGTATTGGATCAGGAGTAGCCTTGACACTTGTGGGCAATTGAGCGAGCTTATTATTAGTCCACACAGGCAGCCATGGAGGCTTCACTTTTCATGGGTCCAAAAGCAAGCCCGAGACAAAATATATTCCCATGAGCGTGCTGTGAGTGGAGACGGGCGAGCAAGTTAGGGTTGGAGCTAAAGTGCTGCTGCTACAATTCTTCATCTCCACATCCAATCGCATTCACTTGGCGAAGAAGATTATGTTGGATTTTGTTGGGGGCCTAAGGTAGAAATACATAGATAGATGAGATAGATAGAAACTCCGGTCCCTTTTAAGGGGCCGGCGTGAATAAAGTGTCCGTTCGTAATGCCAATGATCCAATGCCCACCAGACAAGGGGACATTGGGACAATACTACTCTCCCCTTTCGAGGATGGGCACTGTAGTGACACACTATACTAGTTCCTAGCAAGCCACTAGTGCCTTGAAGATACCGGACATGGTATCCCCCCAAAGGGCTTTGAGGTACCCATACAACAAGGTCCAAGGACCCCCCACCATAGTTGGGTGGACTAAGGTGGTGAGCACCACGCCGGCATGGGGAGTAGAACCCACAACCTCCTCATTGGGGGCCATGAGCCCTAACCACCAAGCCAAGGCCCGTGGTGCCTAGTAGAAATACATACCATAACCCGTTAACCATCCTCTAGCCGTGCACTAGACCGTCGTCATAATGGTGAAGTGCCATTTCTAAAACGGATCATGGCTCGGCGACAATTTCAATGCGTGTACACTTAGTGTAGCCAATGGGAGTCAAGTGTTCATGTACTCATGAGGTAACCGATTTAGGCGATGTTCTTGTATGGAAATGCAGATTACCGTGTTCGGTGTAGGGAGAATCTAGTGAACGAGTAGGGGTTTGGACAACTTTCCACTTTGAAAGATTATAGCATTTTTTGTATAGGGCACAGAAATATGAAACAACTTGCATCCTTCATGAATCCTTCTTGTCTATCTTGGAAAATTATCTCATGATTGTCAGACCGGATCTTCAATGCGAATCACCTTATTTTCACGGGTTATGATATTTTCTAGTAGTACAAGACTTCGCATAAATTTATTTGTCAGCACTTTTGCTTTGAAGTTAGTATCACTTCACACACAAGAATGCGAGCCCGTGACCAGTACACTTCAAGCACTCTCATTGGTGGAAAAGGCGGAGCCGGTCCAAGTTCACGCTTCACACTGGTACACTTGAGGGACCAACGGAGCATGTGAGTGAGTGCGAGATGGATGTAAAGTCGACGTGGATTTCCACATGGCATCGAATGGATCATGTTTCATGGTCACTAGGACTCTTTTCAAAAACAGCATGTTGGAGGTAGGCCTAACACAAAAAACCGGGAGACCATGGCACTCCGAAAGCTCACAACCGTTGATTTGTTGTATTTTATCATGTGTGAGGACCCCGCATGAATAGAAGTTCGTTGAAATAACATTTGGGTTGAGGGCCCAGTCACATAGGACTTCACACTACACTTGAGGGTCCGTGACCACACTACATGATTTTGGAGGTGGGTTGGGACAGCCTTTGGGCACTTTCTTTTGGGCTCTCGCGATTTCATGGTCACGGCTCTTGGCTCGTGTGTGAAGTGGCGCTTAGTGACAGGAGAGTGTGGAGCCTGCAGTGTTTTGAAAAATCGGTAGTTCTAACAAAGTCCGGATCCAAAAGAGTTTTATGTGAGTTTCACGCATGTTTGGAGGACTCTCCAGATAAAACGCTACTCTCATGCCCCGATCACACCAAACTATCTGTCCAGTTCCAACCGTGAAATTGTTGGGGATTATGTTCAGAATTAGATGTTGGTCCACCACTTTTTACACTATTAGAGCCGGAGATGCCGACGGATGGTGTATGAACTGCCCGGTGTGATCAGCCCCTCACTACGGCACTCAAAATGGGTTTCGTAAAGAAAAATAATCACAAGTGCAAGTTGTGGCCGTATTGTTTGTTATTACGTATGCAGTAACGTAGAAGAGCCCAATTTCGACACCGAAAGGAGGTTTCTGCATTTGAGTTCATCAAATTCTAACATCGCGTGATTAGGGCTTAAATATGATCAATGGAGTTCAAATATCTAGCATATATATGCAAAAAAAAACCAAACGACACATGCCTTCTTCAAAGCAAAATTGCAATCTATTTTTTACATGTTAATGGTCTCAAGTGCTCAAAGTGCCCAATGTAGGCGCTTCTACGTTAATTCCACAATGACTACAAGTGAGAAAGGAGAGACAAAAAAAGAAAAAAAAGAAGAAAAAAAGACTTGGTGTAGAATACAAGAAGATTGTAGAGTGAGCGAAATTCCCCCTACTTTCGTTCCAATACGCCAGTGATGAGAGGTTGTTAGTTCACGTTGGTTGGTTTTGAAGCCTTCTATTCTATTCACGTTTCCAAACTTGTTGAAAGTTGGGCATTTTGTTGGACAATCATTTATTTGATAACATTACTAGACCTCGAATTGGTGGTTCTCCATCTCGGTTATCAATCTCACATTATTCTTTTCTTTGGTTGTCACTATCACATTCCGGGTCATTGAATTAGAAACTCTCATCCCAAACTCATATATTGTTATCATGTAAACAACCATACAATATCACATACTATTTGGACATTGGGAATGAGATATATACCAAGCGTTTACCGTTCACATTTACGTTTGCACAGCTAAAACATTATAAACATAAGAAAACATTAAAAAAATCCTATGCCTAGTGAATATCAATAATGACCCGTCCGTAGGTAACTTCATGAGACCCATGAACACATGTTGATTTTTATTTTTTCCTTTTTTTCTTTTTTTCTTCTTTACAATCCCAAAGCATGTGGTGTACGAGGCGGCGTTTTACATCTTTCAAGTCTTCTGCAGGAATTGAGGTATATTCTTCCATAGATTCCTATAAAACGATCAGTATATTTCCTTGAAATCTTGAACGTCAACCGGCCATTTTCTCAAACTCCACCGGCTCATCTGTGATAACCTATGACCGGGGAGAACCAGCGGTTAGTTACAGATGAACCGGTTGAGTTTGAGAAATGACCGGTTGAAGTTGTTGAAGACTGCAGGAAAATTACCGATGCATTTTAGAGGAATCTATGGAAGAATATACCTCAAATTAATATAGGAAAAACCGAAGGATGTCATCGACATGTAACCGGTTGGACTTGCAAACACTCGGATCTCAACCAATTATGCCCCAAAATCTCCCCGATCACCGGTGAACAGTGTTCAAGATTGAAGTCTTCAATGCCCTTCAAACACGATTTGGCCCTTCAAAATGCAATCCCAAATTGAAAATGAAGATGTCACTTGAAGTCCTCAATATAAATTGTCCACCACGAGAACCAACAAGTGTAGGGCATTGTCACTACAAGAAGTGGAGTTAGATGGTTGGTTCTTAATTCTTCACATTGTCCTGGAAACATGTATCGTACAATTCATGCACAAGTTTCATACGAGTTTTGTAGTTCATTTCTAATATTCTTAGATTGACGTCTTGGATTTGAACAAGGCCTTCACCTGAAGGGCTGAAATTTGAGAGCCCTTCAAAACGAAACTCATATGAGGGCTTCAATCTTGAACATTGCTGGTGACAACTAGCTAAGGTAGAAATACCATAGCCCGTTAACCACCCTCTAGCCGTGCACTAGACCACCGTCATAATGGTGAAGTGCCATTTCTAAAATGGATCATGGCTCGGCAACAACTTCAATGCTTGTACACTTAGTGTAGCCAATGGGAGTCACGTGTTAATGTACTCATGAGGTAACCGATTTAGGCAATGTTCTATATGGAAATGCGGATTACTGTGTTCGGTGTAGGGAGAATCTAGTGAACGAGCAGGGGGTTGGACAACTTTCCACTTTGAAAAATTGTAGTATTTTTTGTATGAGGCAGAAAAATATGAAACAACTTGCATTCTTCATGAATCCTTCTCGTCTATCTTGGGAAATTATCTCATGATTGTTAGACCAGATCTTCAATGCGAATCACCTTATTTTCACAAGTTATGGTATTTCTACCTTAGTAGCGGTTGGTTTTCTCCCCCGCCCATTGATTGCGGGGGAAAAAGGATCATAGTTATGTTGCCCAAAGAACCAGGGTTTCGATGGTCCTTGTGGTTTCGTCGGCCCTTTACTTTTCTGGAGCGACTTCTTACAATAAATTTCAGTTGGACAGCATCATAAGCTTGCTGCCCCAACCCCAAAAGAGCCGGCCCACTGTGTACTATGACTTCAATGCTACTTACATTTCAATGGACAGGTTGGTTTAGTCTTTTGGAGACTTTTCGAAGCTCGTCCTCTTTCACGGTGTATACGGTAGGTAGACGGCCCTTTTTTGGGTTACTATTCTTGTTGTTTGCTACCGTAGAGGGCTCGATTTTGACACCAAATGTTCATTATTTTTTTCCTCAAGTTTTGTCACGTGTCATGCTCACATTCGCTAACATCCAATTGCACCCCATGTGAAACTGCATTCGGCGCAAATGAAGATGGAACAAAGGAGTCTTCTATGGTGTTCGGATCCGTGATGTTGAAATCTTTGTGCGTCCACAAATGTCTGTGGAGATGGCAAGACCGATCTCACAAAGTTTTGGGAGCTAATTCTTATGAATCGTTACAGGTGAATGACATGGAGTCTTAAGAAGGTCACATATATACACGCATATATAGATCCCCAATTTAGGTTGATTGTTGTGGACTAGAATGGTTAACAAATCGGAAGCATGTAGTCCAGTCTCTATAAAGATACATGTCTTTATTGATGCCCATTCTTAAATGTGCACCAAACAATCCAACACTCAAATAGAGGTGGTTATTTAAACATGCACGCTTATCTTATAAGCCCATCCCATATATATATTTTGTAAGCTAACTTTTCATACATTACCCTATTGTACATCCATGTGGTATTATACGGGCCACATTGAGTGCCCTCCTTGAAGCTAAATACTGTCACTTCAAGCATTGAGCCTAAATGGTATTATTAGATGTGAAGAGTATTAGAGGATTCTTGTTAATAATTAACATGAAATTGCAACACATCACGGTCCCACCACCATAAGCCTTGTTTGATTTCCATATGCAGAGGTCATAAGGATTCAAATCTATATTGGTAGATGACCCAAAACCAACACGGTAGCTTGATGTTGACATAATGGACATTTTTTTCATATCCAATGTACTTACCATGCAAGATTTTGTGGTGTTGATTCCGGGTGGTGTGTTAATTTCTAACACCAATTACCTTGTTAAGTTTTGACACAGCTACCGTAACGTGGTTGAGGTTAAGGTGGGAATGTGGCATCATATCCCATGTCAGGTCTGTAGATCCAAGAAAATTCTCAACTTCAAGACCAAAGTTCAGGTTCATGGCAAACAACATTTAAACTGCCCATTTATGACACATCCACCTTGCATCATCATCCAATACAGAGGTTGCACTACTAGCACACGAGTCCTTGGTAGTGGTCATGTGTCACTAGAAGAAATACGAAAATCTACTAGTATCGTAGATTTGCATATTTGTATCGATTACCCAAGACTCCTATGCTTGTAATGTTGGGTCGAGGTGAGCGTGGCCTTGCTCATTCTAATACTACGCCCACACTAGGGTTAATCGTTGGTCTTGGCCAGCACAAGGAATCCCTCTCGATAGGGAAAGTGCATCTCCTTCCGTAATTTACTACAATCAACAAGGATTATTCGTCCTACTTACAGTAACCTCGTTGAATGTGACATATTACGATCTCGTTGGATGTAATATAAAAGACGAAACTCCTGTCAAAATGGAAACTCTCCCACTGGTATGGGCCAGCAGTCGTCGGTCCTAGCATGGCCATGGTACAAAGCACCGGCAACGTGCAATATGGAGGGCCTTGTGGGGATATCCAAAGTACATTGGTACCAAGGGCGGTCAGAGCTTCGGCATTGAAGATTCCGGGTGTCAAACTTATAGTGTGTTGAATGGACGGCTGTGGCAATGTCCAGGGTAAAAATTTTGGGCATAATCGGCCTAGAGCCTAGTATTTCTAACAAGTCCAACCGGTTACATATGTTGTGACCTTTCCGATCGTTTTTCTTTCTTAATTTGGGGTATATATATATATATATATATATATATATATATATTCCATAGATTTCTCGAACACGATGGCGATTTTCGTGAAGTCTTGAACTTCAACCGGTTGTTTCTCTCCCCCCCTTCATTGGGATGTGGACCATAGAGTGGTGGACCTGGCTAGTGGAGAGTATATATTCTAAATATATACTATTGTTGGTTTGTGTGCATGGACTGGGTTCAGCTTACTTATTAGTTAGGTGGGTGTGGCTTCATTCACTCCATTCGGGATGTTTGTTATACTCTTTGAAGAGGAATCTGGCAATTTCCAAAGCAAAGTGTATGACATGTCACTTGATAACGTTAATTAGTCATGTGGGTTAGTTCCACTGACCATGGAATATGTCAAATTTAGATTACGTGCAGTCCCCGAACAAAGTAATATCATTCGTTCACTATTCAAACATTCAGGCTGGCATTTGGAAATTTGGGTGAGTTATACTCCCAATCTACTCGTAGAAATCGTTTTCATCCCAACACTGTTTATAAGGAGTATTGTTTATTTGGGCATTATTCATTAAAAATACTATTCATAGCAACACCATTCATTGACAATAGCGACATTATTCACAATATTCATACATGGGTCAAGATCTTCCTATTATCTAAGATTCTTCCCATGGAAGTAAGATAGTGGAGGCCCATGCCAAAGGGTGTTTATAAAATGAAACACAACCATGCAACTAAATAATTTTATGTTGGTTCACCATCATGTTACAAAAACAAAACAAAAAAAAACAAGTTGGTCACCTATTATGCAAATGACTTACATTCTTCAACTAAGCATGACCACACTCTTTCCCAAATTCAAGTAAGACCTATGTGCTTAAATAATTTGGAACCATACATAACTTACATTTAAGTATATTTGGGCAAGCCACTTGTCCAAAAATAATAGGGGATGTGCACTTGTGGGGACAAAACAACAACAACAACAACAACAACAACAACAACAACAATTTCAAAAGTTTGCATTCCATGTTCACCAACCATCATATTTGTGTAGTTTTGCGATCTAGTGTATGTCATATTGACAATTAAAATTATCCAAAACTCATGCATAAATCCAAATATACTTAAATCATGGTTACTTGATTGTCCACCAAGTTGCAAGAATTCCTTGATTTTCTTTGGTAGGGACCGTATGTGTGCTCACACTCCAACCGTACTTAAACTCAGACTTTGAACCTAAAAGCATATTGAGCATCTAAAGTGAAATTGTGTTCAATAGTTACTGTAATAAGTCTCATGTCATAGGAATAGACCTTACAAAACTACAGATTACCCTTGGAGCAACATGTAACCTATCGGTAGTGTTGGTTCTTATTATGGCTCGATGTGTAGCTTGTACATGCCAAAAGAAAAGGAGATAACGTTATGGGTTTCAATTGGCTCCGTAAAAGAGTCATGTGTGTGTTGCTCACATGAAATAAGAAACCATAAAACCCTTATAAACAACTGAATCACATACTTTATCAATCTATCACATTGAATCATTCTCTACTCTCCACGATATTTACCAACAATACACTTGTCCCATAGCCATGCTCTCTGCACACTCGCCTCAGGTTCACGTATGAGTTTATGACTATCATCACAAATGAAGTGTTTCTCATTCACCCCAACACAAGGTTGGTCTCTCTCTCTCTCTCTCTCTCTCTCTCTCTCTCTCTCTATATATATATATATATATATATCAATCAATAAATTATATAGATAGATAGATGGATTGATATTATTGGAATTCTTTTCCGCCTCCTCAAGTATGTATGGATCCAACTAAGGGCCACTTCACACACGAGACTGAGAGCCCGTGACCATTGCACTTCAAGCACTCTCATTGGTGGAAAGTGTGGAGCCGGTCCAAGTTCGCTTCACACTACGCTTGAGGGACCAACGGAGTATGTGAATGCAAGATGGATGTAAAGTCTACATGGATTCCTACATAGCATCGAATGGATCATGTTTCATGGTCACTTGGACTATTTTCCAAAATCATCTTTTGGAGGTCGGCCTAACACAAAACCGGGAGACCATGGCACTCTGAACGCTCACAACCGTTGATTTAGTATGTTTTATCATGTGTGAGCACCCGCATGAATAGAAATTCATTGAAATAGCATTTAGTTGAGGGCCCGGTCACATATGACTTCACACTACACTTGAGAGTCCATGACCACAATACATGATTTTGGAGGTGTGTTGAGACGGCCTTTCGACACTTTCTTTTGGGCTCTCACACTTTCATGGTCACGGCTCTTGGCTCGTGTGTGAAGTGGCCCTAAGAGTTCAACAAAAAAGTGTTTGAGATTCAATGCTGAGGTGGAAAAAGAGGTGGAAAGGAGCTTGGAAGTTGGACCAAGTTCTCATGAGCTTTAAATTGGTGGGGATGAGAAGGAATACGCGTACTACAGTCACGGATTCCGTTCAAGTACAAAATAAATGGCCGTGTCAATTCTCTGTACACTTAACGGATGCCCCCTTCCAACCTGACTTTACCAAATAACCAAAGTATTACTTAAATACCAGGTAAAGCTCCCTCAGTTATAGCGGAGGCATCCGTCTATCTCAATGCACCTACAAGAACTTTCTCTGGAGATTTTCAAGTAGGTTTTAGTTAAGTAGCTCTCACACATGTTCATTGTTTTATAACCAAGAAATGAGTGTGGGGTAGTTTTTGTCCCATCCCCAAATGTCTTACTACTCACCTATCTTACCATCGGTTTTTGTTAATGGAGTTCCTTGTGCCCTCATAACTAAGACTAAAAAGCAGCCAATCACAAGGGCGGGAGGCGACACTTTTAAAGGTCCTATATTCTTGCCTCATGTTTAGGTACCGATGGGAGGGTCGGTGCTTGAGGCTTAAAACCTCCACTTTTAAGCCATGCCACATCGTTTGCCAACTAGGCTTGGCACTAGATAATGTGGATGGTGTGAAGGCCGGGTTGTTAGAACCAACTTTTAGTCTTAGCTAAAGTCAGGTGGGAAGGGGGCATTACTTGTGTATATATATATTTCCCTAGGCTAGATCACATCTTCATTCGGGTGAGCCCCACCCCTCCCCTCCCATGCCTCCTTCACTACCCGGTCTTCCTACCCGCACCTGCGTGGGAACCTACGATCGGGGAGAATCGGCAGTTAGTTACAGATGAACCGGTTGAGTTTGAGGAATAACCGGTTGAAGTTAAAGATTGTGAGATAATTACCGATCGTTTTAGAGGAATTTATAGAATATACCCCAATCTTATTAAAGGAAAACCGAAGGATGTCAGTATGTAACTGGTTGGACTTGCGAACACTACATGGTCTTAGTCGATTATGCCCAAAATCTCCCTAATCACTGGTGGGCACTCCTCCTCGTTGGGAACCAATGTGACGATACTCGGTCAAACTTACAAATATCCAAGTTGGCATCACTTTCATTGTTCCCAAGTTAATTGATGGAGTTCCTTCACATGCCAAAGGAGCTTAATGGCTTAAGTGACCGGGTATTGTCACATTGGTTCCCAACGAGGAGGAGTTCCCATGCAGGTGCAGGCAAGAAGACCGGGCAGTGAAAGAGGCATGGGCCCCAGCCAAATGAAGATGTGATATGGCATGGGGCTATATGCATACACACACACATATATTCATATATATATATATATACACATACATACATATATACATATATATGCATATATATATATATATATGCAGTACATCTGCACATGACTCAGAGCTTTTGGGTTCCATCATATATAGTAGTCAGCAAAAGTGATGTAAGTTCTGTCGGCAGCTTTCTTTCCATCAATCAAACATTTTAGCAGACAGCGAACTCATTCATTTTGAGCCCCCCCCCCCTCCCCTTGCGCTAAAAATTAAAAATCTAAATCTAAATCTAAATAAATCTAAAAAAGTAAATAAAGAGTTCTAAATGTTTCTAAAAATGAATTAACTCCCAAAGGATCATAAGAGCATATATGATTGTTTGGGCTTTTCAATTAGGTCTTGAGAAGTTGGAGTGATGTGCAATTTGAGAATTGTAAAACGTAGAGGTACACACTGTGCCAAATTTGAGCAATTTTAGGATAAGTCCGGTATTCATCCACCGTCAAAAACATAATGACGACTTAGAATTTTCTGACACTCATGACATTGATTGTAAAAACATGAACATTCTAAAGAAATGCTCTACGTACGCTTGGTCTCTTGGCGGGTAATGGATGAATGGTCTACACTCGAAGTGATCCCCTTATTTGAATTATAAAGGAACTCAACATCCACAACAGTTTGGAGGCTTCAACAAGCCACAACAAGAGTCGCATGGCCTCACCACTACACTACATTTCAAACACTACATAGGATGTTTTGTGTTTGATACACTAAATATGAACGCATACACTAAATGTGAATAACCCTATGAAAGTAAGGAACATTACATGTAAACTCAAACACTGTAGTTCAACTATGGTCATATGTGGAAGTTACATGTTCGAGTTTAGTGTTAGTAAGGATATGAAAAAATAAAAATAAGCCATGATAAAAGGGGAATTCTAGCATATCTTCTAACACTAATTGTCAAAAAATTGAAAATTAGTGTTGAGCAAGGAAGGGTGGTAACAACATTGAATACAATCAAACACTAAATACCCTTATTTAGTGTAGTTTTCTTCACTAGATGGAATTTATGATATGGGAAGATGATAGATTATGAATCCAAATGCATGGATTCACCTAACTTTCATAGCGATTGCTACCAAAACGCTCGATTAGCGTTTGCTCACAATTGGCTAATGCTATCATGCTACCCGAACGCATTCTCCCTCACATGTAGGAACACAACACATACAATGCCTCCAACTTTGTGCATGAATATGCATGAGGTATGGAGGATTACGACGTTGCCCGTCTAAAATGGACACATGGTTTTGGGTATTAGATGAAAACAATACTAAGAAGATCAAATTGAAGACTTGTGACAACATTCTAATGACCAAGTTGTCAACACATTGGCTCACACTCAACTTGATACACTTCTAGTTCCATAAGCCTTTGGACATCTTGGACTTTGGAATCAATTTCAAGCTTCAATTTAACAAAATTTAGTAAGTGTCGGGAAACTTATACGTGCCAAATTTCTGACTGCCCGTGAAAAATGTTAAGAATGAAGACATTAGCAAAATCTCTTTAAACCTACTTGATGCCCATTTCTATAAGAACCCAAGACTGAAGTAATCCAAAGCAGCTCTGTGCAAGTGTAGGAACTAGAGGTGAACTTGCAAGCTTTAGAGTAGCTAAATAATTTTGACATGTTACAATACAATCAAGAAACAATCATTTTAACATGTGGTTGTTTCAAATAGTGTCTGGGGAGATTTTGGGCATCATCAGTTGAGGTCCTAGTGTTTTCAAATCCAACAAGTTACATGTTGTGAACATTTGGTTTTCTTTATTAATTTTAGGTACATTCTATAGATCTCCTGAAGTCTTGAATGTCAACTGGTTATTATTTCTCAAGCTCAAGTGGTTCATCTGTAAAAGAGCCCACCCATTGCAAGGTAGGCAATAAACCCCACCCTGGACCAATGGGATTCTTGAGCAGGGTAGGGCCAACGGGCTCAAATTCACGTCAGATTGCCCGACATTGGTTTTTCTTTTTCTTTTTCTTTCATTTGTAATTGGTAGTCTGTTCTTTCCGTCCATTGTTCCAAAGGTGGCCAAAGCTTGAGGACCTTACCCATCGCAATGGCAAAAGGGAATTATCACATATGAGTGTATTTCGCATTCATCTAGCATTAGATTTTATTTATTTATTTTTAAACATGAAAACTATGCAATCTAGGGGTTTGATTGACACCATAATTAGTCTAGAGAAAGTTTGAGACTAAGCAACCACATAGGTTTGCATAAATTTGTTATGTGATTACTACACCGCTTATTTTAAATTAGTGTGGCCTACATTCATTTTGGAGCATCCATAATCTTTGTCAAACAACTAAGGAGTTGCTTTATTATTTCGTTAGCGTTTTTTTCTTTCTTTTTGCCATGAGTAATAGAAGGGGGTTTTTTCCACCTCAACCTCAAATCATCCTCTCTAATCTTAAAAAGGTGGTCAAATTGCCCTTGCAAATGTTATGTGTTCTATCAAGAGCATTCAAGAGTAACTAATCTACTTAGCATACCAATGAGAATCAAACCACTCCAAGACACTTTTGTTGCGCAACCGGAGGAGATGCTTTTTAGACTTCCTTTTGAACGATTTTGGACCAACCTTATGGGGGATAATTCATCATCTTGACCTTGGTTCGTCCTCCTCCAATCTAAAATGGTGGTCGGTTCCCCTTGCAACCTTTACATGTTACAACCATATTTCTCCTAGTAAGAGGACTAAATCTCCCTAGCATGCCAATTGAGAACAAACAACTCCGAGATGCTTTGGTAAACAACTAAAGGATGATGCTAATGTTGGGCCAATTAATAGGGATGAAACCCATCACCTCAACCTCGGTTCATCCACTCCAATCTAAAATGGTGGCCTCTTACCCTTGCAAAGCTTGCATGTTACGAGATCCTTGGTCGGGCATTAGGGAAGATGCTCATTTTGGGCTAATCAAGCTAGTGGGTAAGTTAATTTATCACCACAATCCCAAGGGGTGAAGTTTCAAGACACCTATAATGGGGAGACTGTTGATTATTATGCATGGCCCAAGAAATACTATTAAATGAGGGAGGTACATGTTTTAAATCCCCCCCCCCCCCCGGCGGGCCGTTGCATTGGTGTTGTGATTCGAAATTGCTTGGTTCATCCCCTCTATTAAAGTTAACTTAGGGGACGGTTAAGGACTTGACATGTATGTGTGAACCATGCTAGGTATGGATAAAGTTACCCACAAGTGTAAACATAGCTAAAGTTACCTAAGTGGTAACATTGACCACTACACTATTTATGGTATTTAGTATCACTTACTATTCGGAGTTACACATTGCTATAAAGCCTCGCTAAGAATGCAACTTTATACCAAGTAAAGTAATTCATGTTGTATATTGTCCATATAGCCTATTTAATGTTTGTTAGTAACAAATGAAGTCTATAGTGAGAAGTTATAGCCTTGCGTCATTCCAAATAGTAAGTGACACTAGATACTATAAACGGTGTTTATAGGTGAGTTATCATTGTAGGTCGCGGTAACCTGCAAAGGCTAAAGCGAAACCGTCCCAAAATTGTCTGGAACAATTTAGTCCACTTCAAAAATTTGTTCAAGATACTCGATGCCTCTTATTGTAGATTTGGCCATGTGGGAGGGGTCTTTGTAAAGTTTAGATTGTTCCCACAAATTTTCAACCATCCATGTGTCCAAAATTTAATATATTACAAGATAGATATTACTCTAGTATGGTCGGACAAAAATATTTGTTTGGACAAAAACACTTGCCTTGGTATTCAATAGTTTAACCACATGTGTGAACCCTCCCTTGCAAACTTTGCATGAACATCAAATTAAAAAAAAAAAAAAACTACCTATGCATCATGAGAAGACAACTTGATGTTGCTAAATCTCCGTTGGACACACACACATGCACAATCACTCAACATACTAATTTGGAGTCTCAACGCCCTATTTAGGTGTTAATTTGTCTAAAAATAACAAACATATCCCAAACACTAAATAGCAATCGGCATTTGCACCCTCCCCCTTGATACGTGCTACAAAACACCTATGAAATATCACCCTCAGTAGGTGCCATGTACCATTAAGGTCGAGGCATCCATAATTGATCAGGTGCATTTAACCGCTCACTAGAGTCATGTGATGCCAATAAGGATAAGATCTATTATATTTTTAGGCGAATGGAGTTAAAGTTTATGTGGTGGCGGCTTGTGATTGGTTACCCTCATAAGAGTTTTGACAATTGTCACAGCCAAGAGTTAGCATTTAAATTAGCAATTACATGTTAACCTTTAGATTGACTATGTGTTACCCTAAACTTTACCGCCTTTGAAATTTGTAGCAATTTCCAAATTCATGAAAAATAAAATAAAATATCATTCTCCTTAGGGTACGTTTCTCTTTGCAAGAAAAAGTATTCCCCGCTAACACTCCTCCTATTTAATCAGTTATAGATGCCTCAACCTTACCCCAACCAAGTACGGTTCATCCACTCCAATCTTAGAAACAACGGCCAATTACCCATACAACCTGTACTTTTACAACATGTTTACCCCATAGGCATTAGACCACGCATCTTAAATGACAACGGTACCCCGCTTTTTTGGATGAGACCGCAAAGAAGTTCATGAACTGTAGCCCCAAGTCGTTTGAAGGGCACAAGCTCATAGAGTAAACCCAAATCCCATGAAGCCTACCTCCAAGAGTTGCCTTGAAAAAATCCCCTACAATCCCAGCCACCATAATCCATACTTACTGTGGGGGATTTTATGTAGATTTTCCATCCACTGAAGATGTTACAGGCTGTGGTCCAAAACTACCATTGTGTAACCCTAAAGCAGGGGCTTGTCACACTCTCGACCAATGAGAACTTGAGGATCCTCGAGAGCCGTGGCCTAATGGGTTTCATGTAAACAAACATGATAAAATTAACATAAACATAAACATAAACATAAACATAAAAGATAAAATTAGGGAAAGCCTATAATCTTCCCATGCACCATGAAGGACAACTTTTTGTTTCCATACACACACGCACTAAACTACCACTTATCCATGGAAAGTTGGAGGTGACCAATCTGGTAGGTAGGTCGGCAGCCTACCTACCTACCTACCCACCCACCCACCTACCCACCTCTCTCCGAACCTAGTTTCCTACCTACTATCCTGGTTTTCGTACCTACCACCCTCCTCTCTCCCCTAGGGGTAGCCTCATAGCATCGCATCCCCCGAGGCGAGGGAGGGCCGCCTGCGTCGCCGCTTTCCCTTCCTTCGTCGCACCATCCCTCTCTTTCTCTTCTTATACTCTTCTTCCAACGTGTCTCTATTGAACTTCCCACAAGATTCTCTAATCTCTTCTCTTCTTCCTCTGTTTCAACATCAACAATTTCTCCATTGTTCCAGCCTTTTGTGTCCCTCGATCGGTGTTGAAGCTTACAAAGGTTCTACAGAGGCTTACAGAGGTTTGCATTGGTTTTTGTAGGGGGGGGGGGTGGGGTGTACGTTGCGGTTGACTAGGAGAGGTTCCGTGACCTCTCTCGCCGAATTTGGTCGAGGAAGTGAGCAATTTGGTCGTGGGTGGTTTTCACCAATCTCTCTATCGTTCTCGGTGGTCGCGCTCAAAAAGGTCTTACATAGGCTATAGAGGTGTGCATTGGTTTTTGTAGGGGGGGTTATGTATGTTGTTTGCTGATTAGGAGGTGCGGTGGGCGCTCTTGCCGAATTTGGGTCGAAGGTTTAGCAATTGGTGGAGGTTTAGCCTAGGAGGGTTTCAATCCCTTTCTTGCTTTATAGGGGGAGGCGCAGAGAGGGTTTAGAAGGTTTTCTTTTGCATTTGTGTTGTGATTGAGTTAGAGGCCGGAGGGAGCTGTTTTGGATTTCTCTCTTGCCGAATTGGGCGGATTGGTGTCTGGACTGTGGGGGTTGGAGGGTGCGGGTTGGTTGCATTTTTGGTTTTGGTAGGTTGCTTGTAAAGGTCTGTGAGTTTGGGGGATTGGAGGTTAAGCTCTTTCGTCAGTTTCTGTTGCTGTTTCTGTTTCTCGAGTTCGCAAGAGTCTGCTGGCTGTGGCAGTTGCGAGTTGGCAGCGTGGTGACGTAATTTCGTACTTGAGAGAGTTTGGGCGTGAATTCTCGTGGTTGGTTGGTTATTGTGAGATCCAGGTGGGAGGGTAAGGGAAATATTTGTTGACAAAACTTGGTGGAGTTGGTTGATGAGAGGCGAAGTGGACGTAAAAGATTTGTTGACAAAACTTCTTGGAGTTGGTTGTTGAGAGCGAGAGAGTGGAGGGTAAGGTAAAAGATTCGTGGACAAAACCTTGTTGAGAGTTTCATTGAAGAGATGGGTCAGTGCTACGGGAGGGAGTGCACAACCGGGGGGGAGACGTGGAAGAATACCGCGGGGAAGTCGAGTTCTACGGGGAGCTTCTATTCCCTGCACAATAATTGCATCTCCAACGGGACCAAGAACTCGCTAACTTTCATCAAGCAACAGCGGGCCAAGCTGTACATCGTTCGACGGTGCATCACCATGCTCCTTTTATGGCACAAGTATGGCAAGTGATGACGATGAGGCCGAGTAAAGACCAAAGAATTCTTTTTGGATCAAAGTTTGATCACCGGCTTATTTGTCTATCCCTCGGTGGCATGTAAGCAGCAACAACAACAACCCTCCAGCAGCATGCATCACATGGAGTGAGTGGAGCCTACCTCTCTCTCTCCTTCTCTGCAAATTCTCGGAAGCGGTGCAAGAGTGGTGGATACACGAGGAGTTTGTTGGCAACATGGATTTTGTACATTTCCGAAGAGGGTTTCTTCTGTACATAAACGAGAATCACAGGCAGTGACCTTCGAGAATCACTTCGAAGCGCATTGTGCAACGGAAATTGTGAATTTGAGCGCCCCCTCTCCGTGATGGCTAATTTTTGTTTTGAAGACAGACAAACAGACAGATGTGCATGTAGATGCATCTGGATTTGTTTTGTAAATTGGGCTTGGCAAGGGTTTACGGAAACCTCCGAAACGGAGTTGGTTGGTTGGTATATGAGTCTCGTCATCATCACGCACAAAGCGCAGCGGTAGACGAGACTGAAAACAAAAAAGGGTTTGCTTCCAAAGGGTTTGCTTCTTGAGTGTATTTTGGAGAGTATCATTTTGCATTGAGGATATGATGATTGCGTAACGTTCCATCTTCCGCGATCACTCTCCAAAGGTTCTCTATGTACTCCGAGCCAAGGATTGTTGTAAGATAGTAGAGAGCTTGTTGTGCAGATGCTTTCAGTTTAGATCAGTTCCTCTGCATTCTACAAGAAGCAGTTATGCTCCAAATTGTAGGGGACTGGAATCAAAGGATGTGCATTGGATCATATTTGAAGGCGTTCAAATCACATGTATACCTAGACTTCTTGCATTGTCGTTGGAGATATGTGAGGGTGTGCATTTTGAGATGCTGAAGTTATCTTTTATGAATGTGCCTGTAATCAAAGCATATAGTTGACTGAGGAGAAGAGGGTTCAAGAATTGTTCCACTTCGCATGCATTTCCATTTTTCGTTGAGGAGGCATTTGTCACTCTCTCCTAGGCGACTAATATTCCTCGGTGAACGAGGGGTTCCTTTATTTTGGGCTCTAGGAATTTGCAGCTTGCGTTTACGTATTACTAAAAGCAAGAATGTGTGCGAAACATAGAATTCTTGTTGCCAGGAAGGTGTAAATTAACTTGAGGTCACTCAAAATGCTTTTTCCTCTGCACAACCTCATTTCTTTTTGGCTAGGAGATTACAAGGGAAGTTACAAGCACTTTCCTCAAGGTGATTTATCAGCATTAAGTTGTCGCTGCATTACCTAATCAGGTTGAAGCTTTTTCTTTTATGCCTTCACCTCCACCATAACCTAGAATGCTTGCACCATAATACTTTGTTTGTTTCAAGGAGAGCAGAGGCTCAAATTCTTCAACTTAGTAAAGAAACTCAAGTTGACAAAAAGTTGAAACTCAATTGCGTCATCAGGTTGAAGTGTTGCATCACGCAACCTCTTCCTGGGTGGCTTGGCCTGCCAGTTCAGATGCAGGCAAAAGTGCCAAGTTGGAGGCCGAGAAGGTTACTTCAGGTAAGCCCTAATAACCCAGCACGATTCCAACCAATTTCCCGTCTCTTTTTCCCTTATGGGAGTTGTTGAATGTTCATAGAGATCATCATACATTTATGTGAAGTATTAAAGAATGGAATGGAGAACAAATATTGTGGCAGGGTAGTTGGAACTTTTATGGACAGGTTTGGGTTAGTATCCTTGCCAAGGAAATGAGGAATGATGGAATTGAATTGGAGTGCTCTATCTGTGTATAAGTCATTGTCGAAACATGATAGATATTGATGCGTCATGGAAGTGAAGTGTAACGCACAAGGTTTCTTGGAGAGGGGGATGGGCGCAGAAGAAGTCAAAGAGAAGATTCCTTTTGGTTTTTAGTGGTAGAAGTCTTTCGAAGTGATGTGTCCACCTACATTTCCAAACCTGCACAGTACATCAGCTTGACTTAACGAGTGGTGTCGGAGCCACTCTTCCACTTCTCAGGTGTTGTTGAGATCATATGTAAGCAAGCTTAGTTTGGGCAAACCGAAGGTCTTCACAAACGACACTGGCACAGATGTTTGAAGTTGTGTCTACACAACCACTGCGATGGCTGAGTTGTGGATCAGGCCCACTTTCAACCACAACTACTAATATTTATATATATGTGGGTGTTCTTCGGTTCATTCATTTTTCATGTTCTCCACTTCTACCAATTAGAATCACACAGAAAAGCTTTTGTTGCATCAACAAAATTTACAATGAAGCATCAACAAAAAATCAGATTGAAAGTCTGACCTCTCCTGATCTAATTATTGAAGTGTATGTTTCTTGGCTCTGCCCTAGATCAGAGCTGTCGGGTTGCTTCATTTTCCTCGACCATAAGTTTGTCCCTGAATGACTGTATGCGAATGAATGTGGAAACTAGATAGATAACTAATGAGAATGCAACTAAGTTAGCTTTGCATAACTACAAATTCATGTAAGAAATTAGTAGATAGAGCTATGTAGAACCTAAGTTAACTCCCGTTCTGAAGAGAATGCATGGGGGGAGATGAGGAGACATACTACAACATAACAATTTCCAACCAAATCATCAATTCATCCAATGGCAAAAGCCTTATGTGCGTGCACCTTGTTGATTCCTTATTTGAATACATACTGTAGGTCCTTTCAATTATGTTCACTATGGAGTGTGAAGTAGTAAATAATATTGAAGATGAGGTTCAATCTCTTAAAAAACATGTGTCTTTATGTTATTTGTTCTATGATCCTCACCAAACCACACACGGATTAAATATATGTGTCCAATCAAGATTTTCAACCGAATAACACTTGAATATCTTGTTTTGTTCTGTTTACACACAACCATTGCGATAGTTGAAGAGTGGATTTGTCCTCAACGATCGTCTCTCACATTAGTGTAATCCGTGAAGCGGAGATTCCAATGGGAAGGTTGTCTAAGGGTGAGTTTCTCTGTGGGCTGCTCGCCCACTAGATTCTAGTGGGAATGACGACAAACTCACCCAAATGTAGATGGAATATTGTGGGATAGGGTTTGTATGTGCCAACTACTGTAGCTACTCTCATCTTCTCAAATTTAGGCCAACCTACTAACTTCCACCTACATGTTTTGAGGGATTGAGTTCTAGACCATTAGGTCTTCAAATCCTTTGGTGACCAACAGTTGTAGGTTGGAAAATACTTTAGTAGGCCCATGGAAGTCTAGCGGCCCATGTCCAAGGCCCTCCACATTCTAGTAGGCCACCAATATGTGGTTGGTTGGCAGCTTGTTGTGAAGAGACTTAGTTGTGGTTGTGATTTTCATTAATGTACATTTTCCCCTCTTTATCCCTCAAAAATAGAATCCCCCCCCCCAAAAAAAACACACAACCATCAACCACCAAAACGGTGGTTGTGAGTAAACACACCTTGAGTGATGTCCAACGGAGTTCTTACTAAACTAGGAAGTCATCATACTTAAGGTAGAGGGTGCTAATCCCATTACTCACCCTAAACCCACACTTGTACCCGCCTCTCAACCGTTAATACACTCTTACCTTGAACCACTACCTTAAGTTGTGACCTACCCGGGGGGGAGTGCTATCTTGTGAGCGGTGAGCAGTGAGCGGTAATTTGTGAGCGGTGAAGAAAACAAAATATTTGGTAATAGGACCCCGAGTATCCTATAACCGTGGCCTAAAGAAATAATTTTTTAGGATTCAATAATAAGAAGATTGGGGAGGACAAATAATATGAATGCTAGATTGCAAGTAGTGAGCAATGAAAAAGACCAATATGTACACGACTCGGGGTTGCTAGTATGTGAGCATGCGAGCGTGAACATGTGAGCCTTCAATTTTTTCCCGGTTATGATTTGTAAATCTGTTGGGGGCCTATGACTGTGGAATTACATGTAAGGGTCTATAGTCCAAATGAACAACAAATGAGAATGTTGCTATAACAATTTTGTACTAAAAATGAACTAATATACATTCAACTGTTGAGATAATAATAATGTAATTGAAGACAATGTGTAAGCAAACTCATGTTGAAAACAAGTGTAGCATGTTAGAATGTCTTACTATAATACACATGAATGTAAAATTTGAATACATCATAACACCATCATGAGGGTGACATTTACGAAGTCCAAAACATAAAGAACAACAAAAGTGGATTGTAGATATAAATCGGGTAGTAGATTAAAATTGTTGAAGTTCTTGGAAATCAAATTTCAAAAATCAAATCATGAATACAAACTTAAATATCATCGGACTCAGATGCACTGAGTTCAAAATAAGCACATATTCTAGTATCCTAATATCTACGAGGTGAAGGTGAAATTGAAGATGAAGTAGATGAAGCATTAGCATAAGCTTCAGCTAAAGCCTCGGCATACACAGGGAGGCTCTGAGGACTAAGAGAGGGGCTTCTCAATAATCCACGGTGCCGATAAAATGGCGAGATTTGTATCGGCAATGGATTCATCCAACTACAAACAACAAACCATGTATTAGAATATGTAACAACAAATTAGAATACAAAATCTAGAATTTGCAATTGAAGTTGTTGAGAAAAAAACAATGAAAAAACTTACTCACATAAGTTAAGAAGTGCGGCGTCTTCTATTGGAGTATCATCATCAAAGTCCATTCCATCGCATGAGGTATCATTTGTAGATGTTTGAAGAGGCTTTAGTACCTCATCAAAGAGTTCGGCATCACTTTCTAATGCTAGAATATGACGATAGGATGAATGAGCCGCTCTAATAGAAGAACCTGGATGAAGCAGAACATTAATTAGGAAAATACGAACATTGAAGTATGAATTAAAAAACATATGAACCAATAATTGGATACTGTAATATACAATACCTGTAGAAGCAGTCATGTTTGCCACAATACCGCCTACAGGACTCAAACCATGAACAAATAACTTCATTAAAACTTTAGACTTCTCCTTTGCACCCCTCCATGGCTTGCCATCTCTTTATCTACATAATTGAGTTTTCATAATAATAAAGTTGAAGAGAACGTCATCTGTGGCTAAATCGACCTCAGGAATTGAAGTTGCCTCGCAATGAGAATTGAAAATGATCGAACCAATAACAAAGCCTTGAACTTCAAAGTCTGAAAGTCAATATAAAATTGAAATTAAAAAATATACAACACATAAAAACAAATTCAAATATGAACCAATCAAAATGAAATGTCATAATTGCTACTTACATTTTTGGACGGATTCATAGGATTTGCCAAGTGCAAGGAATTAATGATAGTCCACTCATCCTTGATTTTGAACTTATAGTTCTTGAAGAATCCTGCCACTTCTCTCTTCACGGCAGAACTGTCAGAATAAAACAAAAGGAATGCTCCATCATCATGAAGATAGGTAAGAGCAAATGCCATCAATATGTTGAGAAAACTTGGAATGTTGGCATTCCAAGGGGGAATTTGAGATGGCGGATCCGAGACACCTGGAACCCGAAGACCATCTGGGTAATCCGCAATAATGAGGTCCACAGCAGGTTTCTTTTGCAATTGGCCATAAAAAAAAATTATCTACCTTCACCAACCTACAAAGATAAAATATAAATATTACAATTCATGAATAAAGACGACAATTAAAAGTAAAAAATAGAATAACGTGACAAAATATGAGTGAAACTTTATAAAACTTGAATAAAGTAAAAACTGTAAAATAAAATGAACTCACCTTTGATAGAAAAACCACAATGTCATCATATGGTGCACGAAATATACCTGTTTGCTTCTTATCTTCGATAATCCTCACAAAAGAATCATTCAAGATTAAATCCGAAGATGTATGATTTGCAGGTAAAGGAAGCAAGATATTCATCATACTTCTAAGCTTGGGAGGCATATCCAAGGTAGGAGAAGGGGTTGTTTTCTGCCGCTTTGAAGTATGAAACGTTGCCTCTAGATTTGAAGAAGAAGGTTCAGTAACTACAAGGTTGTTGAGACTGCTTTGAATTGGAGCATCCTCATCGCTATCATGAATGAGGAGGATTGGTCTTTTAGGCTTAGATTTTTTTTTTGGCATCTTGGCTGCATCCTCATCCATTATAGAGGGAACAATTTTGGTTGTACCCTTGAGGGCGGGTTGAATGAAATCTCGAAGGGCAATATCAAAAGTGGGAGGTGATTTAAGAGGACAATCCAAATACCACCCACATTTTTCAAAATGCACAGGATCCCAAGATTTCATGATCCCCTCTGTGAACATGCATTCTTCACTTTCGATATCCAAATAATTAGCCAAAAAAATGGGAGATTTGGAAATGGCTTTTCCAGGAAATAAGACATATTTGAAGTACCTATAAAACACCCTTCGCATGGCCGGATAAAAATTGAGTTGCTTGTCAATGTTCTGATTTTTGTGAACTTCCTTATCCACACTGAATTCACGAAAAAATGCAGTATCCCACAATGATATGCGCATTGCCTCCACATAATCAAAAATAAAAGGCAAAGGATCCATACCATCTGGAAGGTAGTTGATGGACACATGCATATCAGCCACAGTAGCATCAAAGAGCTTCTCGGTCTCAATAGCCAACTGCCAAATACAAAATAAAGATTAGAAGAATTAAAGGCTTGAAAAAATATTAAAAATAAATTTAAAACATAGATAAAAAATAAATGAACCAAACATAATAGAAGGACAAAAATTATCACTTGAGCCCACCAAGTAGCTTTATGAAGCCACTTAGGAAACTCTATATCATTGAATTTTGGTTTCGGAAAACTTGAGAGCCTCACGAAGAGTAGGTGAAATGTTCCACCTCTCAAACCACTTAATCTTCATAGATGTGTCCATTGCCGAAGTTGCTAACATCCAAAGTTTTTCTTGAGTCATCTCAGGGCTTTCATCGTGAGTTTCATAATGAGACTTCACCTGCTCTAAGAACATAGGAGAATGTTTAGGATCCGCAATGGAAAGTTGTTTCTTCAATTCCGAATGAGAAGTCAATCTCACCCTCTCAACAGCTTTGGAAACAAATTCATCCACTGTACTCGAAGTCCAATGTGCAGGATCAAGATATTTCTCATAAAATTTCCTTTGAGCAGTAGCAGCAACATCTCCCAACTCTTGCTACACCAAGGAAAAAACATATAAGAGTATGAATAATCACACACAACAAAAATAAGATGCAATAGAAAATATAGTTATAGATATCCAAATAAAAAGAAAACAAGAAAAATATACAGGAAAACAAAAATCATGAAAAACTAATACTTCAGAAAAAAAAACCTAGTATAGAAATCCATTAAGAGCCTCAACAGTCAAAGTAAACCAAGTCCTATGTTTGGATTTTTGTTTGGCATCAGCGGCAGTGAGATCTTCTTTGGAAACAAGTTTATCAAAATATGAAAGTGGTTGCCCAGGAATGCTTTGAATGCGGAAAAGCTTATGAACAAGATTGGTACAAACATGGGATTTTTGGTTCCTCCTGTCAAAATAAAACAACAAATGATAAGCCAAAGAAAAGAGACATACAATACAAAAAAAAACTAAAAAAAAAACCAAATGAACCGAACAAATAAAAAGAGAAGAATGAAGTAATTACCAATTGACTTCATGTAAAGCTGCCAACATGGTTGCAATATCTCCCTTGACGTCCAAAATAATACTTTCAACAGCATAATGCCAAACCGGATCATGTGTGTGATCTCGATTAATAATGGGCAACCATGCTTGCAAACGGTGATTTCCGTCCCACACCATGAACATTTTGCGAGAGAACACTTTGAGGTCCTCATCAGCTTGCAATGTTTTTTCAAAAGCATCATTAGCCCGCACCCAATTCTCACTCCAAGATTCAATGATACTATCGGTAACATCTACTATTTTCCCCTCATTGTTTTCCAAGGCCACATAAAAACCCCATTGCCCTCCATATAACCACAAGCAACAAAATGTGCAGCCAGGTTCATAACGTCATTTTTTTAAAAAGGCCTTACAACAGGCAATGCAATCATTCGACATAGTGGAATGTTGAGTTTTGATTTTGCCCTTAGTTGATACCTCAACCGTTCAAGACGGGAAGATGTATTGACAGTTTCTTTCTTAAAAAATGCATACAATTGCATCTCCAATTGATCTTCAGAAAGAGATACAACTTCCAAATCTAAAGCACAAAACATATCAACCATATGAAAAACAAAAATAAATCAAAAGAAATATATACATAGGAAAAAAATCACATATGAGAACTAAAACAAAATAAAAAAACATTAAGGAAAGTGAAACTATACATAAGAAAAAAAATCACATATTCCCAAAAAGTCTGAATTTTGAATAAGGGTGGCCGTTAACGGCCACCCTTGTTGAAGGGAAAAAAAATTAAAGAAATGGGTGTATACATGTAGAAAGAAACCCTTATGAGAAAAAATCCGAAATGTAAATAAGGGTGGCCGTTAACGGCCACGCTTATTGAAGGGAAAAAAAAATGAGAGAAATGGGTGTATACATGTAGAAAAAAACCCTTATAAACAAAAATCCAAAATGTGAATAAGGGTGGCCGTTAACGCAACCGTTATTGAAGGAAAAAAAAATGAGAGAAATGGGTGTATACATGTAGAGAAAAACCCTTATAAACAAAAATCCAAAATGTGAATAAGGGTGGCCGTTAACGCAACCGTTATTGAAGGAAAAAAAAATGAGAGAAATGGGTGTATACATGTAGAAAAAAACCCTTATAAACAAAAATCCAAAATGTGAATAAGGGTGGCCGTTAACGCAACCGTTATTGAAGGAAAAAAAAATGAGAGAAATGGGTGTATTCATGTAGAAAAAAACCCTTATGAAACAAAATTTGAAATATGAATAAGGGTGGCCGTTAACGGCCACCCTTATTGAAGGAAAAAAAAATGAGAGAAATGGGTGTATACATGTAGAAAGAAACCCTTATGAAAAAAAATCCGAAATGTGAATAAGGGTGGCCGTTAACGGCCACCCTTATTGAAGGACAGAAAATGAGAGAAATGGGTGTATACATGTAGAAAGAAACCCTTATAAACAAAAATCCGAAATGTGAATAAGGGTGGCCGTTAACAGCTACCGTTATTGAAGGAAAAAAAAATGAGAGAAATGGGTGTATACATGTAGAAAAAAACACATATGGAGAAGAGTCTGAAATTTCAAGGACAAAAAATTTAAAGAAATGTGTGTATATTTGAAGAAAGAAATACATATACGCAGAAATATAAGATGCAACAAAAGGTGGCCGTTAACGGCCACACTTTTAGATGAAACAGACTACAACACAGAAGTGGGCATCATAGAAAGGGTGGCCGTTAACGGCTACCCATTTGGAAGAGAAACACACCTTCATTTGAGTCGCTTTCCGGAGTTGCAGCTTCTTTGTCGCTCTTGCTCGTTTTGTCTATGCGCCCACGTCGCCGCCTGGAACTTGTACCAGCATCTGCATCCTCCATGGTGCGCACTCTTGCTTCTTGCGTATGTTGTTGCCGCCGCACTTCGAAAGAGGATGTCTGAAAACATTACGAAGAGTATGGCTTCAAGAGATTAGGGTAAGTCGGACTCAAAAAAAAAAGAAAAAAAAAAGTAGATTTCAGTCTATGGAATCTTTGCTATAACTTTTTCAAATATCCTAATTTATTTCCACAAAAAATCTAGTGCATAGATTAAAGCCTTGCCATTCACTCTATTTGTTTTCAGAATTATTGGAGATGGTATCAATTTTAGATAAATCGTCAAAGTCTACTAAAACTAATATGGTTAGATTTCCTGCATAAAATCTTCATTTTTTGAAGATTTTAGAATAATCTAAGATGCTCTAATTGTTTTTTGGCTCTAAAACATGCAAAACAAAATTAGTTTGTTCATGCTATATACCGTTGGAATCGTATTTTCAGTGTACACAATATAGTATACATTATATACCTCTAAATTTATTTTCATTTTAAATTTTCTCTCTTATCATTTCGTTCGTACAACTTACCTCCAACTCCGCCTTAGAAGATTGTTCTTCTTTTTCGTATTGTGTGGCTTGCTCTTCATCGATGCCTTTATCATAATCTTCCTCCTCTTCATCTTCTTCATTGCATTCAAAGACGATATGTGGTTGAGCTTCACATGTAGGAGTTTGGTGTTCGACGACATCTTCCGTTATCATTTCGCATGTCACAATATCTTCGTACGTCAAATTCCTTGTTGTACCTGATGGGTCTACTCCTTTCATTCGAGGAATATGTCTATTCATTCTAGCATTTGAGAATTGTCTCTTACTTGAAAAACGAAAGCTACTTTTTCGCCTACTTTTTTCCTACCCTTCACTGGAGAAACCACTGCTAACATGAATAAATGACGTTCTTTTACATTTAAACGCATTCAGGTACCCTCTGCACTACATTGTTACTCTTAACAACATGCATTTCATGGATGTTAATCATGATTCGGCCACTAAATTGTTGAATTCCAAATAGAAGCCACGGTCTCAGCATAGATAGGCAGGCTTCGTGAAGGTGATGGACTTGCTAGAAATTTTGGTTCTTCAAAAAAAGATCGCCAACGTCACATTATTAGCACATGACAACATAGATGTGTTAATACCCATCATAATCCAACTAAATACATACACAATATAATACAAGTAAAAATTATACAATCAACCATATGAATATTTCGAACAAGATAAACAAACAACATCTTGCTAAGGAATACATAGCAAAATAATTTCAAATCAAACAATTTCAGAAGCTGACTTACCTTTTTGTTTGTTCTGTTTTGTGAACTCGTCTTCATTTCCGACTCCGAAATACCATCGTCTGCATGCTCTTTGCTCTTTGCACCTTCATCGTCCTCCGCCTTCCTATGCCTTCTCTTCCGCCTCACTAGTGTTCTCTCTACATGTTCCACCATCATTGCTGTTTATGATATATCTTCTATCACTCCACTTTCATACATTTGTTTAGTGTTTAGAGCTCATTTAAACCTGACGCACATTACGATCATTAGTGTTGCAATTGGCGTCCAATGATCAAGTTGTTTTAACGCGTCTTTCACTCTGCTTCTATTTTTATTATATCCGCCAAATTTCTCTGATATCCCAACCTACCACATTGACTTTGTTCTATTTATAATGGCCAATCATTTACTTTACCGGCCAATTTTAATTGTTCATGCATCTACATCCAGCCTACACAGTCGTATTTTAAAACTCTGCCAACTTGTTTATTATTTGACGCCGTTTTCTCCATGATATCCATGTGATAATCTCATATTACACAACTCCTTTGTGGGTTGAAGTTTCCTATGGCTTAGTTTCCAAAGGAGATATTTTTTAGGATATGGTTTAGGATTCTATGCCTTTCTTGCAAATATTCTCTGTCTACTATTATGATCTGTCTTCTTTTGTATTATTGGATGCTATGGTATCACCTCTTTTAATTTACATCCATTATTATATTCTCCATCACTCAATACAAAAGCGATGTTGATCTAAGATTATTGTCATGTGTTGTTCATCTATTCCTTCTTCTCTATGACTACCATTAGAGTTCACGGATCTTTTGTTCCCTTCATTTTGCCACTTCAAGATGATGGTCATGTCAATGTCTCAGAGGATTTGCTTAGTCTGAGATTCAACCTCCAGATAGGAACCATGTATTTAGAGCAGAAGATGTATTCTGCAGATGGAGAGGTGTATGAAACAGTTTTGGTTCAAAAAAATAGAACCGAGGTTGGTTTTATATGGATCTTAGGACCTGGTTCATTTAGGGTAATAGGTCTTTCTGAATCTCAGATGCAAGCTTCAACTGTCATCTTGACAAACGAATCCGGTACATACATCGTTCAAATTCCCTATGTTGCACCTGTTAAATTTGAACCTACTAATGACCATGTGTTTGTGCTATCAGATTCGGAAGATGACATTTCTGCATCTGTTGATCTTTCAAACACATCGTCGTTTCCATTTAAAAGTCTTCATTCCACTTCTTCACAGCTTCCTATACATGTAGCCAAATCTCCATGCGGTCCTATGTACAAGAGTTTGGTTCCCGAGCTCTCACCTTCTCAACGTCCTCCACTACACCCTTCACCTTCATCTATAGGGTTAACTATCGTTGATGCTTTGAAACTTACAAAGTCTAGAAAAAGATCAAAGTCAGATCTCGCATTCATTGATTTTGATAGTATAGATGTTCATGATGTCAAGTACTTACCATCTTCTTTTAATGGTGATGTTTTGTTTCTCTTACCCCCTGTGGCACTTAAAGCTCCAAGTACGTATGGCCGCTCAATGGACGGCATGGACAAGATGTGCGACGGTCACCCTTGGTGCACCACCAAAACCACCAATATCCAAAATGATTTTGGGTTGTCCTTCTGGCGCTCTACTTGTGCTGGTCATCTCCAATGTCCTAATGACTACTGTGATTACATGAATCGCAATGGGGGCCTCCAGAACAACACTGAATGGGCCGGTTCAACTCCTCTCCCATTTGCTGTGGGTAATGTTCCTCTTACTAGATCCACTGTCAAGTGTAAGGTATGTCGTTCCACACCTGTATGCATTGCTTTATGTCATGCTCGAATCCTATACATCCACTCCACATCTGTTGGAATGTCCAGGGCTTGCATTCATATTGGTATACATGATCACCTTGTGGCCAATGGCACATGCCGTGAGTCATTGGACATGACATACCAGTGCGTTGCAAATGAAGTATTGAAAACACCCACAGCCAAAAATTCAGCCATAGTTATGGCAGCAAGCAAACAATTCTTGGCCGATTACCTTCTCAAATCTCCCACAAATGTCGAAGGCCATCACTTGGTTGGTTCATCCCTAGAGGTCGTCATGGACAAATTCAGCACTCTTGCGTCTCCGAATTGTCGTAACTTTGTATCCGGATCAAAGCATTTTTTGCGTAGTGGAATGGGAACTATGGATAGTATTATAGCACTCAAAGACCACTCTGTTTTCAAGTTCGTCCATGGTAGTCGGTTTCCAGGGCAGTCAAAGGACAAAGTGTTTGTTTTTAAGATGTCTGTAGACCTTCCAGGTAGTGGTGTGGAGCTTGTGAAGAGGATGCAAGTCGGTGGGGACATAGAGAATTCATGGATTATGTTTGACCATGTCAAACGTTTGAAGGACTGGACGACCATGGCTTGCCATATGTACGACAGTCGATACTGTAAAGTGTTGACTATTGCGTGTTGTGACATGCAATCTGAAGATGGTGCAACACAAATTCTCTTTTGGGAAAATTTGAATACTGTCATGGCAGAAAATAGTGTACCAAACGTAAACTTCAAAGAGTTTATGGCTGATAGTGCTCAAGCTAATTGGAATGCGGTGAGGGCGATTTACGGGGATGGTGATCCATGTCTACCCATGGTTGCACGTGAGCGTACATGTCTTTTTCATTGGTCTGCGAGCTTGGATAAGGTGACCCAAAAGTATATCAAACCATCCTTGCAGTTTCAACACAAGCAAATATGCAAGGATTACAAAGACGCAAAAATGATGGACGACGCCGAGGCTAAGTATCATGCGATTCGTTCTTGGTGGTTGTCATCCGGAGCTGCCTCAGAAGAAGGCATCCTTGGCCTTTCAGAGTGGTTGGGTTTTTGGCACTTTTGTTACAGACAATGGGGTGGTCATATGCTATTTGTAAGTACATATCAAATTTTATTCTTTAATGTCATTCATTTTTCTTCCACTGTTATATATATCTTCTATTTTTCTTATCCTCATATTTGTGTGTTGTTCATAGGATATGACAATAGAAGAACGTGCGGAAATGCCAACATGCAACCTTACAGAGACTGTACACAACAAATGGCTCCAACAGTCCGGCAACAAGATGACTTGTTTATATGAAGCTACAGTGGACGACATGATTCGTGCCTTCATGCAAATTGTAAATTACCGGACATGGTTGAAAGGGGGGTCTGATGGTAAGGGTCCTGATTCGGCATCCTTGAAACTCAAAGCGGCTGCCAGGTGTGAAGATCCAAAAATGTTGGCCGATGCCATGAAGTCTTATCCAGGGGCAGAAGACGTCAACACGAGAGATTGTGCATTGGAAGGGTTGGAGCTCTTTGGTTCCACCAAACGCAAACTCAACCTACCACCGGGTGCTGATTGTGACTCTCATCGACCCGACAAAGTGAACTATTCTATTCCTCGTCGCAACACCCGAACAACTCGTCAACGCATAGAGGAATCGTTGAGTTCTGTAATTCATGGTGTGGCTCATATTACATCCGTATTAGAGACTGATTGTCTTGCTTCTAAGTGGCACATTGCAAGATTGCCACCCAACTCAGCCAAACGTTGTTGGGCACTGTAGGCCATTACAGGGACTATGTGCAATGCCAAAGTCGGGACTGGGAAACACGGCACACCTGCTCCAACATACAAAGGGCTCAGGAAGGAATTTCGCTCTCCCAACAATGTGGAGTATGAATTTTGGTTTTGTCCTGACGACATCAAACGTTGTGTGAGTGACAGTAAGAAGAAATATGTGTTGGATTGGCCTATAGTACCCAACACGTGGCCAGTGAAGATAGGTACCAATCTATTGAGAGAGGAGGTTTTGGCACTTGAAGATGCTGGATTTCAACTACAGCAGAGGGAGGCATTGTCTCCTCGTCGTAGGCTTTCAACAATCGCAACTCTTCCCATCCCTCGCTCGCATTTTTCTATGCCACCAAACCCAGACGCCCACCCTACATTCAGATTTGGGAAGACAGTGCGTCATAATCCAACAGCACCTCTGGCGGATCACAAAAACAAATGGGAGAGCGCCGGACTCATGGAAGGTTACTATGTGGTTGGGGTCACTGCCATTCTATATCCGGGCTTTGGAGTGATAATCAACATTGTCTCCAAACAGGATATCACCTACCATGTCACAATTGGTGATATCCCGCATTGCACATGTCCAGATTTCATGAAAATGTCCTCTCATGCATTGGGAAAAAAAAGAAAATGGATGTATTGTAAACATCTTTATTATGTGTTTAGATTTTTGTGCAAGGTGGATTACGAGAGTGACAAGTTCATTCATGCACCTACATATACCTATAATGAGGTCATGCGACTACTTGAACTTGCTGGTATTGTAGAATGTGAGTAGTATTGCAAGTGTTCTATTAAGCAACATATATTTGAATGTCAATAAATGACATGTTTTGGTTTGGATTATTATAATAAAAATTAGCAGTGGCTTGAAAGTATTTCAAATGATTCAGTAACTTCATTTTTATTTAGACTGCGACCCAACCATGTGTGGTTTGATTGATTCACATGGATAAATAATAACACGTTTCTAAAAATAAAAAATAATTAAAAAGATTCTACGCACATCCACGTAGTAACGTCTTCTTGGTATCCGCCTATAAATTATTCATGCTTTATCACTAGCTCAATTTGGGATAGCACTAGTCAATGTAACCAACCGGATTCGAACCCGGGTTGATCCAGACCTAATACCAGTCTCTTACACAACTCGCATCCATAGGCGGATGTCTCAAAACCTAGTAGCTACCTACATATTCATTATTTCTAATATCTAATTTTCTTTCTTTTGTAGATTCTGGGCCTTTATTCAACCCGTGAGCAGTTTGAGTGGCTCACAATTATGGCACCGACATATATGTATAATGAGGTTATGCACCTACTTGAATTTGCTGGTGTTGTAGAATGTGAGTAGTTGTACAAGTGCTAGTTGTAGCTACATGTATAAGGATGTCAATAAATGACAAGTATTGGTTTGAATTATTATAATAAAAATCAGCAATGGATTGAAAGTGTTCTAAATGATCCATGGAAATAGGGCCCTTTCACTTGTGCTTCATTTAAAATATTGGCAATTTACAATTGAAAATATGCAATTAATTTGTCAAAAATTTGGTTGTAAACCCTAAACCCGTGTGTCTTTACTAAATTTGGATTCATTGCTCATATGTTACTGCTCATTGCTCATGTGTTACCGCTCACCGCTCACCGCTCACCGCTCACTGCTCATCGCTCATAAGATAGCTTCCCTCCCTACCCGGGTCCATAGAGTGATGAATTAGTTGCTAATATGAGGTTAGTTCAAGGGGGCAGGCCATGTGAGTTGTTAGTGCCCGACTGACCATTAGCAACACTCTAGCGGATGATAACAACACATTAAGGGGATGGGTTCATGCTCAAGCCCCCTTTTTTTGTGATTCCTATGCTCGAGGTTGAGGCTGGTGGCATGTTGGGTTTGCTAGTGGTGGAGTGACATGTTTATTGTTGGTGGGGTGAGGCTGATTAATGGGTGGGGGTTGTTTTGGTGCAAGGGGTTGGGTGATTGAGGTTGATAGGTTGATTAGGGGTAAGTTCTTCGAGCACATTCAAGACACCCATGACGCAATTGAATCACTTATTGACTTGGAGGAAGACTTGGAGAGTGGGGGAGACTCTGGTTTTGATACCCTTAGCAGAGTTTGTTTTGATGACTTCATTAAAATTGACCAAAACAATTAAGCAACCCGGAAAATAACATATCAAAATTGAGAAGTTTCAAAATACATTTAAAATAAGTTAGGCATTCATCCAAGTTTCTCTTACGGTTTTTGGATGGCTATTGCTAATTTCATCTAAGCTAGCCGATTTACCCTAAAACCCTTATCTTCACCTATGAAGCTCCCAATTATTACCCTAAACTCTTATGTAACATGGTTTGTTATGTGTGAGAGATATGTTGCATTTGTGAAAGATTGTGCATTAGAAGTGTTAGAATGGGGAGACAAAAAAAAAATCACAAATGACTTCGTAATGTATATTTGAACCTGTTGATACTTAAAAGCTAATTTATTGAATTACAACACATGTGAGCCGAACTTCTTGATTTGGGCATTAATCTAATCTTTAGAATAAAAGAGTAGGCAAGCATGTCAATAATTTCCTAGAAATTTAAGCAACCTTTTATTTATATACATTATTTTCTGCCCAAGCTGCTAGGAAACTACGGGTATCCATTGTAATGTGATATGCGTTTTGTTAAAAAAAGTGGTCCACTATTGTGATTGTGCTCTGCTTTACAGGAAATTTCGAGGAGTTTGCAAAGTCAAGGTTGAGGGTGACCAAGACTTGGACGAAGTACGACCCAAGTTAGTACTGCTGTCTCTAACTGCAAAAGATGATTTCATTAATTCACTTCAAGTTAGGTCCTTGGACGCTCGATGAAAGTAGAGAATAAAGGTAGAAGCATTGTTTTCTATCTTTTCACCAGAGAAATTCCTCTTAAGCTGGAGTTTGAGTGAGCACTAGGCTGCTAATACATGGCCTGTCATTCAGCCGAAATCAATCAAAAGTAGAAACGAAGAGGATGATACTCGACCCACTGTTGTTAATTCTCTATCTCAAAGGTTTCAATTTTTTCAATTTTTGCAGATGCATCTCGAAGTCCTGCACCATTGAGCAAGCAAGTAATCTGAAATGTATGTGCGTCAACATTGGAGTTTCAACTGGTATGGCTTCACTTTTTTGAAACTCACTATGCCAGTTTTGAAAACTGTGCAGAGAAAAGTAGTTTGTTGGAGAAGAGAATTGGGAGATAATTATATCAAAAGTGATATACAGTTTGCATCTGAAAATCTTGAGTGGTTTAATGAAGGAGAGAACAGAGGTCTTTCAGGCGCACATGTCAAGGCTCAAGAAGTGCTTCGTTTAATTGTTGGAGCCTTCACCCAAAATCACCAAAATCTGAAGGTAGAGTTGCTTTGGTTCCTATATATTGTACCTCCTCAAGCCACTGTCATGCCAACCGATTGTTGACCTCCACTAGTGCCGCTTGCAAATTCTTCATCCGGACCTTGATTTAATGGTCCAAATTTTCATGGATCTATTGGGACTGCTGTCCTTCATTATCATTTTGGACCAGCTTTTGGAGATATGCCAGGCAGTTAGACTTTGAACGCTATTTGCAGTTCTTGTGTGTAGTAAACATATAGAATACATGCCATTCTTTGTGAGTGGTTTCAGACCATGATAAGGATTCGTGTGAGTAATTTGAGCTCACCGAAAACATTCCAGCGAGCAATTCGGCTCCTCATACAATCAAGATTCCAATCATGGGCATTTCAGTTTTTGGACATATATCAGTCTGTAGTTTATGTAGGTGAGGGTGGAATTTGGAAGATGATTTACATACAATTCAGCAGATTCTAGAGCATTTTCTACAAAGAGATGTCAATTAGTCAGTGCAAATTCTGTATGAAATGGTCATCCACAGAGAGGCAAGCTATGAAAAGCATCATCCGTGAGCAGGGTGGCTATTAAAACGCCATTCGTGAGTAGAGCAACTATTGAAAACATCTATCATGAGGAGGAGAGTTGTGAACTATGTGGTCTTGTCGTCTTCAAGCAATAATCTTCTTATCTCTTTGGGGCTTTAGGTATTATGACCTCTGAAACTATTTTTCTAAGACACTAGCCTCATTAAGGTAGAGGGTGCTAAAACCAACACCCCATCCAAAACCAACACCTATAAATGCCTCCCAATTGCCAACACTCTACAACCTTGAACCGTACCCGGCGGTGTAGGAGTGTCTGGGCCCACGGAGTGACGGTTTTAGGTGCCACCTCATAGCGGCCTCCATGACCTTCATGTAGGGTATGTAATGGGTTCCACTCTATCTCGAGTTGGTTCAAGGTGGGATTAGGGTGGCTTGTCAATGCCTATTCTAGTCATTCTATTCACAACGCTAAGGAGGTAGGCCCACAAAGCACAAAAGGGTCATTTCCCGGGATGCAAGGGGGTCGGTTCCCGGGATGCAAGGTGATGGTTTTGCAAGCGAACCGGGAGGGATCATGGAGGTAGCCCGTGTGGCTTTGCATACCATTACTACTTGGGCTTTGATGTAGTTTGGGTCTAGTACCCAGCTATGTTGTGTTGGTTCTAGGCAATGAAGGTGGGGGTCCTCATCATATGTGAGGTTGCCATACACGGGGCCTATGGATTGGTATAAGGAAGCTAGTAGTTTTGACTTTGAATATTCATCAAATATTCAATTGAGACTAAATTTATTTTTTCTTTCTTGATACCTATGTTTAGCCCAAAGGCTAATATGAATATATATTTTATATATCAACCACATAGCCATATGTATGTGCAATAGCTTAAAGTGTTGGTTTAAGCACCCTCTACCTTAACTCATCCTAAGACGTTTTTCATCTTTCTTTTCATCAACTTTATCATTTATGAAGCATTTTCCTAACTACTATGGCAAAACAAAAGAAAAAGAAAAATTATTACACTCCTCGATCCGTGTGTGATCTATGTTGTCTATGTGCAATCAAAGTCATGGTGTTGCCCGTGTGCACTTTTGAGATCTAATGTTAGGTGTGGAGGATTTGAGGTGACACTTGTAAGGTGTTGTCTTGAGTTGTGTCTATGGTGGTTGGCGTTGCGCATCTTGAAATGGGAGATCTTGGACTGGTAGGGTTTGTGCATCGCCGATCTGCTCAACCTCTCTATGTTGGAATGGATCTCCATGTTGCTCGCCGCTTTGTATCAAAGATCGGAGTGGGGTGAGTGTTGGTATGTGAAATGCTTCCCAACTGTGTTTTGCTTCGCTCTTTTCGGTCTCTGCTTTACTCTTCTTGATCTGTGCTTTGCCCCTTCTTGATCTCCATTGCGATCTTCTCGATCCTTGCTTTGCTCTTCTTGATCTCTACTACGCTCTCCGCCATATGAAGAAAATTTGAATGAAAGTTTCCTATCATGTTAATTATTGACATGGAGAATGCTTTTGCACATATTTGAAGAGCAAAGCCATGAGATATATTTACTCTTTCCATAGTGCATACCATTTTTTCTCTTTTGTATGTATAAGGGGCAAGCCAATTCAACCTATCACACTACCTAGCTTCAAAATCTATAGAAAGGACAAAACTTAAGATCCTAGCCGATAGGCCTAGGAATGAGAATGATGCTCCCGAGGTGGTTAGTTTCCAATGAGCAATTGTTCCTTGAATGAAAGCAATGCTATCATGTTTTTCAAGTCTTATGTTGCAACTCTTGCCCATAAATGTTGTTGACAAACTATACATGTCCTCTGTATCTTGTCATTGTGTTTTAAAATCTTCCCTGCCCAAAGTGCTTGTTCTTAACAATAGCGTGGGGATTGCTTTTCTGCACTTGGACATTGATTGGACAAGGTATTTCGAAATGTGCAGCCCAAAGTATTGTGAAATAACTAAACCGATGAACCCCCTCCAAAGGGTAGATTGGGGTTTTGCATTAGTAAGCCGCAAATGTCTTCCCTCCAAAATTCTTCAATATGCTTGTGATGTAAGCCCTTCTTTACAACCCTTAAAGGAACTCTTATTTCTGGAAGGAATAACCCAAGCTTTCTCCTTTGCTTCAACTCATGGCCCGAGTTCAAAATGATATGGCTGAAGTCTACTGCACGCAATCCATGCTGATTAGAGAAACAAAGTTTAATATGATTTGCATCCTAACAATTTCCGTAATTGAATATGATCATGGATAATTGAAATTTGGATGAAAAGTCGCTTAATAAGTGACAGTAATTGCAACACTGTAAATCCAAGATCCCCAAATTGTTTTACAAGAAATGACAAATAATGTTGAGTTAACATTTAGTGTTGGTGACACTACATTGCGGTTTACAATTAGTATTGAGCAAGACAATTAGAATTGGTGACACTAATTACCTTATTCAGTGTAGTAGTTTAGGAAATTAAAGGAAGGAAGTAGGATGCCATGTTGGAATTGTCAAAGACAACAAGTTACATGCATGCTTGCCTTGATGGGGAGGTCCAACCCGTGGCTTAAAGTGAGCATGATATTGAGGAGCTCTATTTCATGAAGAGGAATAAAATTAAGTTGATGTGGATTGAGCCTCATAAAAGAGAGAACCTTTTTAAGAAGGAACCTAGTCAAAACATCCGTTTGCGACACTCTGCAGCTCCACAATAACAAGGCATTTTCTTGATAGTCCCGTCCGCTTGCACCACACTATCCAAGGCATAGCCATAATCATAGCACAATTCCTGTAAAATAAAACACATAAGCTCAAAACTTGAATCAAGTCGCCATGAAACCCCGGACCTCCATCAATGACATCATTTTCTCCCACAAATTCCACTATGTAACTTTGATGTGGCCTACCTAATGCTACAAATCTACCTTACACAATTACCACGCCCAATGTGCTAAGCTTAGTATTTATAAGGTCATATGTGATTTCAAGACTAGATTATCATAATAGAGGTGACAAAAAAAACTTCATGTCCCGATCACGTTTTATCTATAACTATATTGATAGAGCCAATCACAATGCTCAACAACTACATCAAGTTATTTAGAAAGGTAGGAGAAAACATTTGCACAATTGAACCAAGTCATCTCAACCAACCTCAGTTGCCAAAAGAGAAAAAGAATGCAATAGATCTCGTCAAAATTTTAATCGGTCACTATAGATCTCCAAAAATTGGTAAGGTCAAACCAATCACATGAAGTGTGTAGAATCCCGTCCAATCACATGAGTGTCTACGGGCCACTTCACACATGAGACTGAGGGCCTGTGATTGGATCATGTTTCATGATCACTTGAACTATTTTCAAAAACCACCTCTTGGATAGGCCTAACACAAAACTAGGAGATCATGGCACTCCGAATTCTCACAATTATTGATTTTTTTCTATTTTATCATGTCTGAGGACTCCACATGAATACAAATTCATTGAAGTAGCATTTGGTGAAGGGCCTAGTCACATATGATTTCACAACACACTTGAGGATCCGTGACCACAATACATGTTTTTGGAAGTGTTATAGGACGGCCTTTGAACACTTCTTTTGGCTCTCAATTTAATGGTCACGGCTCTTGACTCATGTGTGAAGTAGCCCTATGCATGCTTCAAGGAATCAACTTAAGCTACCTGGCAAGAAATAAGATATCCAACTACCACAAGCACGAGCTAGCCTTAGGTCTAGATATTTGAACACTCTTGGACCACTTTATGACACAGACTTGTGCAAACATAGTTCACAACATAAAGTTTGCAAAAATCATAAGCCATATTTTGATTGAGCATCAAATAATATCTAATATAAAATGGGAAAGAGTCACAATGTGAAGAGATATGAGATGTTGCAAGCAAACGTACCTCTAAAGGATGTATATGATCAGCAGCAAACATGACAATCCGAGGCAAATTGAAATTGTCATGACCACTGAGCACACATTGTACAAATACATTTGGATCGCAACTATGATTGAGAAACCTTGAAACATTTCCAAAATCTTGAGCATCAATAACATATTTTGGAACATCTCGCCTTAGTTCGTATCTATTTAACTTAGTCGCGACATCGCCTAATCGTTTCTGCACAAACGAGTTAAATATAATGGATTATCCCTTGAGTTATTAGCACTTTAAACTGATTGAATTGCATGATATATATACATGAAAGGTATGAAGAACCAAAAATATCTTCAAATACTTGTACCACATTGTTATCAATTTTTTATAAATATTCACTATACATACCCGAGTGATATTAATAAATAAAAAGGTAATATCATCCCAACATTACAATAAATATTGTATTTATTGTTAGATGGTATTTTATGTCAATGTGGTAACTTTTCAACTCATAATTCTTATGAATAAGTTCTAAAATATTGTTATGGATGATTGAAACTTGGGTAAAATCCATGCCACTTATTGAAACAAAGTTTGGTAAAGTCTGCATCTTAACAATTTTGTGATGACGTGTTGGCATGGATGATTGAAATTTAAATGAAAGATAACTCAGTAATTGACAATACTTGCAACATCGTAGACTTATAATACCTAAAAATAATTTACAAGACATGACAAATAATGTTGGGTTTACTTTAGTGTTGGTGACACTACACGGGCGGCAATTAGTATGAGCAAGACAAATAAAATTGGTGTATGAAGTGCATTTCTAGGATTCAACCAAAACAAACGTACCTCGCGTCCTCCCAAACCCTTCATAGTTTCCAACAAGTCGAGCTCAAAGATGTAGCTATTGTCCAACAAATGTTCGAGTCTTTGGTCGTTCCGCTTTAGTGTGCCAATATATTCACAAATGAAAGCTCCGGCTGGAATATAATCCCACGACCTACAAGCCCATCCCTTCGCATCTGTTTTGAATACCTGCATTAATCTCAAGCTCTCTCAATCATTGGGAATCAAAAGTGACACAATGAGCACAAAATTTTGAAGTAGTTTATAATATGCGTGACTGTTCTTGATACAAAAGCATCAAGCCAGTGGAAAGAGGAGATTATTGTATACGAGCGTATCTATCATTCATCCAACATAAAAACTTGACCCCCTGATTTAACCCCAAAGCAAGATAATTCCCTCTCTTCCAAGCCAATAGCTTAAGTGGTTGGGATTCATTTTCAAGTGTTGTGGGTTTTATTATCTCATGAAGTGTCCTAGTGTTAGTTGTTATGGTCCACCCATCATTGTGGGGGTTATTAGATCAATCAGTCATCTTGAAAGTTGTGGATATTGAGCCTAGTAGGGAAGAAAGAATGGGCGATCAAGTTGCCTAGGTGTGGTTGTTGAGGGGGAGTCCATCCAAGTAATGGGGGCAATTTACAGGCACCAACTAAGGTCCTGAGGGGCACTTTACACTGGACCTTGAGGGTATGTGACCATTGAGAACTAAAATCTCTCATTGGTGGAACAATGCAAGATTGTCCACTTCACTTTATACTCTAGAACTTGGAGGTTTAAGGCACCAAAGAAGTTGTATGAAACAACTACATGGATTCCTACATGGTATGCAATGGAGAATGTTTCATGGTCTTACAGATTTTGAGGTGGGCTTTGACACAAAATTGGGAGATCATGACACTTCAAAATCTTACAACCCTTAATTTATTATAATTAGAAAGGGCCACATGAATGGATTTACATGACCTAAGTCTTCCAAAGCAAACCAAGTTATTGAGGTAGACTATCGGTTATGCTTCAAGAAAAAATAAAAAATAAAAATTCTCCCCCCCTATGAACTTTTGTTCTATATTTTGCTTAAGATTGCAAATTTGAACTTGGTGGTAATGAATGCGGTAGCATGCGGGCAAAGAGACCGCAATGTTTTATGCTAGTATTAATTATCTTGACAAACACCATAATTATCTTCATCTTTAATTTTCCTTGGTAAATGTATAATTTATGATACAAGAGTTGTTTCATCACATGGTGAACTTAGCCACACAACCTCGGTAGATGTGAAAACTTTCAATAGAGTAAGATACCAAAATGACAAAGAGAATGATTCCTATTGAAAAGGTAACTGTCAAACCTCAAGCTTATATTGCAGGCCTTGTTGGGATGCACGATTGATGCATTCAGGGCCGCATCCACATTGTGGACCACATTCGTACACAACATCCATGGGTTTCACCAGCCTGCCCATCAATTGAACCTCAGGAAAAATAAGTTACAAAATTTGACATATTAATGGAGCACCAAGAAATTAAATCTCAAAAGCCTAATCAGGGGTTGCATCTCACGAGAATATCATACGGAGTCTGGGGGTAAATAACGCTAGGTACAAATTTAAGTTGATATTTAAATTATAGACCACCCTTTGAGGTAAGCGCGCCTAAAAGCACCACTTCCAGAGTGATGTTCTCATAAGTTTAGCTAAATTGTTTCCACAGAATTGTAGAGGCTCGCGGATGCCACATGAACACACTGATCTCAATATCCAGCAAGCTTCCAAGTATGTCTGTGGCCGAGACACATTGATGAATGAAGTTACGTAAATGAGCATTTTCCCAACATTTAGACCCTTCCTTATGAACCATACATTCCGGAATCACCGTATTCAAGTATACCTCTCACCCATCCAGCAGAGAGGTTTGTTGCCGATTCGTCTCAAATGTCTTGAGCTAGACTACTTTGGTGTCTTTCGAGTTAACTCCAATGTCAATCCATGTTGGATGATTGAGAGGTACGCTCATATACAATAATTTCCTCTCTCCCTTCCTTACATGAGCTGGGTGAAGTGCCATGATCTGCCAAAACCCCCCCAGCACAACTTCATGCCATGGCCTGCCTGATACGTGGCCCCTGCATGACCTAGCTAATATTGCACACCATGTCCTAAGCTTTGTGTAGCCATTACTCAAGAGACAGGTGCCAAGTTCCCCTGGACCACCAGTGAGCATGCCTTTACCCTTTCTTCCTATGCGTTCAGAATGGGCAAACTAAGTTGCAGGGCTAACAGTCAATGCCCTAGCAGTTTAGCCCTAGCAGTTTAGCCCTAGCGGTTTAGAGACCATAACCAGGGGTTCCCTTAGGCTGGCTGATGTAACAATCAGGCCCAGCTACTTAGAATATCGTTCTCGTTACCAACACATTTTGATGTTTCCTACACTCATGTATGTGGAACCTGTCACCAACTGGTAGCTAGAACAAGTAGAAATAAATGCACCTACCTCACCCCCCGATTGCAGACATAAGGAAACTTTGATCCATTCTTCTTGGCACAAGCACACTTTTCATGATCTGTACACGAGCCCACACAGCTGCATCCCTTTCCTTGAGAAGGTATGGGGACATCCTTTGACACAATGGTTTCGGTAATGTATGTGTAATCTGTTGTCAACCAGTGGATCTCCACATTAGGCTTTAAGCGAATAGTTACTACAATAGAGATAAGTCCAAAGCCTGTGAACACTTAGCATGATTTGGGGATGTCTTCGCTCACTATACTAGTATATCTATTAGGAGGTGGAAACTTTGCAACAGCCATAAGTTATAACCAGGATGATGGGATGTCCAAGTATTTATCATCCACTATTTTATGGAGTCCCTTGATACTGGCCACTCTTTTGGATGATCAGTCTATGTAGTTGAATGACCATCTCAAGCATTCTTGACATAGTATGGTTTGATGCGAAATGAAATCAACACTACTCGCAAGGTGGAAATGAATCCAACCAAACAAGCTATTGTTCCATTTCCTTCACAAGAATTAACAAAGTAAAAAAATTATTTATTAATGAAGGCTACTAGTTGAAACATACCTGTAGGAGGTTGTGGAGGTTTATCAATAGTATTCGATGCAGACACAGGAATCCGTTCCACGCCATTTGAAATATCTTGACATATCAACCTGGAGACATTCGACCCCCTTACCTATATCAAAGTTGGTGGTAATAACAACTAAAATTTAAAACCCAACATCTGCAAGTCTTGCTCTCCAAATAGAAAGGATTGATAGTGGGCAACCAAAATACTTACGGTATATCCGAGTCAATTTCTAGCACCCCCCCTCCGACAAATTTTACCTGCCAAAGATAAGAATCTTGTATAATCATTATAAGAGACAACTTTATTGGAATTACTTTTTATATGCATCACATTATATGAAAATTCACTATTGGAGTTCACTCTCTCAAACTTGAAATTACTACTAGCGAGACCAATCCCTACAAACTACATTGATTATGTTATTTTAACGTGTGTTACTATTCAGAATTACACAGTGCAATTAAGTCTTACTCAAGAATTCAATTTTTACTAACGTAAGTTCAATAGGTTGTTCGGACTTTGCTTGGTAAAATATTACATTCTCATTAAATAGTTATAGCATTACATAACTCTAAATAGTAACACGCACTAATTAGGATAATCAATGTACTTTACAAAAATCAAACTTACTTCATGGTTATGAACTAACTACCAAAACTACATATACTAATTATATTATTACTCTATACATTTGAATTAGTGTGGCCCACACTAGCCGTCATTAGCTCACATAAAAGATCTTGCAATCACTAGGTGACACCTTTGTTGACAAAGTACATCCCTGAAGGCCACTCCAATTAACAACTCACATAGATTTTAAGCCACACTAGCGCAGATATTTAGTGTAGCAATGTATCCAAATCATAGCCAATAGTATTTGACATATTGATCCCAATTTAAAATTCATATATATATTTATATATTTATATATAATTTGCTTATAAATGAATCATGTATAAATCATTCAATCCTCAAAAAAATTGGAAGGGCCCATGTGATTATTCAAAGATAAAGAGAAGAGTCTTCACTTTAACCTCATGTAGGTTTTGCATCTCAACCCTATTTATGAAACTTGAAATTACAATTTGCGTGATTTGCAATTGCTAATTGGATGAGACCACTGGTCAAAATTTGAACCAATGGTTAAATTTGGTCTATGAAGTCCAAAGCACCCACAAAAGGTCCCATACCTTAAGTCATGATCAAAATGGTTGCTATGGTACTCACAATTGGACATCATAAGTGGCATACCTTGTTAGATATTGTGAGCTTTGGTTGCCCAGCTAAACGTTGGAGTTTGTACTTGCACACTATGAACCCAGAATGACCTCTCTCTGTCCAAAAACCAGTCACCTGAAAACCACGCAAATTCCGCCTTGGAATGTTAATATATCTATTGAATGAGTAAAAATGTTTGTGCAAAGCATGAGAGGATCTTCATCTTAGCAACTATGAACTACATAACCAACGAAAAGAGAGTGGATGACAAGTTACAGTGGCAATAATACATCCATCAACTCAATAGTTTATGAAGCATACATGCTTTGTTCATGGACTGAAACCAAAGAGTATAGATGAAATGCTCTTTGCATGGATAGAAAAGCACAAGGAAGTTAATGGAAGCTCTCTCCACTTGGATGCGCATGTGGTTATCATCTTTATTTAGAGGGCCCCACCAATATGACCAAGATAAAGGGGGTCTAGTGAAAACATAATCCTCATAGATTTGTGATGAATTTACCTCAAGTGGGTCCCTGTACACTAATTATGCCCCACTCATGCTAGTTACAAGGTCGAATCGTCTTGAAAACATAAATATAGCCCAAGATATAACTAAGGGCCGGTTCACACTATGGCCAAACTTCGAGAGGAGAAGCGGTTGGACCAATGAAAATGCAGAAATGTCCAAAGTTCGTCCTCTCGGCCTTCACACTAGAGGCCGAAGTCCAAAGGACATCGCCTCCAAAAGAGCCTAGGTGGCATCACTTTTAGGAAGTTATGGCGCCAAGAGTTCGGCCTCTCGAGCCAAGTTTGGGTCGAGCAAAATGCTCGACCCAAACTTCCGTCGAGAGGCCGAACATTTTTAGCTGTGGATTATTTTAATATACTTTTTCAACCCAAAGGCTTCTCCTCTCGACATAGTTTGGTCTAGAAAAGTGACGCTTCTCCTCTCAACTTGGGCATAGTGTGAACCGGCCCTAACTGCATTGTCACCTTGGGTAATGTTGGTGGGGGCCCAACTCAAAGAGGTGGTGTCTAGACTTGGTCCCGGTCTTTATGACAATGAATGATTGAGACATAAATAGGACTGATGGTTGAAGCTTAGTACATGCACATTTATTAGCATCGATGCTTATCCATAAAACTCGACAACACGGAAGACTTGTACAAATCTCTTGAAAGAAGTCAAATTTTCCAACAACAACAAAAAAGGGAATAAAGTTGACAACTTACATTGTACAACCCATCATATGTATAAAACTTGCCACCATATTTATTCTGCTGGTCCACATGGCCGCGAATAACACGAACAGGCGTAGAACACTCCATACTATTCTGTAACATCAAAATCACGAAACACTTCATTTTGTGTAAGCACACATGCATGTCCTTATACAGATGCATATTACAAGCGGGAAAATTGTAACATAACATCCATGAGGAACATTATCATAGCATTCTCGGTTAGTGTAGTGCATGCTCTCCTTAGATCAACATCTCCCAAATATATACTAGTATATGCTAGGTCAAGATTTTATTTGGGCAAAGGATTCAATTGACTTTGTTGCTAAAGAGGGGGGTGTTGCACTCTTCATTAGGATCAACAACAATTTTCATGCATCACTCTCAAAGTACTATCACTACATATAAATAATAATTGCAAGAAATAAAACACTATATATGTCAATGTAGAGCCACATAGTCTTAAATATATGTACTAGTCCAAAATATATGCACCTACTCGTGGCTAGAATCATAATTTTGCACTTCCCGTCTGGATGGTGAGCCTATTGTGTTTTTACAAGTGATAAACATCCTCAAGGAAGGGACGAGGGGGGCACTCAATGTAGCTCGTACAGTTTCACATGGGAGTACAAGAGAGTAAGTGATTTAAATTTGGGTGACAATGTATACATCTAGGAGGGGTATTGTTCCACCTAGTTATGCAAAAATACATAGGGTATTATGAATTTTGGGGGAGTGATATGTATACCCTAAGGCCCCCTCAAGGTTTCTCACAAGAATAGTGTATTTCAACCAAATATATATTTTACCCCAAAAGTTCATTTGTGCTACTTCATAAGGCAATACGTGTCAAACCCCTGCGTCATGCTTTCATGACTTTGTCAATATAAAGTGGTTCATGAGGATATATCCAAGATATGTTAGGGTTTTTTTCCATTTGCTTATGTTTTGTATACAATCAAGACAATTTACTCTATAAATTCCAAATTTGGGTATGCGTACATGAGACCATTACATAGTCTATGATTTGCATGTACAACCTCTCTTTTTTCTCGTGAAACTTTTGTACATAGGGGGTTTAAAAAAGGTTCAACAAGTGGCTCCAACTCTTTTCCTAGGTGGGGGCTAGCAAACAATAATCCTCACAATCTATACTTAGTTATATTAAACATACAAATCACTTACTTTGAGGGCCAAATTGCTCTTCTCCATTCGTTGGTCTCGATATTGCCTTTGATTGCCCTTCATATTATTCCCTCCTTGCCCGGTGTAGATCATTTCCTCTAGTTTGTCCACATCATCTTCATAGCCTCCGGACATGACAATGGCCACGGCGACAGGTAACTTTGCAAGAGGCCACTCCTTTTTTATTTGGTCCATCCTCTACCAAAATAAGAAGCTTAGAAAAAGAAAAAGAAAAAGAAAACCTCTCCATAGTATTAAATTAAATGAATCAAAATGCCAATGCATGGCATGCCATGAACAAGAACCTCTTTACAACAAATAAGGAAAGTTAACTGTCGGAAAAAAACTAAAGTAAATATGTCCAAGAAAGGGGGAAATAGGTTCTTGTAAATGCTTGTGTTTGTAGAAGTGAAGACTTATGAGGAGGCTAATCACATCAAGGTTGAATGATTCATTCGGAATTGGGAGTTCCCATTCTATCTAAGAAAAAATGGAGTTGAAACCATGGTCAGACCGGTATAGGTGAATGTGTGGTGTCAATCCAAAATATCAAGAATAATGTCAAAGAGCCTTCCCACCCAATATCAAAATTGTGAAACCAATCACATATTGATACTCAATGGATATCATGAGATGTGAGAATCTTTGCACACCCGCGTGATTATTCTCGAGTAGCACAAAAAAGATCAGGAGAAAAGGGTGAAAACGGGGTAGGATTCTACATTTACCTTCAAAGATATTTACATTAATTTAATGGTGCCGAATATGATGGATTAAACACAAACTAGGGACAAATACATTGATTATCCCAATTAGTGTGTGTTCCTATTCAGAGTTACGCACTGCAATAACATCTTAATTAGGAGTTCAATTTTTACTAACGAAATTATGATAGGTTGTTGAAACATTTTAGAACATAAATGACTTTGCTTGGTAGAATATAACATTCTCATGAGTAGTTATTGCACTGTGTAACTCCGAATAGTTACATGCACTAATTGGGATAATCAGTGTAGTTTTCCATCAGTGGGAATTATAAGTATGCTCATGGGAGGGTATTCGCCTAGGCCTTGAGTACATCAACCACATGATTAATTAAGGAGACTCTTGGCAACTTGAAATCAAAACCACCACTTACTATGTCTGTGACATTGTCAAGATAATCGATGCCTTTCAACCAATGATGGTGAAGACCTATGGATACCATCTCTGCTCTTGAAACAAACTTATGGCCCACATCCAGACCTGCAGAAAAACCAGAAACCCCATGCAGCATGGTCAGCTTTAACCCTCAATTGCCCAAGATTGGGCATCTTCAATGCGTTTTCTGTAACTTACATCCACTTGTTTATATTCAACGATGATCCTAGTTTAAATGACACATACTTTCTACTATACTCTTTCAACTGGAGCAATACACAAATTTGGATAATCAGATTTCAAAAATTGGAAACATATATGGACACATTAGTGTTAGTTTCTTTTCTACATGTGATATATTTGCTCATTACTGTCACATATGATTTGACTTTTTCTTGCTTCTTGTACCTTCGTGTGCCAAATATACATTCAAGCTCATATACAGATTCTTTCAATACTATTTGTCAATTGATTAGACATTATAAACCTCAAAAATCATACAATGTGGTTTCTCCACATCACAAATGCGAATGCAACTTCCAACCATATGAACATTATTCTAGTGATTTAAATCTTCACATAATACTTGTTTTTGTGGAAAGAACTTTAGATTCAATTAATCCTCTCATCTTACTTGTCAAAAAGCACATCGTTCCTTTGAGGGTTAAGAATTGCACCAAACATTTAGCAAATTCCCTTCATATAAGAAAATTAAAAAAGAAGAAGTCAAGTGTTGTTGTTGCACCTGGAATGCCACCAATGACCTTCTCAGGATAGAGAAATGCTTTGAGATCAGCCATCTATACACAACCAACCAAAACATTAAAGATTGGAATAGAGATTCGTCACAAACGACATATCTACCATGATCATAATTGAAAAAAAAACAAAATTTCTTATTAGCATAACAATATACAACCAAATCTACATGTCAACTCCTTCGAAAATCATAATCGCTAAGGGCCGAAATAGAAAGTGCAAGTTGTTGGCATCTCTCAAACTCTCAATCTAGATTTGAAATATGCAACGCCCAAAGTGGCTATATGCATTTTCGTTCTTTATGATTATTTTTCTTTCATAATTCTAATTCCCTCAATGAATATGGTCTTTGATGCAACGAACTCAAGATAATGAATCCAAGGTAACTTATCAAATATGGTTGATCTCTGTATTGCCCACACGCAATGGCAATTGAGTGAAGTATAAGGAAATTCATTATGCATGGGTCTTAGGATATATAACAAGACTTTTCAAAAACCTTATTGAATAAGAAGCGTCCTTATTATACCTTCGTATGCCTTCTTATATCTTATCATATCTTATTTTTACATTTTAAACTCTGTATACAATATTTTTATGCTTTATCATGAACTTATTATAAATTGTCAGAGCCTTATTTTGCCACTGACCCTTGCTTATTATACAAGTGTTGTTGCCATAGGATTCAAGGAGAAGGAAAAAATTCTATTGAGAAAGTAAACATGTTTAGTTAATTAAGGACTTATTATGATGTCCTTGACTAGTTCTTGTTCCTTGCTTTAAATTTTGTCTAATAGTGGAGTCTTTTCTTTCCATGGAAATTGAACAAGGTGGCACTAGGAATGCATACAAGCACAAGACTGGAAAATTTCAGCTTTTGGTAAAGGTTTCATCTGATGGGAGGAAGAATGTCGTTGGCATCATGAACCACAAAATTTTCTATGTCAAATAAAGAAACCCTCCATCTCATATTTCTCTCTTTTTGTTCATTTCCAAACATAATTCTTGAGCTAAAGGTATATCATGCTCCTCACCATTGTCAGGGCCTTCAAATCAGGTCGTTGTGAAGCTCTCTTTCCAGAACCAGATGTTCTTTTAGCTAATTTTTCTGCACGTGTCTTCTCAGTCTGTAAGTACACACAGGAAATGTTGGTGGATCAGATGGTCATAACACACCAATCAAGTTCTTCTATACAAGTAGGAGGTAGTGAGATTCATAGGTTGCAGGAGGCAAGCAAAAAGAAACAGAGAGGGATAGAGTCTCCTGTAGCTTCAATATCGTCCAGTTCAACTCTTCATCATCAATTTCAAGAGGATAGATTATATGAAATAAAATATGTCACTTGAATAACTTAGTCTAGCTATCTCAAATTCCATATTTCAATATAGAAAGGAATAACTTCAGGATTTTTTCAATCCTGGTGCAAATATAGAGTCTCTTCATCCCTTTGTTAAATTTACGAGGTAGACGCTTTCTAACAATTGTAACACAGGAACCAGATCACATATTGATTTTTTTTTCTACGAGACTCGTCAAGTCTCCAATGCCCACAACTTTTTGAATAAATGGCTAACCCAATGACATAAGTGGGTGGAACATAGTGGATAAACAACATGGTTCAGTGCAAAATGGAACCTCAACACTTGCAAGACGGAAATAAATCCCGAACTACTCAAACTATTGGTTTGGTCTTCACATCACTACACATTATAAGGGGAAACAAAATCTAGATTAATGATGTCAACATAACCAACACAAAGAACAAACACATGAAGAGTAATTGGCTATTAGCACATCCCTGTGTACATAAAAAAGAGATATATTTTCATTACCTGAGTGGCTCTGAGATGCAGCCTATTATAGATTCGGATCGTAATTTGCACTTGCTTAGCAATCGACATTCTACTCCGCTTTTCTAATAGCTGCAAAACACCGTCCGTATTGCCATCGCTATCCTCATCATTTGTGGCATCATTGGCATCCTCATTCACATCCATGTGAGAATCTTGTGAGTTGTGCTTTTTCCTAGACTCTACAATCTCTTCGCCGTCAACAAGGGCAACTGTCCTACAAAACTTTCTCGATCTCTTTGCCATCCTCTCAAGAACAGGACGAGATTGTGGCAAGACTTCTTGCTCCGCCGATTTGAGTGAATTAATCACAGCTATTCGTAAGGAATTCTTTCGCGTTCGATGTGGTGAGGCCATGGCTAAGTTTAATCCCAAGTGTTCAATTATCCTTCCTCCTCAGCCCATTGCAACTGCTTCATAAAATCCTCCTTCCAATAAGGCGCCGACTTCCTTCACATTTGCCTTCACTTGGCAGCAACCACCGCGACCTCAACAATAAGAGAATAAATAGACCAGTCTTATAGGTAAATTGAAAGAAGTTTCTAAAGTTGAACGCCAAGCTCCAAGTAATGAATTCAGCTTCTTGATAATCCTGTAAACAGAAAATGGGAAGAAAGTATCTGGTTACCTGACGTAAGACATAGCCAACACAAGAACGAATATGGGCACTAGTACATCCCCTTGTGATATTAACTGCAGTATCTTGCAAATCCCTCAGATCCTTCATTGGCAACTACGAACCTGTAAGCAAGATGCAACCCACAAAAAACCATCGAGAAACCGGAAGAAATCACCAAAAGAGCCACCAACGAGCGCAATAAGATACTCACACTTCACTTTGAATGTGGATCTCGCACTCTGCATGAAGAATCACAGCATGGTCTTCAGGTCCTTGGAGGAATCTAGAAGAGTAGTGCAAGATAGACTCCAATGTTTCTTTGATTCGAGTAAGTTTGTGGGAGTGTTGAACGAGTTACGTGGCCTAACCTTGGAGGAAAATATTCTGCAGTTTGAGTCAAGATTGTACAATCAATGTTGGGACCCAACACGCTCTTGAGCCCAATTGAAAAGACTCGAGGAGCCGACAAGAGTGGCTCCTCTCTTGCTTGATGTTAAGTGTGATTGTTGCAAGGAATTAGCAGTCAAAGTGATACAACCTTCAATAACAGACTCTACACTTCTCTGAAGAAACTTGTGCACTCCATAGTATAAAGATTCCTAAACAAGATGGTTCCACTCATTGGAAGCACTTTGACAAAAACCTTCAGAAGGATTACCTACCTCTCTTGTTCCATATGACCAATAGTAGGGAGAAAGGTGCTTGGTCACGACCCTATCTAGCACCAAGCAAGATTGCTTGCGAGGCAATTCTCTCTAAGAAAGCTCTTCAAGCCAAGAGATGAGGAAACAAGGCATCATCATGTCCCATCTTGAAAGGAAACATGGTTCAGACCCTAGTTGGTGTTTAGGGTTTAGAATAGAACATCTCAAAAGTGATCAAACTTGTTCACACTTGGGTATGTCGAAATTGCATGCTCTCTATTTATTGCAATTGTGTTGATTTCATATTGTCATATTAGTCATTCAATTCCACATGCATTATGGGTATTCTCAACTACATCAAAGAACTGATTTTAATCTAGGTGGACGAATAGTGTGCAGAAAATTAGTGGAGGAGACACTTCATACAAATTACAGTACAGTCGGTACATATTTCTTAGCAATCGCTATAAAACAGAAGCATGTCATAGTTTCAAACCCTAGACCTTCCTCAATGTGGCAGTTGAAAAAACAATATGTGAGGGTGGAGATGTTGATGACTATAACCATGATTTGGAAAAAGAAAAAGAAAAAGAAAAAATATAAAAGTTAGTAACTAGTAGTTACCAACTTAAGTTGTACATTCTTTGGCTATTTCATCGCCTTTAAATTACTTTCAATTTGTTTATAAGATATTCTTCCAATCTTGGAATAAATGAAATAAAAGTAACTTCCGTATCCAGGTATTGGCATGAATGTGAGCCCAATAGCCGTATGTTGATCATAATTAATCATGATGCGACATAGGGTGTTATGGCTCTTTTGATTTGAGAGGTGGGCTATGGCAGTAGAGTAGTTATCCCAAGTTCATTGGGGGGAGGACGGGTGCTTGTTTTTTATCAAGTTTTCTTTTGTCTAAGACAAGATATGTGAGATATATGATGGCATTTTGGTGTATGTTTTTCATGTGGGTATAATATCTAATCTTGGGATGTTTAGGTTGGTGAGTTTTTTAATGGGTTGTTCATGAATGGCTCCTCTCACTCTAGCTGTGATGGTAATGAGGGGGTTGATTTTCCATCTGTTATTTGGTACAATGTTAATTGATGGGTTATAATTGGTGTGTTTTTTTTCAAGGGCTTGGTCAAGGAATTTATCATGACAATATGTAAATTCTATTAGTTGGATTGTGAGTGTAGGGGAGGGTGATTTTGGTGTTTGTATTTGGTTTGGGGCTCTTATTATGCATAAGATTATGTCCAGTCTTAGTTTTGCTTGGCATTTGCATGTTGTATATGTGCATCTGCATTTGAGTAGCCATTCCGAAACTGTTGAATTAGGTGGTTTGTTGTTGAAGTTACCTGCATTGGTCAGTGTGAAGAACCGGGAAGATTTGCATCATAATCTTGGAACTTAACAGAGCCTTAACAAACGCAATGCACATGAGGGGAAGGAAGACCCGAAGAAAGCAAGAAGACAAAGGAATGGGGTGAGGAGCAAAACAAAATTAGGACTAAAGGGAGAAAAATGCAGTTTATTTACTTTTCTTTTTCTTATATTTATTCGGTTGCAGTTGGTTGCCAATTCTATACAAATTTGCACTCACTCTCGCCTTTCTTTTGATTTTCCTCAAGTGTTATCTTTTCTATTTACAAAGTATTTCAAGCACCCAATTAACCCCCCCCCCCCCCAATTACTATACATTAATGACCAACTAAAAAGAAATGTTGAATATGCTTGTGCAATGCATTTGTTATAAGATTTTCTCAAATACGAATGTAGATTGTACTTAAAGTACCCATTGACACCACCACAATGCAAGATCATAGTTGGTTTATTACACCTCAAATCAAAGACTTGCCATTGAAATTGGACAGTGGTCAACTATTCTTGTCTCTAGAGATAATAAATTATGTCACTTTTGCTCATTTAAGTGGTTGAAATTGAGGATGATGTGTCCCCTATACAACTCCATTAGAGATAGGATATGAAGTTATCATCTTCTAATGATGTTATAGAACATAGGCAAGAATCTATCACCCAATGACATTTGGTGATGTTATTCATAAAATAATGCATGTTTGTCACAACTACAATTGAAAATTCTAAAGAATTCTCCACTGCAAAGTTTGTTAACAATTGGGAATACTCATGGGCTTGAGGAAGCTTGCCTACTGGTGTTGATTGGTCATCCACATCATTCCCCTTCATTGGCTCTTCATTCAACTCAAATTTGATTGGCTTTTGGTGCTAGCATCTCGTCACTCAAACAAGAACCTCTGCTACAAATCTGGAAATGGAAAATCATTTGATTGAAATTGATTGAGAACAATCCATTATAAACCAAACTAATTCATTATCAAATGAAGGCCAAAACAAGTGAGTGCTACAAGCCACATAACAAAATCTAAATCAGAAAGTGTGTGGGAGAAAAATGCACCTACTTGACCCATTCTAAAAGGACTTACTCTTAGCTCTACTAGAGAAATATGCAGCTACTTGATCCATGCTAAAATGGCTCACTCTATCTATGGGCACATGACTTCTTTGGTCCTCTTGACTTCTTTCAAATCATCACTCGATTGCATTACCTTCATAGTCTAAAATAGTTCAAGAATTTGAAATACTAAGTTTCTATTTGAATTCTTTCCCACATGTTTTCGATAAACTCATTGGCAAGTTATTCTCGAGTCTAACTCACATCAGACCTACACTCCTTCTCTAGTCAAGTCTAATCTCTCTCTCCAAAGGTCCCATCCTGCAATAATACAATGAGTATGATGATCATGGTAACCAAAACCCTAATTTACAAGAGAAATTAGAGAATTTGAATGTTCCAAAGCACATGTTTTAATCGCATTTGAACTTTGATGTATGTGCACATCAACTACCTCTATAAAATGCCAAATCAACACTAAAAACTTTGGTTGACATGAAATGCATCATATAGTCAAGGTGTCATATAATCAAGTGTTGAAATATGGAGGTTAGACTGTAGGTAGTATCTGGTTTGCTTCGCAGCAAAGCTGGTTGTGTTGCCAACTACAATCAAAGACGAATGCCTCGGTGATGACCATATTGCAATCCCACAAGTCTAGGCCGGTTGCTCTGCCGGACACCCACACCACAAGGGAATTCAAGGCTGCAAAGTAACCCATCACACTTCTCCATCTCATGGTTGCTTTCATACTACTACAATATGGAATTTAACAGTGTTTTTTGTATTCAATGCCATTCAGATCTATACAACATGCAAGAATGGCTTAGTATCAATATGACTTACAGTGATACTGATCCAAAAAACATTCAGGTATACAAGGATTCTCTCACCTTGAAACATTCTCAACAAATATAACACATTTGACTAGCACTACAATATTGATATCCATGGCTAGATTCTTTGATACCAATTTATTAATGTTGATTATTGATGCCATGCATGCACATGTATACCATTGGTTCAGACCTGACATTGGAAAATAATCACATAGGAGCATTGTCACATAGGTCATTGAGGTGGTTTTTGCCAAATATTCCAACACTAGTGGACCCCCTATGTGACACCAAAAGACCCAATGCTGCAGTGCACTCGATGCTGCAAAGTCACGAAAAGGAAAAATTTCTTGATATGCATGTTTCTAACCCATTTGCAACCTATGTTTATTTTCTTAGATCTAATGAAAGTTAGTGAGAAATGCAAAAACCTTACAAGTGTCGCATTAACAGCCGCTTACCATAAGTGCTTGAGATTCGAGAAGAGGATGACTAGTGCTTAGTCCTCTATATCATAATCCTTGCCCTCCTCCACCGTCAATCTAAACCGTATGTCTTCATGATAGGGAGGCCTAAAAGAGATGGCACCCAAATGGTTATGTCTAGTGACCTAGTCCAAACACACCCAGTGAGGTTCTTTTATGGTCCTCTGGTGGAGCTTCTGAATACCAATCTATGCAACTTGGAGCCTCAAATCATTGAACTGAGAAATGCAAGCCATTTCTAAAGTCAAATCCCTGCAGATAAATTCCTGAACTCCAAATGTGGTGATGATCCAAATGTTCAACAAATGGCATAGAAGATAAGGAAATGAATGGTTGTTACACATCAGTCAGGCACAATTAAATCACAATAGCCTCAACAAGGGTGAACGAGAACCACATCAATCTTTACATACAAGAGGGCTCGAAAGAATAACCAAAATTCCTAACTTGGTAATGAGAACTTATTACAAGCTCCTGCAAGGCCACACTTGTCGGCACAGAGATGGTACCAAGATACTTCAGTATAAATCACCGAATGTAAAGATCGCGCATCGGGGACCCCATGTGCCAACAGGCTCAGTCCAAACTCAGAACAAAACTCCCAAGAGATCGAAGATTTAACGTTTTGAGAAAAGTAGGTTCCTGGAGTAATGATGTCAACCTCTACGAGGCCATTCCTGGTATTCCCAAACTTTGATTGGCAGGATTTGCATAACCAGGCATAGTGTCAGCTGATGTACACAAGAGCTCCAAGGAGAAAGAGAGCTGATGTCTCCAGGAGCTAGGTTCCTTTAATACATGCGTTTGCGACATGATGCAGCTCCGCAGTAACAAGGCATTTCCTTGACGGATCCATCTGCTAGCACCACGCTGTCCATAGCATAACCATAGTCGTAACATAATTCCTGCAAAAAAAATCCCAGGACTGGTCAGAGGGTTTAGAAACGACATGATTCTGTTTGCCATTTAGCAGGGGTGCAACCTTTTTCCGACAAGCCTATGCATGTTATGCAACTAATATGCTGAAATGGAGAAAAAGTTCACACGGTTGACATCATTTATTCAGCTGTGATTCATCAGGATAAGTACTACAAGTTTGTTAATTTGTGGAAATGCTTCAGAATGTGAAGGAGCTATGGGAGAAGGTTATAAAATACACCCTTACAAATATTGAGGTTCACAAAACACTTCCAGACTAAAGTACCAATAAACCACAAAATAAGAATTAAGGGAGATGGGTACTCCAAAGCTTTTAGAGTTACATACTCAGTTCGAAGCAATCAAAGAAAGCACTCAGAAACTTTAAAAAGAACAAGTCGCACACTTTAGTACACAAGGCCTTTGGTCATTGTTGCATATGTTGAAGCAGGACAAACAAAAGCCAGAAGTTTGATTTATTCAAGGCGCCATCTTTTGAGAGGTCACAAAAGATGACCTCTCAAAGAAGTCATTAATTTGGAACCTGACGAATAAAACGACATCATTTTTCACGAAAGAGGTCTCTAATTCGGAACCTGACGAATAAAACGACATCTATTTTTTTCAGAGACTATCACCACAAACCAAGGACCAGTGGCAGGTAGCAAAAGCAACTCTTCGATGATACTTTCAACAAGGGTTATTTAGTCACGGATCAGATACTCTAAGAAAGCACAGAAGGAGACATTAAAACGTACCTCTAGAGGGTGTATGTTATCGGCAGCAAACATGACAATTCGGGGCATGGTGACGTCATTATGATCACTCAACACACACTGTATGAACACGTTAGGCTCACAACTATGATTTAGAAACCTTGATACACCTCCACTCTTTCCGGCATCAAGGACGTACATCGGAGCATCCTGCATCAGGTCATCCTGATGGTTCAACTCAGGCACTACATCACCAAATCGCTTCTGCATGATGACAATTATACCTTGTGAGATACAATGAAACTCTCCAGTCAGGTAAGGGAATGCACTAGATTCATTACATGACAAAACAACAGGTAGAAGAAAGGAGGATGATCTAGGCCATGAACCACATATTAATTTCAAAAAATACTCCACTTTGAGATTAGATGAAGCGCAAACTCCACAATGATTTTTCGACCTTCTTGGACATCTTACCTGCCTTCCTTCCATGCCTTGCATGGTTTGCACCAAGTCTAGTTCAAAAATGTAGCTGTTGTCCAGCATGCTTTCTAGATGCTCATCGTTTCGTCTTAGTGTTCCAAAATATTCACAAATGGGAGCTCCTGCTGGAATGAAATCCCACGACCGGCAAGCCCAACCTTTCGAGACCGTTTTATAAACCTGTGAGTCAAGTCGCAAACAGTCTTCATTGCTTAATGATTGGCACAATGTGTCATCTCCCGAAGTCGTTTCTGCTACAAAGATCACTACATTCTGGAATGTGCGGTCACGTTCCTAAACTAATCATCATCTTGATAACATAGAGACAAGAATCTTGTTTGAAGATCCGAACACCTGTCTCGAAGAAAGAAGCAGACTAAATAAGAGTATGATTGCAGTGGAACTTAACACCAGAGGTGAGTGTATCACCTCGAGCCTAAACTGTAGGCCTTGTTGAGATGTTCTGTTGATACATTCAGGGCCACAACCACATCCTGCACCGCATTCATAGACAACATCCATAGGTTTCACCAGCCTGCACAATACAAGTGTGACGGGGAGTCAGAATGAATGGGCGTGAATAGGCGTACTGAGTCGGCTTTCAAATAAGAGCAACGAGAAAACACTTTACCGAGGTGAAACAACGACACCTAGAACAGCAAGGAAAATCTTATCAAGGCATTCACAGTCAACAATGCTCGATAGAGAATTGATATGTGAACTATACAAACGACAAATCCGGGCCACTCCCACCAACTTTAAGAACTTTAAAACACCTTCTCTTCAACCGACAAGACAGAACTCTCACCTTCCTCCATGATTAAATACATAGGGGATGGACGATCCATTTTTGCGAGCACAGGCACACTTCTGATCATCTGTACAGGACCCCTTACAACTGCATCCTTTTGCGGGTACAGGTTTGCTGATATCTTTTGGTACGATTGTTTCTACCAAGTAAGTGTAATCTGTTGCAACAACACAAGTTTCCCAAATAAAATTGCATATTAGAGCAAGCAAGCAGAAAATTTCTTATCGACCACATCAAATATCGTGGACAAGCTAGCACCTCGGTATCAAATAAAGACTGTGAAGAGGCATGATTTTAAGGGACTCCCACTGGATTTAGGAATCCTGCTAGAATGTGAGAATTGCATACAAAGTGCTCCACCAATCTCATGGCAGGATTGCAATGTGATATGAACTACTGCTCGTGCATGAAAACTTGCGAAAGGGATTGCAGATGCACTTACCGACTGGGGGTAGTGGAGGATCGTCGACAGTATTTGAAGCAGGTACAGGAATACGCTCAAGACCATTTGAAATATCTTTGCACACAAGCCTGCAGAGGGTGTAAATCATATGGCTTGATTAGGAACTAAGACGAGAGAAGGAACAGCTGACAGATATTAATATGCCTGGGATCACAAAGAAGTACGTACCCCCGCAAGTCTGACACACTGTTCGGAACTTTTCCCCTCGAGAATTCAACCTGCAAGATTTGTAACCATTAATACCATGTCAAGCACAGGAATAAATCAAGGATAAAGCATTTGTTCCTTGATGCAACATTTCCCCATGTATGATTCCCATACATAACAAATAACTCACTTGTTTGCTTGTGAGAATGGGCTGCCCTGGCAACCGCCGCAGTTTGTATTTAAACACTGTGAACCCAGAAATACCTTTCTCCGCCCAATGATCATAGACCTGGACGTCATGCACATACAACTTGAAAAATTAATCCACGTGTTTAGAAACGACCACTTCGTCAACAGATAATCAATCTTCATAGTGAGAAATTCGATCCAATCTGGCGGGTCAACTGAAGGGTCAACTAAAACACAGGTAAGATATTTCAGCTTCATTTTTTAAATCAAATAAAACCATGTTTAACCAATTAAATGTATGGAATTCTATACACATTGGTAAGAGATAGTAATTTTGGTAATTTTGATTTGACCGCCTTCATAGCTGATTTTCCAAAAAAAAAATCATGATACAGATGGTGACCGCCCTCGCAGAATGATGATACCTTTTCTGCAGGTACGGAATCAGAGAACCCGCACCTATAAGCTACACTGGTTAATCAAGGACCAGTCAACATGAAGTAGATCATTACAATCACGAAAACTATACGACGACATCCCAGTTCTTCTTACTAGTTCTAGTAGTTAGAAAGCAACTAACTTCCAATCAAAGACTGATTGATGATTGAAAAAAGTGCATAGCCCATGACTATGTCGCTTGGTTTGGAATACTTGCAGTAACTGTGTGATGACTGTAGCTGAAGAGAAAGTGCTTCCATTGAAGTGACTTGGAATCTGATGGATCTGTACTTGGACAAACTAGGAATGAACTGCAGAGTAGAAAGTTGTGCACACACAGGCATGAACTGCATTGATGTACAGGAAACACAAAAGTGAAACGTAAAACATTCACCAACGTTATCTAACCACATGGAATCTGTACCCACCACAAGGCTCACACTTCACAGTTCAAATAGATCTAGAATATTGAAGGACAGCTCTCCTCATCTTTGCAACTGATTGCTTCATGTCCTAGAACAGAAAGTATGGAAAGAGAAGCAGCACATGCTAGCATCACTGAAGGGCTGTCTGACCAATCTTGAGGTTGCAACTATGAGACAAACCTCGTATAAACCATCGAATGTGTAGACCTTGCCAGTGTAGCTGAGCTTGTCAGCATGGCCACGAATAACACGCACAGGTGTTTTATGATTCATGCTATTCTGTAAGAGCAAAAACTCAAATGTCATTACCTTTTGTATGGAAACTATCATGAAGTAACTTTTGGAATGGAGTACAGTCACAGAAAGCAATAACATCATCTGAAGATTAATATGAGAATCCTTTATAGAGGAAGAGATGAAAAAGATGGGGCAAAAACTTTAGAAGGGAACACAAACAAGGCATGACCATGCTAAAATGCACTCAACTAAAAAAATCAAGAGCAATAATACTATGATCAAAAAGAAAAGGTTTTGACCGATAATATGGGTTGAAAAAAGAAAATAATCCACAAATCAATTTGCATACTTTGAGTGCCAAGTTGCCCTTTGTCATTTTTTGGTCTTTGATTTGGCGACGGTCACCAGTCAAATTGTTTCCTCCTTGCCCAGTGTAAATCACATCCTCTGAATTATCTACATCATCTTCGTAGCCTCCCGACATGACAATTGACACAGTTATGGGCAAAACCACATCTGGCCAATCCTGCATCTGGTTGCATACCAAAACAAAAGACATATTAGAAAGCTTTATATAATGTGAATGCTCACAATGCCCAGATAGTCAGAAATGCTGTTCTCCCCATGTAGATTACAAACAGCAGTCAAGTATTTGTATCTTAACCACCCCATGATCAAAAACTTGAGCAGAAGTGCAGAACTATGCACATTGAGAAACTTACTTTGCCTCTTCCTGTCCCAATATAATCAATGCCATTGAGCCAGTGATTGTGTAGCCCTATAACGACCATTTCTGCTCTTGAAAGAAACTGTTGGCCAACACTAACACCTGTACATATAGAATGGGGAAACCACAACAACCTAGTCAGTTCAAACCTTGCAAATCTTGGCCAGCTCCAGAGAGATATTTAAGCATGGTCTGCAATCGCTGTAAAAAAAGAGATGCCCGGTAATGCACACAGATAATGGTAGGAGAACAATGTCACCTGCAATTCCACCAATCTGCTTCACAGGATTGAGAGTTGCTTTCAGCTTCATCATCTGCGCATTGCCAACAGGATGGAATCAACAACTACATTCAACTTAGGTCTTTCATAATTCCTTGATTAAACAAGACAATGCTAAACACCACAGTTCCTTTCCACTGATATTTCTTACAGTCTCTACATGACTTTCACATGAATACCTATAGGTTCTTCATAAATGTCACCTCACTTCGAGAAGACTATGTAGCCTCTATTGAAATGACAAAAAATCCTTTGTCTCCTGACAAAGTAGGCTCTACTGTCAATTGTAGTGAACAACCTGCCAGTCTTTCCAAAGAACAGCATGCCAAATCACATTCAAAGCCTTCATCCTATCTTTGACTAATACCGAAGTCCCATCTCCTTTCCCACTTGAAAACCTCACTGCAGTACCTTGGATATGGCTTTCAAGTCAGGTCGCTTGGAGGGCCTCTTGCCAGGTTCGTCCTTCTTTTTTGCTTGTTCCAAAGCCCTCTTATCCTCCTCCTGCAATTTCCACGCGACTTATCCCAGTTATTCAAATTATTGATTAAATAAAATATGGACTGCCCTAAACCATGCTTGCGGAACCAGAGAATATGTTGATTGTTTGCATGAAATCATCAAAAATGTAAGAAACGAAAGCATTCATTCTGATCAATGCGAGTGTCCACAAGTGTATTTAAAAAATGCTGGAGTCAATTTTAACGGTGTAAGAAAGTGGTACATAGCTTCAATTAAAGAAATTTTTAAAAAAAAACAGAGCTATAGAAAACAGAGTCTTTTCGATGGCATACATCTCGGACACAATTAATTCTTATCAAGCCAGTGGCCACATAATCTATAGTTTGAAAAATGCTGAGGTCAATTTTAACGATGTGAGAAAGAGGCAGATAGCTTCAACTATAAAAATCAAACGGAGTTATAGAAGACACAGCCTGTTCGGTGGCGCACATCTACTTGTAGACCATCTACACTCTTTTTTCTCCTCTCTACCTCTTTTTATATTCCATACCTGAATGGCTGAAAGATACATCGAGTTGAATATTCGAATCGTTGCCTTCACTTGCAAAGCGTCGGACAATTTCTGCCTCTCCGCTAGCTGATTGGCCATCAGCGCAAGGTCAGCCCCGCTGGTTACCACGGCTTCCAGGTCATCGTCGCTCTTGGAATCCAAAACTTCTCCGCCATCGGCTTCATCTTCTGCCTTCACCTGTTTCACCACTCGTTTCTTCGCTTCATTCTTTACTTCCTTCTTAGCTCGCTTCCTCTTGTCCTTAATTTCTTCTTTCTCCACAGCTGCTTCTCCTTTCACTTCTTTCTTCACCTTCCCATCTTCTACTACTTTCTCAACCTCTTGCTTGACGTCTTCTTCTTTCTTCTCTATTTCCACTTTCACTACTTTCTTCTCCTTCACTGTGACCTTCCTGGAAGTCTTAACCGTTTTCCTAACAGCAAGGGGGCTGCTAGGTACCTCTATAACTTCTGTCTTACGCGAATTAAGAGAGGCAATACGACTAGAACTCCGCTGCCCTGGGGTCCGCTGCTGCTGCTGCTGCTGCTGCTGCAGCTTCTTCAAACCTGGCTTTGAATCTTCCATCTGATCCAGATCCACAACAGTTATCGAATCCTCCTCAACCTCACATTGCGAATTCTTCATAAGCTGTTTCCTTGTAGGCTCTTCCAAAGTCACGCGCCTCCTCTCCCTGTCCTTCCTGCTAGGAGGTGTGCCCGACATTACGGCAGACACTCGACCTGGAGAATCACTAAACTCTCGCAAATGCCTTAAGCAGCTCCTCTTTTCCTCAGAGCTCCCACCACGCGAAGCTAAATGGTCATCCTGAGATTCTCAATCCTGTGAGCACACAAGTCCTCTAAGTAGCGGTTCGAGCAACAAAACTCTCGCAAACCAGCCTCCACTACGAATCTCAGTCAACTCAAGGTGCACTGCGAGAACGAAATCGTGAACACTAACACACTAAACACACAAAGGTAGCCCCGAAATCCAGTGCTAAGAACTGGAGTGACCCACTGGCTAGGACAGACCCACACTGATCTAGACCAGTAGACACTAAGACGTTCAGAAACCAGAAAACAAACAACAGCTAACATTGACATTTTTCCCCAAGGACATACAACATTCAACGCACAGTACATAAATCGAACTAAACTAAGTAAATCCACAAAGAACATACCACGTTAGATGCCTGCTGTCGCTCACTGGTGTTGAGAGGGTTGTCCACTGTAGCCATGCGTCGCAGGTTGAACGTTCGGCGGCAATGGCAGACGATTCTGTAGCGAAAACGGCACAAAATGCAAGCAGAATAAGGGGGAGCGACGGAGGAACGGCCCCTCGGTGGCGCGAAAGCTAACTTAGAGAAGCAAGAAAGGGCGCGCACCCACCCCTGGTCTTGGAGCGGAGAGCACGGGTAACCCGGCCAAACCCGCGGGCTCACCGGGCCCGGCCCGCGTTTTTCACCCGGGAACGGGTGTATTCAAACGGCCCGGCCTCCCGTCCAAGTAGCCGACACGACGGCGGGGTAACTCGGTGCCCTAGCCCTAGCTATCAAATTAATTTAATTATCTTAAGCACTACCAAGGTCACGCTTAGGCAACCCATGCCTTCTTTCTTATGTTGCTTGTTAGAGTTCTTTGTCACTTAGGGCCACTTCACACACGAGACTGAGAGCCCGTGACCAGGACACTTCCAGCACTCTCATTGGTGGAAAAGGTGGAGCCGGTCCAAGTTCGCTACTTCACACTACGCTTGAGGGACCAACGGAGTATGCATGTGAATGCAAGATGGATGTAAAGTCTACATGGATTCCTACATGGCATCAAACGGATCATGTTTCATGTTCACTTGGACTATTTCCCTCTTGGAGGTAGGATGAACACAACCGGGAGACCACGGCACTCCGAACGCTCACAACCGTTGATTTATTCTATTTTATCATGTGTGAGGACCCACGTGAATAGAAATTCATTGAAATAGCATTTGGTTGAGGGCTTGGTCACATGTGGCTTTACATTGCACTTGAAGGCCCGTGACCGCACTACATGATTTTGGAGGTGTCTTGGGACGGCCTTTGGACACTTTCTTTTGGGCTCTCACAATTTCACAGTTGTAGCTCTTTGCTCGTGTGTGAAGTGGTCTCTAACCCTTCTTAGGGTTCCAACACGATTCGTTTTGTTGCAATAGGAAGAGTGTCGGTTGGAGAGGTCTCTGTTTAGATTGGGAACCTCTCAACATGAACATTGGCAAAGATTGAGGCTAGACCAAGTGTGTGTAAGGGCATGTTCACACGTTGTGCACCAAACGCAAACACGAAGGGATGCTAAATTGGATGACATTTGTTTGGAGGGGAGTAGTCTCATTATATGTTCCACACATTCACTCTATATGAGCTTCATAAATTGTGGGTCCCGTGATTGACACTAATATCTTGCAATACACAAGGCTTTACGTAGAAATAATTGAAGCTAAGATTATATTTGGTCAAAGATTGTGAGTTATTGATAGTTGATTCTCTTATAAAGGAGTTGAAAGTTGGGCCTCAATAGACCCAAGCTATTATGACCGGGGAGAGCTTTATGGACCCCGCCAACAATATAATAGTGGATGGGCATGATGCATGGGTCCAGATCCTGGACTAAACCCAACATTGTCATGTTATGAGGCCCTATATTGCCAACATGTGAACATGCTCTTAAGTTGGACATGCTCGCATGGGTGTTTGGAATAAGCACAAATTGGTGAGTTGTTGGAGCTAGCAAAAGTTGACATTGTTGGAGTTGGCACGTTTTGGTGAGCTTTTGGAACTAGCATGAGTTGTAGAGGATGTCGTGCAAACGGTTTGTTAATAACTCCATTAATGTGGTTACTAGTGACCACTAATAACAAGAGGTCAACCGCCTATGCATGCAATGAAATTTGTTGTTGGTTGCTTGGCCTCAATTACCATATATGGGTGGTTTAAGGGGATGTGGACCCAAACTACACGCGGAATCGGGGTTGATAAGAGTGTAATTAATTGACGACTCTATTGTATTTGGACTCATACAACATAAGGTAGGGGTGGCAATTTCCGTGCGGGTCCTAAAGTCGACCCCTAGGGTCGGAAGCACCTATCCAGGTGCTTTTACCTGGGTTTACAAAAGCACCTATCAAGGTGCTTTTATTGTTCACAACGCTGCCAGCATTTCATTGGCTGCAAGCGGTCGGTTTTAGAAATCCACCCTGTGGATATACCACGTACCCTATGTGCGAGTGTTGGTCACTCTACAAGGTTTCCTTTAAAAATTTGTAGGAAATCATAGACATGCTGGAAAATTTGATTTTTCCATAGTTGCTCTTGCACCAACTTTGCAGAGCGCTCAAAATTTATAAAAAAATAGTTTCAGCATCCCAACTAGGCACATCTGAAATTTGGACGGAAATTGCCACCCCTACCTTACCCCCTCAAAAATAACATTGACAAAGTTGATACATGAAGCCACATCAAATTGAACCTTTATCTTGAGCTTTACCCACGTATGAGTTCATGCTCATTCTTCTCAAATTTTCACAAAGTGGGGCCACCACACCCACACTTCAATGCAACAAGCAAAGCCAACTTTCTAAGAACACCAACACCCATCATGTATTGCTATCATGCATGCCCCATAAGCAGAAGAAAACCTACAACATACATGGCTCATGCCTTGCACTTAAGAGCAGGTATATTCACATACCTTTGCTTCCTATTGAAATAGTAATGATGTCAATGAGTTAACATAGCACCCTAGCTTAAATACCACTTAAGTTACCAATTTTTTTGCTTCAATGTGTTTAGGATTTGTATAACAAACCCCGTAAAAACACTACAATGCAAATTCACACAAAATGCCATCACATTGACATACATACCCAATTCTTATTGAAGCAAACTTAAAAGAAGGGCCTCTTTGCCATCCTTATAGGGTGCGCTTTAACTAATACACCAAAATTCGAGAAACAAGTAAAGTAGTAACTTATGTGTATAATTAAAAAAAAAAAAGGTGGTGTTAGTGGTTTAGTTATGGTATCAAATCGAGGTAGATGTGCATAATATGCAGCCATAGGTATGTGGGTGAGGTTTCATGTTCATCTAACATAAGTCCAACTTTAGTTTTACATGCATATGTGATTCATCAACATCATCCTCCTTTCTCCTACAACCCTCGTGACTATTTTAGGCATTCAATCCAATGTGCTTCAATAACCATCACACATTATGTACCATGTCCTCACTTCTCCAATTCATTAAAAGAAGTCCTCCTATAACTCAGCTCAAGTTCGAAACAATACCATATTCTACTTGTCATCCCTCCCCTCTAAAGAATGGTTGCAACACATCTCTCAAATAACCAATCAACATGTCATTTTTGCTTGTAAAGTATATATATATATATAGAGAGAGAGAGAGAGATCACTATTCTTTTTGGTATGTAGCCTTTTGTATGATTATTGGGGGGGGGGTTCCCCCAAGTTGAAATTCCTAAAAAAAATATTTAAGTAAGTAGGTGGCATCAATTGCATAAATAAACGTTGTGACCATGTGACATTGTCATGACAACCTTTAACATATTGTTTACGTGTATGTGTTGTTTTACATTACTGACTCCTCTAAGACTATTGCAACCACTTCTTTCCATCTACATACATATTGCAATAGACCTTTTCTCCTCCTTGATTCATCGTTTCCACCCTTGCATGTCCTCTTGTATGTCCCTTTTATGTATGGTCTCCCTCCTCCATTTTTTTCTCTATGCCTCTATCAAGGTATCAAATCCAATGGCATAAAAACTTATCATGTAGCTTGCTTGTTCAGGCTCTCTTTCATAAAATGTTAAATTTGTTTAGATTTTATAAGATGTCATAATCACAATACATCATTGTATTGAAGGTGTGAAGGGCTTGCCTCACATGTGCCCATGCAACCAACCAACAAACATTTGAGGATTAGTTACGTACACGAGGTAAATAACAACATGACCCAATTGTTATCCATGTCGCACACATTTAAACCATTGTAAATGCATTGAAGTATTTCAAATTACAACACTCATTGCATAATGACACATGGGTGTTCAAACATGTTCCTTGCCCATGATTGGGTTTCTCCAAGTAGAATACTCCTCTTGGTGATTAGCCCTAATTTCTCTCACTTTTAACACGTATCTACTACTCATGTGAATATACACAGAGCCAACCCCACCTCACATTTGCATGAATGGTAAAAACAAAAAGGAACTCCCTTTAGGATCAGGGGTTTATATTGGAGTTCTTACCTATGGTAAGTTTTTTCAAACCCTATTCTTACCGTGGGTTGGAGACGTGGGTCACAGTTGTAACTATGGTCATTTTGCTCCATTCATCTACATCTTTGTTACCTTTCCATCATGGTAAGTATGACCACTTTCCATGCATGTACATTTAGGATCTCATGAGCATATAGTCGTTTATTTACAAAGAAGACAATTGCTAGGTAGATTAATGTAAGAGTTTACCATCAAATGTTTTAATGACATGGTAGAGAGAGAGAGAGAGAGAGAGATTTCACTTTGATTATAGCCACGAGCTCACATGTGAGACCAAGACAAGCTTACCATTATAAACTACTTTTTTTTTGGAGGATTTGTTTTCTTTCAAACATGGGATGTTGGAATTAAACTAATATCAAGATGCACCCGTGCCAACCCAAACATACATTTGTGTTACAAAGGTGTGTGTCAAGTGTCTTCAACTAAGCTCAATTGCCATCCGTGTCGCACATTTACCTCACTTGTCAAGTCCATTGAATGTTTGCAAACACTCATACTCAATACAAAGCAATGAGTATACAAACTTGCTCTTTTGCCATATTGTGTAACTATCTTGAACAATAACAACCTTTTGTACACCAAACACCATGCGCTTCCACACTTATCACGTATCTACTTAGCCTTATTGAACAATCTAAGCCAAGTGTTTCCTCCTCCAAGCACGTAAAAGAGTTTCCACATGGAAGAGTCTAGGGTTTAAGTATTGGTTTAGTAAGGTATAGTGGCCGCTTTAGGTCACTGAAACCCTAAATCGTGGAGCGTGGTAACTTCCTTGACCATGGTTGAGCATAGTGTAATGTTTTAGCTTTGGTGTACAACCTACTAAGTATTCCAAGCTTTGTAGGAGGTTTTAATTAGATTGTCAAGAGTTTCACATTTTATTGTTTATATAGTTCAAAGGCAATAACGAGAAAGAGACTTTCATTATAGCCATGAGCCCACATGTGAAACCAAGACAAGTTTACCATTATAAAGTACTTATTTTTTAGGGTTTGTTTTCTTTCAAACAATGGATGTTAGAATTAACCTAATATCAAGGTGCAAAGGTTCAACCCTCAGTCCTCGTGGGAATGAAAAGCAAAGTTATACCTTCGTTGAACCACTAGGCTATCCACTTCTCAGTCTCTAGCAATAAAAATGGAAGCACACCAAAAAAAAAAAGCGGAAATCACAAATATGATACTTAGGGCCACTTCACACACGAGACTGAGAGCCCATGACCATTACACTTCAAGCACTCTCATTGGTGGAAAAGGCGGAGTTGGTCCAAGTTCACTTCACACTACGCTTGAGGGACCAACGGAGTATGTGAATGCAAGATGGATGTAATGTCTACATGGATTCCTACGTGGCATCGAATGAATCGTGTTTCATGGTCACTTGGACTATTTTCAAAAACCACCTCTTGGAGGTAGACCTAACACAAAATCGGGAGACCATGGCACTCCGAATGCTCACAACCATTGGTTTATTCTATTTTATCACGTGTGAGGACCCGCATGAATAGAAATTCATTGAAATAGCATTTGGTTGAGGGCCCGGTCACATATGACTTCACACTACACTTGAGGGTCCGTGACCACACCACATGATTTTGGATGTGTATTGGGACGGCCTTTGGACACTTTCTTTTGGGCTCTCACAATTTCATGGTCACAGCTCTTGGTTCGTGTGTGAAGTGACCCTTAAACACTTGTTATTTTAGAAAATACGTATATGGCCATAAATGTCCCCACCAATAAGCACCCATGTAGTACATGCTTGGAGGAACATGTGAACATGTGACATTGACATGACATCTCTTGAGTACAAAGCTACCTACATGCACTCCATCCAATTTGTAGTGGCCTACACAACTACTCCCCTCTAGTTACATGCACACACACCTCTTTCTCCATTTCACTCATCCTTATCTTTCTCTTTTGCTCTCTTTGCAAGAAATCGGGAATGGGGGACATGACACCCTTGTGGTGCACTCACACGTGCATGAGTTCAATTTCATGTTGTAATTGCCATTTTTTCATCTCAAATTGTGTGGATTTTTATTTGGAGTCACACGATTGTGTACATTTTCATCGTAGACATATAATCAACATAGATAGAGCATTTAAACTTTATAGAACATTCAAACTTTTCGTTATCGTGAATTAAAATATTTGCAAGAAATGATGGCATCTTATAGAGAGAAGAAACGCTGACCATAGGTCAGCGTGATTGAAATGCCCGTTCGACCCACCCTTCGTATTGTACCCTTTTGGGCATAATAACAGTGGTGCAAGACTATTAACCCCTCTTGAGGTGGGCACTATAGTTATCGGGGTACTCAAGGTGGATGCCTCGTATGGACGTTGTGTTCTAATGTTAGTGACTTGGCATGTGCTATGTGGTTTTGCTTGACATGAGATTATGGCCCACAACCCTAGCTTGGGTTGGAGGCATCTTATGATTCCATATAGCAATCTACACTATTGATAAACGATGACCTAATTCGCTCTTCCATTTGCCTCTTGACACATGTTGGTGACCATCTCACTTTGTCCTCACTCCACTTTCCTCTACCAAGCACTTTCTTTGCTTGTTTGTCTAGGAAGTGCACTCCATTGTCAAGTTGAACACCACGTGCGAACAAAAAAAAACTATTTTTTTACATAAAGCATCACCAAAATGGGCCAAACTTTTATCATTTTTTATGAGTAGATATACACAATATTTATTACATAGAAAAGAATGGTAACCAAATTTGATCATTTTGTTTTTAGTAAAACATACCGTTTCTAGCTAGAATGATACATAATTGAACTAAAACAATTACTACAAAATGGAGATGAATCAAAATTTTCAAAAAATATATACAAAAGATATTATCAATAGGTATGTATATTTGAGAAAAAAATCATAATTTTCAGATTTATCTATGGCATATAATACAGAGGTAGCAAACTTTGTTCACACGTGGTTATGAAACGTAAGGGGGTGTGATTGCCCCGAGTTTCTTTGTCATTTTCCCTCTCCCATGTGCATTTCCCCCCTCCCTACATTCTGCAACTTGCCTTCCTACTATGTGCATTTGCTATGTTTCCCTTACCATTGTATACATTGTGCTCTAATAAATTACTATAAGCTTCCAATGTTGCGTATGTATTCCAAAAAGAAAGAAGAAAAAATCATCCAAAAGTAAATTAAAAATAAAAATTGCACACAAACACACCACACACACACACGGAAACATATCAATTAACCGTCTATACACAAGATTCATATACAAGAACAAGGCTCAATGCTTTCAAGTGAAACTTTAGGGTTCTAAGCTTGGAAAACTTTAAAGTATAGACAAGAAAAACAATGTTTGGTGTAGTTCTACATTGACATGCGATGTTCGTGCACAATCCCTTCCCATATCCTTTTAGGTCACGGGGTGGACTCTTCATTAGAACATGAAATGACGTGTGTGGGTGACTACGAGTCAAACATAAACTTGCAGATATTTTTTGTACACATAGTAATAATAGGCCATAAAAACGGGCTCGTGTATTTATACCAAGCTTTCCAAATTGATGTCATGAAATTCCCCACTAGACAATAAAATATATAGATCATGAAATAAATAAGCCTTTACTACATATACAATTTGCCTACATTTGTCCCGAAGCCTCGCTCAATATACCTATCCCAGGTTCACGTATGAGCTTGCGGTAAGATCGAGGCGAAGCATCCCTCATTCATGTCAACTCAAGAGGTTGGCATTGTCTCTCTCTACAATCCACTTTCACTTTCCAATGAGAAAGTCGCTAAACACTTTTCATCCACTGGATGTGACTCATAATAATTTGACCCCATAACACATGTCACCAATCCACGATCACGAGAACAAAACTCAAAGGAGCTGATAAGCGCTCTAGGAGCCTCTGGTTTGGAAAAATCCTAGAACCCAAATGCAAATCTGAACCGTAATGGACATGGTAGTCATTGAGGATTATTACCATGTGACAACAATGGATGAAGACATAAATTACATGAAAATCACACAATTTTATTTTTTTCCTTTTTCTTTCTACACCCTAAGGCTCCCTTATGTACATCTACCTTCTTACTTCAAACGATGTCTTACTACGTACACCATTGCCTCAAATAATCCCCTTTTTTAGACTCACGTTAGTTTGCACATGGTATGAAGAGTATTCCCTGCAAATATTGAGTAAATACATCATCCCACACATAAAATTCAAATTTCTCAAGCTCACTTGAGTTATAATTGTTCTATCTAGAGCTTAGTTCTGTCATGATTGCACATTGAGTTGAAGTTAGCCAAACACTTAACCCTTGAAGGATCATAAGGCCTTATAAAACATCATTGAGTAGTGTGCATTCATTCATGTGGGACATGAGAATATATATATTAATGGGATGCCTCAACCTAGTGCAACGAGACTCATATTAAGTTCGAATCTGCACTAGGTTGGGGCATCCCATGGTTATATTCTCACATCCCACTTGAACAAATGCACATTGCTTGATAATGTTATGTATCCAATTTTTTTGTATACTTATCATTATTTCACATAGTTATAACATCATGGCCACTTCACACACGAGACTGAGTGCTCATGACCATTACACTTCGAGCACTCTCATTGGTGGAAAAGGTGGAGCCAGTCCAAGTTCGCATCACACTACGCTTGAAGGACCAACGGAGTATGTGAATGCAAGATGGATGTAAAGTCTACTTGGATTCCTACATGGCATCAAATGGGTAATGGGTCATGTTTCACGGTCACTTGGACTATTTTCAAAAACCACCTCTTAGAGATGGGTCTAACAAAAGACCAAGAGATCATGGCACTCCAAATGCTCACATCCATTGATTTATTCTATTTTATCATGTGTGAGGACGTCACATGAACAAAAATTCATTGAAATAGCATTTGGTTGAGGGCTCAATCACATATGACTTCACACTACACTTGAGGGCCCGTGACCACACTACATGATTTTGGAGGTGTGTTGAGACGGCCTTTGGACATTTTTTTATGGGCTTTCACATTTTCATAGTCACAACTCTTGGCTCGTGTGTAAAGTGGCCCTTATTCAGCAGTGTGCTTTCGTTCATGTGGGCCCCGAGAATATAACCATGGATGTCGTAGCTAGTGCGAATTTAGTATGAATTTACACTAGCTATGGCATCCATGATTATATTCTCGGGGCCCACATGAATGAAAGCACATGGTTCAATAATGTTATGGTCGGGCGAGTTATAACTTTGTAAATTTTGGGAGGCCGGGCTCTAGTAATTTTACTTGTTGCCAATCGCAGACGCATTGGATGATGTCTTTGTAATTTTGACTTGTCTAAGAGACGGTAACATCTGATGTTTTTGGACGATGGGGATGTCATTTGGTATCAACGAAAATAAATGGACATAGGTTCGATTAGAATTGAACTAACGCCTAAAGATTGAAATACAGTTGTAGGTTTTTTTATAAATATATGCATGTTGTAATACACCGCTTGGATTTGGGAACTTGGAAAATGCTAATAAAAATTTGGAATATTTTTCTATTATTTCTCTGGACATATCTCTGGGCACATATGATACTTTGCATATCATATGTGCCCAGAGTGTGTTTGTGAGTGCAAGCATGGTAAAGTAGACAACTCTTGAACTTTGCACAAGTTTAGGTGAAAGTGATTCAAAATGTTATATTAACTTTGAATTTTGTAGAAAAAGGTCATAGACATTTAATAAATATATTGATCTATAAAGTTTATTAATTTATGTTGGAAAAAATGATCTCAAAAAAATCTACATGATTAAGAAGATGGTGGCAACGGATGTGCAAGTGGTGAACAAGTAATTGTAGAAATTAAAAAATTAAAAAAATTTACATTGAGTTGGTGATGTTTTACAAAATTCTTGATGATGACCTAAAGCATATAATGAATTCAAGGAATATGAAAAAAAAAATTAGTTCTAAGTACTCAAGATCATGAAATTTACATCAAAAACCATATCTAACCAGCTTCTAAACATTACATTTAATAATCTAGGTGTTCTACATATGAGTACTTCATACAAAATTGAGGCCATCATGAACAAAAAGAAGGCCCAATTTAAACAATATTTTGCTACTACTTTTAAGTGTTTGACAAAAGAAAACTATGGTTTTAAGATACCAAAGCACTTTTTTGGCCCACTTTACAATGCTTGCACTCCTATTGAACCACAAGATATTTTAATGTTAATCTTAGTTCTAATTTTTTGATATATGAGCTAAACTCATCCAGGAAGGTCAACCTCACATAATGTTGTCTTGAAAAAACAAAAACCTAAACCATAAAAAAGACAACACAAACCAAGATTGGTTTAGGAATGTGAGCAATGGAGCCAAATTTAGTAATTGCACATAGTTTTAGGTTCCATATTCTAAATTTGGCACTTCCTTAATTGCGATTTTTCAAATGTAAAGCACTAGCACTTTGAATGAACAAGAGTGAAGTGAGGTTGTTACCATGGATACTAACTAAAAACTATCAATGCATGTTACTTACTAACAATCTCAGCACATGTCAGTGAACACAATATTTTGAACATTACTCACACTCTACAACACCGGCAAGTTCAAGTAGTTGCATGACCTTGTTGAAGGTGTACTTTGGAATGTGAATGAACATGTCACTGTTGTAATCCGCCTTCCATAAAAATGCACAAAAATCTAAACACATAAGAGAGATGTTTGGCATACACCCATTTGCTCTCATTGTCCAAAGCATGAGGGGATATTTTTGTGAACTCGGGCATGTGCAATGTGGGATGTTACCAATTGTGACGCGGTAGGAGGTGCCCTCCTTGGAGGCGATGCCAGAGGGGTTCACCCTCCAGTATTTTTGACATTACACATTCGACTAAAGGGTCTTTTCCCAGGGGGTATTACTTGAGGTTGGGGGAATATCATATGCCCTATTGTGTGTTGATCACCTTATAATTTGGTTTATTGGGGTCTTTGGCAATAATTGTAATTACGGTTTCATTCCATTTATGGGGAGGCTAGATTAGTTACAAGTCATAGACTTGCACAAAAATTGCAACGAGACATTAAATTTGTAAAAAACACAAGTTGAAGTCTTGCTGAAGTGCAAATTTCCATTATGCATGGCCCCAAAAGGCCATCAAGAGCCTCAAAGCCTCGACTTACTATATGGAGTGTTTTCCAACATTTTGGAGATATTATTATTGGTTTGAAGTTTTATTAATTGAAGAATATCTTAAGATAAAAAAAGTGCCCCCAACACTTCCGAGGGCCTTTTTAGGCTTTCTGAAAAATCCCCCAAAACTTGAAAGATGACACCCTCTCGGTGTTGAGAGGGTGTCTTACAACATTATTGTCAGTTTTTTATTTTTATTTTTTCCTCGATTTAAACCAAGATTGGAGCCCCCAACACTTCTCAAGGCTTCTAAGAAAATCTCAAAAACTTGAGAACGCCTTCTTGGTGCTGAGAGGGTGTCTTCCAACATTCTGGAGACATTGTTGTTGGTTCCAAATTTTATTGATTTCTTCAAAAGTCTATTAAAAATGATGCCCCAATGTTTCCTAGGGCCTTCTCATGGCTTCTAAATATTGCCCAATACATTTAAAACACTCTCTCATGTGTATTCCAACTTTTAGGAGACATTGTTTTTGGTTCCAACCTTTATTAGTTTCTTCAAAAATTCCTTAAAGACAATGTCCTAGTGTTTCTTAGGGATTTCTCAAAGCTTCTAAAGCATGCTCAAAAACTTGAAAAATGCCCTTTTGTTAATAAGAGGGTGATTTCAAAATATTGGACACACCACAATTGGTTTTGTGCGTCTTTGTGGCCCCCTTTTTGGAAATCATTTAATCATAATATGTGGTTTTTTTGAAACTAACCATCAACCCAACTGCAAAGGCTTTGGACCTCACTTCTTTTGAGATTGTCCTTACAATTTTAAAGGGGTGTTTGTTGCCCTTGTTGTTGGGTTTGGTGGTGTATTTGGGAGGCAACCAAGGGGGTTGACTGGGTTAATGGCATGCACCCCCCAACTAGCAATAGGACCTTATAATGGTTAACATGATATGTTGAGGAGGGTTGGGGTTGTGGCCAATCCTCAACAATGAAAATATTTGATTCTATGATGGCCATAAAGGGGCCCACAAAGACACATTGAAAGTCTAAATTTGTTCATAAAAAGAAGAAGAATTCTTGAGAAGGCCCTCGTGGGAAACCAACCATGTTGGGATGCCAATTGTTAATGTTCAATCTTGTGGGGATCACTAGTTACGTAGTTTTAACATAATGAATTCATTTGGCATTGCATGCATAACACACAAACGTTTATAAGTTGTGAATACAACACACCTAGAGGAAAGGGAGAAGAAAAGAGACGACGCATGTGTTGCTATGAATGAGGGACGTTTTACCTTGATCATAACCGCAAGCTCGTATGTGAATCCGGAGTGGGTTTATTAAGCAAGGCTATGGGACCAGTGCTATTGCCTTGTATTATATGGGATCCGTTTTAGTAACTAATGATGGGGGGCATTGTAGGCCCAAGTAGGAATATGTGTTTTGGTCTAGCAATGTTATGCATCTCAAGTGTGGGTGTTATGAGGGCATGGTGTTTTAACTTGTTGCACCCTGAATTGAGTTTGATTGTCGAGGTGTCTTCTGAAGGTTGTTTTGTCCTTTTATATACCAAAACAACAAGTGCACAAAAGAGGTCGGACTACATGTTGAGAATAAGTCAACCATTATAGGCTTAAAAGTCAAAATGACTAGGTGACCTATATGAAAACTTAACCTCTAAGCACCAGGGGGTGGATCCCAACGTTTTCATAAAAAAATTCATTACTTTTGATTTTTTAGCATTCTATGACCCAACACGGCCCTTTCAACATAGTCCAACCACATGATACATATGGTGTTTCTTGTAAATGAGTGAAGGTGTTTTGTGTGCATCTTCATGTTGTATTCAACATCCAAATGTAAGTTGGTTTGGCGATTTTAGCTTTGGCAACAAGGGATGAATGGCGAGTGCAAATTGTGGGCATGGTGAGAGTGCTACAAGGGAGGTTGTTGACAACATCCCCAACAAGACCGATTTGGCGATGGTGTCCAACATCACCGTTAGCAACAACCTCCACATGGCCACGGAGGACGAGCATTTCTTCCCACTTGGCCAATACATTCGGAGCTCATCGTCAACAACCTTTAGGGTATGTTTTCCCCTCGGACCCTAGTCGAACAAGTATGGACTATTTCAATGCCAAAAGTATTTGCAAAGGTAATAGGTCAAAAGGGCCAACACCCACACCCCGATTGAAAGGGGGGGGGGGGGCTTCACTCGAACTTCTAGCCGCGGTGCATCCAACAAATGGAGTGTCAACCTCTTCACACATGCCCTCGCTAAAAATTCCATTGCTCTCTACTTGTGGGAAGAAGCCACATTTGCCATCTTGTAAGTTTCCCACAAATTTTATCCCACCCCCCCCCCTCCCACACATACACACACACGCCTACCTTCAACAATACCTCTCTAATAATATAGCATATAATCCATGATGACCTACTCTCAATCCGTAAATGGAAATATACGTAAATTGATATGATTTGTTTTTGTGTGACTTGTTGTATGGTGAGTTCTTTGGGAGGCACCACGGGCCTTGGCTTGGTGGTTAGGGCTCATGGCCCCCAATGAGGAGGTTGTGGGTTCTATTCCCCATGCCGGCGTGGTGCTCACCATCTTAGTCCACCCAACTATGGTGGGGGGTCCTTGGACCTTGTTGTATGGGTACCTCAAAGCCCTTTGGGGGGGATACCATGTCCGGTATCTTCAAGGCACTAGTGGCTAGCTAGGAACTAGTATGGTGTGTCACTATAGTGTCCATCCTCGAAAGGGGAGAGTAGTATTGTCCCAATGTCCCCTTGTCCAGTGGGCATCAGGTCATTGGCATTACGAACGGACACTTTATTCACGCCGGCCCCTTGCTAAAAAGGGACCGGAGTTTCTATATATCTGAGTTCTTTGGGCTACTATGGGTTGTTTTTTAAATCCATCCTCTCCCCCCGGTAAGTGGATGCACTTAGTCAAACCACAACATGTTGGTGTGTGAATTCCATTTTTTTTCCCTCACAAATTTGCATTTTTTTGTAGCCATGAGCGATTCTAGCTTCCAATGTTCACCTAATACAATCATTGGTCTCCCGTGAGTTGGCCTAGACATGTTTTACCCAATCCGGATCCGCCATCTCGGACCATGAATCGGGCAACGCACATTCATTCCCTTTTATATGTAGGGCCCAATGTTTTATCCATTGCCCATGTTATTCATGGGGAGGGTTATTGTACCCGAGGTCATTCATTCCCACGTATGGGCACCCGTCTTTGGGCCATATGCCTAAAGGGGGGGGGGGTGGCCTAGTGTGCACAAATGCCCTAGGCCTCCTCACCATAAGCAAGGACCCCATAAGAACATCAACAACCCCCATAAATAGTGTGGGTGTAGGTGGGCCCAACCCCCAACCCTCGACCGATTCAACAAAAACGCTTTAAAAACATGATTTGCACCGGATGCAATCAAAATTGGTCCCATCGGTGCTTAGGGGTTAAAGAGTATGAGAATCCTTGCCATGACAATGAATAAGATATTCATATGTACTATGAAAATTATGAAGAAAGTGGCTAAGGCCACGATTTGGCTTTGCTAACCATCTCGCACTAGTTGAATGCTCGTATCTTATGAGAAGTGGAGGTGGACAGAAAAAAAAAATCCAAATAACACATGTCTACCTTTAAGTGCGGATATGGTGTTCATCTTTGAAAGGAGGCAATATTTCTTTGAGTTAATTGTAATTGTGGGTTACCCGTTTTGAGATAATCCAAAACAATGAGACCCCCTTGAAGGTGAAGCAACGTCATAGTCCATGATATCGACCACATGGGAGGCATGTCTTTGGATGCAAATCGGGTGGAATGTGGGGTTTGAATGAAAATTCCAATGGTTCGTGTGTGTATCCAAATATTTTCATCCCAAAGCCTCCCAAGATACCGCAGATGGGGAGAGAGAAAGAGGTACACTTGTATGCAACATTTTTTTTTCTCGCTTGAAAGTAGTGCAAATTGTAAAATGCATAATTGAATCCAAGTGAGAAATCATTGGCTTCTTTGGTGACACTTGGTGCACTTTTCTATCCAATCATGGCATCTCAAAATCACACCTCTTCAATAATTTAAGGTCACACATGAAACAAAAACATTGATTATCCTTCAAAATCTACATGCAACACACGGTGTAATTCTAGTGAAAATAACGAGTGTTAACTTCCTTTGTGACTAAAGTTGAACTTACTAAGGGATCCGTAACATTACTAAGTAATTTGCATTCAGTCAGTGGGCCTTGAGAATATAACCATGGGATGCACAAACTTTGCATTGGGAGACTCATATTTAGGTTGAGCTCCAAGCGTCCCATGGTTACGTTCCCACAACCCACAATTGTTGAGTACTAATATTAAGCCATGTTCATACTAGTGTGTAAATAAGACTACTTGATGGAGGTAAATGACATTGATTAAAAGTTGGGCAAGAGGTAATGTAAATTTAGTGCAAGTTAAGACATCGAAAGCAAGACACCTACAACACCGGGGAAAATATGAGGCTCATCCACATGGTTTTACTCGTGACATTAAAACTAGAGAACCAAAGCCATGGGAAGGCTTATTTTTACATGCATGCGAAAATAAGTAAATTAATAAATAACCAACGTCGAGTAATCCGACGCAAATTTGAGCCCATTGGCCCGACCCTGCTCAAGAACCCTCCTCGTGCAGGGTGGGGTTTACTCCCTACCTTGCACTGGGTGGGCTCTTAGTGAATAAGTACATGCATAAAAACCATCTTTATACTCTTCTTCATCCATGATGACACAACACATGTCCATAAGTAAGCTACGGGTAAATTTCACTTTGAGCTTCATGTACGTGTCTAATGCTACACTTAATATTTTGTTTAGTGTCAAACGGCATTTTATGTCCGTGTGGTAACTTTTTCTTTCTTTCCCCTAATGACACTTCTTATGAATAAGTTCACAAATATGCTCATCTCAACTTACTGTGTTTATCCAACTTTAGGTATATTTAGAACTATATTATTTCCGTAATGAATATATTGACTATGAATTTGGATGAAAAATCCCTTAGCGAGTGCCAATAACTGCAACATTGTAAATCTACAAAGCTCAAGTTTTTGAACAAGGGGTGAGAAATATTAGTAGGTTTCCATTTTAGTGTTGGTGACACTACATGGGTTGTTTACAATTAGGGCCACTTCACACACAAGACTGAAGGCCCGTGACCATTGCAACCTAAGAGCTCTCATTGGTCGAAAGGGCAGAGACCGTCCAAGTTCGTTGCACACACGAAGGTGAAGGCCTAGAGGTCCAAAGAAGACTTCATGGATGAAAAGTTTACATGGAGTCCTACACAATGGATTATGGATAAGGTTTCATGGTCTCCCGGAATTTTCGTCATGCCCACCTCTTTCGGGAGATCATGACTTTTTTGAATGTTTTTTTCCAACATGACAAATTTCATGATAGATTCCAAGACAGACAAACACCACCAAGTAATTCTCTCAAATTGATAGAATTTAAGATATATTAAATTAAACCAAATCCTCCCTTGTTTTCCTGCCAACAAAGTATGCAATGGTCCCACAACATGGTCCATTCTCACTTCGCACTATGCTTGAGGGCCCGTGACTATAGACAATGGATTTCCCAACACCCATGGTACGGCCTTTGGTTGAGAGTCAAGGGTCCTCACCAATACAAGGTCACGGCTCCTGGCTCATGTGTGAAGTGGCCCTTAGAATTGAGCAAGACAACTATAATGGGTGACACTAAATACAATATTTAGTGCACTTACATGCAAGTGTTAACACAATAAGGTTACCTTTTAGGCAACGTAAACTTGGGATTCAGGCAGTTACCTACCTGTCATCATTTTCTCATTTTAGGGCTTTTTCAGAATAAATGCTTCCAATCAATTTGTATACGCTTATAGTCTTTGATGGATAAAAAACTACTAAACAGCATTTAATATTTAATATTTAATATTTCACCCTCAACAATTAACCCACAATTTTTTTTAACTGATTCTTATTTTATTTTTAAAATAGATGAACTTAGTACACCTATAAGTAATATTTCATAACAGCTCCATTAGATCGTACATCTATTTTTGTATATCCAGACAATAAATATTCGATTAAATGTATACATTTAAAATTTACCATTAATAATAATAATAATAAATGGAAAATCTATCAATAGAAGAAAAGCTAAGTTCTAATTCCATAAAATTCTCGGCGTCTAAAAACTATATAGTATTTATTTTGTATATGTGTGAATCAATGTTGGACCTTAATAACTGAATGCATGGGTATAGCTACTCAACATCCATAATAGTATCAAAATTGGACACACCCATGGGCATCAAAATTGTAATACCAGTCAAATATCGGTATTTGATGATTAGGTCAAGGCGAAGGAATCTTTGTATACCAAAGTTATTAATTGGGCCACTACCATTCTATACCATATTTATACTATGGGAGAGCAGGTGGAATTTGGTTGGACTAAGTTGACCTCGAAATTTCTCAAAGCTTGGTCACACACAGGAGGTGAACTTCATTTTGAATTTGTCTGAATACAAGAAGATTTTTTAAGTAATAAATTGCATCTATAACATAATTCTATGGTTTGTAGTTTAAAAAAAAAAGATCCGAAATAATATTTTGCAGTGTGGGAGGTCCAAACACATAAATGTGTTTTCAACATATTTTTAAAGCTCAATTTTGCAAAATAAACAATGCACCCCTCTATAATTAATCTCGAGGTGTGAAGTACCATCTTCACTAGTATTGGAGTGAACAACGACATTAAGTTGCATGATGCCAAAACAATGTTAAGATTGGTATCATTGATGACATTTCGATTTGAGACACCCTACAATATAGTTCACCCAATTCTTTTTATTTTTTTTGGGGGGGGGGGCGCGTATCCAAATGATATATAGTTGACCACATGGCAACCTACTAGAGGTTGATTGTAAAGATCAGTTTGTCGCTCATGTTCAAGGTGTTCACCTCTAAAAAGAAGTAGTATTTTTTGGGATCCCTCTATTTCTTGTGATGCATGTTTCGGGATTACATACCGTAGTTTAATAGCAGGTTCGACAGAAAATAATTCTAAAAATAGATGCCAAAATTTTGAAATATTATTGGCATTTTTTGCCAAATATAAAATTTATTATTTTTCAAAATTGCCGAAAAGTAAGAAATTTTTACTTCTCACTAGAGTTTTACTTACAGTGAAAGCATATGTGAATTTTGAAAGAGAGAAGGTGCTCCTTTTGTAATCAAGCTTACTTACATTAAGTTAGTCCACAAAGAATATGGGTTAAGAAGTAGCAAGACTCTAGGTGAGGCTTTTCAAATGTGTTGTACACAAATTTTTGGAGTCCAATTGAGCATAGAAGATGAAGTTTTATAGAATTTTGTCCAACTAACAAAAGTTGAGAAATCAATCCTTCTTCCACCTCCAACAAGTTTTGTGTCAAAATAAGTCTTTATGCAAAAGATATGGACAAAACATTGCAGCCGTGTAAAGATCAAAAAATTAAAATGCGTTCATAACAGTTTTTCGGAGCTCATTTGTGCATAGAAGATCAACTTTTTTGGAATTTTGTTGGTCTAAGAAAAGTTTAGAAATCAAGTAATCTTTCACCTCCAACAAATTGTATGTCATTTGAAGACTCTATACAAAAGTTATGCGTGTTATAAAAATGAAGTCTAAGTCGGTGCTTCACCTCAAAGTTTACATATCCCATATGCATTGTTGAACATAACTCCACTCTACTTGCATAAAGCACAGAGCATTCTCAACTCTTCACTCACATCTTACTTGTCATTCAATGAAAGAGAGATGTACAAGATATAAGCTTAAATAGAAAATTGGAAATGAATTTAAGCTGAATTTTTAAAATTAAAAGAGAAAATTGCCAAAAATATGAATATACTATTTTTTAGTGCCGAACCTATCTTTTGAACTTTAATTAATTATTCGGCTAACATGTGTCGAACCAGCTATGAACCTACGGTATGAACGAAGGCAAAAACAATATCATCTTTTATGCTCTCTCTAGTAAATAAGGGCTTCACCTCAAGATTCCATATCCCACAAGAGAATACACTACTTCACTCCACTTGTGAAAAGGAAAGAGCTTTCCTCCCAATTATCCTAATTTGATTGATATTCAATCGGTTAAATTTGCATAATGAGCATCATGTAGCCCTTTTTTCAAGCCAACGAGCCGCAAATCGCTAAAGGTTCAAGTACAAAAGTGTCATCATTTCTCAATGTAGAGCCACTTTGAGTTACTATTTGGATAAGATGTATGACGGGGACCCACGCACCCAACCTACTTATCTCAATGGTTTGTTTACATGGTTAAGGGCCACCTTACAAATGAGCCAAGAACCGTGACCATGAAATTGTGAGAGCCCAAAAGAAAGTGTCCAAAGGCCGTCCCACACACCTCCAAAATCATGTAGTGTAGTCACGGATCCTCAAGTGTAGTGTGAAATCATGTGTGACCGGGTCCTCAACCAAACGCTATTTCAATGGATTTCTATTCGTGCATGTCCTCACACTTGATAAAATAGAATAAACCCTCGGTTGCAAGCATTCAAAGTGACATGATCTCCTGGTTTTGTGTTAAGGCTACCTCCAAAAGGTGGTTTTTGAAAATAGTCCAAGTGAACATGAAACATGATCCATTTGATGCCATGTAGGAATCCATGCAGACTTTACATCCATTTTGCATTCACATACTCCGTTGGTCCCTCAAGAGTAGTGTGAAGCGAAGTTGGACCGGCTCCGCCTTTCCCACCAATGAGAGTGCTTGAAGTGTAATGGTCACGGGCTCTCAGTGTCGTGTGTGAAGTGGCCCTAGTTGTATAGATTTTGATACATCTTCTCTTTATTTGTAAGCACCACTCGAGGTGATCAAATTCAAACAAGCTGCAGTTTGATGGTTCAAGTCATCTATGATACATGTATGTGTCTAATAAGTGATAGAGGGAGCCATGATGTGGCCGAGAGTCAAAGCCATTGCTTTTCATTTATTGGCCTATAGCAACCTCATCACGCGTTCTATGCCCACACAATCAATGATGGGTCATGCACTCACCGCATACGTCCGTAGACGGCTCTCTATTCCGACCCCAACATAATTAGTTTTGTCACATGTCATGCTCCCATTTGTCAAGACCAAGTTTGTATTCCACATGAAACCATAGCTTGGCACACATAAAGATGAAGTAGAGAGCCCTCTGTAGTATTATGTATGGGCTGTTTAGATTTACACTTAGTAACTTTGACAAAAACATTGTGGTCATGGTCGGTGGTCCAAAGACCATGATCATGACAAGTCCACGTCACAAATTAAAAGCCTTGGTCACATGCCATAGTGTGAAGTGCACTAAGACTAGTATGTGGTGTTTTGATGAAAATGTTTAGGATAAGAAAATTTAAACCAAACTTTGCCATGTATGTTGTTGAACCATTCTATGCTAAGAATAGGGTTTCACTGACATGGTCACCCTTATTTTCCTTTGAGACAACCCATTTGGGTGTCTTGCCGCAAAAATCCACGTGACCACCAAACATTATTCATTAATGGACACAGGTGATGCCATGCCATTTCTCATCCATTTTTTGGCATGCTCACCTAGGGTCACTTCTATTTTACGTGACCAAGTGTAATTCAAGACAGCCAATCATTTCTTGACCAATGAGAGATTTTAATAATTGGTGGTCACTCACTAGTCGCGAGGGTAAACTGGCACCAAGGGATGCATCCCTATTTTGGCACTTCTAACTCCACGAGCAATGTTGCCCATAGGATCGATTAGGAATTTGCCTCATCCAATTAGCAAATTTTGATGAATGTCATTTCAAGTTTCATAAGTAGAGTTGAATCGTCAAGTTTTAGGAGGTCAAAGTGAAGATCATATTTCTCTTCAAACCACACTCATAACCTACAATTAATTTTCACTATTGAATCAACACACACACACACACACATAGTATTGAGCACATACTCCAATCCCTCCATTGCATATGTCTTATGGTGTTCATTTTTAATTACAGTCATGGTCATCTACTGCTCACACATAGGTGTAGGATTGAGGAGGGCGAGGACATGAAGCTTATATATTGTTACAAAGTATTGGTTGAAGTGTAGGGCCGTGTTAGGGTGCAATTCCATTGAGAAACATAAACAATTAATTTGTTGTCACCTTGGTCCCACTTCTTCACCTAGGTAGTGTATGTTAAGGGGATTCATAGGCAAATCCCCACTTTTCCCATCTATGACACTTTGTCAAAAAGGTGAATGGGGTGAAACATTAACGAGAATTGTTCCTCCAAAAGAGAAAACTCGTGCCATATATTCATGATGACACCAACATCATGTTCTTACTTTTCAATGCAAATGCATCCTAATGACTTGGGCTCAAGTTCCATGGAGTTAACCATACTTCGCGGGTGAACACATAATCATTAAGGTTAAAATGATTAAATTCCCTCCTTGCCCCCCCCCCCCCCCCGCCCCCGTTATGCAGGCGTGGATACAAAGGTCCCAAAATGTGAGGTAGGTACATGAACACACCACCAGTTTACCATGAAATGAAGAGTTTCAATTCGAGAATATGTTAGAGGTGAAACAAAGTGATGGTGGGCCCATTGCATATATGCCCACCCTCATGGAAACACCCAAGACCTTGTTGGGAGGGTGGGGGGGGGGGGCATTTGTAGGCAAAAAAAAATGCTTGCCCCCATCCCAATGGAACTTGACCTTTTGGGTCTAAAATTCAATGAAGTTGGGATCCAAGAAACCCTTCCTTAGACCCAACTCCAAGCATGAACAAGGCACTAGAATGTTATTTTCAATAGTGTATATTATAATCATGGTAGGATCAAGTGGCAACATGTCCTCTTGAATTTGAAACAAATTTGGACGTTGCCTTAACAACTTTGATACAACTTGGGGGTCAAAGGTCGTAGTGTGAAGGTGTTCAACTTTAGTTGTCACGTGGATGGTTAGGCCCCGGATGGACAAAAATTCTTGATTTTGTGCTGATGGGTGTTCTTGGTTTCCTTCTTGCAATTGATACCTCGAATTGTGCCAAAAAGAAAAGAAAAGAACACGTTATGTTATAAAGGCTTTGAGTCCAAAGTCAAGGCAAATCTAATTACATTGTCATATAACTAGTTTGGTTTGTGGAAAACATGAACATGTCACCCCTGGATACGAAGTACGAATTGGCAAGAATTATAAGTCAATATGTATTCATCTAGAACTCATATCAAACATCATAAATTCGAATGAAAGTTACTTCAACCTTTGATGCAATCCACAAACTAATCTACATGGATCTACATTGATTTCTTTATAGGCACAAAGTGATTCCATCAAGTTCACCATGAACATTTTTATCTAATCTAAAAGATTTTGGTCATTTCATGATGTTTGTTGGCTATTTTTGGTAAATGTAGAGGGTTTATAGGTTTCAATTTCCATTATTTTAATTATTTTGTGAGTTTCAAGTTCATTGGGGTTGTATTTCCAAGACTTTTTCCATTTATACAAACATATCATCAATTTGTTTGAGGTGCCCTGTTGCTAATTCTCATATATATATGATTCTCTTATGCTTTTAATACATAGTGGGCCTCGTATCAACTTACTTTCAATGGTCATACTTATTGAAGGAATGCGTGTTGACCCACTAAGTGCCTACCCCAATTCTTTTAACCTTTGTCCTATCATCCTATCCCTTTCTCCCATTGTTATGTCTATATAAAGAATTACATATATACGGGACTCCCCAAATGAATAACCTTAAATGAAACAAGGCTCGTATAACATTTCATTCCCACATAACATCATTAAGTAATCATTATTTCATCATAGTCAATTTACACTAGTTGTGGCATCACATGGTTATATTATTGAAGCCCACATGAACAAACGCACGCTGCTTAATTATGTCATGCAAGTGAATTGATCGATGAGAGAATATACAAGTTCCAACCTAACTTGCTTGTGGCTACAGTTTGCATGTCATGAATTGAGTTCTAGCCCGGTGCTGCCTACCACCCATTCCATCCCCGTAGTCCAATGCAATGAACAGGGAGAACCAACCACTACACTAATTAATTATCCCAATTAATGTGTGTGTAACTAATTCCATGTAGCATGAACTATTTCACCAAATCTCAAAATTAGTGACGGCTAAAAGCTTTATGGAGCAATACCAAATTCTTAAATACATGCTCATTTACCCTACATTTCAAGAAAATGAATGTGTGCTCTAAGGTGGTTGTAGAGTGAGAATAGATTATATGCCAACACATGCTTGTTAGTGAATAGGGTCAAGATGAATGGTGTTGGTACTTTTAGTGAAAGGTCTGAAATGAACATTGTTTCCTAAATCTTTTGGCTGCACTGATTTCATATCGTAAATAAATATAGTACCACCTTCACTAATTTCCTACACTCACTATTAGCCCTTCATTGTTAGTGTACTTACATATGAGCCAATTGAGTTTGAAAAAATAGCCAGTTGAAGTTCAAGACTTCATGAAAATTACCCATCATTTTAAAGGAATCTATATTAATCAAGGAAAACCGAGAGATGTCAACACGTGATTGTTTGGACTTGGAAAACACTAGAATCTTAACCAGTTATGCCCAAAAATCTCTCCAAACATTGGTTCAATGTATGGTAGAGACCGAAATTGGTTTAGTATTGTTTTTGTTATAAAAACACAATTATTGATTCATTTAATACCATTTGAGTACTATCAATAATGTTGATTGATGTTTTCTTTGACACCATTTAGGGTATGGTATATGAAAATATTATATATTTTTTATAACATATGGGTCTATACGGCATGCAAGAACCTTAATACCTAGGTACAATCACTCTCATGTCAATACAATTCAAAATGAAATTGACCCAAATAATAACTTGGGTATACAAAAGATTCTTCTGTCATGACATGCTACCCACCAAATCCAATATTTGACTATGTTGATACTTGTAGAAGTTCTTTGATACGGCTATTGATGTTGATTATTGATGTTCTACTTTCACATGTATAGTACCAAACCAACATTCGTAGACTACTGTAGAAGGTGCTCTACTTCATTTTATTAGTGTTGGAATGTAATTTGCATTTGAGGTTCAAGAGGGTCTCAACCAACACATGATTCACAAGTGACAACACTTGCAAGATTCACAATGTGGGTTTACTACATTCACATATCATATGATATTGTTATAATACAATTCATAGGCTACTACACTAATTATTGTATGTAGTGTCACTTTCTATTGGGAATTACGTGATGCTATAAGTAATCATAGATCTCATTTTATGCCAACAAAGATCAAATGGGTTGTGTTGGATAGGGGTACGGCCACGGTTGTCCTACGAACAGACACTTTATTCACTCCGGTCCCTAGTAAGGACCGGAGTTCTTCTTCTTCTTCTGGGTTGTGTTGGTATTGTAGAACATTAACATCTTTACTTGGTAAAAAGTGGCATGAATAGTTAAAAAAACAGTACTGTATTTGTTATTACATGTGTTCATTCATAGTCTGGAAATTTAACTCCCTTATACACTCAGGATGTCTGCTTGAGTTTGAAATTAATATATTTATCACAGTAAATGCTAATGTATAACGACGAGTTTTTAATTTGACTCTAATAACTATACTTAGTTTAATTCCAAAATGGAAGATATAGAGAGCATTTAAAGATGATATTGTGTGGAGCACAGGAATCTACAGAATATACCTCAAATGAATAAAGCAACACCGGAAGATGTCTTCTTTTTCTTTTTCTTTTTCATTTTTGAGACAGAAGGCCGACATAGCAACGCCAAATCACATGAGGCAGTTGATCACCTGGCAAGTTTTTCCGTCAAGTAGAGAGGAGATTACACATCTGGAAATCGAACTGCCGACCTCTTTCTACACCAGAGGATGTCAACATGTAACTGGTTGGATTTAGAATCACTAGGATCTTGACCAACTATGTCCAAAAATGTCCCAAGCACTGCTTTGAAGATTCGTGTGACAATCTGAGAGGATTATGTTCTTGGATTGGGACTGACAACACTTCTGCCACAAGGGATGCCACATAAATTAGGGTACTTCTTAAGTCACAAGAGAGACATTGGAGGAGAGTATAGTTATTTGTAAAAGTAAAAGCAGATGAAACCATGGGTTTAGTCTCAAACTTATAGATTTTGAGAATCAACAAAAAGTCATCTAAGTTTCTTAAATCACCATACACATAGAGTGGTGTCGGGCTATTAAAATTTTGATTGTCTAGCTTGTCATACTAAGATGGGTGGGCCATGCTAACCTTGCATAGGCCGATCTGAGATTTAGGATAAGCGGGTCCCGTGCACATATCCTATTTTAGATCCCGACATCCTTTGAAAGTTAAGAGATAGAAATAAGAGATTCCTGAAATTTCACCCAACTTTCATAATAAGATTCGATACTTGACAAGCTAACGTTCTATTAATAGAAAGTTTATTAGAGGAGGATCGAACCCATGTTGTCATTCCTCTTTAGAGAACTTTACGGATAACTCTAGTGGGTCCCATAATTGCAATTGAACCATGCAATGAATGCTCATCATAACTCAAGCACCGAGTATTGAAGACTTTCTTATGACTTCAAATCATTCATGTAAATGGAAAGTTATGAGAGCATGCCCAAATGAGGCCCTCAAGCACCAACACAAAAGGTTCGTGTGGCAAGTGTCCTTCAAATGTTTATTACATATGATTGGGCAAAATATGGTTCATGAAGGATGTGGGAAGGGTGTTTCTGGGAATGCTCGCACCCATGCATGAAAGTAACATCCTCGTCTATCTTGTGAAACAACATTCCTATCCATGTTGGTCCCCAAGGGTCCTTAAGAGGCTAGGCCCAGCGAGAGCCCTAGGCAAAGATCACATGGATGTCAACATATGGCAACAACTAAAGTTATCAACCCCCATTTCTTGTCTCCTAGCTAGTCATTGCTTTACAAGAATTGAGAAAGGTAAAGTAGATGAGGATCACTTGACAACTAAGCCATTTAGTGTGGGGTAGACTGTCCATTTTGCTTGGGCCACCCTTTTTCAGAGATTTTGTCAACCCTTGGGCTTTAAAAACATGGTGGACCCGTCTTTGCATATGTAGGCTTGACATTGAATAGATTATGAGTAGGCATGTTGGGCACATCTCAAAAAGGCCCATGAGGATCCTAGTTTACTTTGACTTTGTCTGAAGACTTGGATTATGTCCAAGCATGTGTTACTATGGTTGTATTTAAACTAGGCATGTGAATGCAACAAAATATGAGATGTTAACAATCATTGTCGGTAAACTAAGACACCCACTTAGATATCATATTTTGATGTCTAAAAAATAAATAAAGCAAAAAGACTCAACATTTTTTGAGAGGAAGTGTTACCATTTGAAAATATTAGTTTATTGCAAAGATGTGTTGGACGAGTATGTGTGTATTTGGTGGTGGTGGTGGGGGGCGGGGCTAGGGTTTAGAGTTTATAGAGAACGAAGGAAAAGTCCATGTATCACACACCATGCTTGCCCCTTGGTCATGATGCATTATTGCATTATTATTAGAGTATCACATTGAAATACTTCATCATTTTTAGATATGATTATTTGACTTTTTAAATTAAATTTCCCAAAGTTATTTAGATATTATGCTTCTCATCAATTACTAGATTATGATAACCATTGTGGTTTACACAATAGTTATAATAATATGTTATAATGACACTAGTAGATAAAATCATCACATATCAAATATAATTATGGAAACTTATTATAAAGGTATTGACCATATTTTAAACCTAGGAATGCAGCGTGATGCTTGTCAATCTATCTAAGAATAAACTATGACTAAGTTAGTATGTTAGTATGAGTCACATAATTGCACGCAACAAAACCCTGAGAAGGATATTTAGTGCTGATTATATATAATGTTGTTACCACCCTACCCTGCTCAACACTAATTTTCAATTTCTTGACAATTAGTGTAAGACATAAATGTGCCGCTACCTTCCCTAATACCACCTCCCTTCCTCTGAAGCATGGATTTTACTAGACTTGCGAAATTTTCATATCTTTACAAACACTAAATTCAATCATGTAACTTCCTCATATTACCATAGTTGGTATTTAGTGTTTGAGTTTACATATAATGTTACTTACTTTCATAGGGTTATTGACATTAAGTGTATGTGTTCGTATTTAATGTATCAAACACTAAATATCCTTTTTAGTGTAGTTACATTTCCCTAAAGAGGCAAGTAATTAAACCCCCTTTTTGTACAATGGAATCTCCCTAATATGAGCATCAAAGTATTCTACTTTGTATACGTATGCACACAAAGTAATTAACTCAAAAACACCCAAAAGTGATCCCAAGTGGTGTGAAAAAAGTTGTATTCGATCAAGCATTGCATCCAGCCTCTCACTACAACCTTTTTGGCCCGCCATTTTTATAATTATCCATTCACCAGTTTTTGTTTTCTACCTTAATGTTGTCAACGTCTTAAGAGAGCCGATCACTTTTAGCTATTGCATGGCCCACATCATAGCACCTACTTAGGTGCCAATCCTGGTTGGCAGCCGAGGTGGCATCCTCTTGTAGTCTAGGGGAAAGAACTCACAATGGTGGTGCCATCTATCCCACTCTATCCCACTCTACCTACCCTATCATAGTTGCCCATGATGGTTATCAATGCACCCACCTAGAAATAAATGCTTGACAACATGCCGTCCCATGTTGCCTTGGGGTTAGAGTAAGGCGTTGCTCCAAGTAATATTACCTTCCTGGTAAGTGTAACATTTTACATAACATCACTTAGCTCCTTGATTGTGTTTTATGGAACCACGTACTGGTCAACAATAGTTTTTCTTTAATTTTGGGAGTACTCATTTATGGGAGCACTTATAATTAGTATTGTGAAAATTTCTACAAACAACTATAAATTATATTTTTTTAAATAAATATAAAAAAAGAAATTGTGGCTTCTTTCTTTGGAAAGAGATCAACATCTAGACGTTTAGTAATGCTATGTGTGTGACATTGACATTGTGTTAGTTTTATAAAATTAATACTATATCGGTACTTTGTTTTTTTCCCTTCCATTTCTTCATGGTGGTTCTTGGAGAGAGATGATGCTAGCCGCTGGGGTTGGTGTGGATGAAGGACACTTCACCTTGATCACAACCGTGAGCTCATATGTGAACATGAAGTGGTAACACTTCATGTTGAAGCATTAGAACATTGAATGTGGTATATTGCAGGCTTATTTACCCATGGTCCAAGATAGACATTGGTTTTCCCAAAGATTCCATGGGCATCCTTGCTATGGCACTGCATTTATAACCACCGCGCTAGAATATGGTTGGGCGCCATTTGAAAGATGATTCTTTTTGTTGAGATTGGAGAGGATGAGTGATGAGTGACTGGCTATCACGCGCTTCCCCGCGCAACCACACGAACAAGTCTACTTTACAACAAACCATAGCGCACAAAATAACATCGATGAAACCGAAACAAACAAACACATACAACCAATATGCAGCAAATAATATGATACACACATTGACTTACATCCCATATATGAGCTTTGGAAAAAGCCTTGCAACCCCAAATCTAAACCACACAAGCCACACATAGCAAAGGACCAATGGATTGATGCCAAACACATAAGTCTTACAAAGACGCTACTTCAAAATGCCACCATGTCTTATTATATGAGAGCAAATGCCCCATAGTTACAAAGTGTTTCTAACATTCACACAATTACTTGCTCTCTTAAGCCCACCCTAACCCTCCAACCAGCCACAACCCAACGAATGTAGATCCTACTCCAACAACCAAGGAGTAGGAGCATCTTGGATCAACAACCAAGTCAAATGAGCATGTATCACTACCAAATAGGATGCCAATAACTCCATCAACCAATACATGCCCAAGTGGAATGCTAAGAACTCCAACAACTTGCACTTGCCTCTCCCCAGGTAGATACACTACCTTCCTCATGAGCAACAAATCCAAGGAAAATGCCCGAAAGAGTAGCACCCAAACCCTCTTAGCACTGAACTTTTAATCCCCAATACACTACCAATCATCAAGTACCACTCTTCACAACCCTCTATCCCTACACTCTTTATACCTCTACAAACTTCCTCCATTACAAGCCAACATACAACATGCCATACACAGACTCACACTCAAAGCCCACACAAAATGTTGAAACACACGCACCATTGCACAATGTCATCCGCACACCCCAATGCACCAACCCACAACTATCTCTTCAAACACCTCCAACAAAACCTCATGAAAACTGACAAAATATATATCTCAACTCCTACATAATGCAAACAACACTTGCCACTCCCTCGCACATCCACCACAAAGCAAGCATGCTAACGTTGATTCTCTCCCCAAGCCTCATGGTCATGGTTTTCTCCATCTAAACTGTGGCCTAGGCCTCTTACCGCCCTATCCATGTCGTTATGAGATGTGACCTAATTTCTAAGACATGACCAATCCTAGTCAAAATCAACATGTTGTTCCGCTATCATGGGCATCCCAACATGGTTTATCACGATATGCAACTCCGTCTTCCGATTTGAGCTACACCTAACCATGAATCTTTTTTATTCATCCTTACTTTTCCTTCATGATGAATCATGAGGCATTTCTCTTCCATAAACTATGCCCAGTCCTAAACTACCCATCCTAACTACCATTGGTCTTGAACATACTATATTTTGGCCTAGATCTACATTCCTAGCTCTAACTTCTCGCAACCCTAGTTAGGCGTCTTCTTTGACCACCATGTCACCCAACCAAATGTAACTAACATGCACACCCTCATAATGATCCCATGAAGGAGTTTGTTGATCCTTATCGTCAACCATACTTGCAAGAATACTTTCACTTTGAGAATGCCTCAAGTACGGTTCCCTTCGATCTTTATTGAATCCACTTGCAACTGAAAACCTCTTACAAGGATATCAAATCCTATCTCACAAATGTCCTCTAACATCTTCGCTACTAAGAACTAAAAGCCTCCCTTAACCAACCTCCAACTTCTAGCTCAAACAATTAGTACTAACAACTAACAACTCCAAAGTCTTATTCCTTGCCTTATGTAGCAAAACCCTATACCTAACCCTAATTAGAAGTTACAAAATCTTATCCCGATAAATTATAAGTTATTGATCAACATATCATTAAGTTATCGTTGGTCATAAAACATTGACTAAGCTAAGCCAACATGAATATATACACAATGTAAAAAACACAAACCACAATACACGCAAAAGCAAACCACCAAGCATGCGCCCACCAACAACACTTGTAGCCACAAATACACACACCAAACACCTTAACCATGGCTGGTGACCAATGGCATTACCTCAAAAAACAACAAAGATTCCACCATCATGCATGCACCCAAACCACATAAAAAACACACCGCCTAGAGAACACCGCAAACAAACTAAACATGCCCACTACATGCACACAATGTGAACCACGACAGTTCCAACAACACACTCCTCCCCATCCACACATGCACGCCAACATGATTTTTAAACCAACTCGCTACTTTAAATATGCAAAAATAAAAAATAAAAAATCGAAAAAATAAATAAATTGGCCCATACATCCACATATCACCATCTACCCCAAATCACACCATGCCTATAGCCGCCACACATTCTCTACCTTGGTACAAGCTACAACACCCTTAGACCGCACATGACACCTCGCTAACATTGGCCATATCTCCCCTAGTACAAGCACACAACCACCCCATGATGCAGAAGTAAGAATGAATCTATCACACTACACCCATGACCTCGCCAAGCCGGCCCAAACACAAGAAACCAATCATACAACGTCAAAATTTTGAAAAATGTGGTTATCCTTCCAACCGTTCTTCACCGATTTTGGACACCTCCCTACTGGTGCAAGAAAATAAACACTTAAAGCTACAAATCCAAGTCTACACCCCTCTCACATCATATAGCACCTTGCCAAAATTGGCCACCTCCCCTTCGGCACAAGCAGACAACCACACATCGCCAAGTAGAAACCCAATGCAGACCTCTCTCAAGCCAAAATAACTCGCCCTTCAAACCAAACTCACACCTACATAAGGTGTTCACATTCAACACTAACCATAAGGGGAGGGCCATAATGAAGTAGTAAATCAATTAACATAAGCATTAAAGAAGCCAAATATGACCTCTTATCATGATTACGACCTTGATATGGAGTTGGAGGATATCTCCCCCAAGCATGGGGGTAAGTCACTGCCAATCTTCTCTCATGAATACCAATCCATTGCAAATTGCCAACATATATGACATCATACACCTAGCAGCCAACACACCATCCACCCTACATTACAAAAGCCGAAGAAGCAATACGCAAGCATCCCACACAATGCCAAGAGAAGGAAGTCAACCACCGAAGTGCACACCGTGTTGTCCTCATCAACATTCCCCGCAATTTGAGGCCACAAAAAGTCATGCATAATGTGAAATCACAATTCCAAGCATAGAACTGTTCACTCAAATGTGGTTTGGATATCCAATTCACAAAGCCCACGCAACATATATACCAAGGCAAATTGTTCAAGAAAGAGAGACGCGGGGATTAAAAGTTCCTTGTGGTGGACACATCATTAAATGAGGTGGATATTCCCAAGAATACCGCAATGACTCTACTTGAATGAACGACCAGATGCTATCCCATGTAACCACCTACATTTCACTCAATTCCCATGGCGAGAAAAGTAGACCAAGAAACCGGCCTCTCAAATGCATTTCATGTCATTGTTCGTTTTGATACCGGATTTAAAAACATTTGCAAAGGGGAGACAAGAAGAGCATGCATGGAAAAATTACAAAAGATGAACATAACACTTGGCATGAAACACTCAAACCTAGTAGATGTCAGAGTAAACACCATCACCAAGCTAACAACTATGAAGCCACCATATCACTTAAAAGATTATTTTGGCAATGGGAAAGATTCTTGGTAAATATAAACATGCCCACACTCAACTTGAACCCTCCTCCCCCCGCACGGACTTTGCAACATAAATTCTCCTCCAAACTAATATATATGTCAACCCACTACCTACAAAACTACCAAATACTATATCCACAACCACATACACAACCACCATATTTTTCCATCACCGATCTTAAACACCCTAATAACCACCTTCCAACTCACACATTCCTATTTCTCAAGCCCCCAAACATGCCCACTACATTCACACAATACTAGTCTTAACGAGAAAGTGAGAAAATCTTACGTTCGCTAGGCCCAACCTACTCCACACAATGGGCAGACATGGATATCCCCACATTACAAATGCCAACCTCATCCCCCAAACCATCAAACTGGCTAAAATGATAGCCAAAGACAACTTGAATAGCAAAATTATTATTGTCATCACACATGAAGACTAGTTGCCCAACCAAACCAACGTCCTCCACCAAACGTATATTATCGTCATCAAAACACTCCCCCTCTTACCCCCTCTTACCTTTCAATACACACACCTCCCCACCCTTCATGCATATTACAACGATAAAAAGCCTCTTGTCACCTCCATCTTCATTGTCTCATACACGCCGATTCAATCCCAAATACATAAATTCCTCCAAACTTTTCATAATCCTCTACTCACAATCAATACTACTACTTACTCACCCATAATCCCACCCAGTACCACCACCAACCATCAAAACTACTAAGGTGTGGTTAAGAGCCCACCCCCATCTCCTAAATTCACCACCCAAAACACACCACCACTACCACTACAAGTTACCAACCTCCTCCCACTAAGATATCTCCCTCATCACTCATACTACATAGATGGCTCATTCACAACTCCATACAAAGATGGCAATGGAAACATAGTTGGTGTAGGAATATTCAATGATACACCAAAAATAGAAATAACCACTACATTACCATGTTATTACGACATACACTAACTCTCAAAAATTGAGTCGGTGACTTAGCACATCAATTTTCTCTCGCAATGCTAGGCAAATAAAAACACTTACATACATACCTTCACTTATGTAATCTTTTCTTAATAGTGTAGTACATCAATTCCAAAGTCTCATGTCTATTGCAAACCTACACATGAGAAAACAATAATATGAAGAAAACTATATACACTTACTCAAATTTTGTAACCTACATCCATTTAAAGATCAATAATGTGTTCACCCTCCTCCTTTAGAAGCTAAAACATCTTGGATACAACTGGGCATGCTATGATAAAACTTTTAACACTCCTCAAGAGTGTCAATGCAATGGAAAGAAGCTTGCACACACTATCACAATCGAAGCATATATTCCTTTGGCTAGTGTTGGATGCTCGTTTAATTTCCGTATCACAAGTGCCCACATATCTCCATTGGATTTGGGTCACGTGATTGAGGAGGCCAAGTAAGTACATCAAAATTTTGCATTGACAACCACTGCTTGACTAATTTGTAGTATGTTTAGGGTCATTATCATGTTGAAATATGATACGAGAAGGGCTGAAATGATACCATTCAATTGTTTTCATGACACATCTTGAAGAATGCTAAGATACAAAGTTGATGTCATCTTCCCCTTTATCTTGCACATGTAACCCATGGCATGGGAAGTCATACCACCCCACACAAAAATTGACCACCTCCATGTTTAACTCTTTGACTCACATGATATGCTTATAATTTAGATTCTTCATCCCTCACCCCAACACCAAGTGCAATCATCAAATTGAAATCCATCGATCTTAGATTTTTTGTTTTTGTTTTTGTGTGGCACAAATTGAAAATTCAATTGCAAGAACGACGATTGATCTGAGTCTCAATGATAAATATAACCCTATACCAATCATGGATAGTCCGATCTTGATGAGAACCTGCAATACACATTCTTGGTTGTGAGCAATGGCTTCGTCTACTTCTTTAATGATTCAAGACATGCTTCATGAAGTGCACTCCTCATCGTGTTGGTGCTCACTACCACATTCAAGTGTTCACTCAAAGCATTTCCCACGTCTACAATAGTATCTAATCCACCAATTGTGATGGTTTTTACACACGTTCGTCGTTGAGCAAGGGTAATTTTTTCGGGTGTCCTCCTCTTGATCCACATGAGGATCACACTCTCTTTGAATCCTAGAGCATGTAGATGTAAACCTATCCAGCACATAACACTTTCCTAACTCCACAACATCGAGTTAAACGAGAGTTGGATTATTGTCTAAAACCCCAACGAAGTGTTTACACCAACAATTTTGACACTTCACATGTGATATGTCCATGTTGGAACATGGCTATGTAGCATTCCACCTCTTCTCCTCTAGTATTGTTCTCATGAGCAAGAAAACCTTCACAATTGCAAAAAAAAAAAATCCTAAGAGACCACACTACTAACCATAAGTAAGAGGAAGAACCTTAGGTTGCATTATGAATCTATTCTTGTGATTGAAGGTGAGTGATGAAAACAATCTCAAAACATAGTCATACCAGTACATGTCATGTCATGGACACTTTAAAGGCAAATACCTTATCTTTTGAATGCCAACGAAATCATCTATCATGGACAAAATTGGAACAAGAGTGGCTTTTTAGCATTATCATATTGACCATAGTATACATATTACTACGAATGAAACATACAATATTCTTGGCATAATTTTCATTTAAGTAAAGGATGTTAATGTGGAGAACTTGTTGCTTGCTACCTCCAATGATGAATCTTAGATGTGGTTTAGTTCTCAAGAAGCTAGTGTCTAAAAGAGGTCATAAAGTATAAATTACTTACTAGTTGCTATGATATTTGCAATTTTTTTGCAATGGGAATTTTGTTGACCTCGTTTGCCATACATCGGTAAGCCATGTTGATAGACTCAATGTATACTCTATTGGGTGATTGTACACACCTAGATAAGGACATGATGTGACAAATATGGCATTGCAATTATGATTTATCATGGGGTAAAAGCTCAACTCGAGAAAGGGTCAATGTAATGCCGCTCCACTTGTTGTTATTGCAAAGTCCTCTATATCAAAGTAGATAATCACATAAGTCAATGTAGCATTGGAGATGATCGGCACATGAAGATCCTTGACATGTTAATCCAAACTTGTTTCATGTATTTGTTGTTTCTTTGGTACACCATGTATGGTTGTCGTTATGATTCCATTTTCATATAAACTAGGGATACCAAAAGTTATGGGAGGCAAGACGACATTGACATCTCCATATAGATTGACTAGTGAAAGTAATTAACATCACAAACGTGAATAGACCCAAAATCTATACATATCATATTATATTTGGAGCATATCCTACACTTGATGGTTGTCATAGCATCCAAGATATGCACATCTACTGTTGATAACGGATGATGGAGAGTGTGATGTACCTTAGTGGTACCTTGATGTAAGAGATTGGTTGGTTAATTGATGAATAATGATGACTAGCCATACTTCGTTGTACTTAGTATGTGAGTGGGTGGTGAATACAATCAGGCAACTTAAGAAATTAAGCAAAAGGCTTAGACATTTCATGAATGAATTGTGCACAAAGGTTGGACACCCATGAACAAATTGTGGACATGAGTTAGGCAATCATGATGGGTGGTGAGGGCCAATTTTTTGAGGAGCTTTTGAGGTGGTTAGTGGAGAGCTTGGTGAAACCCTTCCAAATTCAAGGCGGGCTCTCTCTACCACACTCTCCCATAAACAAAACGGCAATTTCCACCACTTGCCAATTCGAGGTTAGTCTCATGGGACAAGCATTATTGCATCACATTGGATGTGGTCACCTTTGAAAAAACCATCAGACCCTCTGGTTGTCGAGTTGTGTTTGGGTTGATTCGTAGGTGTTGTTTTTGAATGTAAGAAATTGGTAGTTTTTGAGGTTGCGTTTGCTAAGCATGGTTTTGGTGAGGAATTCAACCTTTAAACATCACCAAGGCCCGATGAGACTTTGGAGACAAATCAACAAATTTATTTTTGTCTTTGTCTTCGATTTTAGTTAATATCTTTAAAATGTATCCTTCTTGAAATAGCTTTATTTTTGCGGTGAGATTCTCCAATTAACAAAAGGAGTTCATATTAGGGTGCACATATGGAGAAATACATTAAATATTACAACTTAGAATGTACATAGAATGCCATCATTGTTTAGTAATGACATTTCTATATAACATCCATAAAAAATTCATCATTTCCAATTCTTTATTTAATGTTTTTCCAATCCTTCAAATTGTGTTTTACATGTCATAATTTTAAAGCTTGGGACACAAAATTATTATTTGATACTTTGATATGTATTTTCCCTTAAATTTAGAATCAAAATCTTATGTATGGTTTATTCCATGTGAAGATGCTAATATTGTTTCAACCATGTGGATGTAATAAAAAAAAGTTGGAGTGTGAACAACATTTTGTTTGTATGTAGGACTATATGGACTAGAGGGTAATGTTTGAGAGCCTTCTATTAGGTTGTTGTGGGAAGTTTCAATGGCATTCATGTAGTGCCACCTCAAATTGTGTGTGTGTGTGTGCGTGTGTTTTAAATAAATTCCCCAAGACATGCTCTTATAATTAGTGGAGGATGATGTTGTATGGTGGATTTACCTTATATGTGCATGCCTCCATGACAGTGCCCATGCCTCCATGACATTGCACATGGTATGATTAATTTGTGCAATAAAGATTGTTGGACTCCCAAGTATGTTGGGCAAATTTTATTATTTGGTTGTTGCACATAGTGAGAAGATGGGCCAATGTGTCTATGTGGTTTGGTTGGCATAAGTGACATGCAACGATGGGTGTTTGTATCGGCCTAAGAATATTTGTTTGAGAAGATTGCACATGTGTTGTGCATATTTGAGCTTCATATTTTTGTGTTATTTGAGTGTCTTGGCATGTGAGGGTGGTCCATGAATAGTTGGAGAGAGCCTATCTAGACTTGTCTTACTTATGGATATATAGGATGACTTAGACAATGAGTTGTTTATTGTAATCCTCTTGGATGTGTTCAAGTTGTGCAGTGACAAATGAGTTTATTGGTGGGCGGAGTTGAGTTCGGAGCATCAAAGCGCAGTGAGTGCCAAAAGAGGTTTATGGTTTGGGTAGGGCATACCCTAGTTTGGTGAGAGAGAAATGGCTTTATCTTGTAGTTGCCCTAATTCATATTTAGCCACAAGCAATTGTAGTTATATATATATATATATATATATATAATATGTCCCACACAACATTTTTCTTGCTTTCAAGTTCTATTATTGGCTTGTTGTTCTTGTTGTTGTCGTCATCGTCAAAGATGCATGGTTGGGCTTGAATTTTGTGGAGGCCATTAACACTTTTTGTTGTTGTAGGAGGAGGTTGATGATTTAGGTAAAGAGGAGTTTATGGAGATGGTTTGGTTGGGGTGAGTGGCAATGAGTTTGGTTACCAATGAGGTGGAGGGAATTGAGATTGTATGTGAAGATCTAGTAGGTGTAGATGTTGTTTTGTGTGTTTTGGAAGGATGTTAGTACAACAATTAATATGGACTGGAGGATATTTTATTTGCTTGGGAGCCTCCAGTAGATGTTGTGGGGGGGGGGGGGGGGTAAGATTGTTGTAGAAGTGTTGTGGGACGAGGAGTGGTGGGTAGGCTAGTGAAATGAGAGGGGTTATGGGTTTGTTATGATATCTTGAATATTTTCGGTGTTGATGACGTGTTTTTTTGTTGCATCCGTATAGTTGAGAGAGGGGTGATTTAGTTCGTCAAGAGGTTGGAGTGTTTACTTGTTTAGGGTTTAGGGTTTAGGGTTGTAGTTTGAGTGTAGTTTGAGTGCAGGTTCAATGCTTTCAAAATATGCGTGATTATGATTTTCAATGCAACAATTACTATTCAATTACGTTAAAACAATAGTAAACCACATTAACTTAAGAACTATATAATTTATGATTAATTCATATATTATATTATACATTAGTTCTAATAGCATAATATTAGGATTGTGATTAATATTTATAATAGTACTTTAAATAGATTATTATTACTATTATTATCATTTTACCATGGAGTACATAATATACATCTCAGTTGGGTTTTCTTTGGAATACACAGGTACCCGGCAACCTACTCATACACACACATCTCTTCCACTTATCATCACATGACATAACCAAAATGTCAAGGTTAAGGATCTTACCATAATTGTACCTAGATTTTTTCTTTAATGATGGTGTGACATAGTTCTCAAATATTATCAATATACAATCATTATCACATGCTCGTGCCAATAAGGAGAGCTTTAGGTCCCTACCCCAACTCTCTTAAAGGACTGAAGTGCTTGACCTCGACTTTGATATATTGTTTTGGGGTTATTATGTGATTGACCATTCCATAAGTAGGTGTCCGTGCAAAGGTTTCCCCTCCACTCAATGTCACCCATAAGTATAGAGCCCACCTCTGAAAAGGAACAAGGAGACGTTATCCTCAAGATACACTCAAGATACTCAGGGCCACTTCACGCACAAGACTGAAGGCCCGTGACCATTGCAATCTAAGAGCTCTCATTGGTTGAAAGGGCGGAGACCGTCCAAGTTCACTTCACACATGAAGGTGAAGGCCCACATGCCCAAAGAAGATTTCATGGATGAAAAGTGTACATGGAGTCCTACATGGCGGACTATGGATAAGGTTTCATGGTCTCCCAGAATTTTCATCATGCCTACCTCCAATAATTGCGTTAGGTCGGCTTGATTTTTTTAATATTTTTTCAACATGATAGATTTCATGATAAATTACAGGGCAAATTCAAGATCATATTCCGCAACAAGTCTCAGGATAGACAGACATCACCAAGTCGTTCTCTCAAATTGATAGAGTTTGAGACATATTATATTAAACCAAATCCTCCCCTCTTTTTCTGCCAACAAAATATGCGATGGTCCTGCATCACGGTCCATTCTCACTTCACACTATGCTTGATGGCTTGTGACTACATGAAACGGCTTTCCCAACACCCATGGTACGGCCTTTGGATGAGAGTCAAGGGTCCTCACCATTACAAGGTCACGGCTATTGGCTCATGTGTGAAGTGGCCCTCGTATAAGGGGGAAAGGCCATTTGGAGTCTTAAGATTTATGTAACACATGGTTGTAATCATAATGTTGTTGGATCAAAAGGTTATTTAAATTTCTCTCAATATGATTGTCAACCAAAGGACATGATTTCTTGTTTTGAGATGCACAAATTCTTATAAGAAAGATGACCTTGATGTTGCCACCGACATAAATCATAGTATTGGTTGTTGAAGTGGTCAAAGTCTCTATACAATCCTATAACAAATATCATAGGAATTACCATGCCCATGGAGAGTATTGTCACCCTTTAAAGGTAGACAAGCCGTGTTGCACATATTTCTCCTAAGGGCAAGCCCTGAGCCCCTAATTTATCAAACAACCATTTTTGGTTGATGGATGATTTTTCTCTATAGTAAACCCACCTAATTCATTCATCCGCACTCGAAATATCTATAAACATCGAACCGACAAGGAAATCTTATCCATAGACACATGACCCATGCAATTTGAGGTTTAGAACGTGTGAAAATTTGTCAAAGTGGGAAGTGATCACGTTTTTGGTGTGTTTGGAGCTCATGTGATGGTGTTGACTCTAATCAATGGTTGCCACTCCAACACAAACTTTGCATGAATATCAATGATGTTTATTTGATAATCGTGAAACAATTATGCTCGTGTAAAGGTGATTTTCAAAGAATATTCCGCATATATTTAGTTAGGAATATAGAACGGTTTACATACTCCATGTGCAATGTGGATTGCATGTTTTGGCATGGGAGTTTCTAGAGGTGCTCAACTATTGAGTTATTCCTATCTAGTGGACCACACAAGCATTATGCTCATTTTTCAAGTGAATTTGATTGGTTAAATGTCTTCTCGGGGGGATAAAACTTGGCATTTTCTTATGTAGCCCTTTGTTCAATTGTTATAATCTACGAGTAATCTAGAAATCCAAAGGATTATTCATGGCCAACTTTTCCCTTAAAATTGTTCATCTCCCATGTTTGAAGATCCTACGGATAAACGTCATTTTAACCTCACAATGTGTCCATGACAATTCCACAACCAACATAGAGTGAAATACACTCAAGTGGACACTTCAAACATTTCAACATATATAGGGGTTTGTTAAACCAAGAAAGCATTCATGAACACATAAGCAAATCCAAATGAGGAAAGTAAGAATTGGAGCTTGTATTTGTGGAGTCAAAGTGAAGATCTTATAAATTTTTGAAGTGGTGCTCATAGATTTTTGTAAATGGGCTCATATGTAACGCATTTTAGACTTGGGTGTGTATTTATGTACTGGAGACTATTTAACATCACAAACCATCATAGGACTACATACCTTAAGTTTACATTTGGTTGCTTGAAAATGTTCAACTCACCTGGATACCTTCACTTTGATCAAGGTATATCATAAAGAGTAGGGTGCACTTGAAATAAAGTGTAGTGTTAAGAAGGTCACCCATCCCACAAATTTTGGGCCTTAGGTGGCTTACCCTCAAAGATCTCAACTTCTATGGTGGCCTTGGATATAAACCACCCCACAACTTCTCACATAAGGAAGATGGTAATGAGATTATCACTATGAGAGTAATGAATATAGTTGTTATCAATGGATGAGGATTTTTTTTTATCTTTCGCATTACTAGTTGCAACAACATACAATGCATCAAAGTACATCTTAATTACATTTGATAGTGTTGGGGTATATATAACCCTTTCAAAAATCTTAAAATTGCAGAAAGACTACCAGGACTCCAAAATATTCTAAGAGCAGAACTCATGGCTATACACCACACCCTCCGCCTCCTTACTACCACATATCATAATGAACCCGCACATATTTTTATGGATTGTCTCAACGTTTTATACCTCATAAACACACAAACAAAACATCCAACCTTACACAACAGCCACCCAAACAAGAAAATACTTGAATCTATAGTAAAAATGTTACAAGCCCGCACACAAACCACCACACTTCATAAAGTCAAAGCCCACACGAACATAAGTGGCAATGAACAAGCTGATAAACTAGCTAAAATGGGATGTACACTAGTACACAATATGCCCTAGCAACACACGAACATGCCCACCCCACTCCATATTATCTCCAAAAAAACTGGTGGCACTCAATGCAAGACACACCAAATAAAGGCCCCATCCGACACATCGGAAAATACATCCTTAAATATGACAAAAAGCACAACCTAACAATTATGGCATCCCAAACACACCAATTACACAAATGGCTTGACAACAAAGACATAGACAAACCACTATCAAATGACTTTTGGAACAACCCGGCCATCACAGATAAACAAAAAACATGCCTAGTAAAATTTAGAACTGGACAATATATGGGACACGCCAGGAAACAACTATTCTTTGGTAGAATCGCATACCCATCCCACACATGCCCAATTTGTAACACATTAGAAGCAGATACATGGTTACATGTACTTCTTAAATGTAAACAACAACATATCCACGCACTAATCACAAATAGACATAACAAAGCCGTTTGGGAAATCCGTAAACTTCTCATCTCAAATGAACGTACCAGACATTATATACTTATGAATGCAGGAGTATACAACGACTCCCCACAAGAAAACACCGTACCCGCATGGCTACTACCATGCACATGCGACACCCAACGATGTCATTGCAATGCTCGGCTCAAACCCGACCTATTATGTGTCATCGGTCATCCATACAATTTGCCGCCACCAGAAGCACCCACACAAGAAGTCACTATACAATACATAGAATTCACATACTGTAATGACAGGTTCTCTGCCGAAACACTAGAAAGAAAAACAATGAAATATCAACCACTTATTGACAACCTCACTACAAGAGGATGGAAGGTAGCCCCACTCATAGTACTAGCATCAGGAGCCAGAGCCACAACTCACATCCCCTCGATGAAGGCATTAGAAACACAACTAAAACTACCTACATCACAAATTAGGCACACATTTCAACAAATCAACATAATCGCCATACAATATGCACACTCAATACTAATCCACAAAAGACGGATAGAGAATAAGCAACCCATCAATAATTTACAAAACTATACTTAAATCCTAAAGGACTCAACATATTCACCCCCAAAGCCCATCCCACCGGTTAAACTGGTAAAAAATCACTAGTTACTAACATAGTGTCTACTCCCTTAAAAGGGTGAAGTAGTATTACACCCAACGCCATTACCTTGGGGTATGGCTTAGGATGTCTTATGAACAGACACTCTATTCACTCCGGCCCCTAAAAGGGGCCGGAGTTCTTCTTCTTTTGATAGTGTTGGTAGATCGTGTTGCGTCCGTTTGATGTAGACAACCACGAGGGGGGGGGGGGGGGGGCACACTTCCAATACTTTCCAAAAGAGGGTGGAATATAACACATGGTGACATTTATTTTTCAAAAGTAAAATTTACAATAAAATGTCAATTAACAAAGGATGGAATCCGTACTTGATAATTTTATTTAAAAAACATAGCCTACTAGCTATTATAATTTTATAAGAGAATATTATAAGTAACATACATGTACAAATATTCCAAAAGAAAAATCTATAGCTAGTTGAGATAATATTTTGCAAGTTTACCAACAAATGCCAATTTATTGTGTAGACTTTAGGGAGACCTTATGATCTTTGCCTTATGAGAACAATATCTATCATGTGAGAGTAATCACTAGTTCAAGAAATGAGGTGAATTTCATTCATGAGAATCCATATTTCATCCTGTGCAGGCAACCCTTAGGAAAGAAAGTAAGACATTCCCTAAACCCTAATGGGGTGGGGGTGGGGAGCTCATTTTGATCTCCTCTCTCTCATCTATCACACAACAAACAAGGGTGTGCGGGGTCAAGCTCAGAGGGGTGTACAAGCTCCATTACAAGCATGTTTTTAATTGATTTGATTTGATTTCTATTTTTTATTCTATTTTTTTTTGGTGAAAAACTACAACAAGGAGACACACAAGAGAGGTATTATAGAACTCAAGAGTCATACAATGCAAGTTTTGGGTGGTGGGAGTTGAATGCAAGAGAAGGGTCGAAGAAGTCAAATGTCACACAACGCAAGTTACATAAAGGTTGTAGTGCTCAAAGTGTCCATCATATGAGCTTCTATATGACCACCAAATGGACTATCATTATAAGTGTTGTTTATGATGTTGAGTTAGTCACACAAATGATGAATGAATTACAAATCATCGTGGAATATAAAATAAACTATTCAATTAACATAAGTAATAATGTAAATGCTAACTTGGATGTGTTTATGACATTATCTTGTGTGCTAATGTGCTAGAATAGTGCAAACTAGACCACACTCCGCATGCAATAATCAACACATTTAGAATCATGTAGATACAATCTAACCCCCCATGATACGACACCTCAATTGTACAACGCATTTCCCATTGATCAAACTTTCTAGTGCTAAATTTACACCGATATTACAACTACGACACTTGTAATACGACATTTTTAGGCCCAGTTTGTCATATAATAGAGGTAACTAATGCAAGCAAGAGATGGGACTAACACTAAGGACTTGGCTTGGGATATGGGAGTGCATAGCAAATTCATCAATCAGTCAACCTAAGTAAACTCAAGTTAACCGTTTTAAACCTTGGTTTCAAAACAAATGTTGCATTGTTCAATCTTTGGGTTTAGGTGGACGTTGAACGGTTTTGGGATTGTTGGATATGCATACTACTATTATGAAGTTGTTGATGTCTCTTCTTGATTTGCAATTTGTCCTCACACATAGATCTCACAATTCTTTTGATTGGAAATTTCAATCCTTATAGACCTATACTTCTTGATTTCCCCCTGCCATGCTTCATTTCTTGGTTCCGGAGGTGACGCAATCTTGAGTGGTGGGTGCTTTTCAATTCGGTTATTATTTTAACAATTTCATTGTTGATGACCATGTTTGTACACAAAAGGGCTTGCACGCAATTTGATAAGCACTGACCTCCTCTGCATTGGTTACGGCACCGGAAGATGTTTACAATATGAACGAGATTGATTTATTTTATTGTGCCCAACCAAACAAGACACTAAGTGCAAGGATAAGTTCATGGGTGCAAAATTCAGAAGGACTGCTTCACTCTTGCTCTTGTTGTACACACTATAGGCACTAACTAGTTGAAACATGTGATTATTTACAAATCCTCTACGCCCAAGATGCTCTGGAAGGTGGTTGCCAACAAATTATGTGTGGTGGTTTGCAAACCAAGTGGCATGGATAACTTTTGATGTGTTTGAAAGTTGGATGATGAGCCTCAATGTACATTTCAAATTAAAAAAATGAAAGGTACGTCTTAATTATGGACAATTGTGCTACTCATTCCCTTAAGCATGTTGGTAGAAGTGAATCATTTGGTTTTTAACCTTGCAAGCGTGCAAGATTACTATTTCTTTCTTACCACCTAATGTTACAAGTGTGGTACTCGGGGTGATCACACCCCCTTACATTTTGTAGCCACGTGCGATAGTGGGGTATTTAATGGGGGGATATTTATGCACCTCTCAATATTTTTTCCAACCCTATTTGTAGATATAAAGCTACTTTGACGTATATATTTGTAGATATAAAGCTACTTTTAGCACCCTATATTTAATTTTAATTATTTAGAGAGGCTAATTTTTGGCACCATATTTTTTTTATAAATTGTACAAGTGCCAAATAATGGACGGAATACTATAGCATTGCAAAATCGACTATGTGAGCAACAGACATTCCATACCATCCATCTTGTCATTCAATTGGTTTCAATTAGTTATACCAATTCTCAACCATTCAAAGTACCATTCAAAACACAACCAATAGCATTTGGGTACTAGTTAAAGGGTTACCAATAAACATGGAGATAACAAAATATACAAGCTAACATAGACAAGTTTTAAACACGGATAAAAATAAACAAGAATTACAATCGGTTATGACAAGACATAGAATTTCGCACAACTACCTACTCCCAAAAAAAAATTGCATTCAAATACATGAAAGCTAAATACAAAAGCCATGATTATAGTATTGATCCTACTACAAACTTTTAGGGGGATCCAATATCTATAACCCTTTTTTTCTTCTACTGATTACTAAATTGGATGAATTATTCACCACCCTATTTTACATATAATCATGTAGGGGACATATTTCCAATGCTATGGTAGATCTAACGAATTTATAATTCTTACCCTCAACGAATTAAATAATTAAATAATTAAATATATATTTATGTATATTTAAAAATCTCACGTGGTTTCTAAAAGTCCGATAGTCACCTTCTCGAGGTGTGGTACAACCCTTGGATCATGGAATAATTGCTTCAATCAAAGTACAACATAAAAAGAAGCACTTGGAATGGATCTTCTGTCACTTAGGACTTGTGAAAAATAATGTAACATCTCTTGAAATGAGAGGAAAATTAAGAGGCACAAACCACCCAACCTTGAGCCTTATATATTGTAGGAACTAAGAGTTGAAGGTCCCCTTAGCTAGTCCTGAGGCATGTAGTTAACCGGCTTTCCCTCCATGCATTTGGGGTGAGTTAAGTGCTCTTAACTAACAATCATTATTGATGAGGTACAAACATCGTGTAATACCATAGTTCCAACTAGTGGGTAACTCCCCTTTACCTTTTGGAACTATTAAATCTCCCAGGTGGAGTCCTCTAGTCTTATTTATAATAGAGTCTAGTTGAAATCAAAGATAGCCAAGGTAAATACTAAATATATACAAGATACAAATAATTCCTAATGTAACACATGCTATTATATGGTGAGAGATGAAAGTGCAAATCATACAAAATAACTTGAAGATGTTCAAGTTTTTAATTACATATTGGAGTGCTGATTTTGCCATATATGATGAACGTGAGAAATCAATAATGAAAGAAGCAACAAATGAATTGGCAAGTCTCAATTACTCTTTGAATATTGGAAGTGAAGAAATGCCAATTGAAGAATATGTGCAATTGGTATGAGAAGAAATTGTTGATGCATAGTACATCATGGTTGAGTTGGTGGATTTAGCATGGGGTAGAGAAATCCATTTGGGTTCATATTTGAAACAAGAGAAAGTGGAGGGGAATGATGTAGATGACTAGCCAACACCAATAGTCAAGGTTCCTCAAGCTTGCGAGTATGCGCAATTACTATCAATTTTGCAGTGGAACATCCTTCAAAGTTTTCAGTTGTAGATGTGATGAACATGTAATCTTTTATGGATAAATTGAACAAGATGTCAATTTCTAACATTAACAAACATCATCATAAGACAATAAATTCTTACTTTGATAGTGTGTGATATGGTGAAGACATCATCATGGGACTATTTTCCCTTGAACTCCATATTACGTGACGTTATCAACAAATTTTTACCATAAAAATATTCTTTCATACTTTTCTATCTTCACTGTGTATATAGAATAAAATTTTACATTGAAATAGGCATTTTTCTTGAAAAACTTCAATAATTTGATTTTTGAGGCCAAAATGTCATGTTAAAGGGAGACAACAATATATACATACACACACACACACACACACACACACACACACACACACATACACACACACACACACACACACACACACACATATATATATATATATATATATATAAACTCATTCATAATTCGTCAAGGATGGTATTGTGCACATCATTTTATAATATAATATAGTGAAGTACATGTTTTTGAGGTGTGAAATACATGTGATCATTGTCCGACATGTTTGTGTTTTTTCATTCAAATTGTTTTATATAGACACATCGTGTGGGAATGAAGGAGAAAATATCACATTGAATCAAGAAGAGACATTTTTCAACATCCTCGCCTGACCAAAAATAGGTTTGCATTTGGCGCAAAAATGACAACCATTTGGAATGCATCATGGGCTCTATTACGATGAAAAACCCATGACATCCCAACACTACTACATTCAATGATATTAAGGAGGCCTTTTTTTTTTTTTGGCTAAAGAATGGAATTATTTCAACTTGACATGGAAGAAATTTTAAATCTATCGCCTCACGGACTTTCTCCACTGCCAATGTGTATTGTACTTGAAACAACCATTGACACCACCCGTACTAAAAATCATTGGTGCTTTCCACACCATGAACCACGAACTCGCTGTTGAAATTTGCTGATGGTTGGTTATCCCAATCCCTAGAGATAACAAATTATGTCACTTTTGCACTCATAGTGTAACTGAAAATGAGACACATTTTGTGTTGGAGTGTCATGTTTACATCTCCGTTAGAGATGTGTTTACTTCCTTATTTCAAAATGCAGTACTCAAATTTATATTTCAATTGGACCATCAAATTGATAGTAGCCTCTATCTCATGGCAAGAAGCTATTGCAGTCCATTATTCTAAAATATCAATCTTATGGATATCATCTTGATGCACTTTATAGTTCCATAAGCCTTTTGGTTTCCGAATTTTAAGATCAATCTCGTTGCATATCATTACACCTAAAATTCCACAACACCGGTTACATTTAGGGCAAACTACACCATGGCAATGGCTTGATAGATCCCACTAACCCTAAACTCTCTCACCCAACGGTGTGATTCCACCAAGTAAAATGGAGATTTGAGAATTAGAAACTAAACCACATTTTTTATAATGTATACTACCTAATAAGAAACTCAAAATCTACATATTTCAACGTGTTCAATTCGATTGGGGATGTTTTGCCATGTCCTCACTCCATTTGTATCATTTGTCGAGAGATATGAAACGACACATGATCAATTTTTTGGTGGTTATTGTAAAACCCAATAACAATGACAAGGTTCTCGACTTTTTAGAATAATGGCCGTTTTTCTCTCCCACCCCTATTAACCTTTAAGCGTCCAAGAGGCCCACAATGAGCCTACAAAAACATATATTTGAACTACATTCTTTCACTAGCTAATATGTCAAGAGTGACATTGTCTAAAATTAGATATATTTTCAAGTGCACTTTTTGGAATCAGTTGAAAATCTTGATGTTACTAAAGGTTTAATTTCAAATACACAACATGGGTGCCCTTGGATGCAAATACATATTTTATATTCTAATCATTAACATCGAGTATGAATATATTTTCTCCTTGACATAAAAAAAGTTCCAAATAAGGTTTCAAATCCATTATTATATAGAACATCAATTTTAACTTGGTAAAGTCTAAATTATGTATGTAGTTGTATATCGAGACACTACATCCTTTAAGGGTTGATATGAGAAAGGGCTCTCTCTTTCAAACAAGAATAATAATCCCCCCCCCCCACATTTTTGTCACATGCCATTCCTTTGTTGGTTGAGACCCACTTGAGTCTGGTATGGAAACCACATCTCAGCATGAGTGGAAAAATGACATTAGATTCCAATAATCACAATTGTCACGTGTCTAAGGGATCGTACCATAAGACCAACTTTCCCAAAGTGGCTCTATCGAATTCTACAACACTCTCATAAACAACAAATCATCCTACTAAACCTGGTCCAAGATGACCCTAAACTACTGGGTGATAGTGAAGAGGTACCCATTTCCGAAGGGAGTGGTTGGCGGTTCGATTCTCGCTGTGAAATCTTCCTTCTACTTGACAGCAAAAAAAACTAGCTAAGTAGGTAGGAAGCCAAGAACCCACCCACCACAAGGTAGGCAGTAAACCTCACCCTGCACCAAGAAGATTCTTGAGCAGGGTAGAGCCAATAGACCTCAAATTCACATCGGATTGCCCGACGTTCGTTATTTATTTATTGGCTCTGTCTGTAGGACAAAGACTATGCATCAACTTCTTCGTTTCAAGAGCAAATTTCCTAACCACTTTGTGTTCACACTTGGACGTTACTTATTCTTGTTATTTTTGGTCCACTTTATTTAATGTGGATGTTAACTATAATTATATATGTATATGTGTGTGTATATATCTGTATATGTATATATAGAACTATAATTGCTCCCTAAAATGCATTGAAAGAAATCTAGTTAACTATAGTTATTTCGGCAATTCTTGATTATTTATTCTAAAAATTTCGGGTGATATCAAAATCCTTGACCTGCATTTGAGAAGAAGGTGCACAAAATCCAAGAAAGGTTTGGTATAGTAAATAGCCATGGATTGGCATGAGCAAAGTGGACAACTATAATTGTAGTCTTTCATAATAAAGGACAGAGCCTCACGGTTCTACCGTTTTCTTGTTTATTTATTTATTTATCCATCCCACTAAATCTCAATGTCCAAATCTTGATGTCACTGTGAAATAGTACTAATACTAACACCTATACATCGAGTTGACTGACAAAGATGAAGCGGTGATGAGTCCTAGATCTGAATTCGTTATTGGTACTACATTCTAACTGTCGCACTGCGACTCGTTTGGAATCATTCGAAGCTCATGCTCAACCTCGTAACAAAGGCAACGCCAGTACACCACACCTCACCTGTGCGCATCATCGTCTAATAAGATAAGTGTAGCTTTTAGGCTTCTCCTAGAAAGGGAAGAGCTCCTCTCCAAACTGACAATCGACAGAGATTGTTAGGAATGAACTTGCTTCGAGCACGACGTGGAAATGATACCGGAATCAGAATGTCACTTTGATCTCGTCGACTTGACTCGACTGAGCACAATCATGGAGGAGGGAGATGAAATTATCGCATTTGAGCGTACTGCCTCGCTCTCTCTCGCTCACGCAACATAGACAAGTATGAATCCTGTGTTTTGAGTGATTTGACACCGGAATTCAGTCTTGGAGACCTCCAATTTGTCTGTTTGAGGTTAGGTTATTTGAGATGAATCGGCAACAATCCTATAAGGTAGACATACCGTAACCCGTTCTCCACCCTCCAGCCGTGCACTCGACCGCCGTCATAATGGTGAAGTGCCATTTCTAAAACATATCATGACTCGGCGGCAACTTCAATGTGTGTACACTTAGTGTCGCCAATGGGAGTCAAGTGTTAATGTACTCACAAGGTAACCGATTTAGGCGATGTTTTTGTATGGAATTGCGGATTACCGTGTTCGGTGTAGGGAGAATCTAGTGAACGAGTAGGGGTTTTGACAACTTTCCACTTTGAAAAATTGTAGCATTTTTTTTTTTTTTTTTTTTTTGTGTAAGGCTGAAAAATACGAAACAACTTGCATTCTTCATGAATCCTTCTCGTCTATCTTGAAAATTTATCTCATGATTGTCAGCCAGATCCTCAATGTGAATCACCTTATTTTCACGGGGTATGGTATTTTCTACCTTAGGGGTCAAGTTTTTATGTTGGATAGATGAGAGGTGCATTCATAAACAATAATTTCCTCTCTCCAATTATAGATGTATTGTAAGTTAGGAGAAGTACAATAACAGCCCAATTGTGTATTCAAGGATCTTGGGAGTCATGCCCTATGTTGGACTTGAACCTCTTTTTTTAAATGGCATTCGGGTGTCTATGATGAATATTCCATTTCTATATATACACTAGGTTATGGGTATTTGAGGATATTTATGTTTTAATACCATTTAGGTCTATGTTCCATGCAAGATCCTTCATACCTAGGGTAGAATTGTCTTATTATCAATATGTTGTAGGATGGGTATTGACCCACATAATAACTTGGGTATACAAAGACTCTTTCTCAATTTAACATACCCATCAAATATCAATATCTAATTGGTATTATAATTTAGATACCCACATGGAGGTTCTTTGATACCATTATTGATTGTTAGGTATTGGTAACATGCATTCAACTAATTTGTATACTACACCGTGTATGGTATTTTTGTGTCACGTACACTATTTGCGAAGTGCCTAAACTAGATGCCAAGAGGTCTCAAAGTGCCACGTCCACTAATTGCCAATATGGTACTATTCATTACCATAAGAGACTTTCTAAAGCGAAAAATGACTTACGTTATGACAACTAGTGCAACACGTTGGGTTGCTTGAGATAATAGTTTTATTTGCGTTCTAGTATGCAAGGGGAAGATATTATTGAGCCTACCAATGGCAAGTGTCATGTGTTTACATTTTAATATGCAAGAGGAAGATATTCTTGAGCACCAAGATGCCAAGTGTCATTTGTGTACACTAAAGCCATTTTTGGGAGTTTGATTCTTGAAGCTAACAAGCTTTCATTTAGATCTCAAACTATAGAGAGGTCGACAAATGTCTTCAAGTTCAAAATAGTTCGAGTTAGTATAGTGGCCATTCTCAAAGTGAGAGATAAAGGAGGGAACGATATTAAATAAATAAAAAGCATTCATGTCAAGTCAATGGTAGCATTCATGACAAGCTAAATAATGCTCGAATGCCCGTTAGCTTTGGGGCCCACAAGACGAGAGCTCTAGCTCTCGACAATTCCTAACCAACCTCCACAAGGTTGCTTAAGATTTTGAGCGAGAGCTTGTCAAAATTAAGTGAGAGCTTGTCAAAATTTATCGAGAGCTTGTAATAGTCATTCCACATAGGATCCATCAAAGCGCCATCTTAAGCTTGAGAGCTCGTGTGTAAAGTGCACTTGAGTGAACAAGCACATGTAAGAGGCACCCCACCAACAAAAACGTTCTTTTCTCCGAGCTCTCGACTCAAGCTCTATGCTCGAACACCACACTGTCTATGGTATGTAGTGTCACATACCATCTTTTCGAAGGGCCTAAACTAGATGCCTAGAGGTCTAGAAGTGTCACGCCCACTAATTATCAACATGATACTATTTGTCAAGATAGGTAGTCTCTTAAAGTGCAAAAATACCTACTTTATGATGCTCATTGTAGCACATTGAGATGCTTAAGATGATCGCCTTTTGCACGTTGATATGCAAGAATGTAATGTGACCCATCAATGACACCTTCCACAAAACAATGAGGCAAAGACGAGGCAAACATAAACTTATTATTAAGCACACAAATGACAAAGCTCAATACAGAAAACGGACACCTCTTATGACAAATACGGCCGTACGGATAGGAAGCTTCTCTGTAACCTTACTGAAAACTTGCACAAGCTCAGAACTACTTCCTCAAATTCCAAATCGTCCATACGTCCAAGTCATAAGATCATCGTGTAAACACATATTACACTAATATTGCCAGGCAACAGTGAACATCCACCTTAAACTTATAGTGCAAAACGAGGCTTACCTTATAACTACTGCCGTTTCTTCACACCGTCACTCTAGTCTCCGCCTGTCAGTCACACACATACCAACGACTCAAGCATTTACCACTTCTTCGTTGTTCCCATGGCACGTCTGGAAGTAGTGTAAATGATCGTTTCTGGCACATCCACATCCTCCCCACCTGCAAGCTTATTAAGTTCCACAGTTTCTTACACGTCTGCCTGTCTCTCTCCTTAACTTTCTCTTCATCTTTCTCTCTGTCTGCAACTACTGTTGCATACTTGTCAGTCTGTGGGTCTGCAACATCCCTGTCTGCAACTAAGTGAAGTTCAGTTGCATGTATACTGTCAGCTCATGAGTTCCCACACGTCTCCGTCTGTCTATATCTTCTTTATGGCAGCTTTTCTTTGAGATCCCAATGGGTTGCAGGAGCTCGCAAGGGATCTTCTCTTCTAAACCTCGTACCTATATTTATGTCACTTATCAGTCCTCGCATTCCCATCGGTTTCTGGGTGAAGGATTTGGTGACGCCAAAAGCGCAGGAACATTAAGTACCCTGGTGGTTTATGCATTTTGGTTAAGTGGTATGATCAGGGAGAACCGGCAGTTCATTCCAGATGAATCGGTTGAGTTTGAGAAATAACCGGTTGAAGTTCAAGACTTCAGGAGAATTACCGATCATGTTAGAGCAGTTTATAGAATATACCCCAATTTAATAAAGGAAAACCGAAGGATGTCAACATGTAACCGGTTGGACTTGCAAACACTAGGATCTCTACCGATTATGCCCATAATCTTTCCCGATCACTGGTTAAGTGGATCCCTGAGTTGGGGGTACGAGACCCCTGAATTAGACCACACTGGTTAGGGTATTTGGTGTTACGCGCACCATTGGTGAATGCCTAGAGGTTCCAAAGTTTCACGTCTGCTCATTATCGACATGCCACTATTGTCAACATAAGTAACATTTGAAGCGAAAACTAGGTTATATTACGACATTTAGCGTAGCACATTGGGACACTTGAGATGATAGTTTTGCGTTTTAATACGCAACGAGAAGATGTTGTTGAGCATAGTACTATACTACTTATGATATTTAGTGTCACTGATTTTAATTGTCTTACACAATATTAATTGTAAACTGTGGTGTAGCATCACCAACACCAAATGTTACACCCAACATAACCTATCATTCCTTGTAATTTTTTTTAATTTTTTTTTTTGGTGATAATAGATTTTCAATGTTGCAATTAACGTTGCTTACCAAGTGATTTTTTCATCAAAGTTTCAATCATCCATGACAATATTTTCATCACAAGTTGGTGACAAGAGAAGGTTGGCCAATGGTTGAACTCATGCATCATCCATGACAATATTTGTTCACTTATTCATAAGAAGTGTCATATGAAAAGTTACCATAGTGACATAAAATACCATATGACACTAAATAACATATTTAGTGTAGTAAATATAATGTGTTTACATATTAGTATGCAAGAGGAAGATATTCTTGAGCATACTCATGCCAAGTATCATTTGTGTACATTTTCAGTCAACTTGTAGAGCATTGTGTAACATTGCCATACACCTCAACATTACTGAACATACTTATGCCAAGATTTTTGTAAGCGTACTTGAACACCAAGTGTTATGAGGTGAAACTAAGGGTGAAGTTGTAGATCGTTAGTGGAACCTAGTGTATGCGCCAAACTAGGGTACGTGACACTATAAAGCATGTGACATTAAGGCCCACTTCATACATAGTTTAGGGTTGGCTGGAAGGCCAACTTGATTCTCCAACATCAATTGTGCTCTTCTTTTCCTTTCATGTTGCCACCATGCACATGATCATCCTCTCATTGCACACACGTCATTGTTAGAGGTTATAAGTTAGAAAGGCTATGCCCTTGTAAAAGATCTTTGCATTGCAATCTTTGTGGTGTGATTGTCAAAAAATTGGCAAAACGTAGTTTCACATTTCCACACTTTTTTGTTTTGTTTTTGTTTTTGTTTTTTGTTGGTGGTCCTTCAAGATGACGGTCCTTAGTGGTGATGCATGGTGCGGTGGTGCATGTGAGAGCTTTGTGAATACCCTACCTTTACACTACGGTACAGGTCTTGACAAAACCCTACGACCAGAATGGGCATTTTGGCACTTGGTGGATGTCGTTGATAAACTCTATGACATGGACCATGTGCATGGAGATGACAAGGTTATGTAATTTTGCAAATACAGACTTTGCAAGCTGGGTTGAACAACATGTGTGGAGAAAGGTGTATATCGCGTTGAGGATTGAGGCTACAATAAGTTGCCACAAATTGCGTTTAGGACAACATGAAGGACATGGGTGCTTGACAATGTGTGTGTATTGCATGGGGTTTTCCTTGAGCAAGTTGAGGCTCACTGACCACCGTATCGGTGGGTGTTCTACAAATCCAATCTTTGCAATTGGGGTAAAGTTGAAGCTCCCAATGTATCTAAACCTAGAAATGGCAAAGCAAAGCAAGGACATGAACTCAATGCAGTGAGGCGACCCCATACATGCAAAGGAAGTCCATGTTGATTCGCAAACTTGGTTGGAGATGAATCATGAGCTCGATAAGGTTAGAGTCCCACCTCCAAGGGCTCGAATCGAAGTTCGCCACTTCATACAAGCTTACGTTGGACTCCTTTGAAGGCATTAATGGTGGCACTCATAGATGCCCAAGCGAACAAGATGTCCATGCCATTGAGAAAACATGACCGAAATGTCTCGTTTCCAACACTATGAAAACACGTTGTTGATAGCAAGGAAGAGGATGACTATGCCGAGTACACCGTTCTCAAACATAACCAAAAAAATGGGTACACAATGAATTCCTCCCATGACCCCCAAGGAGCCTCCCCTCAAGTAATCTTGTAACCTACCAAAGCAGGACGCTCCACATCATGGGCAAGGAGGGCCATCCCTACCTTGAAGGCACAATCATTTTCCCCAATTGCAAGACCAATGCATGTGTCCACCTTGTAGGCATAGTGCCCCCAACAACTAGCCACTTGATATCATTCTGCTTCAAACCCAAAGTTATTCGACTCATGCTCAGGCAATTGTGGGTGGCATTGTCACCCATGCACCCTCCGCTTGCTCTCACTCTAGCTTCACATATTTGGGCCACCCATCAAGCATGCTTTGGATCATTTTCGGGTCTTGGACGATGAATGCCAAGCCTTCTATGTGAAGGCCAAGAGTGCAGCACAACACTCCATCATAGTGGACACACCGAAGCCCACTATGATGCCCAACATGGGAGTGCTATGATGAGAGCAGTGAGCAGTGAGCGGTGAGGGAGGACAAGTATTTGGAATTACACCCACTAATATCATATACATGTGATATTTTCCCATAAATAATGACAACTTCTATTATAATATTATGGATGGAAATGGACTTAAATATTTTTGTTGCATTTAACATCTAATTCTTCAAAAAATGCAAGCACATTCTTATTGTGGAATATAATTTAAATTGTTTCTTCAAAATTCATGTAGGTTTGAGATATGAATTGATGGCAACATGCTGGAAAAAAAGAAATTAAGTTTTTGGGCATCGATGGAAATATTAGAGAAATTTCTCACATGAATCATTGTCCATTGATTGTGGTAAGTTAAAAAAGAAGCCCAAGATCCAACATTGTTGCACAATTTGAAGTTATTATCACTTGGATTGTAGAGAAGTTATCACAATGTGGTTGTTTGAACACATGGAGAAGATTGGTATAGGGAACAACTCGGCCATAATATAACATTGATGTTACCACTCACTGCTCATGTCTTAGCTTCCCTCGCGCCCAACATGCACTCCCCAAATATATTCCATTTCTTGTCTTACCGCCTCCTCCAATTCGATTGCGAATGTGGCAACATTGAGGCATTGAGAATTGAACCAGAGAATTAGAGAGTGGACTCATGTTGTGAAGGCATGTTCTACAACATATTTCATTCCCAAGCCCATCAAGTGCCATTGTTAATCTCCACTCAAAAAAATTGGCCCCACGGTGCAACGATCTCAAGCTGAACGACTTTATGCATGTTCGGAATGAGAATCCTTGCAAAATATTCTTCAAGAGATAAATCAATGACTACTCATGGAAACTATCATGTGAGCCACTAAGTGTCTTGACCACTTTGAGTGAGTGCATTCCACACCACGTGTATTGGAGTTGAGGTTGATTTCTTTTTTGCAAAAGTTGTTGTTGGCATTGATCACCCCTCACTCCCATCTGTCATGGGAAGAATTTTACTTGAAGGCTCCACCGAAGAGGGGTGTTGAGTTAGTAACGATGTTTTCTCCTACCATTCATGGAGCCCACCATCATGATACAATCCTCTAAGGTTTGGTAGTTGTGGTTCCTTTTTGCCACAAAAGATCCCCAAATGTGGAAAACAAGTTACTTGTTTCATTGGGTTGGGTCACCAAGCATTTTCCCCTATTGATTTGCACTATTTGAACTAAGGATGATGGAATGTTTAAGTAACTTGTTGTTGTTCGACAACATATAACTTCCGTTCAAGCTTTTTTAGTTTATTTTCTTTGAACCAATAACGCCCTATTCAAAGGCACGTGAGCCAGTGTCTTTGCCCTTCTTAATAAAGATCATTGCACATATACCGTAGCTCTCTAGTAGCTTGGGCAGAAAATAATTAGTTTCAAAGGTGCCTAAATTTGTGGGAAATTCATTTCTTTAAGTGTCGAAAAAAAGGAAGAAATAACATTCAAAGAGTGCCTAAATTCATAATAATCTCTCACAAACAACATAACAACTTAGTCTCTCACAAAGACCACTCTCTATAACTCTCACACAAAAGCAAAATTTGTTGCCAGGCAAAACCTTGACATACAAGTAAAAGACAAACTTTAGGGTAAGGAATGTTGGTGAAGGGAAGTGGTTAGGTTAATCATGGCCGTCATAGATGAAATTAGGAAAACCATTCATGAATTATAGAAATGACTTGGATGAATGTCTACCTTACTTGAAATTACTTTTTGAATCTGCCCAATTTTAAGATATTATTTTCTGGCATGCCTAACTTACTTTCGCACTTTGATTAACTATTAGGCAGACAAGTGCCCAAGTTGCTAGAGAGCTACGGTATGAGCAGCCAAACACTTTCCCCTCCCGGGTTTGATGGAATTGACTCTATCTTGGAGATTAAATTTCCAAGATGCTTTATTAAGGACAAGACTTTTAACAAAGAGATGGGCTATAAGTAGCGTGTTTTCCACCCGATAGTGTATTGATTTGGGTCTTGTAGTCAACAACCTTGTATCCAATTAGCTTTTGCTTGAGAGCAAGCAAATCCATTCAACCTTCTTAGCCCTACAAGTTCCATCCTTTGAATTTTTGCCCAACCAAACATCATCCCATGTGAAGACCTTCACTTTGTGAATGGACCTAAGGTGGAGACTCCAACACAAGAAACCATTCAAAGGCGATAAGGAGGACTTGGTTGGTGATAACGACTATACACACAACATAGAGATGAGTCATGCTTTAATTAAAAAGTTTTCTCTTCACATTGGCAATCACTATCTCAAATCAAGCATTCAAGAACCAACCACAATCCCAAATTTACGGTAAGACCACCTTTAGGGATTCAATTACATAAAGCAAACTCATCACTCCTTATTTTCCTGAAGGTTCAAGCGTTTTTCTAATATATTAAAAAAAAATCATTTCATTTTCCTATATAAATGAAGGTTGTTGCGTTGCACCTAGAAAGTCAAGATTTTGTTATAAAAAAATTGTTGATATTTGTTTGAAGATCACACCCATGTGCAATTGGTATCCTTAGAAGCTTGATGAACTCTATGTTACCATTTTTGCGTTTAAAGCTATAAAAATTCGCATACATCAAGATTACATAGCTTTTAGTTGAAATTGTTGAAGTATGAACCTCTTTATTTGAGGATTATATGCATTTTAGTCTTTGTTTTCATTGCATTCAATCGCTCAAAATGTTCATTGGTTTCATCAATGTGGAGCACATTTGTGGTCAAAGAAAGCTACATCCTTGTGAAATTCTTGAAGAATATTTTTCCCACGAGTAAATACATATGTCATTTATTGTCATTAAACATTTTGAGCAAAAAGAAAAAAAACATTAAGTTTGCATCCCCATTGACGCTTCCAAATATTCTTAATGGGACAAAACAAAAATAAAAATGTATAGGACATTAGAGGTCAATTCTCTCTAAAAATTTAACCATTGGCTTGGATGGGTGACTATACTAACACTTAGATATAAGTCTCTCATATGAAATGTGCTCAATGTACCACATGGAAAGGAATTGAAAAGTAACAACATCTTTGACCATGTGCCAAAGCATCACATGAATGAGAGGCCATCCTAAGGGTCAAGTTCCATGGAGTGTACCATGCAACATGGTCCAAAACACTCGTTTGGCTCCATGGATGAGGACATATTCATTAAATGCTCAAAGCCTAATAAAATTATTGACCCTCTCCCCTCCCCTCCCTCAAAAAAGGGAAGCTTCCAAAATATGAGTCATGTTGATCACACCACTAGCCTAGTCAAACTTACAAGAAATGAAGTGTCTTGATTGAAGGATAGTTCAAAGCTTTAATAAAATTTAAAAAAAGGTATGGACCCTACTGAGTGGTTGGAAAAAATGACAAGAAAGTGCACATTGCACATGTGTCTACCCCTTCTCATGAATACACCCTGAAGGGTTGGCACATGCCCCAAAAATGGCATGCTTCAGCTGCATGCAATAGCTTGGGAGGTCAAGCATCCAATTGGGCGACAACAATGTGTATCTAAATCCATGTTACAGCCAAGGCAAACCATTGCATAAGTTTTAAAATTCAGTATAAAATTAGCATGTGTTTTACCTCAATGCAGTGAACACACTACTTGTGTTTCATCCTAAGGTAAAAATATGTGCTTGTACCACAAATGCTTACTATCACATTCAATCTTTAAGTCTTTTTCTTTTTCTTTTTTCTTTTGCGGCCCACATCCTCCAAGACCACCTGGGTCGTGGAATCCCATGCCATATGCCCAACCCTTCAAAGCTTGCAAGGCCCACGGGGAGGTCACTCCATTGTAAAGTTGAACAACTACGTGCAAACACTTTACATGTAAAAAATCCTACTTTTTATATAAAGCATTGCCAAAATGGGTAAGACTTTTATCAAAAAAAATTCATGAGTAGATAGATATACAAGGTACCGATTACAAAGTGAAAAATGGTAACTAAATTTGATGATTCTTGTTTATTTTATTTTTAAACGTACCGTTTCTAACTAGAATGACGCAGAATTGAACTAAAACAATTACTACAAAAATGAAGATGACTAAAAATTTCAAAAAATACATACAAAAGATGTTATCAATGGTTATGTATATGTAGAAAAATATATCATAAAATTTAAAATTATTTATGGCATGTAATATAGGGTAGCATACTTTGTTCGCACGCGGTGTTCAACTTGATAATGTAGTGATCTCCCTGTGGCAAGGCCATATATGGGGCTCCATCATGGAGGGTAGCCTTTGGAGGTACTAAAAAAAATGCTTGTCATCTTCCCATTGAACTTGACTGTAAGTTAATACCTCAATTTGTTTTTTGTTTTTAAACGAAGAAGAATAGGAGGCGCTTGACCACTTGACTAGTTTTTCCATCAAGTATAGTGGCAATTTCATGGCTGAGAATCGAACCGCCAACCACTCCGTTCGGTTTGGGTACCTCTCCACTATCATCCGGTAGTTTAGTGTCATCTTGGATTGTAATACCTTGAACTTTAATGAGCACATTGTGGATATCTCCTTGATACAAAACAATATATGAATGGTAATGGGCAACATGGACCATGTTTATGTAATTATTTTAGCTATAATGTCCATTGTGTATAGATACACTTGTTCATATATAGATGATGTGCAATATGTGCACTTGTTACATTATACCAAATAAGTAGCTTGCATTAAGAAGTTCTATTGTAGAGGTTTCACGCTTGTTCTTTACTATATGGATTGTATGCAAAAAAACTCAAGCATTTGTGGCAATCGTGTTAGGGAATCTGGTAAAACCTCCCCCTACATGTTTATGGTTATCTTGCTTGACTAATGTAGAGTCGTTCATGCTAAGTGGGGGTTCCCCCTATAATTTATTTCTCCATGTTATAAAGTGTTCCCAACGTTTTCACCCTCAAGTTACTTGGCATCTAAGGTCGAGGCATCGATAGTCGACCATGTCCATATTCAACAGCTCATCAGGGTCATGTAATGTCGACACAGATGAGAACTATATTTTTCAAGCAAAAGGAGTTAAGGTTTATGTGGTGGCAGTTTGTGATTGATTACGCTCATAAATTTTTTGAAAATTGTTGGAGCCAAACATTAGCAGTTATGGGTAAACCTATAGATCAACTATGTGTTACCCTAATTTTACCGCTTCAAAATTTCTAGCGATTTCCGTATTCATGAATAAATTGCATTCTCCTTAGAACTTGTTCTCATTGCAAGAAAAAAACAATAGCTTATTATCACTCTCCCTAACACACATGCAAACTCTCTTATTTTAACGGTCATAGATGCCTCAACCTTATACAATACATGTTATGCACTATGAACCCTAATACTCATCAATGCTTGGTGACATAGCCCACAATCTCCGGCCCTAAACTTCCAAAGACATTTATTGAGCCCACGGCATCACTCACACCTGTTTGCATTCTAATACGTAGATCAACTACCAATAGGAGACACTTGAAAGGGGGATTTTGGACATAATCGGTCAAAACCCTAGTGTTTCCGAGGCCAACCAGTTATTTGATGACATTGTTCAGTTTTCCTTAATTAGTTTGAGGCATATTCTCTAAATATGCCATATGTTTTTGTCAAATTAGAGGATATACCTCAAATTAAAATAACTTGAGGTATATCCTCTAAATATATTTGCAGTTTGGAGAATATATCATTGGTAATTTTCTTGAAGTCTTGAACTTGAACTAGTTTTTCCTCAAACTCAACCACTTCATCTGTACTTAGCAGTTGGTTCTCTCCGTTCATTGTCCTAAATTGCACATTGATGATAGCCAATGGAGTCTGGATATAAAGGTAAACATAACATGAAATAACATGAGGTTGAGGCTTCTGTAACCGATAAAGTTATAAAGTTTGCACATGTTTAGGAGGAGTGATAGCGGGGCGTTATTTAATTTGCGAAGAGAAACATATTTTTGAGGAAAATGCAAATTTTTTTAATAATTTTTTTTTATGAATATGAGAATTGTTACAAATTTCGAAGCGGTAAAGTTTACTTGAACACACAATTGATATATAAGTTTGACCCATATCCGCTCATTTAAATGTTAATTTGTGGCTATGACAATTGTCAAAACTCTCATGAGGGTAATCAACTACAAGCCGCCACCATGTGAACCTTGACTCTGTTTGCCTTAAAAAAAAAAAAATCATCAATGTCGGCATTACATGTACCCTTGTAAACAGTTAAATGAACTTGGTTGATTGTGGATGCCTCGACCTTAACATACCAAACATACCATCATTCACTCCTTAAGTTCCCTTATTATTTGCACAAACTCTTTTACTCACTCAAGGTGTTCTATAATGATGACATAGCACAAGACTCACACTCACTTTCCGAGTATCCAACAATCATTTTCTTGAACAATAGCATTCAAATGCACCAATTCTTTGTGAGGAAATAGAGTGTTGAATGGTTTTTTTTGTTTCAATCGATGAGAAGCATCTTACCGTAGCTCTCTAGCAGCTTGGGCACCTTTTTGCCTATTAATTAATTAAAGTTTGAAAGTACGTTAGGCAACCCAAAAAATAATATTCTAAAATTTGGCAAACTCAAAAATAAATTAAAAATAAGTTAAACATTCATCCAAGTCATTTCTATAATTTATGGATGCTTTTCCTAATTTCATCTATGCCGGCTACGATTAACCTAAACACTTCCCTTAACCAACATTCCTTACCCTAAAGTTTGTCGTTAACTTGTATGTCAAGGTTTTGCTTGGAAATAAAATTTTACTTTGGTTTGATGCTACTTTGTTGGATTCTAGTTGCATTCATTGTTATGATTTCAGTCACTCTTTCAATGTTATTTTTCTTTTTTTCCGGATACTCAACGAAATTAATTTCCCACAACTTTAAGCACCTTTAAGATTGATTATTTTCAGCCCAGGCTACTAGAGAGCTACGATATTGTATTTGTGGTTTTATGTTTGTTACCAAACCCTTTCTTTCTTACCTTTTGGAGTGTAACCTTTAACCGTGTCTCATGTTTCCACAATCTCTAACCACGATCTCTTTGTGTGTTCTTCATCATATAATCAACTTACAACCTACTACCCGTTGGATGATATCAAGGCATTTTGCATCACATCCAAAATTGGGAGGAGCTTGTCATGGTCAAAATTTCCATATCGGGACAACAAATGGATAAACATGACAACTATGTTGATTTTGGAGGATGGGATGGATGTTGTTTTTTTTAACCCAACATCCATTCTAGTATACTTTTTGGGTTTAAGACAATAATGTGAATCTCAACATTAGGCTTTTTTTAGATTTTCAAAGGCATGGATAAAAGTGCGTTGACTTGAGGGTGGGGGCTGTTCAAGTACTAAGATATTTATCCACAGTGCCCACTTCAAAATTTTCAACATTGTGTCAAATGATTTCTTTCGGTCGAAGAAATAAATTGAAACCATGGCAAAAATACGGTCTAAGTACCCTACCAATGATCCTAGTATGTAGATGATTATTTATAAAAATGGAAATTGAAAAAAGGAAAAATCTTGGAGTCATGACAATGAGTTTTTGAAAATCAAATCTTGACCTAAAAACCCAAGTACTTCACTATCTCATAGTTTATGTATACATGTGCATTGAAGCTCCTATACTGGGGGATTTTTTATTATTTTATTTTTTAAATTAATTTTTTTTAACACCCAATTTTTTCCCTACTTTTATTTAATCCCATTATCTTGCACCCTTTGGCAGTTTGAACGTAATTATTTTTTTCATTTAGTCTTAACCCTTTGTTAACTTAAAAACTCCTCTCATGTGTTTTCTAAAATCACTTAACCCGCATGCAACTAGCGTTTTATTGTATGGGAGAGTTTGAACTAGATGGCATGAGTAGCTAAGTACAAATCTTCATCCAGATTGTGTACATCCCAGGGAAGAGTCAAGACCCTCTAGAAGGTTTGTACCATCCTAAACACAATGTTGTCTATGAAGTCGTGTAAAAAGTATTACATAACACTACATGGTAGCGTATAGTATTTATTATGCAATATGTGATAAAAGTGATGCTACATTACCACTGAATAAAATAAACAACCTTTACAATGTGGGTTCATCCATATAAATAGATGTTTTGCCATTCCAATGATAAATTAGCGTCACTCCTACGGTATTTGAAGTCACCGTTTCCACACACAAGTCTATTCTAAATTTTTATCCAATCTACATTGTACACAAGTTGATAATGACACAATATCTATTTATGTAATACCTTGCTATGACTTGTATATGAAATTTTGCGCTTGAAATCTTGTACATGATTTTTATGTATGTTAAGATTTGTCATATATATATATATATGTGTGTGTGTGTGTGTGTGTGTGTGTGTGTGTAATTTTCATCTATCTATCTATGTATCTATCTATCAATGTGGTTGCATTTGAGCATCAAATCCTTTCATTCATGTATGTTACACTAGTGACCACAAACCATGATCATTACGTTCCAAATTTCCTCATTGGTTGAGAAATGAGTGGCAGTCCACTCCACTTTAAACAAGGTCAATCCAAAAAAAAAAGGATTGATGACGTTAGAAAGTGGATGAATAAGTGACATGAAACATACATGTCCATAAGTGAATAATAGTTGGTGGTAACTCGGATATTACGGCAAGACAACCAAATAGCTTGGCTCCATGAAAAATGATGGTCGTTTGTCAAGGGGGATTAATCAATTCTTATTTTTAGTAAATTTAGAGTAAATTTCTTTATGATGTTTTTTATTTTTCATTAAATACATCACGTCATGATCTAAGTAAATTTTACACTATGTCATGTGGCCATGTTTTCTTGAAAAATATTTTACATTTTCTCGTGGTCATGGCTTTGGATTGTCGACCTTGACCTCAAGAATTCCTAAATCAATTTTCCTCACGACCCTTGGTCATGTGTGTAAAATGGGCCTTATGTCATGTCAAAGGTCCAAAATTGCCCTTTGACCTTCAAGCTAACCACATGCCTTCAAGTTAGCCAAAAGTTGTAATAGTTTTGTGTTTGTCATGGGATGACCTTAGGGCGGGTAGACACATGGTCCCCAGTCCTGAGTCCTAAATCACATGAGGTCAATCCATGCATTTAAGAGCATGGAATTCGGGACTTACCACTTTCACATGGGTCCCAATCGTAAGTCTGAAGTATGACGTGGATGCCTACATGGCAACCCTTTTTGAAGGCAAGGCTTGGGACTTGTGTTGTTGAGAGTTGGGTCGAGCAAAAAGTTAAAGCCAACTTTCAACACAAGTCCCAAGATTCATTTAGCATAAGGTACTCAAGATTTGACTCCAGTGGATATAAAACATAATTTAATGGTTTCTTTGAGGCTCAACAGTTGGAATTTTACCTCCGTGTTGGGACTTGCTAACATGAGCAAGACTTGGGACTTCACATCCCATGTGAACTGTTGCTTGGTCACATTCCACTTTATGGATAGTTTTCTATAACAACAAACTAACTTGTCACCATGGAGCAATTACAACGTCATGATTAAGGTAGAGAAACTAAAAACAATGAAAATAAGTTGATTTGGCCAGAACGAGTGGCTTAAAATTGTGGAATAATTTTTAAAGACGGAGTAGAGGAAATGATGAGGAGTGCAAGTTGTTTTGTAATTTTATTCCAAGTAAATAATGAGTTACATTTTCTCAAGGAGGCAAGTAAATCAAACCCCCTACTTGTGTAGTTGAGTCTCCTTAAATTGAGCATCAATGTATCTTACTCTGCATACGAATGCACACAAAACAACTAACTCAATGACACCCAAAGTGATCCCAAGTGGTGTGAAACAAGACCTACCTAACCAATCACTGCATCCTTTTCTAAGACCACCACTTTTATAATTGAACCATTTTGAAACCACAAAAAAATCATGCCTACTCTCAGTCTAAGTTTAATGCACCAATAGTGGTCATTCATTACTTTGCCGGTTTCTCTATCTTACCCACATATGCCGATATTGATTCGATTTGGAGAGAACCAAACCCACTAAGTTTAGTGAGCCTCACTAAGGGTGGCAAGGGCCTCATGATGCTTGGAAGTTAGGTCCCTCCACCCCCAAGAGTAACATGCAGGCCCTTTAGTGGTGGAATTAAAAAAAAACTTGTGGACCTTGGGGAAGTGCTTTTGGATCCACATCTACAGTGCCACATGGAGATTACTCCAAAATAAGCACACTTTTCTCCTTCTTCCAATTAGCCCACTTCTCCTAGAATATTAAACGTGCGATTAGTACGAGGTGATTAGGGACACGTCCAAATTGAGGTCATAGAGAAAAAAAATTCATAATATATAATGGAGCTCACATGAATATCTTATTATATCAAAGGGAAGATTCTGTTGCTTTTGAGATGATCATGTATGTCTCCCAAATTTGTTGACTTTCAAGTTCGAATAGTTGAAATAGTGTTATTATCAATCTCCTTTGAACACATGTCTTTTTGGTATTTGTTCTTAGACCTACACGGATTGCACACCACTCAAGTGTAGGTGTTGGATTAAGAAAAGTGACTGAATTAAGCTTGCTTAGGGTTAGTTTCCATGTAGGCCACTCGCTACCCAGATCTAGTGGGGAATAAGGACAAAGTCGCCAAATGTAGAAGGCATCTGGTGGGGTAGGGCTCGTATGTGCCAACTAGCTACTCTCATCTTCTCATATGTGGGCCCACCTGTTTAACCTCCTCCCCTCTTTGCACCCTTATTAAAGGGGGAGGGGTAGGCCCCTACACAAAGAAAGTTGGGATAGGATTCATGGCCTTGTTAGGTAGGAGCTAGTGTTGACTTGGCCAGCCGATGTCGACCTCCAAGTGGGGTAGGTGCAGGTGTTGACTTGGCCAGCCAATGTTAAGGTCCAAGTGAGATAGGTGCCAGTGTTGACTTGGCCAGCAAATGCCGAGCTCCATGTGGGGCCCCAACAGGCAAGTGAACGTCCATCCCATTGAAGAATTTTTTTTAATATCAGACATGATTTAATGACCGGCTAGCAAAGCCCAAGGGTTGGCAAGCTATCAGTACATTGTTGTATTGTTCGTTTTCTAAGGGTGGCCCAACATGAATGGGGCATTGTGCTCGCAAAATTGGCAACCCTAGGGTGCAACGACTTGCTACTAAGTACTATTGTGAAACGTACAGTCTCTATGGGATTTCTGCAAGCCTTTTTTATGAACTCGGGACAATGGTCAATGAAAGGAAGGGAGCATTTCCATTGACAAGCAGAAACAAAACATTGATGTCACCTTGGTACCACCTTCTTCAAGTAGGTAATGTAATTTTAGGGGATTCATAGCCAAATCGTCAACTTTTTGCTTTGTAGAACCCGTGTTGTAAGATGAATGAGGTGGAAAGTCTATCCAAAAGTACTATTCATGGAGAAAAAAGATGTGGCATAGATTCTTGGTGACATCAACATCCAATGTTCACTTCACAATGGAAATGCATTCACCACAGTACTATCAACCATACCTTCGAAATCTTCATTTCCAGTTGAGCACACGCACATCAGCTTTAGTGCACTTGGAGGTTGAATGAGCACTAGAGTTGACAATACAAAAGCAAGAGCATCATTCTCCAAGGAATCCAGGTTATCCTTGGCACTATAATAGATGTGTACGTAGTATTTTAGGAAAGGTAGGGGATAGCTTAACCTTCAAGAAACCACCTTGTATAGGGAAATTTGTCAAGTCAACCTTATTTTTAGATTATTCTATTGCAATTGGCTTTAGATATACAGTATGGTACTAAGGGTGAATTTATGTGTTGGCCGCTCGTACACTAGATTCTAGATAATAGTGGGTTAAAGGGGTTGTCATGTAAATAAGCAAAAGTCACCAACAAACCACATGGGTTGTACTTCAAACTGCTCAAGGTATACCAACCTTCCCTGCACAAGACTCTCCACATTTTACCTCAGGACCACTCAACATGGTCTCAACCAATCTGAATATGACATGTGGTAAATTTAATCCAATTTATTTTTTAAAGCTAGAAAGCTAGAATTCATAACACGGTTCTCCTTTGAGTAGTAAACTTAGTCTTTCAGAAAGAAAAAACTGTTTCACAAATGAGTCCAAGAGCAAAACCAAATGTCCAAAGCTGCTCTAAATTGTCAATCTTTACCAGACACTGCTGACTAGAATTCATCTCCTTCATGAGTGTAGGCAGGTCCAATCAGTGCCCATAACTTAGTCACTATGTGTCTGGCACTGCAATTTCAGTGCATGATGGGATTGAGGCCCAAAAAATTTGTCTGAGAACAGATAAATTATTTGTTTTACATTTTACATCTAGACTGTAAGATAAAGAATGAACAACTTCTGACTCATCTGACCCAAGTTGAACTTCACACCTCAGCAAGGACTCACAAATCTTATTTTGGGTAGCATAAATTTCCAAATGATTGTCCATCAAAACATCACGTATCTTGGATATATTTTCCGTTTCAAATGGTTTTAAATCCCACATGAAGTGGAGCAATCTATGGCTTTCTCACCTTGAAGCAAACAAACTAGTTTAAACTAATCTGCTGGTTAAGTTCAATGTGATCCTGTGTTTAACAGTTTCCAAAGCTTCCAAAAGGTGAAAATGAAGGAAACATCAGAAAAATCTTGGATATATTTTCCCTATCTTGTTCCAGTAAAACTAGGGTTGTTTGAGAGTCGAAGCTGTTGGATGATAATTGTGAAACATGGTGTAACGTCCTCCCACACAACAAGCTAATTGTAAAAAGATCCTTCAATCTTCCTTCAAGCAGTCTATTTTTGACTTAAATATATATATGGAAATAACCACCAACTGGAAGGAGACATGCATATATAAGAGACCCAAACACATCTGAGAAAGGTTCATAATTATTTGGTCAAATAAATTGCATTTCATGGCCTTCTAACCTTAAGCCAAGATGCAAACCCAGGTGAACCAACCTACTAGGACGATTAAAAATGGCTGCAGAAATGAAAAAAGAAAACATGGAAATCATCCTCTGAAAACTTCAGGTTGATGCCATTGTGCCAAAAAACTTCACTCAACTCAGAGTCCGCTCGAACCAAATTGACCATCCATCACATTGAATACTGAATGCAAGGGTCCAGATAGATACTTGGTGACAATAAAGTATTCCTCTTGATATACCAATTCAACAATCCTCATACAACATCAAATGGTTTCTGTACTTTTGGGGAGTTCCAGTTGGAGAAACAACCCTGAGAATTTCCAAAGGAGGGTGTCATTAGCAACACCTCTACACATCAGCTCAATTGACCTTGAGTGCACACAAATGACTTTTCTAAAAAAACAACTAGGAGTTCAAATTTAACCTCACTGCCTCTGTGCTCCAACCTGATACAAAACCACAGGTTTTTTGTGCTTTGGTTAAACCTGACGAGAGCGGGGATAAATCAAAGTTCATCCTTCCGCTCAAAGTCACCTGCGTACAACGACTCCATATTTCCATCAAATTGAGGAACGGCCGAGTCCATCTCTTGAGCAGCATTATAATTCTTCAGAACCTCATCTGCCACATCTGCGTCCAGAGGGATTGATGGTTCTACTGACAAAGATTCAGTGCCCTTTGCTTTCATCACGGAATTCTCAGATGAGAAATCTTCTACATGTTTAACCTCCATTTTGTGCGTCGCTTCTGACACTACTTTGCCACCCTTTGTGAGAGTGAATGGAATAGCCACATTCTCCTTAAGAAATTGTGACAGTTTTTTCAAGCTTTTATGTGAGGAATCTGGTGCCTGTATCATCCAACCATGCATTAGCGACAGTGGATGCCTGAAATATCAATATACACATAGAATAGATCCATGGTTTCAATATTACTGAAGTCCTTAGTATGTTGCGGAAACTACACTAAATATTCCTATTAGTGTGGGTGGGAAATTAGCATGGAAATAATGAGCGTGGGCCACACTAATTTTCTAGTCAAGGTGGAATTAACATGGGTCTAAGATCCCCAGGTCTTCTCCTAAGTCTTCATGAAGACTTCCGACCAACAAATGGAATATTAATTGTAGGACAAAAGTAGCACAAAATAAAATAATCACCCACATTAATTTTCTAGGAAAGTAGTTACTGTAGCCCACGCTAATTTTCTACTAAAAGTTTAGCATGGGTTCGAAATTATTGTGGCCCACGCTAATTCTCATTATTAGAAATTAGCATAGGGTCTGGAGAATTCCTGTGGCCTGCACTAATAGGACTATTTAGTGTACTTGATAAGTACTTGATAAGAAAATGTTCCCTAATCATCCGCTTAGATTTCTTGAGAAACAGTACTGATACCTCATGGAAAATGGCTTCGCCAGAGCATTATTTCTCAAGCAATTTAGACCCACCCCAAATTGGATACAAAACGTTCTAGATCTCTTTCCAGGTTAAATGTAACTTCATAATGTTAAAGTGGACCCCTTCCTGTCATTGTATTTCTTCCAAACCTTTCATATTCACAAGGAGGGATGTCAACCTTTGTAGATCAGGTTTATAAGTGTCTGCAAGTATCTATCTGTGGTGCTGATAAAGTATATACCATATATAAGGAGAATAGACTAACCGGAATACTTGTACTACTGCCTGCTGGAAACAGCAACAGAGATGGATAATTGAACACCTCCTGGAACAACAACCAGAACCAGTGTGATAAATCTCAAAATACAAATGAAAGCATTAAGAATATTGAAGAACTCAATAGTAACTGCTACTGTATTGGACACCAACTAGAACATATTTCTCATATCCAATTGAAGTAGGTAATCTCAGCAAAACAGTTTAAAAAAATCTGAGAGGAGTTATTGAGTAAGCACCTCTAGTAAAGGGTGCTCATTTTTAGATCCATCATATTTTGCAAAAACTAAAGAGGGCGCTGCTTGAAGTCGATGGGCTAGTTTCCCAAAAATTTGATCCACCTTCTCACAAGTTGCACACCAAGGTGCATGCACCTACTCCAAGGCAACCGAAGTCCACAGTTATATAGCAAAATACTCATACTTATTACCAAGCTTACAGCAGCCACGTTAATATTATCGTTAAAAAGGTCGGGAGCAACTGTCTGATGTTTGGAGGTGCATATTGTCTTTGATTTGTCACCGGAAACTCTCTGATTCCAACAGATACTCTGGATACAAATATGCTAGGCCCACCACCCTCACAGCTCCCAAGAAGCTTCCAAGCTCAATTTACAAGTTCCCAAATGAAAACAATCAAACTCGGGACTGAACTCCAGTGAGGCCAAGATTAGGAGGAAAACTCTTTAACCCGATGTTTGTTTATAGGCCCTGATGCGGGAGAGCCTAGCTAAACAAGAATTGAAATACATTGAAACTGTGAATGTTTTCTGGGTTTTACCTTTTATCCCGACCTTTTAAGGATAATAGCTCTCTTGGACACAGGAAGTCTAATTATAGTAGCAAGTCTGTAGACAAACCATGACAATATAAGAGCAAATAGCATGATAATAGGTGTGATGAGTCTTTTATGGGAGACATTACTTGCAGAAATACATCCTTTGCCCCATCCAGTACTATTGAATCGAATGTCTTCCCCACAACAATTTTCACCAACTCTTCATTCTGCAGATTTCCAGTTTAAGAAGACAACAGGTCAGAAGGCACACACAACACAGAAGCCGATGCTGAAGCAAGGTAATATCTGGAGATTTGGAATATTCGTATGCCATTAGTTGTCCCGATTGTACAAGATTCACTACACCCAATGCATGTTCAAGCTTCAATGACTGGTGACATCACAGGAGAAGTGAAAAGGAGGCATACCTCAACAGGAATTGGTTCCGACTTGAAGTGCTTTGGTTGATTTCCAGCCACAAAATCAGCTGCAAAAGCCTGCAGAGGGTTTTGAGTGCACATAAGGTAAGCATAATTTGCACTATCACAAGGAGGTGCCAGAACAAATCTCTTCAACAAATGTTGACTGTTGCTATTCCATAGTATAGCACATACTAAGAGCTATCTACAGTGCAGACAAGAACTCCTAAGTGCGATCAGGATTATATGGATGCAAGTATCTAAGTTAAACAGGCCTAATTCGGTTGCTTATATTAAATAGACACCTATATTAGAGTGCCGTGTGGTTAGGTGTGCATCTGAGAACGGACACCGACAAGACATGTGCTTAAAAGAGATTGGACTAAGTGCCTAACTCTTGTTAATCATTCTAGGCTCAATAGTCAACATGATCAGGGGCCTACTTGGTCAATTTTTGGCTCCAACACTTTTGACCTTGAAATATCATAGCAGCAACATCGGATAGAATCTCAAAAAAACCCATAGGTTGTTGCTAAAATCTCATATCACATTCACGGACCCAAGAAAAATCCTGACTCTGATCTCCAAGTTGAGAATCATGACAGACAATAAAAAAAATAGTCATTTAAGACAGGTCTACCTATGCAAAAAGGCCTTCTGGGAGTAGTCTCAGTCCTAAAGAGCACTATGCATTTTGCACTATGCAAGGCTTGAACATCTACATTGTGAAGGTATTACACTCCTTGGTAATTTACCTTAATATTCTCAGCAGTCACGTCTCCTTCCATGAGATACCTTGAGCCATCATCATTCTTGAAGCCAGCTACCTATATAGCCAACACAGCCAAGTCAGAAAAGGCTCACATAGACAAGCTAAGGATAACTTTCTGGAATGTGCCATTGTACTGCTAGACGCTTTTGGCCACCAGGTCTGTAAGTCCACATATTTCCCTGCTTGGTACAGTCATCCTGCCAAGCCTGACAAATACTAGGTCAAGTGAATCATTCCAAATGTTGCTCAAATCAGAAAAGCTGTCACTTACAGATGGCCTCTTTGTATCTAATCCATAGACACCAAGCATAGGTTGTGCAAAGTCTTCATCCTGCAAATCAACCACAAGGAATATGGCCTGCACAACCATGACAAGTGATTTGTGAAGGAGGCTGTTGCGACATGCAAACTTGGATGTAAGACAGTTTCTACACATTGATAAAACGATATTATGGTCACTCCTTTAATATCTCTGAAGAAAATACTGATACAGTATTGAACCATTTTGCAATTAGGAGAGGTAAGTCACTACTAGTGGGAGGTTCTTCCAGCTAGGATGAGCAATTAGGCCATCCCAAACCAAAATGCAGGTTATAGTTTTGTCGCCAGTGGAATGCAAGAACTTTTGAGTACTTTGCATAAAAATAAATTTAAAAAATATATATATATTCTTAATACCGCCGACTAACCTTGTTTTTGAACTCCTTCGCTGCATCCACAAATAGGTTTTCAACGTTTTCGTAATCTTCATCATCTGCAAATAACAAAATCTACACAGAAGCCGGTTCTGTCACTATTTCTGCCTCTAGAACTTTACCCCAGTACATATGAACTAGATGTGAAACACATAGTAACCTTCATCTTGCTCTAGATTGGACAATCCTGTCAACCCAGGACAACATAAACAAGTTTCACATAATCTCAATCCTCGGTTGCATATCCCATCAATGTAGCTCTAATCTCTCTTGCATAGCATGACCTATTTAATCTGGCAGGATATCAATAGTTAGCTGTCAACAGAACAACGAAATATAAGATCTTGGACAATTGGGAACTGTAAAAACACACGAGAGGATGAGAATTACATGAAAGTTCAAAGGGCTTGCATAAACTTTGGCTGCATTCTTTGAGTTCAAAAGAGTGACAAGCGGGTGTTTATTCAACTCCACAAATGTAGATAATTCTGCCTTGTTGAAGCTGCCCCCTGCAAGGAGAGATATATATGAGCTTCAGTCAGAGATAAGGCGACCAGTTAACCTTGTACCTGAATGTTTTTCACTTTCACCCCAATATATTGCTAGCAAATGCTATCATTGGCAGAGCGACCACACCACATATCATCTGAGACCAGTCAAGCAATTTTAGCCTACAAGAGAGGTGAATATGTGGGAAAATGGCTGCACCGGACCCATAGACCTGGATTCAGGAAGAGGTATTCCTAAGCACATAATGAACATGCTCATGTGAATAGAATGGTTGTCATTTGATCTGAAAGGCCAATGTATGCTCTTGGCAAAATGCAATAGAATCAATGCTTTCACTATTGGTTTCATAGTGACACTAAAGTTAACGCTTAGTTCAACAAGACTTTTTGTCAGGAGGTGGCCCCTGCAATTTTTCGTTGGTTGTTTTGCATACAAAAACAATATTTCTTTCCAATGCGGTGCATGCTCTGAGGTGTGGTCAAAATTTGAACAAAGAGCAACCTATTTTTGATTCATTGAGGCCAAATCATTTAGCACCTCTTTGCATGATACAACGAGTTTGACCCTCTATGAACGAATATAACATGTTATTCGTTCAAACCTCCACACCCCAAGCATACTCCGAAAATTTAATGAACATGGAAGGTGTTGTATGCAAATCAATCAACTCCCCACCATATAAAGTCATGTTGAGTTAGAGGATAAGCCTATTGTTAGAAAGAAATTGGAGTGAACTCAACAAGGGTTCAGCACATACCAAATGCAGAGAAGCTGTCAGGCTTGGGCTTGTACACTCCAACAAATGGTGGGCTCATAAACAACTGCAGAACTTCTGCACTTGTCGTTTGTACAAACTGAGTTCCATCTTCTGATTTGGCAACAGCTATGAAAGCGTCATACTCTGGCCCCTGCCACCACAGTCAATCATAGTCTTGGTGAGAGGCCCCTTAGATCTTCGAAAACTGGGAGACTGAACCTAAGGGTTCATTTAAACTCACCTTATGTTCCATATGATCTCACCTGATTCTGAATCAATATTACAAAGGAGCCATAATGTCAAAGCAAAGCGAGCATGCCAATGAGATAAAAGCAGCCGGAGAAGACTTCAGCATGTTCCCTACACCACAATAACTGTTCCTGAAATTTCTTGCATTCAAAAATTGTGTACCCATTGGACCTCATAATCAATAAAGTATGTATAGTGGTCAACAACCACACATAAGCCATTCAATGACATTACCTCAAATTTGTCAAAGTAACCTATAACTGCAGTCATATCCTTGCTAAGAAACAACTGTGCTTCATCTTTGCTTGTGACGGTTGCGGCAGCAAATCCTGTCCTCTTCTGCACCCAGATCACAATCTCCTCCCTGCAAACCCTTCACAACTGGATGAGTGTAGCCTCCCAAGTCTTAAACAACTATACGCTTTGCCTGTACAAAGGCTTCACTCCTGGGTATGGTTCATGCCTCATGTGCCGACACTGCAATTACTTGATCAAAAGATGAATCTTACGCTACTGCTGCTTTAGAAGCAGGCAATGTAAAACAAACCTACAGGAAGGTTTATATTATCAGCAGCTTTCATGTCATCTAAGAGAGTTAGGTGATTTCAGAAAATGCAGCCCAATCACTCCACACATGTGCATTGTGTAGACAACTTACAGAGTTTTTCACATCTATCGAATAGTGTCTCAATGGGGGAGTTAGGTCGTCTGAGCAAGGCTCCTGCAGTGAGGATTGTTCGTTAGGGTTTGTTTGCTAGCTCAAATTTCACTTGTTTTAAAGCCCATGACCTTCATAGGCTCTCTTATGTAGAAAATGTGGAGGTCTAATCACTAACAGTATAATATTATTGATTATATTAGTTGAGGCTTGCCTGCTGGGAGAATGCTTTGCAAACGCATGGAAAGCCCTCAACACTGGAATAAATTTCCCACACTTGAGCCCATCTTCTCCAAGAAAGAGGTGAAACTCAAGTTATCAGTGAGTTTCTGTGAGCTTTCTATTCAATCAAAAGGGAAGTACAAACTACACCCTCAATGTAACCACCATAAACCTGAGGTCAGGGCTACGGTCAGTTTCAAGTCATCAGCAAGTTTCAGTGTGCGATCTTTTCGATGAGAAAGGATACAATGAACCATCAATCGGAACATCATAAACGTGAGCTAAGGGCTATTGTCATTTAGTCATCAATGAGTTTCTGCAAGCCTCTCTTTTCAATGAGAAGAGAACTCCAAAATAAACCATCAAACTAAACACCATAAACGCTGAGCTCAGGGTTATGGTCAATTTAAGGCTTTTCTGCTGGGAGTATGCTTTGCAACATACAACAAGCTCTCAACACTGGAATAAATCTACCATTTTTTAGCCCATCAATTCCAAGAATCAGGTGAAACTTCTGTCGTCAACAAGTTTAGGGAAGTGAAGAAGAAACTAAACCATCAATCCAAGCATCCATAACCCTGAGCTCAGGGTTATGCTAAATTTAAGGCTTGTCTGCTTTGCAGCATATGACAAGCTCTCAATGCTGAAATGAATTTACCATCGTGGAGCACACCATTTACAGGAATGAGGTGAAACTCAAGCCATCAGCAAGTTTCTGCGAGCTATCTTCTCAACAAGGAGAATACAAATCAAACCACCAATCTAACCATCCATAAGCCTGAGCTCAGGGTTATGGTTAACTCAAGGCTTGAAAGAATGCTTTGCAACATATGACAAGCTCTCACAACTTTGGAACGAATCTACCATTTTCGAGCCCATCATTTACGAGAATAATGTGATACTCAAGTCACCATCTTTTCAATGAGAGGGAAATTCAGACTAAACCATCAATCTCACCATCCATAACCCTGAGCTCAGGGCTATGATTAGTGTAAGTCTTGAAAGAATGCCTTGCAACATATGACAAGCTACCAGCTTCGAGCCCATGATTTGCGAGAATGAGGTAAAACTCAAGTCATGAGCAGGTTTTTGCGAGCTATCATTACAATGAGAAGAGAAATGCAAACGAAACCATCAATCTCAACATCATATTATGCTCGACAAACTTTCCACTCTACCTAACTAACTCTGGTCAAAATCTTACAAAACCCGGAGTAAGTAAATGGGCATTTCCCCAAGTGCAATCCCGCCCAACATTGCTCCAGACAACACAATGCCGACCCCCACGTCAAAAAGAAAAAGAAAAGAAAAGAAAAGGATAAATAAACGGGCAGATCTCAGCAACAACGCACCTGGAATTCCCCCCGCTATACTCCGCTCTAGAACCATTGGTGAAGAACAAAATGGTGGGAAACCCTCGAATGTTGTACTGCGACGCCACGTTGGGATTGTTGATCGCGTCCAGCTTCGCAAACACCACCCCGCTGCCGTGGTCCGCAAACAATCTTGCCGCAGCTGCGAATTCTGGCAACAATGCCTGGCTCTGGACGCACCAAGGCGCGAATCCCAGCAACAAGACGTGCTCGTGCTCTTGGATCACTCGCCCTGTGCTCCCCTCGTTCACATTCACCACCAAATTCGCTCCTCCGGAGGTTGGGATCGAGGAGAGCGTCTCGAAGCTTCCACCACCTGCCCCTTCCTCGTCGTACTCCGCCAGGTCGTCCAGATCGCTCAAATCCTCCTCGTCCAGCTCTTCGTCCACGAGCTTCCCCCCGAGTTGCTCTTCATGTTCCTGAATTTGTTCCTGCTGGTCCGCGCCATTGTGGTGATCTGAGGTGAGAGCTTGGCAGACGGACGAGGAGATGAGTAGTAGCAGCGTTAGCAGTAGGAGGCATTTGGTGTTGGTCATTCTTGTGCAATGGCGGTGGCAGCGGCGGCGTGAACCCAACAGCAAATCGAGAAGCGAATCCAAGAGGATTGAAGAAGCGAAGGAAGAAGAAACGGAGCGAGGGGGCGACCGAGCAGAGAGCGCCGAAGTCTGAATGATCTTCGGGGCCTTCTGCGCATTGCTTCCATTAGAGCACCCCCACCGTCGACGCCACATCTCCCTATAACACTACTTTAGAACACTACACTCAATAAATAGTGGGATGGGGCTAGAGCTCATGCCATTGCTCAGCCATGACTTCATCATGGGGAGAAGGGGGTGTCAAGACCAAGGCCTGCGATCCAGCATCCCCATGCAGTCCCGCCATTAAAAATTAAATAATTGATCTTGACCGAAAACTGCTAACTTACTCGTCCCACCTAATTCCAAAATAAAATTATCTTTGCATTATTGAAGGTTGCTTGTTCACACATCCCATATTGTGAGCATGTTGGGGCTAGAGCTCATGCCATTGTTGGGCCATGACCCCGTCATGGGGAGAAGGGGGTGTCAGGAGTGGGGTCCGCAATCCCGCATCCTCATGCAGTCTCGCAAAAAAAATTTGAAAAATCGATTTTGACCGACAACTGCTACTTGTCCTACCTAATTCCAAAATAATATAAAATTAAAATGACCATGCATTCTTGAAGGTTACTTGTTCTCAAATCCCATATTGAGTGCACTTCAAGCCCAAAATTCAATATATATATACGTTCACTTCCCCTTAGTAAATAAGCAATTAGTTGGGATTTGAACCCTAAAGTGAAACCGGAAGCATGTAAATGAATGTCAATAAATACATGTAATTAACTTGGAAGTAAAAGATATAACAAATTCCTTGTTAGCGTTGAGGTTGTAATGTATGCGACTTACCATTTCAAAGGATCTATTGTCATTCTAAAATAAAACATATCTTTTGGTGCTATTTTTGGTTTGATTAGTTTATAATAGTTTAGTTAATGTCTACTTTCACAGGTGTTCACACATATTTGAACTTATTAAGTGTGATTGAATGTAATAAATCATAATTAATTCAATAAGCACATTTTAGATATAATTAGGTTTAATTACTTTGGTATATGATTTAATTATATTTAACTGTATTTATTTATGATACATTTAATTACATTGATACAGCTTAATGAGTTTGAATATGTATGAATACTTGTGAAAGTAAAAAAGGCATTAACTAGAATATCATAATTTTAAAAAATACAAATAGCACAAAAATATAGGTTTCATTCTAGAATAACAAAAGACCCTTTGAATTGGTAAGTCGCATACATTATAACCTCAATGCTAATGAGAATTTTGTTATATTTTTTACTTCCAAGTTCATTACATGCTTTTGGTTTCACTTTGGGAATGATATCCCAATCGATTGCTTATATTCTAGAGAGAGACAAAGAGAGAGATGTCTTTTCAAAACTTTTGCAAAGTTTGAACTTCCTCCTTTCAAAGGCCAAATCCTTCAATATTTCCTCATTACAACACAAGGGTGGGTGGGTGGGAATTGCCACCAGACTCTTTCTATTTCTTGTGTATCTTCTTATTTGTTGACATAATAATAGTTTGCATAATAGAGTTGTTTGCAATTATGCCTAATTGTATGTGTTGTGCAATATAGATAAGTTGCATCATAACATTTCATTTGCTTTGCAAGAATATGTACCTTACTTAGAGTTTTTGCTATGAAATGGTATCCAACAACAAAAGTTTGATTTTGACTGTCCCATACCTTGGAAGTTTAATCACCTATCTTCATGTTTCACCTCAAAGCACATATAGCTAATCCACCACATGTATGGAGTACTTACAAGGGAAATGTTCCTAGTAACTTCAACCAATAGATATGCATAAAATGTCATAACCACAATACATCATTATATTGAAAGTGTGAAGGGCCTACCTCACATGTGCCCATGCAACCAACCAACAAACATTTGAGGATTGGTTATGTACACGAGGTAAATAACAGCTTGACTCAATTGTTGTCCATGTCTCACACATTTAAACTACATCAAATGCATTGTAGTATTTCAAATTACAACACTCATTGCAGAATGACATATGGATGTTCAAACATGTTCCTTGGCCATGATTGGGTTTCTCCATGTAGAATACTCCTCTTGGTGATTAGCTCTAATTTGACTCACTTTTAACATGTATCTACTACTCCAATGAGTATACACAAAGCCAACCCCACCTCACACTTGTGTGAATGATAACAAAAAGGAAGCTCCCTTTAGGGTTAAGGGTTTATATTGGAGATCTTGCCTATGTTTTCAAAACCTACTTTTACCATGGGTTAGAGACGTGGGTCACAGTTGTAACTATGGTTATTTTGCTTCATTCACCTACATTCTTGTTACCTTTCCATCATGGTAAGTGTGACCACTTTCCATGCATGTACATTTAGGATCTCCTGAGCATGTAGTCGTTTAGTTTACCATCAAATGTCTTAATGACATGGCAGAGAGAGAGAGAGAGAGAGAGAGAGAGAGAGAGAGAGAGAGAGAGAGAGAGATTTCTTGAATAGATCTAGGCTTATTTTTAAGCATAAACCTTTCATAATACATCTTCTTATTCAGAGACCAACCCATTCTTCTACATATCCATGTACCTTTGCAAAACTTGGGAGGGTGGGTGGGACCATCCCTCAAGACTATATTATTGCATATATATCACAATGCTTTTGTCACTATTTCATCTTGGTGTGTGTCTAAGACGTTAAAAACCTTGAGCATTCAAACACCTAAGGTTTTATTAGATCTCGGGGGCTTCACTCCCTCTTATATTTTGCATACACGTGCATTCGGGACCTATTTATTGGGGGGGGGTTATTTACCTTGCAGAAAAGATTATAAGGTGATGGTATTTTACATGTAAACATGTTTCACTATTTTAAAATCCCCTATTTTACATGTACATTTTTTACAAAATTTATCTACAATGAATATATTGGACCCTATTTTTTATCGCACATTGTTCTACGATTTTCGCCAGTGAACCCCCCGAGTATTAGATATTGGCATTCCATATCCAAGGCTTTCAAAGTCAAATTTCAAAAAAATATATAAAGACATCTTTGAAAGAAAATGAAATACAAAACCTAATGATGCCGTCAAGGTTGTGAAGGGTCTGCCTCACCTATGCCCGTGCCACCAACCAAATCCAAAGAGAGGGTTAGTAACGTACACGAAGTGAATAACAATAGAACCCAATTATTATCTATGTCACATATTCATATATATAAGGCATAATCAAACATTTTATATCAAAGCATACTCAAGCTACCATTGAGTATTCTACATGTTCCTTAGCCATTTTGTGTGAATGAAGAATGAGACACTTAGGGCCGCTTTACACAAGGAGTCAAGGCCGTTTTGAAGCCAAATTCTTGTTGTCCATTGGCTGAATTTCTGAAATCAGCCCAAAGGCCTTTACACAAGGAGTCAGGACCGAAAGTAGGAAAATTATTTTAATGTTTAAACGATAAGATCTGACACGGCCCCAACTCCAAGAATTGGGTCCGCCGAGAATGGAAGGCCAATTCGTTGCTTTGGGGCCGTTGTCAAATTTCATTAAAAATGATTTTTCATTAAAATATTATTTTGACAAAATATCAGCACCAGAGGATGGATTAGAAATCTGAACGCCTCTTCTTGGTCCACTCTTTTTTTATCTTCTTCTCTTATCGTCATTCTGTATCTCTCGCACTTCGCTCATAGCACATTCTTTGGCTTGTTTGAATATCGTTCTCGTGTGCAATTGTTGTTGTTGTTGTTGTTTTTTTTGTTTTTTTTTTGCTTTAAGATGGAGGGTTCCTCAGAAGTTCGTGGTTGGAATGAATCGGAGTGTGAGGCGATGCACAGGTATTATAGTGCCGAAGTACACGCATTTCAACCCTACAATCCTTATTTTCAGCAACATGTAGGAATGCCTCAATTTTTTCAGCCAAATGTAGGAAATGTTATTCCACCCCCACTGCCATCAATTTCAGAGATGGTGTTGACTCGTTCGAAGAGGAAGGTCATTCAAGATGACGAAGACGATGATGTCCAGATTGTCACTCCTAGTGCTCTGAAGAGGAAAACAACAACAAAGAAGGTGACAAAGAAGATTATGAATAAGGAGAAGGAGAGAGAAACTGAAGAAGAGAAGAAGCATTGGAAATATGCCGATGTTGAGGTGATGATTGCATTGCGTGGAGAGATGGAGCCCGAGTTTCTCAAGAATGCAAAAAAACAAGGTATGTTAAATTTGTCTGTTGTGCTGAATTTTTCAAAAAAAAGAAAAAAAGAATCAAATTTCAGATTGGGCCAATTGGGCGTTTTAAAGGCCTTGGCCTTTGCCTCTCACCTCCTTTCCCCCCCAGGCAAGGGAAAGTCAATCCGTGTGGCGGTGGGAGGATTTGACCCTTGTACCTCGTGTGCGCGAGGCACTTTGGATACAACGGGCTATCATCATTCTTTCCTCCCCTTGGATGTACAAACTCACAATGACTATATTTTTGTACACAAATCACTGCTGAAATTTTTAAACAAAACACAGTTTAGAGGTCAATTCAAGCCTAAATGTACTTTATTAACATGTTTTTGGGTTCCTAATGTACTGTGCAGGTGTGGATGTTTGGTTGAAGTTGCATGCACGAATGGTAGCTGTAATTTCTGGATTAAACCGAACTGCCGAGGCATGCAAAAAGAAATTCAATGTCTTTTATAAATAATACTGGCTTGATAAGATGGCGAATGGGGTCTCCGGGTCATATCGTTATGGATGTAAATTTTACGATGCATTTAACCAATGGTGGCATCAAACAGATACCGTGATGAAGCATGTCACCGCATCTGCCAATGGTTCTACTTGTATCGAAGACAATACCGAAGAACTAGAGAAAGACCAAATTTCAGAGCCAACTCCAACTTCATCACTAAAGAGCAGTAAGAAGAGTTTTCAAGAGTAAACTTTTGGTATTTTTACTCAAATGGTTGAGAACAACACTATCATGGTTAAGAATTTTGAGAAAACCAATGTTTTATTGGAGAGGGTAGACCGACAAATAGATAGACTCATTGACAAACTCTAGACTCTAGGCTCTAGGTTCTACGATTTACATTCTAGTATTATTTAGAATCAGATGATGGCTCGGGGAAGAGTATTTTTCCTTCTGCCTTCAAATGTGCTTCCTAGAATGTATTTGCCATCAATTCATGATATTTGGTAGCTTATACCAACATATTTTTCACTCTTGTTTCTCGCTTTTTCTTTGTCTCCACAGTCTTTTGAGTGTCTTCGTCATTGATGTCATCAGATTCATCGAGTGTCTCTATAGGTATAATGTCTTCTTCCAATCCCAATAAATGACACATTCTTTGGCAGCCTCCACTGTTGCCATGAAAATGTCTAGTTTCTCAAGCTGCCCAATTCGCTCCAAACTCTCTCTTTGCATCAGTCTCTTACCCTACTTTGCTCAATCCAAATCAAATTTATCTTTGTGAATGATACAAAAATTATGGAGGCATATACAAGTTGTAATTATATTTGGTACATGTCGTAAAGACATATCGACTCTCTTCAAAATAATTCTCCACCGTCTTTTTAATATATCAAAAGCCCTCTCCACAACTATTCTTGTAGAAAATTGAATGAAATTCCAGTGACACTTTGCTCTATGCAACCCTTCATTTTCACCTTTGAAAGGTGAATAGAACCATGGTCTCAATGGATAAACGGCATCACCGATTAATTTATAGGGTTATAACTCGCCTCTCATTATCCTTTTACCAATGTCTGAATTTTGAAATAATGCCCAATCGTGACAACGGCCAGCCCATCCAAAGTCATAGTCCCAAAATCGACATTTGCTATCAACTATACCTTGAAGCAAAACTAAATAATAGCCTTTCCTACAATAATATGAGGTGAAATCTATAAGAAATGCGATGATGGGTATGTGACTTCCATCTACTGCCCCAATCACATATGGTATACCCTTTAATGCCTCAAACTTTGCTGCCATTATCCTCAAGGTAGATGCTGATTGCTTTTCAATCACTAATGGTTTCAAATATTTGTCAATTGCTGTACAAAATTCTCTAACAATGATAGAAGCAATACTTTCATGAATACCATACGTTTCAGCACACCCGCGTTATGAATTTCCACTACAAAGCCTATTGAGTGAAAGTGCAACTCGAGTTCGAACAGGAATGGGCAATCGCATGTGTGAATCTGATCGAACTAATGAAGGAGCTAATACACCACACAAATATTCAAAAGTCTCTGGAAATAACCTTGTATGTTGTTTGAATGCATATGTCGAATAGCTTCCCAATAATTGCCTCTCCATAAAATTGGTCCTCCGATCAAGCATCCAAACACTCCGTGCCCCCCTTCGAGCTCCACTCCCCCCCACCATAACTGCAAACATCATTGGAGTTAAGTCCCAATTTTGATTGTTTTATCTTGGGAACATGTTTGGGTACTACTTGGGAGTTGCGAGCTTGGTGGGCCTTGCATGTCTATTTGTAGTGTTTTTTTGGAATTGGAGAGTTTTGGCTAACACCCCAAAGACAAATTGCACCTCTAAACACTGAGTGGTTACTAACAACCTTTTAAGGATAACTTTAATGTAGAGGGTCCCATAACACTATTCTCTTTCCATGTATGAACCACCAGCCATATCTTTGAATCCTAACAAAGTATTCCATGCAAGCATGCTTTATTTCTTACCTTCAAATATGACAAACCACATATACAAAGCAAGCTAGGAAACACGTCTAAGTTGTAGAGTTGCAACACTAATTAATCCAATGCCTCTACCCTAGTCAAACCTCTTTCATTTCTAGAAAATTCTCTTATCATAACACTTCATGTTTAATATGAAACCTGACATGGTTATTTTATTGATATTGACACATGCATGTTATTATCTTACATATTTCAGGATAACAATAATATGTATAGTATTATAGCAGTGGTGCATATGCAACCAGAGTTTAAGGTGCCTCCAAGTTGCACTCGACAAGCTCCTCCACTGTCGCTTTGGAGTATGAATTGGAGGGAAGTGTGGTCGCAATTGTGTAGATGATCTTAGGGTGGGAGTAGATTAAGGCCACTTTTACATTATGCCCAAGAGTGAGATAATAAAATTGTGAGGGCTCTTGAAACTCATCTGAATGTTGTCCTAAGAAGCTTTGAGATTGAATTTGTGTGTGGTCATGGGTTTCAAAGTGTAATGTAGAGGCATGTGCGACCATGTTCTTAAGCAAATGCTATTTTGGTACCATCCTTACTCTTGTGGGCCATTTTACATGATAAGTTATCATACATCAAAAGTTCATAATGTCCCAATTTTGTGTAAGACAGACCACTTTGAGATGAGCTGGATGCAAATTTTGAAAGACGGTTAAACATTATTATCCATTGCATGCCATGTAGGTTATTTGATCCATTCATGCTGCTAAAGTTCTGATATAAAGTGAAGCAGGACACTCTCCTTTTCCGACCAATGAAATATTTGAGTTTACAATTCGAGTTCACGGGACCTCATATCTATCAAATTATCTTCTGGGTGAGAAATAACATCATCAGTAAGTAGTACACTAAATGTGATATTTAGTAAGTAACCCTAAATATCCGAATGTTACTAACAAAAATAGGATAAACTGGTGAAGCTCTCAAGGTCACTCCGCCCACTCATAAGAAATTCTTGGTGAAGATTAGCTGAGAAAAAGCTGTTCTGGCCAAAGCTCGGTTTGCATTTGAGTCACAAGTTTTGTTTCTGGTCATGTCATATTCCTCTGCCATTCAAACCCAATCCTTGTGCACAAAGTAGGTAAGCTTTTGCTGGTTTCTACTATCTAGAATCTCCTGGATATTGCAAGGACCAAAACAACGTATTTCTTCACGATTGTATTGTTATGGAAGTGATAGTATGGTGCCAAAAATATCAGAACAGAAACCAAAGTACCATGCTACAAAGCTATCTTAGTACACACTGCTTGATAGGAACAACGCAGCATTCCATATAAAATGTCATAATACAGTGATTACTCTTCGAAAGCCGACCCTTGATAAACATTCCAGCTCCATGATTGAGAATTTTTGAAGTCACATTTTATTTAGCAGCCCTTCAGGGAACTAAAACTTGTAAGGAGGCGAAAGGAAACCAAGTAGGATCACGATGTTTCCACTGCCACCAGCTTGACAGGAATAATAATGTCACAATACAGTGGTTACACAAAAGAGCACCTAGACAAGAAATGAATCCAGAAAATTTGCCTCCTTCAGACTGCAAAAAGATCATAAAATCATCCTAGAGCAGGAAAGAGTACAATTGATTCGACAAATTGACCCCATATACACAATCATATGAGCACCTTGCCAGCCAGGACTGGACACATTTGCTCCAGTCGCTGCAACAAGGAACACCCTCAGTATGACCCCAACCAACCAACCTTTCTTCTTCACTCTTATCTATTACAATTCCGGTGCACAATTTCTGCAATACATTTTTTTGCTGAGCTGTGTTTTTATCCAGCACACGCAAAAGATTGGCTCCCCTTGCCTCCCCAACCAACCTTGTTTGATCTGATCACTCGCTCCACACTGTAATCACATCTGAAGACACATGATGCTTTTGACACCTGGGTCTTCAGGCTTCTGCATCCCTCTGAACCTGCAGCTGTGAAGGTTACCCTACTTCTTGTTGCCAGTCCTCATCTTGTTGATCTGGTTCAAAGCTGGTTGCAAAATGTTGAACAGAACCCAACCAACTGCGGGTGCCAAAATGAAGAGCAAGATCAGTGGCCGCGAGTCGGCTGCCAATTCTACGAATTCTTGCACCTGAGCATCAGCCTGTGGTGCAGCCAACAACGAAGCAGCCGCAGCGCTTAAACCTGCAGCTCCAATCAGGCCCTTGGTTGAACCCCCCCTCATCTTGTTGATCTGGTTCAATGCTGGCTGAAGGATGTTGAACAACACCCACCCAATTGCTGGGAGAAGAATTCCAACAAGGATCAAGCCCCTGGCATCATTATCGGCGATTGTCGCAATCTCCTGTCACCATGACAGAAACAAAGATGAGGATGGTGGAGATATCCAGAAAAGAGAGAAAAAGAAATGGAAGAAAAGAAAAAAAAGACACAAACCTCACGATGCAAATCAGACATGATAATCAGTATGTGAGACCTCTGTAACATGGTTTGAGAGCAATTCTGTTCTCTTGGGCGTGATGCTGGTATATCAGAGATTGTAAATTTATGCTTGAACAAGGATATCCTTGTAAGTATTGATGTTCAGACAACACTCATAAATAAAGGTAACCGGCAAAACAAAGCATGAGAATCAAGAGAGATGGTACATTTCAAGCTTGTAGAGTTGCATACTCAACACAAGGCACACACAATGAACCAATCAAAAACTAGAATGGCATAGAAATATAACCCACACATGCGGCAATTGCCAAATGGTGGCAAGCCATTTGACCTGTAGACCCTTCTATGGAGTTTCTGCTACCAACCTCCAGAGCTTGAACAAGGAGTTAGGATGTGAGGAATTGGAAACTGGCTTGAAAATTCACGCCGTATTCTTGACTTCAATTCTAGAAAGCCTGACTTCCTTGATAAGGCAATCATGTGCATCAAGTTCATAATATTGACAAATATGCAACTCAACGTAATGCGGCAATTCATCACATCGAGCATGTTTTAGATTAACAGGAAAAGTACTGAATTATTACCTGTGCAGCATCAGCATGGGGAGTAAGCAACATAGAGGCTGCTCCAAGGCCAACTGCGCCGATCACGCCTTTCTGGATACGCATTTTGTTGATCTGGTTCAAAGCCGGCTGCAAGATGTTGAACAGCACCCACCCAATGGCAGGGGTGAGCACACCGAGAAGAATCAAGCCTCTTGCGTCGGAGGTGTCTGCGAGCTGTGCAATTTCTTGTGCTGCATCAGCATGGGGGGCAGCCACCAAGGTGGCTAGGGCACCAAGGCCTGCACCAGCCACCAAGGCCTTGGCACTCCTCATCTTGCTGATTTGGTTCAACGCAGGTTGCAGAATGTTGAACAGAACCCAACCGATGGCGGGTACCAGAGGAACGAGCAGGAACAGCCCCCTGTTGTCACCCTCTGCCAGCGTCATCAACTGTTGCGACGCCATTGCGGAATCTGACATGGCAAGTGCAGCAAACATTGCACCTGCCACTCAATTTGTGTCAGTAGAGTTGAGACTAGCCAGCCAGCCAGCAAGCAAGCATGTGTCACTCAATTGATTAACACAGGAAGTCTTCCAAAAGATGATGATCATCAATCAATTGCAGAGGCGGCCCATGACATATCATAAACTCGGTCCAATCAATCCCTCCACTCAAAACAGGAGTAACGGCCAACTCAATCCCTTCTGAGCAATGGCTCGAAATGTTCAGCACTTATGAATGACATTTATGAAGCAACTAGCCTACATTTGCAATTAGCAAAGCTAATACTCTTCTCAGTATTGGGGTCAAGCAACACTTACAGATTGGCGAAACCAGTACACCATAAATTACAAACCAAGAGAGGTAGATATTCCAAAGCTTTTCAAGTTACATGCTCAATACAGAGCGAGGAACCAGTCAAAAACGAGAATGAGAATAGATAACATCTCGTGTGCAGCCTTAGCGAAATGGTGGCAAGCCTTTTAAACCAGAGGCCATCCACACAAATCTACATGGTAGAAGCCACCTTCCGCACCATCCCCACATACTTCATCATCACTTGGGTACTGAGACCCCAGAGTGATCTCTAGATTCTCTGCTAATGAACTCCAGGGGTGATAGCATGTGTACTAAGATCTCAATTTCGACCTAAGAAAAACCATGAGAGATAAGGCAAGACCCTGAAGTAGGAAACACAAAGCCCAAAGGTTTGGTTTATTCAAGAGAATATCCTATTTGAAAGGGAGTTCATCACTGTATGAAAAAGGAGGCCCATGGCTCCGTCCATTCAATCCCTCCACTCAAATGAGGATTGATTGCAAACTCATACACTTCTGTATGTGAAGGGAAAGGAGGAATTCGTCATTTACGTACATGATCCATTGTGAATTAGCAAACATGATAATGTGAAACGGCGAGCTAACCTGCCAATGTGGTGCCTGCAACCTGATGCTGGGAAACTCCATCTGAGGAGGTGGAAAGCTTAGCAGACACGGAGGGAATTGCGCCCAATCTCACAGCGGACACCTTCTGGTTGGCAACACGCAGACCCTGAACGCCAGCCCCGAAGGTGGCGCTCTTGAGGGAGGTGAAGCTCGTGCTAGCGACAGCAGTCGCCATGGCCATCGCGCTCCCGACCACGACAGTAGCGATTTATCTCAACTGTACACACCACTCTCGATCAGATCAATAGCCCCAAAAGCCGACACCCACATCGGAGATGCCTGCACTCAAGCATGACCAACATGCTCAATTGCTTGCACCCACACAAACCCATAACCGCATTCTTTACAGAGCGAGCCAAGAACTTTATCACCGTGTGGATAGGCCATGCCAAAACAATCTCTAATCCCCAGAACAACCTACAACATGTAATGACCAATAGCAAAGTCTCATCAAGCTTCTATCATCATCGTCATCACCAAATGCGCAATTGTAATTACCGCCACATAACCCACAACCACATCCTCTACCCAGCAGATGAGAAACTCTACCACCATGCGGATGGGCCATGCCAAGGAAACCTCTAGTTCCCAGAACAACCCACAACATGTAATGACCAATGGCATAGCCGGGAGAAGCTTATAATATCACCATCATCATCACCAGATACGCAATTGCAATCACGACCACAAAACCCACAACCACATCCTCTACCCAGCAGATGGAAATCTCCACCGCCATGTGGGTGGACCATGCACGACGTAACTATCCAATCCCAAGAGCTACCCGCAACATAGAATGACAAGTAGCACGGACCCGACGCTCACATCTTCCTCATCATCACCAAACTAGGCAATTTCAATCAGCACCACATACCCCACAAAAGGAGCACATGTGCACAAACCATGGCCCCTAATTCCCCTCCATGGCATCGGTGCAGTAATGACAACCATTTCAGAAAGTGAAATGACGTGATGTGAGCTCTGCATCTAATTCCCATCACTAGCCACCACATACGAATGACAACCCAAAGCTCACACACATCCCTCGTCGCCACCAAACTGAGGAACTGCGAGAAAGCACACCCATAACCTACATACCCACACCACACCACAGGGGAGACAGAATGCACGCACACTATGGCACCCAACTCCCCCCTCCATGGCATGCGCGGAGTGATGACAGCCATTCCGGGAAGAGGAGAGATGTGAGAGCTCTTACCACGTGACCTTGAGATCCGGGGGCGAAAGAGCGAATGTGGTGGAGTGGAGTGCGAGGAGCAACGCAGATGAGCGTGTGGGCAGTGCAGGAGAGGGGAGGAGAGTGAGGGAGCAAGGCGGGCAGATACTGCGCACAAAGCAGGGGAGAAGGATAAGGCTGGGCCATGCACTTGGCTTGCCCAATGGCTGGCCACCCTTCCTCATCCCCACCACCCACCAGACTTTTCCTCCTCCCTGCCTGCCAAAGCCCCTGCTCGCTCGCACGCCCAAAGCTGGTGTCGCTCCCTGCTTGCTTGCTTCGACACCGCCTCCTAGCTTCACTTCACAAGTTCACAAGCTAAGCTAAGGTGGAAACACATACCATAGCCCCTTAACCACCCTCTAGCCGTGCACTAGACCGCCGTCGTAATGGTGAAGTGCCATTTCTAAAACGGATCATGGCTCGGCGGCAATTTCAATGTGTGTACACTTAGTGTAGTCGATGGGAGTCAAGTGTTAATGTACTCATGAGGTAACCGATTTAGGCAATTTTCCTGTATGAAATTGCGGATTACCGTGTTCGGTGTGGGGAGAATCTAGTGAACGAGTAGGGGGTTGGACAACTTTCCACTTTGAAAAATTATAGCATTTTTTGTATAGGGCAGAAACCATATGAAACGACCTGCATTCTTCATGATTCCTTCTCGTTTATCTTGGGAAATTATCTCGTGATTGTCAGACGAGATCTTCGATGCGAATCGCCTTGTTTTCACGGGTTATGGTACTTCTACCTTAGTTGGGGACACCTTCGGCTCTGTGGATTCATCCAGCCCGATGTGAATTCAAGATCAAAGCCCTCGTATGAGTTGAGTTTTGAAGGCCTATCAAATTTCAATCCTTCAGTTGAAGAGTTGCTTCAAATCCAAAACGTTAATACAAGAATATAGAGATGAAATATAAAACTCGTATTAAACTTGTGCATGAATTATATGGTACATGTTTCCAATACAATGTGAAGAATTAAGAATCAACCATCTAACTCCATTTTCTTGTTGTGACAATGCCCAACTCTTGTTGGTTCTTGTGGTGGGCAAATTATATTGAGGACTTCAAGTGACGTCTTCATTTTCAATTTGGGGTTGCATTTTGAAGGGTTGGTTTGAGAGAGGTGTATTTTGAAGGGCCAAATCGCGTTTGAGGGGCATTGAAGACTTTGATCTTGAACACTGATCCAGCCGATCGATTTGAGGATTAGAAGCTTAAGCACGTTAGCAATCGCAAAGCGGGACCAAAGGAATTTGAAATCACTAGAATCGGAGTTGAGGGAGGTGTTGATCTCGGCTCCTGAGTCAAGGATCCCGGACTTCCCAATGTGGTGTTATAAGGGGGGAAAGGTTTTTATCATTCAATGTCGGGGACAACATCATTAGCAGATTCTACACAGGTCATTTGCCAATGAATGCCAAGTTTGTTAGTTATGTCTTGTCTCTAAAGTGGTAACATGTAAGATAAAATGTTTTCGAATTGTTTATTTCATTATAGAATACCCGCAATACAAGTCGGGCAGCACCTCATAGCCACATGCCGCCCCCTGATTTGCCCATCCCGGGCACAAAAAAACAAGCCTGTCAAAGCTCGGTGGATAGCAATCCCAATTATGGATGAATTTTGTGAAGGTGACTAACCCAAATATCATCAAGGCGGCAGCTAAATCGCCACGTATTACTCACCCACTAAATGAAAGTGATTGTATTGTCAATTAAGAGTCAAAATAGGTTTCCGCTTAAGGAAGCAAACTAAATTGGCCTTGTCTACCTTACACGCATAACATTATTCACTAGCTATTAGCCGTTCCATTCTAATAATATTAATGAGGGTGCCTCACCATAGTATATCAAGAGAATATGCTAGCGAGAGAGAATAAGCAAGGTATAATTTGAAATACTATCTGACTTATTCTTGGCCCCACCCAACCTGCAGTGACTATTGAGTAATGTTATGTGGGTCCCCGGGTACGCAACTCCCATATTATACGCAGGGGGCATCGTACTTAAAACGGCTTAGAGGATGGCTTTTGTAAAAATTATATCAAATTATATCAAATTAAAATGATCAAAAAGTTGGGTGAAGACCAAATTAAATAAATGAGATGAAAAAAAAGTTGGGTTGCATATTTATTAAGCCTCCCATTAAAATTGTAAGCCACGAATAGTTGCCTCCCATTAAAATTATAATTCATTCACAATGTTAAAATTTTATTAAAAAGTCCAAAAAGTTGGGTAGTTTGACCTATGGTACATGTATTAAAAAAATCATATAATTAGGTTTTTAATGCAATTATATGCTTCAAAAAATATTCATTTCCTATATGTAATTACATTTTTGGATTCCTTGTTAGAAGGGCTACAAGGGTTTCCTACATTAAAACAAATTGTATCACTCAATATTGGACTAAAACGCATTATAAGTGATTATAATCAGGACCATATAATACGGGAGTTGCGTACCCGGGTGTGGGTCTTAAATGGGTAGTTATTTATTTTTGACTCACCTACTTCTCATAGGATATGAAACGTGTGATTAAGTTAGTACAAAATGGTTAGCAAACCCAAATCAAGGCCATCGCCACTTTCCTCATAACATTTTGAGCTCACATGAATATCTTATTCTTTATCAAAGTGAAGATTCTCGTGTTCATTAATTAGATGGTCACATAGGTCTTCCCAATTATATTGATTATTAAACCTAGAATAATTATCATATTTTTCAGCACATAGTCCAATCTCTTTTGAAAACATGTCTTTTTGATATCCACTCTTGGGGCACGTCATCCAAGTTTCCAATGAACAATCATAACAAATATCACGGGTGCGGGTCATAACAAATAATTAAAGTAGCAAGCATAAACATAACATTTTTTGACCCTCTATAGAGGGTGGTGTGGGGCTAAGAATAACATGGATTATGTTTCCATCCCTCCCATCACCAAATTCAGTAATGATTTGGAGGTTCGTTGAGCAAGGCAATCCTCAACGACCTCATGTTTGGATACCATAGCCATGCGATTGTTTCTATTACAAGGTAAACTAGTATTGAGGTAATTCCAGGCACTTTGGCCAAATCTGAACCAAACTAATGGTTGACATCATCCTTCGAATCCCCTCAATATCATGACTTCTTCTTATATCTTTGTTGTTGTGCCTCATATGTGGGTTTTATGGTCTTAATCATGCAGTTGTGTGTTTGCATTGTGTTTTTATTTGATATCACATAATGCATGCATAAATCCGGACTATCCGAAAATCAAGATTTACCTAAATACACCGTTCAAAAACAATTCAAAGGTCCTACGACAACAAATCAACACTAGCAATATTAACAAGGTCTAGGTGCTCACCGACAACGTTTTGTTGGTGGGATCAGCTAGGCCCAACAACCCTGCTATCCCTACAATTGAGCTTGTCAAGATTGACAACTTCCTTTTGAACATTTAGTCCTCCCTCTCCTTTCCTTCCTATCTTATGCAATCCTTGGGACTTCCTTTGCCCTCGTGTAAAAACAGAGGCATGCAAGAAGCAATGAAGTAACCAAAGAAATAAAAAACATGCAACAACTACACCAAAAATCGTATTTAGTGTCATATGGTATTGCATGTCACTATAGTAACTTTTCTACTGACACTTCTTACAAATTACATTACAAGTGTTGCGTCCTAACATTTATGTAATGAAATATTGTCATGAATGATTGAGATTTGGATGAAAAATCACTTAGCAAGTGACAATAATTGCAACACTATAAGTCTATAGTGCCCAAATGTTTTTTTACAAGGAATAAAATAATGCTAGGTTTACATTTAGTGTCGGTGACACGATACATGTGGTTTACAATTGTTATTGAGCAAGAAAAATAGAATTGGTGACACTAATGCAATGTTTAGTGTTGTTAATACGCAAATTACTATATAATGACGGCCTTATTCGTCTAATGTGTTCTTCAAATTAGATTCCATGGTCTTGACTGTCCAAGGAATGCACACATGACATGATAAGCCCCTACTCCAATTTTACTACACCATTTATGGTATTTAGTGTCATTTACTATTCGGAGTTACACATTGCGCTAACTTTTTTTTTGCGAAGAATGTAGGTTTTTGTCAAGTACAATCATCCATGTTGTATATTGTCCATACAATCTATTTAATCTTTGTTGGTAAATAATGAAACCCATAGAAAGAAGTTTTAGCCTTGTGTAGTTCCAAATGGTAAGTGGCACTAAATACCATGAACAGTGTAGTCTTATCCTTAGTTCTCATATCCTTCGTTGCCCCTTGTTCTCATGGGTTGTTACTATTTAATTTCTAAATGTTTATGAGGCTCTACACACTAATGATCTCAAGGGCCAAAAGAACCCTAAAGTGGGTCCCACATACCAATATGGAACAACAATACTATTCATGGGTACATCTACTAGTGCAATATGGGTTGGAATGAGTGAAGATAGTTATAAATTCCAAACTCTATCTCCATTTTGAAACATCATATGTAGTAACTTGCACATCATATGTCAAGTGTAAACCGATGTTGGTGCAATATTTAGGCGATTGCACGGTACTAATATATAACACTAATAATGGTATCAAAGAACAAACTATGGGTATGTCTCATTTGGATTTGCTAATGTGTTCATGTTGTATTTTGTTCTGTTATCAAATCTTTACATATGTTGAAATCCAAAGAGCGTCCATGATAGGTGCACTCACCTCAAAATAGTGTTAGGCTCGCATGTGGTGGCCACACGATCTGAGTAGAGCCCATGCCATATCTATCTACCAACCATGAATCATGTTGTACTTGCCTTTGTCCGAATGGCATCAAACTTGTGGATGTCATAGACAACCTTACTTGCAAGTGCTCAACCATGATAACAATCTAAGGAATGTGGACCTTATATAGTCACTCTTCTTAATCGACCAACTATATTTGTAGAGTGTATGGCAAGGCTTGTGACTAAGATCAAACACTAAAAAGACACATATTACAATGAAATTGGACTATGTACACGCAATGAACTATCATTCTAGGTTTGATAGTTGGCACAATTGAGAGAGCGTATGTGATCTTTTTTTTGGAACCTTTTTTTAATTTAATTTGTTAATTTATTAATTAAACTCTCCACTTTGACCTCTTATAAAATCTGCCGCTCAACTGTAATCCTGAAATTTGAAATGACAGTAAGTGTGATTTGCAATTGCCAACCAGGTGAGACGCCGAAATCAGCAAGCTTGATCCTTATGTTCCTTCAACCAATCTTACAAAAGTTGGGGGGCTTCAGATGTTTTGTATTAAGAATGTGTGTACCTGCACTGCATTTCCAGCTAGTCGATGTGCATCATTGTACAAACTTGGGATTCTTAATTTTGGCATAATACTTTCCCACCGTACCCATTATGTCTACCTATTTCTTCTCATAACTGCAGTCAATGTGGAATCGCAAGAATGAATAAGTGTTTACTGTACTTAACCCACAACCACCACTTGGAGGTTTTTTTGAGATTATAAATAGGCTGCGTCCACATTCATGCAACACAACAATGCTACACCACAAATACAATCACGGTGCAAGCTCTTATGCAAAATGGAAAGTCACATGCACTCTCAACGTATGTGAGCCTTCTGTGGCCACTCGTCTTACGTAATCAGACACCTACATTCGAGTAGTAAGTTATATGGCAAGGATTGTAGTGAAGAATGGACACTGCAAAGACACGTGTTGCGATAAGATTCAACTACATGCTCAAATCATAGCCACCAATCTAGGTTCAATGGCAGACACAATTGGGAGGGCCTTTGTGACCATTGAAAGATGAAGATAATCTTCACTTTCACCATTTACGACTTTTGCATCTCTACTCTGATTCAGAAACTTGAAATGCAAATGTTTGTACTTTGCAGTTGCTAACCATATGAGACAATTCCTTCTCTGATCCAACAGTCAAAAAAATTGCACGTGAAGTTGGGAGTGCCCACACTAGGGTCACACACCTTATGTCGGGAGATGGCAAAAGCTGAGAGACGCAAAATACATTTGTTTCCTTGAAATTTACTGTTACACTGAACACCAGTTCCTGTAAGTGGTGCTGTTTCCTTTTCCAGGTGCCATATGGAAGGTCCACCTAAATAGTTGCAGTTTATCCTCAATATCAATCAGGCTGTTGACCGCAAGGGCTGTGTCACTTCCGAGCTCCCGTTACCGTTATACATCCATATGTACCAGTTGAGTGATGTGGCCACAGTAACCCTGCCCATAAAAAATCACAAAAAATCGAAACTTGTAGGTTAATTCGTCATGAGCACAGAGAGATTAAAGAGTTTTATGCAACATTCTAACTGTTTACTGGAAATATGATTGATAAGCAAGTCAGTACTATTTTTCCTTGATGTCTATCAGGCATGTCTATCAAGAACACAATCAACTCTTACAGGTCCAAGGGGCCCAGTGTATCACCTATCTACACAAATTCTGAGTCCTCACGAAGATGACAGATCATACTTATCTATAATTATAAAAATATGACACTTTGATTACTAGATTATATGATATCAAGGAGGAAATTATATGTAACATTGACAATCAACATCCAAGCATGTATTTGCATCCGAGAGCACCCAGGCCATATATTTGAATCCAAACCTTCAATTACATCAAGGTATTCAACAGATTTATAAAGTGAACTTTACAAAGGAATCAATTTTAGATAGGATCGCCTTTTATGGAACTGTGTACATAGCTCAAAGACATGTTTTTTTTGTTTCAGGCACTCGGACAGAAGTGGACTTACCAGAGAATGTAGGGCAGCAACAACATGGAGGCTATGGCATTCACAGGCCAGAAAAGGTAGATGGTCACGGCAATGGCCAGCCATAAGATCACAATCTCCACAAATGCAAAATCCTGTTTGATGTTCACAGCAACATTCCAATATTTCCACACTGAGCGCTCAGAATTTACTCCATTCACTTGAAAGAGGATATGATTCTTTTATTCTTCAGATACCTTGTGTATATGTAGCACTTGTGTAGAGGATAAAGAACAACAGAGAACAACAAAACCCTGACAAAATCTGGTGAGTAAAACATCACATGACATCACTTGCCAATGAAAATAGAATAACAAACAACTGCTCGTCGCCCTCTTTCAGGAGATTAAGTATAAGAAACGTACAGGTCTTTTCATTCCAAAGAAGATTGGAGTCCACATAAAGTTCAACGCCAACTGCATCACAACAACAAACCTTCACAATGAGCTCACTGATCCAGGGAAAAAATATCTACAAATGACCTGAATTTCCTGACCGACAGAAGATCCTATGTTTGGGGATTGTTGTAAAATAGGTACACTTCAGTGCCCCAACCAACCTCTTTTGAACTACTGACATGTCCAATTTTCCCATGCCAGTTTATTTCAGTTACATGGTCTCAGAATGAACATGGTTCTCATTTGCATATTTGCATCTCTTCAAGCATGTTAAAGTATAACTTGAAATAGAAGAAGATGGACCAATATTTCTACATCAAGGGACAACTCAAACCACACAAATGTGGAGAAATGACTGATGACGAAATGTAACATGTCTAGGACAAATTCTGAGAAGAATTACAAACCTGAAAGCAGTATGCTCCCAAAGGATAGCTCTGCTGGCTGAATCCTACAAACATCAAGCGAAAAGTTGTCACTCTCTGGTTATGGTGCAATGTACTCATTGGTGTTCAGCCATGTTTTTCCTTTGTATATGCTAACAATTTTCAATCTCACAGATATATCATAAGTTTTCACACAAGGTAGCTGGGTCTAAATGTTCAGTTTTTCCGACTAGCCCACTTCTCCTGGGATATGGAACACGCAATTAGTACAGGATGGTTAGCAAATCCAAATGAAGGCCGTAGCTACTTTCCTCATAATTATTGGAGCTCATATGTATGTCTTATTTATTATCAAAATGAAGATTCTTGTGCTCATTAAATGATCATATAGGTGCCTCGAATTATGTTGACTATTGAACCTAGAATGGTTATCATATTTTAAGCCTGCAGTCCAATCTCTTTCAAACACATGTTTTTTTGGCATCTGTTCTTGGAGCCACACCAAAGCACATACCACTCAAATATAAGTGTCCAATTAGGATCAGTAACTGAATTAGGCACATCTACCTTATATTGTTTGAGCAGATGTTCAGAGCATCATGATTCACTGATCCTCTTCTGATATTAACAAACTTCATTATTCATGAACAAGGATTTCACATGTAGGTAAAATCATATATTTGTTAATTTCTTGAATATTCTCTTTAATCTGAGTACCAAATGGTCAAGATCCCCACCTCCTTGCTTCCACACAAGCCATGATGAAACGCCCATCAGAATGTACAGCGTTGTCCACATTACAGGGAAAACCCAATCCTGAAACACCGAAAACACGATATACATTAGACTGTGAGTACAAACAAACTACTAAACAATACAGACAGGTTTTTGCTACAGTGGAAACCAAAAAGGGTGAAACAGGACACTTGAAATTAATTTCAAAAGATTGCGATGGTAGCTAACCCAGGTACATTACAACAAAACCTTCACCAGCACAAAAGCCTCAAAAACCACAACATAAACATATGAGACCAGTTTGCACTGCCAATTGTAGGCATGTCACAAAACAAACAAGAATGCATTGAATCCAAGGCTCGTACCGGAGGAGTCCATGAAGGCTTGTTCAGCTGTCTGTACCAATCTGTCATTAAAAAGACAACACAAATCTATCAACTCCATCCGAGCCTTCAATCCACTTTCCTCCATTTTGAATGTTTGAACAGTGAGAAATTCAGGACTGCTGGGCAAAACTAAGGTTTAGGTCGTCATAATAAACTTAAATAACTTTGTGTCATATAAAGAGGTTAGTGACAAAGATATGATTTTTATTTTTGCAAGCTCGATCGCAGTTACCAGAGTCCCCACCGCCACCAACAGCAGTGCCAATGAATCCAACCGCCACAGGAATGGCCACCGCCAGAAGGAGCGCACCTATGCTCGAGAACGACAACATCTGCTCACCACATAAAAACCATGAATTAACCCTACCATTTTAATTTAATCGGTTTGTCGATAAATCCTATGGTGTATCATAGGCATCATCATGCAAAAATTCAGGAGTTGTCTCTCTAAGAAGATTGAAGATATGATGCTCTTCAAACATCATCACTGTCCATGATTAAAGAAAGACTGTTCTGGTTATCACGAATCATTGTCTTTCAATATCCAAAATGTGTAACCTACATTGAAAGCATAACCCACTCTAAGAGCAATTCAAGCAAAGTCATCTGCTGACCCACCACATAAGGAGTGTGAGTTAACCCTAATATTTAATTATTCTCAATTTGAATAGAAATCCAGTAAGGTTATGGTGTATCACTAGCCTCATTAAAATTTCATTTTTCTCTCAACTTAGAATGAAGACATTGTTCTAAGAAGATTGAAAGACGTGCTGCTCTTCGAACATCACACTCCGTGTTTAATAAAGGATGTTCTCATTACCAAGTTTGGGCGGGAAAAACATATCCAGAATCTGTAACCTACTCTTAAAAGCCTAACCCACTTTGAATGCAACTCGAGCAAAGTACACTGTGAATCTGATTTTAGTGTGGGACTAAAATTCATGTGGCATGTTAATTAGAGTGGCCTTTATGACATATACTCTGGATGCCATCCAGTCATGTCAAGATGGTTTATATATGTTGATGGTAAATAGTGTAGCCATCCAGCAATAAGTATTCACTACTTGTGTAAGATTCCTATACTCAGTTGACACCCGGAGAGTGCTCCAAACCTCTTGCAAATCCTACACCATTACCTACAAATGTCATTGCTTCAAAGAGAAAACTATTCGGATTCCCTATAACAAGCTCAAATAGTTGGGAAGAAGCACATATCCAGAAATCTGTGAGCTCTAAAAACAGGACCTACTAATGAGACCCACACATATAAGCCATCAACCAACATCATCGACATCCTGCAATTTTCGAACTGACCTCCAAAGATAACTGCAATTTTGCATATCTAGGTGAACATGCACTCAAAACTCCAGACCATATATTGAGATGTTCATACAGCCAGGCACTAAATCCAGAGCACAAAAAAAGCAAGTTGAGTTCTTGGCTGATCTGATCTTTTTGAGCATCGGAGCCTTCACCTTCGTGTATGGGTTACTTAGCTCGAATTTTCCTTGAGAGGGCGGCCAAAGTGCGAAAGCGCAAATACCCAACACGCAAAGCAATCTCAGTGAACAACAAAAGTACACTGCGAGTTCACCGCAAAGCTTCAACAGCATTCACCAAAGGCGTATCCTTGTACCCCAAATCTCCACAGTTGATTCATTTAGCGTCAGGCATGTTCTGTTTTTGTAGAATCGTGGAGGTTTACAACATTTCCTAGATTTCAAAATTAAGGGAAGGGATCTCCGCCGAGATGAGGTCATTGGTGACGTGGATACGCATGTGAGCGCCACGTGGGAGAACGAAGATAAGTTCTGCTTACTGTTCAGTCTGTCTGTTGTCAGCATCGTAGTTTGATAAAAATAATGTTTTTGAAAAGTCAGAGCATCTGCCAGTCCAATTTCTCTGCAATTAAAATACATTGTTTCGAGAAAATGAAAAGAAAGCATCTAATGCCCCCTCCCCACTTGACATTAGCAAATAACCAAAGACTTCCCTAAAACCCAGGTAAAGCTCCCTCGGTTATAGCGATCACGTCCGGCTATCCCAATGCACCTACAAGAACTTGCTCGGGAGATTTCCAAGTAGGTTTTAGTTGAGTAGCTTTCACACATGTTCATTGTTATATCTACCAACCAATGAATGTTGGATAGTTTTTGTCCCATCCCCAAATGCCTTAATACTTATCATCAGTTTTTGTTAATGGAGCTCCTCGTGCCCTCATAGCTAAGATTAAAAGCAACCAATCACAAGAGCGGGAGGCAACACTTTTAAAGGTCCTACATTCTTGCCTCATGTCTTGGTACTGATGGGAGGGTCAGTAGTTTTAGCTTAAAACCTCCACTTTTAAGCCATGCCACATCATTTGCCAACTAGGCTCGGCACTAGATAATGTCGATGGTGTGAACGCTCATTTTTAAGAACCCACTTTTAGGCTTAGCTAATGTCAAGTGGGGAGGGGGCAGAAGTACCGTCCTCACCACTCTAAGTGCTTTGGGGTCATAAAAGTTCAAACTTCTCAGTCCTCGAGTCCTTTGCAGGTTGTCGTTTGAAGTGACTGTTGAAGGGGGATTGTTAGGAAACCCTCTTTAAGTTGAGAGACTTTTAAAGACTCCAGGAAATTTTTGGGGGGTTCTAAAAGTTTCTAACTAAACTTGGTCCCTGAAGAGCTATGGAATCCAGAACTTTGAGGCCAAGCAACTCAGGTGCTTTGCATATTATCTTTCTGGGTGATAGTTTAGTTGGCATAAGAAGGAATGGAGATGATAAGTTCTGAAATGTGTTGCTTAGAAATCGCCACTCAACATGGGAAACAACTTCATCAAAAAACCTTCACCAATGGATGTAAACTGGCGCACTGCCAGTAACAGTTTGAAAACCAAATTTCCTGAAGTTCACACTTTGACCACTCTATTATACATTGTGTGAAACATCTCATGGACTCAGTACAACACACCATTACATTGCCAACATTAAGGCCACATACAATGTATGACTACTGGGTGACAGACAGCAGAGCTAAAGATGTCAGGACAAAATATGCTCCATGAGATTACCCCTACTCAAAAGTAAAAGGGGTCTTGCTGTTCAAAATTGCTTAGATTGCTTGAGACAGTAACTTAGATACAAGGCCTATTTCAAGGCCCATAAAGAAGCTGATTTGCTTTCCAAATTCAGATCCAATTACCTGGAGATCTGGGACTTTCACAAATCAATTTAGCAGGCCAGGTGGCTGCACTCCGTCAGCAACACAATCCAAATTATAGAACTGTGTGACCTTGCCTGATGCAATACCCAACTCAGGTGTTCAAATAAAAGAAAGGAGTCAGATGATGGAAACTATACCTATCAAAGAATTGACTCCCCCTAGACTGACCTTTCTAACCCAGAAACTAGTAATGGCATTAAAAAGCAAGAGAATATGTAGTTAATACCACACACGACAACTTCAGGCCCACTCTCTGGCTCTTCTCTTCATGTATACTACAGGGACAGCTTGGCCTGCGCTTCATACTATAACGTGGTTTGAGCTGGAAGGTCCAGGTCATCTTCAGCTGAGAGATGGTAAAAAAAGAAAAGGCACCTCAGATCTCAAGAAGGTTTCACTAATGAGACATCTCATTCATTTGTCAGCACTCGCATTGTTACTCAGCAGATGGATCATTTTCCGGCAGAACCAACACCTGTTCTGAAATTGAGGTTAAACCACTTCTTCTTTGCAGCTTTGTCACTAGCTGATTCTTCCATAGTTGGGGACTCTCCTTCATCTGCACTTACAGAAGCATCCTCTACTACACCCTTGCCACTTCCACTGCTATTCACTTTCTTTGGAGCTACAGGTACAGAAGTAAATGATTCTTGTATCTTTTCACGATTTTTGAGCAGCTCATCAACCTGCAGCATCAGGAAATCAGAGTATGAACTCCACAATTATCTTGGAAATTAACCAAATAAATTTTAGAGATTAGATTGTCTAGAATCGCATAGCACAACATCAATGCATGGGTTTTCATAACAGCATGCAATGTCTTTCTTGACAGCTGCTCTCCCTTTCAAGGGCAAAATATCGAAGTGCACCAAAAGCACCAACAAGACTAATACTATAATCATCCTTGTTCTCCACAGCTTTAAACAGTTAATTTTGGTTTCCCCATCAAACTTCAGGCTGGCAAGCCAATCTTCACATACCGCTTGTTTCTCCTGAGAATATCTCAATGTTACTGCTGTGAACCGAGCCAACGCCTGTATACATAAATTCAAATTAGAGGATATGTCATTGATACTAGAGCAGTTGCTGTGACGTGCAAAAAAATGAGAACTCCAATCTGATTGCAACTATTTAGAAAACTACTTCTGAGGCTACACACATGTATTACAATAGTTCCTTACTGATGAACACAGCTTACTGCCAAGGAAAACCAGCCATGGCAATAACACATTGTACTACACCATTTATGGTATTTAGTGTCACAAACACTATTTGCCAATATGATACTATTCATCAACATAAGTAACATAAGTGAAAAAATATTTACATGATGACATTTAGCATAGCACGGTGGGATACTTGAGATGATAATTTTGCAATTTGTATGCAAGGGGAAGATATTATTGAGCATGCTAATGGCAAGTGTCATGTGTTTACCTTGTAGTATGCAAGAGAAAGATATTCTTGAACATACCAATGCCAAGTGTCATTTGTGAACACTTTAGTCAACTTGTAACAATCGTGTAACACAAGTATAAGCATACACCTCATAACAATATTGAACATACTCATGCCAAGATGTTAGTAAGCGCACTTGAATGTCAAGTGTCATGAGGTGAAAGTAATGGTGAAGTTGTCAGTCATACGCCTAAAAATAGGGCAAGTGACACTAAATACCATAAATGGTGTTGTGAGATTAGATCATCATACCTCATGGTACTCTGTCTCAAACTGATGGAGCTCATTGCGCTTAGATAGAATTTGAGCTTCCACATCCTTGAGCTTCACAGCTGCCTCCAAATGAGAATCGGCACAAATGGCCTCAATTGTATAGCTAGCACTCTTGAAAAAGTTGTCCCCTTCATACAGACGATTATAGTCAAACACTTCATGTTCTAGATTTTAAAATATATTGTCTTCCTTCGAGTTGAGAATCAGCCAATAGTAGAACCCATCAAGATACACCAATAGAAACCCGGTGTATCCTGAAACCACAACCTCGCTTGACAGTTCCTATTAGACTGACTTATCTGACCAGGACAACAGAGATACCTTTGTTTCTGTAAATGTTAAGAAAGATCAACATACTGCACCTACAATTGCTTCAATCTACATAAAATCAAAGTTCAGACAGTGGAGCTTTCAACAGCAACCTAGAAAGTGATATTAAATCATTTAAAGACTTTTTATTATTAAAATCATAATAATACACTTACCATAGACAGCAAAAATGTGAGTGCCTGCCTTTAGCTCTGACATCTCACACGGTTGTAGTCCTTCCAACCTCTTGAAAAATGCAGCATCTGGATCTTTCGCTGCAAACAACTGCACATCCACCAAGGGATGAAAGTTTGCAAACCACTACTACATATCTTTTAGGAGATGTCTGACCTGGTGCAGGCCATATTTTTCTTATTTGGAACAAGGCACACAGGAGAACCTGGATTTATCAGCAATAAATTTCAGGGTTAAGGAATTCAGGGTAGCACTAGAAAGTCGAGATGGGGAACTTAAAATGAAGCCTTGCCTTAGAATGCTTGGGGTTAGTTTCCATGTAGGCCGCTTGCCCACCATATTCTAGTGGAAATATAGAGTCCACCAGGTGGAATCTACATTTCCACTAGAATCTGGTGGGCAAGCGGCCTACATGGAAAGTACCCTTAGACAAGTGCTAGAACTTAATGGAAGAGTTGCATCAGTGACCAGTAAACAAGTAAAACTTTCACTTATTGTGACCTTGTACCAGAAAAATCAAAACACCAATAAGTCAAAAGCACCTCAGAAGATTTATACCCACCGCATTTACAGTTGGATCGAAGCGGTAGACTTGGAAATGCAAGAAGTACATCCCAGCAGAGGTGACCTTGCCACATTTTACACTGTCTTCCTGGACATATCAATGAAAGAATACTATCAGCACAATGGACATCATGTCTATGCTTTAGGTGGCTATTTAATCATCACACAAAAACATAGAGAACTCCACCAGATGTCTAAATTGGTGACACCTAATCTACAATTACATACAACCATTACATTACATGTTCATCACAAACCCATACACACTAAACATGTAATGATTGACCATGTCCTAGATATTATAGATTTTCAGGACAATGTAGCTCCGGGAAAAGAACATTGATTTCCAACACAAAGTGGGTTATATTTCCACTACAGGGCTGGAAATCCAACACTCATTAGCAGACCAGATACAAAGAACGACAAATAAGTTGTGTCAACAATTCATTTGCATGTAGAATACGAAAATTCTTATTTGAATTATGCAATTTTCAATTATGGCCCTTCTCAAAGTGTAACATAAACAAATTGGTTACATCCAATTTGGATAGTGTGAAGTGCAGTGAAGATTTACGAAATATGCTGATCAACCTACCAAATAGAACATCTCTTGCCAAATGGGGATCCAAATAACAGTACCTGCAATGCCAAACCTAGTCCACCATTTTCTTCTTGCTCAAAATATAGCAGCTGTAGACACCAATGCTTAATTGTTAGGTGCTTATAGCTTGTCATATATCAATTACTGCCTCAGAAGAGACAAACTTGAACACAGCTCTGGGCTCTTAGCAGACTTTATTCTTAACTTCAAATGCAAGGCAAACAATGAAATACAGTAACTTCAAGCACTCAATATGAGGTGATTGAAAAAGTGATTGATACAAAGAACTCCATGATAAGGATAAAACTTGTCATACTTTGAATTTGCTTTGAACAGCTGACACCACACGAATGACAACACCAGCTTCTGCCTGTGCTTCAGAGATTGTGATACCAAAGAAATGTGCTCCCTGCTTCTCCACCTGTCCAACCAACAATTACTATATGCATAAATAAACAGCTTCATGCAAACACTAGAATGCCAATTATCAGAAGCAACACAGGCTTAGCTCTTTAATAGCTGGAGTTCAAACTTAATACTCATCAAAAGGTGCATGCATGATGAGGAGCCAACATCACTATTTATCGCCTGCAATGTTTGTCACTAAGAAGATCTAAGGGTTATTTGTAGATGGGAGTTTATGATAGACAACCTTGTCATTGACTGGACGGCCCAAGGGCAAAGGTCTAATTGTCACTGTTCCATTGAGGGCCTCTTCCAAGACAGTTGCTGAAATTGTTGTCTTGATTGGAACACCTAACTTACTGCAAGAGACAGCATTCACAGTACAGAGAAAATTTACAATAGAAGAAATTATGATAGAGCAGGAAGTTACAGCAGGATGTATCAGTTACTGCCCAGGTACCAAAAGTACAATATATACAGAACATCAAATCAAGTGCATTTTGATAACAATAATGGGATTATAGGCCAGGAAAAAAGTGGATCCTATAAGACACATGCTTGTTGTCTAGCATGCATCTAAAAGTAGTTTCAAATCTTGATAGTGAAAATAATGGTACTTGCAACTTTTAATAGAGGCTTTGACATTATAATCAGTGAAAAGCAACAATATACCTGAACAGAGCAGCGAACATGGTGTTGACAGTCCCAAGATTTGAGAGGTCTAGCTCCATGTCTAACCCATCAAGATCTACAGCCTGCAACCATCAAGTGTACATTCAGTAATATATACAAGTGATATCCATAAACTATCACAGACATTTTGAGCCTCTAGACCAAGACCAGAGGAACATTTAAATATGATAATGAACACGCAACCTGCACACACACAACATTGGATACCCTGAACCAGGATGCACAAGATTTCAAAGATTTAAGGAGACAATCACAACAGAATTTGAAAACAGTACTAAAAGGTATCAATAGTTTTTACAAAAAACAAGTCAGTCCTAAATTGATTCTATTACAACTATTTTCACCAATTGCAAAAAGCAGGTGCAGACCAATTGTTAACACAGGGAGCTGTAACTATGTTCCCCTGTGTTAGCAACAAGAGAAGTAATAGTGCTCAAGATACCTCAAACCCGGCAGCATCATATTGCCGCCGCTTCTCAGGGTCTGAAAGAATCCCATAGGAGTAAGCAACTTCTTTGAATTTATCTGCTGCTTCTGGACTGCTTCCATTCTTGTCTGGATGATACCTGTTGGAATTAACCATGAGATAGATAAATCATGCTTGAGAAAAGAGAATACATGAAACAGTGTTTACTTTGTTAAGGTTTATGTACAATTCAGTGTGTCAATCGCAAAAAGGAAAAGATCACACAACCCTTTCCGACACAACTTCATTAAGTTCTGAATGGAAAAGGTATCTAGAAGCCTAATTATCAGTCCGTACATTATTTGGCTCAAGAAATTTAAAAACAGATTGTACAGGAAGTGAATACTTCTCAACAAAACAAAGTCCCTCCTAACCATGCCAATGCCTGTTCCTTTTGAAAACAAGACTGGCCTGTAGACATTCATGGTCAAACTCTCTTTCACACAACACTGAAAAGAGGAGATGTATTTCTGACACCCCGACCACCCTACCCCAATACAGTCATTATGCACTCTGACAAAAACAATAGACTATGTAATTAGGTGCGCAGATTCCTTGACAGCGTCCAGAGACACTGCGAGCTTGTCAAAAAGCATTCCAGATCCTCAATAAGGAGGGAAACAACTTTCTAATCTATACATATAGAACCTCATAGAATGAACAGGAAAACCATAATTGCTGAATTAGATTAACTACTCAAAGTCTGAATCCAAATAAGATAAACCTCAAGTTACAGACCCACAACCTGGAAGCACTTCCATATTTAGCCAATTTCTGTGTTCTGGATGTTCAGCACAATTCAACCAAGCAGTCTCACAAACCTAACCTAACCCAAGGGTGCCTTATGCCAAAGGCCTTAACCTAGACCCCATGAGAACTCCGAGGTTAAGCCACCTAAGGCCAGAATAGTTCTCAGATGGGTGACATTTCTAGCACTTGATTTCCAGTGCACGCATTCACCTACAGTCCACCCAACCATATTGAGGCATCCAGGTGAAACTGGACATTTTCAACCCACCATGTGGGAACCTAGGGGCTTGCCCTTGGAGGACACAGGTAGAGGCCAGGTTGTCCCCAGCCGTTCAAGGTGTTCACCTTTGAAAGGGTGCAGTAGTCTTCAGGGGCCTCTAATCCTCATCATGCCCATTTGATAATTACATATAGACTTAGAACAACTCGAAGATCAAGCAACACCATAATTCAAACCAGTGGCCACATCATCAGAGTCATCTACCCTGACCCAGGAATAATAACCTTATCAAACACACATACACATCCCTCTGAAACCCTAACCCTGCCAAAAACCTATTCAGAGAATAGCAGCAATTAGATGTTACAGTTCACCAGAACCATAGTATATGCTCCGTACAGAATTCAGAAAATGCTCAACAAGTGCAGGGCATTGGAGGACAGAATGGAAATTCAAAGGGCAAAAAGCAACACCGTAATTCAAGCTAGTGGCATCATCAGAGTCATCTTTTTTCTCCTTCTACCCTAACCCAGGAATAAAAATCTTATCAAAAACACATTCACATCCTCTGAAACCTCTGAAACCCCAATCCATCCCAAAACCCTATTCTGGGAATAGCAACGATTGCATGTCGCACTTCACCAGAACCATGGTCCACCATGTCTCCAGTAAGAAGAAAATGCTCAACAGCATGCCCCAAGTAGCATGGCATGGCAAGATAGATGGATATTTGATGGCAATAAACCAAGGTTAGAGAGGAAGAGAGAGAGCAAGAAAGAGACAACGAGAGACTTACTTTAATGCCAGCTTCCGGTATGCGCTCTTAATTTGTTGGTCTGTGGCATCGCGTGTCACACCAAGAACCTCATAAGGATCTCTGCGTCCCGGAGGAGGACGAGTGACTACAGTACCGGATTCCTGCCCCTCTGCCATTTTCTCAGCCATCTATCTAAGTAAACAACACCCTTGCCCTTCCAGACTATGTGTGTAGGGCTCCACACTAAATCAATTACGTTGCCAATCAATTACAGATCCTTGAACATCGGAGCTATGTATCTCCCCCTTAGCTATATCCACTCCACATGGAACAAGTTGAACAGATCTCTTCCTCTGCACTCGCTTAGCCTTAAACCCTAAGGCTCACCTAAACTCGGCCGCATCAAATACCTCACTGCAAGCAAGCAACAGATATGTCAAATAAGGCTCAAAATCTCAACAAAATCACAACCACATCACATTCAAGCAACAAGGCTACTATTACACACTCATCACTGAAGCCATCATACTACTTAATCCCAGTCCATCCTGGATGATGCAAAAAAGGACAACACCCCCAAAAAAAAAATTCAAGTCAAAAAATTAGGTGCGTAACATACAATTAGGGAGGGCGAGATTACGAAAAAAAGTGGCTCCAAGTTTCCCGATCGGTACTTAAGGAGAGCTTGCTTGCGGGTGTGAGAACTTCCAGCTCCCGAAGCCGTTTGATGCGAGAAATGGGTCAAATGGGAAGAGGTGAAGTGTATTAACTTCGATACAGAAGTGGTAATGGCGATAATGGCATGTTATGAGATGAGATAATGGATCTTCTTCGATATGGAAACGGAAGAGAAGAGTGGGTTGAGTTTGTCTAACTGAACTCAGGGCACACACACCCAGTGAGTGAGTTTCAGTGCCGATTTCAAAGTGTAGAATATGCTCGTCTAGGATCTAGAGCCCTCCTAGATTTTAGGGCGGATGGTGTAACAGCTAAGTGAGAGTGAGAAAGTTAGCCATGAGATGCACTAGCCTTCCCCTCTCCATTGTAGCTTGTAAGGTAGGTGGGTGTTAAATGGTTACTTTTTCCAACTAAGCCATTTCTTCTAGGATATGAAACGCATGATTAGTACAAGATGCTTAGCAATTCCAATTTGAGGTCGTACCCACTTTGGAGCGCATATGAATATCTTACACATTATCATAGTGAAGATTCTTGTGCTCATTAAATGGTCATATAGTTCCTCCCCCTTTCATTTATTTTGAGTGTTGAGTTTAGAATGGTTATCTAGTTTTTGGCAATGGGTCGTATTGTCGTTTTGATTAGATTAAGGTTGAGGCATCCATAGTCGAACAAGTCCGCTCGACCACTTGCTTAGATGAGTTGTTATGGGTTAACCTATAGATCCACTATATGTTACCCTAACTTTACCGCTTCAACTTTTGTAGCAATTTCCATATTCGTGAAAAACACTTTAATTTATTTCTTCACTCTGCTTAGAATATGTTTCTCTTCACAAGAAAATGAATTCCCCATTGTAACTCCTCCAAAACGGTTGCAAACTCTTTTATTTTATTAGTGATAGATGCCTCAACCTTAGCAGTTGCTTGCTTGGGAAACCAAAAAAAACAAGCATAAGAATACCCCATATATATATATATATATATATGCATACAAAAAAAAACTTTATTTAACATGTAGCACATTTACAACTGGAGTTTGAAATCTTTTGTACTAGCCCTAAGGTGGCGTTGCTAACTAACGCACCTGTGGTGGCACCTGGACTGCCATGGTTGCTACTAGTGTTGAACTTCCAACCATCATTTGTATAATATATTACACAAAGAAAGGTTTTCAATCCCTACAAAGAATACATAGCCAGAGGCCATCTCCAAATTGGTGTTCGTGCCACCTACCATTTCTTGCTCCCATTGCATGAGGCCACTTGGCAACCTCCCCCAACTTTGCTTGACAAACTAAACCAACCCCCCTACTAGCCAATCTGAATATTGGTTTTTTCCACTGAATACAATGTGTCCAAGCTGACTAAACACCATGCCGACACATTACTTATTTTGAGCATGACGTCCAATCGCTTTTAAACACTTGCCTTTTCAAGTGTTTATTCTTGGAGTTACAGAAGGTCACATACCACTTAAATACATGTACTTAATGAGAAAAGTAATCGAATAAGGATTGTACTTGTATTTGGTGCCTCATCTCAAGCAGACACCCGTATTTGAGTGATGAATGGTTGGGTGTGGGTCCAATAACATACACCAAAAAGACATCATAAGTTGAAAAGAGATTGGACTAAATGCTCAAACATTTTAAACACAACATATTGTCAACATAATTGGGCAAACACGGGTATATAATCATTTAATAACTCAAAGTATATGATTTCTTTGACAAGGAATTGAATATTCACACCCCATTCACACAAGCTTTGAATATTATGAGGAAAGTGGCTAACTTGGATATGCTATTCCTCTTGTAGTAATTGCGTGCTTCATGTAAAGTGCCATGTAAAGTTGTGTGTTTCATGAGGTACCATGTAAAGATTTGATAAACACTTTATGAACCTCCTAAAAACTCAAGGTAAACCATGTTACCACTCAAAATCAACACCTTGAATCTTGCACAATGAGTACATCTTGATTTTCAAAATGTCCGGCACCTCAACATCAAGCTCCAATGTAAGTTTTGGGGTCATCTACCAATAAGATTTTGAATGCTTATGATGTGTGCATACATAAAATCAACTCGAATATACTTTGATGCATAGGAACATCTTGTCAATTGCTAAAAATATATAATTAAATTAGAGCTTAATAATAGTATCTATGCTCAGTGCTTAAAGTGATGTTTGTAGCACCATCTGCTTTACATGCTATCGGGTGTTGCATGGCAATGTATGATGAAAATGCTTTGTGTGTTACATGTAATGTGTGACATATATTGAAAAAGGGAAGAAAATTACGTGTTTATTTTTAAGAAAACATTTGCATAACGTTGGTCCCTTTACCTTGTATATATGTATATTTAAATAACCATTCCAGTTGATGTAGAACTTATGAATACCGAGACTTGCGTGAAGTTAGTTGATCTTGTAGAATTAGTACAATGTGGTGTGAACAACATTCAAAGCATGTGGAGTGAGAAATGTTGAAAGGTACTATTTAAATATTTGATCAATGTACTAAAACTTCAACATTGAAAGAAAACGTGCAGAAGTCTCCCACACGTGGTCGATTGACCATAAATTGCTACCTCGTTCCTCACTTCTCACTCCATATATTTAATTGTCAAAATGTCATATTTAATTTGTTCGAAGTATCTACTTATGTTGACAAATAGTGGCATGTTGATAAATACTGGATGTGACATTTCCAAGATTGCAAACAATATAATGCAACCCATCATAGATGGCATGCGTAATATGTGATCACAAATGATGCAGCCTTGCCCAAAATACAAGGAGTGCGCAAGTTTAGCATGCAATGGAATCACTAAAGCTAGAGGACACGATCAATTACCCAAGTGGATGTGGTGACAAGCCTTAAGGCATGTTTAATATGTTTCTTCCAAGAAGAATATTTATTCTTAGGTCAATGCCACAAGGGAGTGGCAACCGCATTTGGTGGTAACAATGATGCAAGAAAATTGTGTATTTTGATGCATCAATTGATAAGTTCGCAATGACAAATATAATCTCAAGAAGATATCAGCGGATAAAGAATGGAAGTGGACAATGTCTCCAGAAATTCGTTTGTAAATTATATGAAAGTTTGAAACACAAGACAATAAATTTGGACAAAATAATCACGTGACAAAGAGGTCTTCCTTATATGCATCACATGATCAATGCCAATGCTTGATGGAAAATGTAATCAAAGAATCACAGAAGACATTTTATCGGAAGACCATGTAGCTTAATTTGACTCATTGATGAACTTTCAATTGATTTGGGGTCAATTCATTCAAATGTGAGTTAAATTGTAGGTCGAGAAACTACAGATCAATTATTCTAAATATTCGATCACTATCATGTGTTGGCAGCAACATTTAGACCTCATATATATTGTTTGTTCATTGCTAATTTGATTTCAAGCTACTCATTGTTGTTACTGTTATTGTTGATGATGTAGATTGCAAATTGATAAATTGGGTTATTCTCCTTTGTGACATGCAAGTTGAAAAATGTGTGCAATATGGGGTAGCGGATGCCATTGTACCGAGAAACATCAATTCCTAAATGGACATTCCATATGGAAAAGGGGAAAGGCCAAGTGTTTTATTTTTTGAAAGGATGAATATGGAGCAGGATACGAAACCCCCCAAATCGATCAAACACACTGCAAATGCAGCAACAGAATAGTTGATTCAAAATTTTCGTAGCCATGGTGGTTGGTTGTCGATGCCTTCCGGCTCGAATGCGAAAGAATATCAAGGGAGAGGTCACGCCTCCCGAGATTGTAAAGACAATGTTCAACGAGGTCACGAAGGGGAAGAATGTCATGACCGCTGCAGATTTTGTGGTGTTTCTGGAGACTGTTCAAGGCGAGAAAGCAATGGATGCTTACAAAGCTGCAGCTCTCATCACCCAAACAGTGCTCAGTGCGATTGCAGGCTTTTATTTCTCCATCTCTGTGCAAAGCGTGCAACTCGATTTGCAAGGATTTCTAAACTACTTGGTGAACTCAAGGTTGAATCCAGCATTTGTAACCACAGAAAAAGTGAGTCTCTTACAATTCTGCATTCATGAGCTGCATAATTCTTTGACAATTTTGAACATGTTTTCTATGATCTATTGACCTATTTATGTATATTAAGTCTGTCTGGGGTCACGCCCACTGTCAGGGGAGATTCTTGGGCATAACTTAATCAATCAAATTCCTAGTGTTTCCAAGTCAAACAGGTTACACGCCCATTACAAGTTGTGATGTTTCGATTTTTCTTTACTGATTTGAGGTATATTCTATAGATTCTTCTGAAAGGATTAGTAATTTTCTGAAGCCTTCACCTTCAACCGGTTCATTGGTGACACTGAATGGGAATTGGAAGTCGATTTTGACTTGGTTGGGCATTGCAGCCGACCCAAGATATGACAGCGCCACTTTCGCATTATTACATATACTCAAGCCATAATTCTTACCTAACTGGGAACCAGCTCACCTCAACTTCAAGCACCATCCCCATTGCTGAAGCTCTTCGAGGTGGATGCCGAGTGATTGAACTCGATTGCTGGGAGCGACGAGGTCAAATTAAGGTTCTCCATGGCAAGTATGCCTTTATCTCCATGGCGATGAAATGGTGCATGTTGTGATATTTTTATGCTTTTCTTTTACGTTGGTTCACAAATTTCCTGACCATGAACATGCATTCTCATGAATATTTTATCACACTCATAATTACCTTGTCTTTTGTTTTTGGATTTCAACAGCACTTTGACTAAAGCAGTTGGGTTCAAAGAATGTCTTCTTGCGATCAAAGACAATGCCTTCTTGGCGTCAGATTATCCAGTTATCATCACTATCGAGAACCACTTGGGGGCTGAGTTGCAAAAGAAAGCGGCCATTGTGAGTTTCAATCTAAAATGAAGTGTTTGATCAGAATTTGAAGTATCACAATTTGCATATGTAGATGTAGTGTGTGTTTACAATGAGCAGTGTTAATCTATATTTTCACACCCCACAGATTGATCACTCATACTTATTACCAACGAGGAATCTTACTGATATTTACTCAAGTATGTGAATTGCGGAGTTCGTGTACATTGTCGAATCTTTTGCATCAAACACGGGATGATTAGGATTGTCATGTCCTCTAGGTGGTTAGAAAGAAAGAAGCAAAAACAACGATATGGTCATATACCGTTTGTAGGGTAAGATAGAATGAATGTTTAGTGCTCAATGTATTGCTTGATGCATTTCACAAATTTCATGCAATTCATGACAATTTCTAGGTTTTAAGGGAGGTTTTTGGTGATATGCTTTTCTATCCAACCAAAGAACAAAGACCACCTGTCGAGTTTTTGTCACCTGAATCCTTGAAGGGTTACATTATCGTTTCAGATCAACCTCCTGCCGACAATCTCGAAGATCAGGTGATCAACTTCAAGACTAATATTACAAAGAAAAAACAACAAATCATCTAAAGGGCAACTTGTATGTACGTTTGAGGTTTTAATAGGTTATTTTTATTAAAAAAAATAGGGACAACCTCTTGAGCATGATAGGATCAACGAGCTCAAATTCACGTCAGATTGTCCAAGGTCGATTTTTTATGGATGTGGGCAACCCTTGTTGTGTTTCCAAGTGTGATGTTCATTTCAACTTATGTGATTCTCGGGCAGTTAGCAGATGATCCGGATGCTGCTAGAAAAATGGCGATTGATGAATTGGATGATGCGAGTGGTTCCTCCACACACCATGTACGCAAAGTAGCTAGCTTCAAGAAGCATGTTAAACGAGTCCACAAAAAGACTTTGATAAAGGTGGGGCACACGGCCGCCATAGTTCTCCGGAAATCCATCATGGTGCAAAAGATGGAAGTGCCCAAGACCATCGAGTTCCAAGAGTTGATCTACATTTATTGCGCAAAGCCTTCGGAAATGAAGGAGAAACAAGTGAAAGGTGGACCCTTGGTGGGAGGAGATCGAGCAATCATGGCCAACTTGAGTGAGCCCCAATTAGCAAATTTCATCAACATGCATCCGATGTCGCTAATTGAGTGAGTCTATATCCTTTCATGTTAACAATCTTGTCCATGCAAGTTTTATGTTGTTTGGTTTCATCACAACACGAGATTTTGCTAGCGAGGATTGTCAAGTGTGAATTAAGTTCATTTTGGAATTTTAGATTCAAAACTTCATGAATTATGGGTTCCAAATGAAAGGCATGGTTACATGAGGTTTAAAAAAAAAATTCACAAATAGAACCTACATCAGTTTATAGGGTTTCAATTTTTTTTTTAAATAACTAGAGTTTTTCCGATCATCTGGGTTTTGGTTTATCTTAGATTTTGGTGCAACAAGGTGAACTAGCATTGTTATATTGTCAAATAATGTAACGTTTGATATCAAACACAATGATAACATATTGTGAAGTTCAAATTATGCTTTCTATTGGTTATATTAAATATGTCAAAATTGGTTATGAGATATTACAAATGTTATTATATTATGATATTTGAGTTTAATACTCTATGCTAAAACTTTAGGATGGGGTGATAGATATAAATTGTTACTCAATAAGGATTCTATGTAGGTACTCGAAGACCAATTTAGGCCGTGTTTACCCATTTGGATTACGATTTGATTCATCAAATGCGGACCCTATGTTGGCTTGGAATCATGGCTTCCAAATGGCGGCAATCAATATGCAAGGCAAAGATCGCCCAGTGTGGATAACTAAGGGTTTCTTCAAAGCAAATGGAAACACGGGTTATGTGAAGAAACCTGATTTTCTATTGCCAAGTTCCTCTGAGAGTTATGAAGACATTTTGAATCGGCCTCCAAAGATTATCCTCAAGGTTATTATTGTATAAGAACACCATTGCATATCATAGATCTCATCGTGTGATTGTCTTTGCAGGTTTTCCTACTATTTTGTAATTTGTATGAATATAGTATTTGCATTGATATGTGTGATTAAATGGGTGGATTTATTTATAGAATTGGATTGTATTGTGACCATGGGATGCTCAAAACGTAGTTTTAAGCTACTTCAAGTTGAATAAACATTATTTGAAGCCAAAGATGATGTCAAATTTGTGTTAAGTGTTATATTTGATGATATCCATAGGTTACTGTATTGCTTGGAACAAGTTGGCACAAGAAATTTGATTATTGCAAAATGCCTGATTTCTATGTCAAGGTTCGTAACATGCTCTTTCAATGTAGCTTGAGCTAGAAACATTAGCTAATGATTTTGGCAAAACAAAGCCTTGATGTTTAACAACATATACCTTGTGTGTGTGAATTGATACATTAAGTGAACATTTTTGTTTCAATTACATCGTTTCAAAATCATTGTTAGAAATCTCTATGGCCTACGAAGTTTTGTTTAGTCTCACAAATCAGTGGGTTGATAATAATAGTGGGGTGTAGGTTGCGGTGCATGGAATGCATGTTGATATTGACAAGAAGCAAACTCAAATTGCATACAATTCCAATGAACCGCACTGGGAGAATGAACACTTTGAATTTCCACTCCGAGGTTTCCTCCCCCAAAAAACTCTTCATTATGTTGATTCCTTCAATTGAGTCTTCGATGTACTTAATGCATTGCCTAAAAGCGTAGTTTGTTGTTGATTGTGCAGTGCCCGAGATTGCAATATTGAGACTTGAGGTTTGGGAGTGGGACATGGGCAACGATGATTTCGTAGGCCAAGCATGCCTTCCGATTTGGGAAATGAGATCGGGAATTCGTTGTGTGGCCTTGTCATCAAAGTCTGGCACATTGAGAACCTCCAAGCTTTTATGCCACTTTCAATCGTTTGCTGTTTCAAGTCAACCCATACTTGCATCAATTATCCCTAGTGTTGTTATGGAAGGTCCTTCTACGTCTGCAAATATGCTTTCATTTCTTCCAGATCCACTTCTGAGTGATGCTCCAAATGAAAGAGCTATGAAAGAGCCCGAGTTTGATGCTCAAGAGGGAGGTGTAGATGATCACGAGGGAAATGTACATGATCAAGAGGGAAATGTACATGACGATGCAGAGGAGAATCCTTCTACTTCAACTCTTTCGTAGAAAATATAATCTTGGTGTTCATGTTTGTTTACGAATTTGAAGCTTTGATGCTAGAGAAACATGGATTTTTAAGGTCTTTCAAGAAAAACAACACACATACTGCGATGTTGGAAATAGAAGGCTTTTGTAATCTTGTATGTGCTCAAGGGTTTGCACTTTTAGGGGCAACGAGTGCAAGAACTCTACATTTTATGCCTACAAGATCTCAACAACTCGATCGTGTTTATTTTTCTTGAATTGGAACACACTTTGTAGATTGTGCTCATTGGCACACTTCCTAAGGTCATTTTGTGGTCTAGTGGTCTAGTTCAATATTACATTGATATTTTGAAATAACTCAACAACTCTTTGTAGTATGCAATGTACCCAATGAGAGTTTGGCATTTAGTAAATCATTGTGCACATGAGTGGCTTCAAATGTACTTTATGTGACAACTTATTTAAGATTATGAACACCTAGAACTTTCTTGATGTTTTGTCCATCATTGTCTTGACAATTAAACATGGAATACAAGCACAGTTTTTGGCAAAATGTGCTCCAATATAAATTTATAGCATTGTTTGAACAAGGTCTTTGTGCAACATCATTTTGGATAGCAGCAATCATGTAGCACACGTTAAACATTCAACACACATTCATTCGTGTATGATAATTACACAGTGACTCTTCCTGAGATACAAAATGTGATTATTCACATTGCTAAATGCATGTCATCATACTACATATATTCATGGCTTTTGTTCATGCATCTCAAATATCCATGGATTTGTTCCACGAAGGCATCTAAGAACAACTCAAGGTATGGATGCACTTATATATCAAATGCTTATATGCAATTTGTTCAAGGTTTTTACTCATTGACACCGAGGGAACATGATTTCATTAGTGAGAGGGCACTATCAAGTTCCTAGATGTAAATGTGAGAATCTCAAGTATTAAGAGACATGCATAAATCAATGATAGAAAAGACTAGCAAACCTGCATGTTCCAAAACTCCCTACCATGGTTCAAACTCTCTCACAAAACACCAATGTGCATGGTCGTGTTCATATCTTCACGTGAATAATTAAATTTTTGTGTGCCTAAATCATGATGTGGACAAATAGACTAGGCATGGACATATTCTTTACACTACACACAAGTTTAGGACCAGCTTGAGGTTTCAATATCTGCACACAAAATGTAAGTGATGTTGTTGGATTTGTTCTAGTAACAACCTACGTCAAAATCCGAGCAATTTTGACACACACACACACATGAGGAGATGGCAACTTCAAGAGCATAGGGAATTATTGTTGCATATACAATACAAGTTTAGGAACATGTGAGACATTGTATAGGATATAGAATATAAATAAGAACAAACATACACATATGAAATATGTAAAAGGGAATTCTCTTTCACTAGTAAATATAATACGTTTAAACAAATCTATTGATGGAGGAACTTCACAATGTCATTCCCTTGGCAAGAAGTTGCCTAAACGTAGTTCCAACATACTTCCATGAGTGGAACTACTTTCACCACAATATTCATGACAATCACAAGATATACAAGAGTTTTTATAACATATCGTACACAATAGAGTTATCCGTAAAGTCTTTCATAGAGGGATGAAACCATGGGACTAATTGTTTTTTGCGAAATTTTTTTATTAAGAACTCCTTCATTCATCGTGCATCACAACATATTTTGAAAGTTGGATGAGACTTTTGAGACCTCCTCCTTCCACCTCTCAAATTTGGAGAAAAAAATGAAGATCTAAAATAGGGTATGTGCATGGGATCCGTTGTCCTAAATCCTAGATCAGCCTATGCAAAGGCTAGATTGGCCTACTCATCCTAGTAGGACAAGATAGAAAGCCGGTTTTTAATAACTTGACATCACACTTTGTGTATGGTAATTTAAGCATTAAGAACACTTGAATGACTTTGTGGTAATTCTCATAAACTTGAGGTTTGGAACCAAACCCATGGTTTCATTTGCTTGACTTTACAAATAACTCCACTAAGAGCTATTTCTCTCCAATTGCAATACACTCCATTTGACAAGAAGTGACACACATTGAAGGAAGAATGAATGAACCTTGTATTGAAGAAGAACGTCAACATGAAATTCACTTGTGAATCTCTGTAATTTACATGACTTGAATGAGATTCGTACAATACGTATGTCATTACACACAAACATGGCACAAATGTTACAAAGTCAAAGAGGCATAAGTAAAGTACCAAAATAATAAGAAGCTGAAATAGATATAACACTTTTTTCCATGTGCCCTAGCCTTGAGCAAGTTGGAGTAATACACATAATCATATCTAAAAATGATTTAAGAGCAACTTGGGGTTATGGGTCTTTGAAAGTGGTCTTTTGAGGTGTGCAATAGAACATTCTTATGACGTGTTCTCACGGGGAGGTCACTTCATTGTCAAGTTCACACCACGTGCGGACAAAGTTTGCTACCCCTATATTACATGCCATATATAATTTTAAAATTTATGATATTTTTTCTACATATACATAATCATTGATAGTATCTTTTTTATATTTTTTTTAGTAATTGTTTTAGTTCAATTCTGTGTCATTCTAGTTAGAAACGGTATGTTTTATGAAAAAAAACAAATCATCAAATTTAGTTACCACTTTTAACTATGTCATAGGTACTGTGTATATCTATCTACTCATGATAAAATTTTGATAAAATTTTGACCCATTTTGGTGGTGCAACTTACCAAAAGAAGATTTTTTTTGGTCGCACGTAGTGTTCAACTTGACAATGAAGTGATCTCCCCGTGCGTGTTCTACCAAAATGGAGAGATTAACATGTTCACACTGCAAGTGCTCATGTATTTCATATTGTGTCTTAAGTCCGATACCTCCTTATAAATTCACGTGTCCATGTATTTAGGATTGCAACTCCCATTTACTTTCAATAGAGATCTCTACTATTTGATTGACATAAAATCTGCTTTTCAGACCTATCCTGTTATATCCATTGCAATCGTTTATACAGGTCCAACAATTTGACTTCAAGTTCCCTTGTTAAAGGATGTCGATGATCACAAGCCTTTTGAAAGCATTAAAGACCAAATATGTTTTTGGTATTTTCTTATCATGGCAGAAAGGTCGGGTCCTTATGGTTACAAGTTCCATGGGGAGGATGAAAACGTAGATAAACATTGCATAACATTCTAGCCCACCCACACTTATTGGTGCGCGTCACAAGTAAACGGTTCCTGCTAGTGCCGTTACATCCAGTGGTTCTCATTGGCTAAACCAACTCTAAAAGTGGCCCTTGCTGGTAGGAACCGTTCACTGGTGGCCCACACCAAGAAGTGTGGGTGGGCTATTAGTCGACATTGTGGTTCATTTCCAGCCTAAAAATATTCGTGATTTTTCCTTTACCCTCCGCACAACCCCGGATAAGGATGGCATTGTTTATTTTTCACTATGATGAGTCATATTTTCAACATCTTTGTGGCATGGCTCATGGTCCATCCAACTCCCCAGCTTTGATGGATAATGATATGTGTACACTACTATGATTAAGTGTATTGTGAGAGGAATTGATTCTCAAATCACGATTAAAGGCCTTAAAATTATTCTAGTGGGATTTTACTAGAATGTAATATTAGCAAACTTTGGATGGGTACTAGGTTTCTTCCACACTCCCTATGGTGGGTGTCACGAACCAAAATCTAAAATTTCTTACTAAAGATGTTGTGCATGATCACATGCGTTTCAAACTAGATTGGTTGTTATGTTGAAGACAATAATAACACATGAATTAGAACTATATTACAAATTATAATAGTGACAAATACAACTCAAACATGGTGGATTGGACTCTTACATTATATATTGGATTTGGTGTGGCATTAAAATTGATATGTCATGTTGATTAGGACAACCTTTGTGACTTGTCATGTAGCAACAAGTGTCCCATGCCAGCTTCGTTGGTTACCCTCTAGTACTTACTACATTATTGCAACATGGATCAATGATGAATACACTTCAAATAAGAGACTAGAATCAACGAGGCACACCATATTCTCCTATTAGCATGGGCCACAATAATGACACTCAAAATGTTGTTGACAAGGTATGACCTCATAATGCAATACATTGTCTCACCGTGGGGACCATCTTTGAGCTTGCTTGAGCTCCTCAACTCTGAACAATTCTCTCACATTTGAATTATGTTATGTAAGTAATAGTGTAATCACTGCTTTTATGAATCTATTGACATAATTTATCTCACCAAGCCCCCCCTAATTGGAGAACATATAGTGAGGTTGCTCAATTCAGCTAGAATTCACACATGCACAACAATGGCTTCGAGCACTTCTCCCATTTTTTGTTAGAAAATTGAACCTAGTGACATGGTCCAGTGGGATGACCACGTGATCCTTGTAGTGGTATTGTTAACAATGTTGAAGGATTTTTTTTAAATGGACCCCCTTCACATTTAAGTGTGCATAAACTTTCCCTATAAAGCCAAAATCAACGTGATTATATTACTGACATTTAAGTAGATTTGGACTAACCACTTGTCCCGAAACAATAAGGGATGTGTACTTGTGGGGCTAAAAACATCAAATATCTCATCAAAAGAAACAACACAACAATCACAACTTCAAATGTTTGTAAATTTCCATAATCACCAACCACCATATTCAAGTTGCTTTGCAATCTACCATACGTGATATTGGCGGTTGAAATTGTCCATAATTCATGCATAAATCCAAATATAAAATTGCAATTGTAGGGGGAATTGATCACCATTTTTTTTGTGGTGGCATATTCTTATCATCAAAACATTGCCAAAAATCCCATATTTGTTGAATTCATTTTTATATGAGAGGGAGACCAACTTGTTGCTTACATGCAAGTTAGAATGTGGCCATCCTTGCACTTGAAGGTATTTTTATATCCCTAAATACCTCCATGTGAAGACTCTTTTACATACTTGGAGCAAAGCATACTTAGTTTAGTTTATTCATTGAGGCTCGGTTTATACATACTAAGTGTGGAAGTGTGTGGTGTTTGGTGTACAAGAGGTTCTGACCATTCAAGAAAGTTACACGATATGGTAAAAGAGCGCGTTTGTATACTCATTGTTTTGTAGTGAGTGTGAGGTTAGCTCTTCACATTTTGAACACCATTGATAGTGCATTGCTCATGTGTTGAATGATCTTTTGCTCTTGACATATTACACTAGTGAAAGTTACTATGTTGTTTTGACTAGTGATTTATTGTATACGCAAATTCCATAATAGTAGTTGAGACACTGGGAATACCTTCTAGCAAATAGCAAATGAGGTATGTAAGCCTACATATCACATCATTGCTTGATTACTTGGTTGTAACAATAATCATTGAGCATAGTACAATCATGTGTTGGACTATCTTTGATCATAATTGCCATAAGAGATGGATATTAGATACCAAGGTATGTTTCATAACATTATAATACTTGGTTTTATACCTTTGTGCCAACCCTTGCTACTAAACTTGGATTTGAAAGTAAAGAAATGTAGCGGGGTATCTAACTACTCCGATAAACACACACATTCTCTTGCTGAAATTTCAATCAACTTTACTAGTTGTGTAGAACATAGCACTAAATCCATGATTACAATATTGGATGCTATGTTAGTGATGCAATAGACTTGTGGTGAAAGAGAACCCCACCCACCCACCCCTTGCTTCATTCTGATGAAGAATAAAAAGGTAAAAGGTCTCTAAAAAGAGGAAGATCAAGCTCGAGTTTGAAAAGCTTTGAAAAAGATCTCTCTCTCTCTCTCTCTCTCTCTCTCTCTCTCTCTCTCTCTCTCCCGCTTTGCTCTTGATTTTGCCTTTAAATTAAAAAGTAACATTATTGACAATCTAATATGAGCATTCCAATAGGGCTAAGACACCTAAAGGGAATCCACACCACAGTTAAAAGGTTGAACTAAACTTAACCATGGGTTTAAATACTATGGTAAAGAATAGTTACCATACTCCGCGTTTTTAGGGTTTCTGTGACCTAAAACAACCTCTTTGCTTGACCACACCAATACTTAAGCTTCTCATTCTTCCATGTGAAAACTCTTTTACATGCGTGAAGGAAAACGCTTAACTTTGAGTGTGAGAACAAGGTTGGAGGGGAGGTGAAAAAACTGACATTTGGTGTACTAAAGATTGTTACTATCAAGTTACACAACATGGCAAAAGAGCAGGTAAGTATACTCATTGATTTGTAATGAGTATTAATGTTGTAAACTATCAATGGACTTGGCAGGTGAGGTTAATGTGTGACATGGATAGCAACTGAGCTTAGTTGAAGACACCTGACACACGACTTTCAAACACACATTTGTATGTTTGGGTTGGCACGGGTGCAGGTGAGGCTAGCTCTTCACATTTTCTACACCAACAATAGTACATTGTTCAAGTTTGAATACTCTTCCACCTTATTATGTGATAAGTATGAAAGCTTATTTATTGCTTTGAAATAGTATTTTGATTAGCACACAAACACTACAAAGTAGTTGAGATAGTATGGATACATATATGTAAGCTTACATCTTACATGCTCAACCTATTACTTGATGGTAACATTGGTAACATTAGTAACATTAGTAACATTAGTTACATTGACTACCAAGCACAATGCATTGCATAGTTAGATTCTATTCCAGACTATGCTACTGTATACAAAGTCATGTGATGAGCATATCATTACATTCTGACTACTTATACCTCACAACTAGAGTTTCAAAATGATTTGAGTTGATTTGATTTGAAGGAAGCATGATGGTGAGGATACATGTTCCTCCTTGAGAATGCAAGTTATTGCAAGTTATTCCATGTTATACAAAACTTAGCAACACAAGCATAATTACATTGATAAGTACTATGACTTGATAAGAAAACAAATTTGTGTTGAATGAAAACCCCACCCACCCACCCTTGCTTTATTTTGATGAAGAATAGAAAGGAAAGGGCCTCTGAAAAGAGGAAGATCAAGCTTTGAAAAATACATCTCTCTCTCTCTCTCTCTCTCTCTCTCTCTCTCTCTCTCTCTCTCTCTCTCTCTCTCTCTCTCTCTCTCTGTGGATGAAAGCTTCGTTGATGTCGGCAAACTATATTTTGCTTTGCCGGAACTATTGGCACCTGGAAGTCAACACACAAAGTGCTCTACCTTCACAGACTAAAAACTATCCACGTACATAAAAGTTGGCTTCGCAAGGAAGCAAGCATGAATGAAAGCTTCTAAAATATGATTGCATGGCACCACATTGGCCGTTAAATCTAACACCCAAAAATACATCCTTCTTCATAATGAAATTTTTTGGCATCTCTTTCAATAGGTAACAAAGACGCATATTGTTGCAAACATGTTTTGACATGATAGAATAACGCTCTTCAAGGGAGGTGAACCTATCACGAGCATCTAGAGTAAGAGACTCCTACATATATAGCGTGGATGCGAAATGTAAGTTACATGAAGTCTTAAATTATGTCGATTCTTGGGCCACGAATGTTGCGTGATTAAGTTCGTTAACAACCCAAAAACAAGTTGGGTGGGACCGGGTCCCAAATATATATGATGAGAGCTATATAGAGAAGCCCGGCCCGTCGAAAGGGACACGATAAATAACAAGGGGATTTCAATGGGCTGTGAAAATGAGACTTGTGCAAAGGGGGGGAGGGGGGGCACTTTTTCGGAGACTCTCCTACTTTGAGCCAATGGGAGGTCGACACGTCACCCTAGCGGCTTTCTTTGGCCATTGTCTTGACTTTGCACACACGACTCACCCTTGGACTCGTCCTCGAATTGTATACGTTAAATATTAGCATTGAATTCTTCTTGTCGGAATTTGGCAAGTGCCAAAAGGCCACGAGAATTCATGTCAAAGGTTCAAGTTGACCCGGGGACATAATCACCCAAATTTATTGGTCTCTTGTCTAGCTAGCTAGCTAGCCATCCCTTTGGTTGCATTCCGAACCACAAGTGTGTAAGCTTATCAAGACATAAGTTACACTCACTACACAAAATATGATATTTAGTGCTTGATACACTAAACACGAGTGCATACACTAAATATCAATAACCTTGTGAAAGTAAGTAACATTAAATGTAAACTCAAACACTAAATATCAACTGGTAATATGTGGAAGTTACATGTTTGAATTTAGTGTTAGTAAGGGTATGAAAAGAAAGGATATAATAAGGGAGGTGGCAGTAGGGAAGGTAGCAGACATTTATGTCTAGCACTAATTGTCAAAGAATTGAAAATTAGTGTTGAGCATGGTAGGGTGGTAACAACACTAAATGTAATCAAACACTAATTATCATGTTTTGTGTAGTGTCTCCGTGCAAATCTCATGGATTAGTGCCCCGGGAAGTTTTTGGGCATAGTTAGTCGAGATCTTGGCGATTCTAAATCCAACCAGTCGCATGTTGGCATCTTCCGGTTTTGCTTTATTTATTTGAGGTATATTTTATAGATTCCTCTAAAGTGATCGGTAATTAACCTAAAGTCTCCAACTTGAACCGGTTATTTCTCAAATTCAACCGGTTCATTTGCAACTAACCGCCGGTTCTCCCCGAGCCCTGGCATGGATCATTTCCGTGCTAAAACCGCCACTCTAATCCTTTGTTGCTCCCGTGTGCATGTGTTCCAATGAACTTGGAACTTTCATATCAATCTCAATGTTAAGGGCAATTCGGTTCCTGATCACCAACATGTTTTATAATGAACGACTTGTATGTATATACCAACTCCATTGTGAAGATGTTGGTTGAGAATTTAATTTTTTTTTTTTTTAAATATCCAATGGTTGCAGAGTTGAAGTTTTCAATTCGGGTGAAGGGATGAATAAGGAAGTTCAATAGAAATTTAAAAACTTATGTGTATTTATAATGCATATATATATATATATATATATATGTGCTTTTAAGAGAGAGAAAATCAAGTTTGGAGTTCATTTGCCTACTCTAGAAATGGTAAAAATTTATTGATTGGATGATAAGTTTCTCTCACAATGAGCTTGAAAGCCATTTTTGAAACCTTTTTGGTTTGGAGTGTTGTCCAAACCACTGAAGATGGTCAATCCTTGCAAAAGAAGCACCCCGGGCATGAAATTTTACTTTCTCTTTCAAGTTTTAGTGAACTTCATAGCATCGATCTCCTTCAAATTCAAATGAAATCAAATGAGACTTGCAATTCTTTATGAACTTGAAATACTAAAGAATCTCCATGCCAATCTCCACAATGAAACAAAATTAACACTAGAATCCACAATTTTTTGTCCCCCACCCCCAGATTGCACCATTCAGAGGGATGAGAATTAAGGGCATATCCAATTCTTCAACTTTAACAGGAACTATAACTGTAACTAAATCCCATGGGTTCCCCATGGCCACAATATTGTCTTAGAGCCACAATATTGGGAAGTAGTATAGTGTGTCACTATAGTGCCCACCCCGAGAGGGGTTAGTAGTCCTGCACCACTGGTATTATGCCCTGAGGGTTTAATGTCAAGGGTGCATCGAACGGGCATTCCAATCACGCTGATCACATGGTCAGCGATTCTTCTTTCCTAGAGCCCACTCTAATTCTCATAATGAGAATTAATGTGGGCCACATTGATTTTCAACCCACATCCATGTTTTCAGGAGATTTCCAGGAGATAATTGATGTGGGTGATTATTTTATTTTGTGCTACTTTTGCCCTACACCTTAGCTTCAATGTGTTGGTCAAAAGTCTTCATGAAGTCTTGAGGGAAGACCCATGGCCTTACATCCGCGTTAATTCCACCTTCACTAGAAACTAATGTGGCACACGTTAATTATTTTTACGACAATTTTGCACCCACACTAATAAGATGATTTAGTGTTGTTGTGAGGGCTTGACCGAGAGGGTAAGACGTAGTAGGATAAGGGTTGCGCCCCTTTTTATGTATATAACTTGTCAAAGTTGTCAAAACAACAACCCCATGCATCTATAGATTGTATTGATAATGATCCGAGATGACCCTAAACTACATGATGATAGTGGAGAGGTACCCAAACCCATATGGAGGGATTGGCACTCAATTCCTGGTTGTGAAATTTTCTCTACTTGACGGAAAAACCAAGAGCTCACTCACCGCAAGGTAGGCAGTAAACCCCACCTTGCATCAAGGGGATCTTTGAGCAGGACAGGACCAACGGACTCAAATTCACGTTAGATTGCCCGACGTTGTTTATTATTAGTATCGGTATTATTAATAATGATAATGATTGTGTGTTGTTCCTTGATTGGGAGTGACTTTGAAGTTGATGAATGATTAAGGGGGTCGACCGTAGTTGACATTTAAAATTTGAAACAAGTCTCACAGCCATAGTATCCATCATGTACAAAGAGCAGGACAAATGCTACAGGATTGAAGAATGGGCTAAAGAATGGGCTAAGTATGGCACACACAGTACGGAATGGGCGTGTCCAAGTTGTGATGCCCGATAAGTGTTGCGAAACCTAAAGAAAAGAAAAAAGGAAAAGAAAAGAAAAGAAAAACCAACGTCGGGCATTTTGACGTGAATTTGAGTCCGTTGTTGGTCCTATTGTACTCAAGTGCCTTTTTGGTGCAGGGTGAGGTAAAATGCATGTCTTGGAGTAGGTGGGTTCGTGTTTGTAAAAAGTTGTGTAATGTCAATATATGTGTACTACGTTTTTTTTTATGAAGATACGGACGGGTTCTTGTTCATTGATGAGTTCTCTCTTATTAATCTCAACATTGTTTTTTGGGGTCACAAAAGATTAAAAAAAGAAGGAGAAGAAGAAGATAAGGATTGGAAACCGAGAATGCATCTAAGCTTAGGGCATGTTATTCACGTGTTGTACACCGGACCCGAACACAAAGGGGTGCTAAATCAGGTAACATTATTTTAGAGGGGAGCGGTCTCGCTATATGTCCCACATGTTCACTTTATACAAGCTTCATAAATTGTGGGTCCCGTGATTAGAACCAAGGGCCAATTTACACGGGGTCTCTCAAGTCCTAAGTCCCCGAGTATGACATGGACACCTACATGGCAACACTTTTTGGAGGTGGGGCTTGGGACTTGTGTATTAGTTGGGTCGAGCAAAAAGCTCTCAACACAAGTCCAGTGAATGTTTTGCATAAAATAATTCCAATTTTAATGATGATTAACCATATTTAACTAGTTTCTTGATGCTCAAAAGTTGGGACTCTGCCTCCATGTTGGGACTTGCTAACATGAGTGTGAACAGGACTTGGGACCATGTGCGAACCATCCCTAATATCTTACAATACACACGGTGACACGGCTTTCAATAGTTGGAGCGGAGATTTTTGTGGGTCAAAGATTGTGAGGTGTTGGTAGTTGATTCTCTTATAGAGGAGTTGAAAGTTGGACCGCAATAGAGCCAAACTATTCCGACCCAAAAGAACTTTCTAGACCCCACCAATGGTACAATAGCGGTTGGGCTTGCATGTGGGTCCAGCTCCCGGGCTAAACCCAACACTATCCCGTTACAGGGCCATGCGTTGATAACATGTAAACATGCTCTTTACGTGGAGACTTCAAGGTTGTCCTTCCCCATCATCCATTTCTTGGAGCCTTGTAGCTAGGGAAGACAAGGAAGAGCATTTAGCGTCCGAGTTGACATTATAGAAAACCTCAACCCCTAGAGACGAGCCGTGCTTGTGGCGATGTTTTGTTCATCCTAACCACAAACCCCGAGTACCTATTTAGAGGTGGTATGTTGAAGGGATACAAGTATTCTTGAGACATTGAAGATGTTATTGGAAATTTATACTTATGTGCACAATACATCGGGAGGGAATTGCATCCGCGAATAGGAACATTGTTATTGGAGGCCGTTAGGTATTGGAAGGTGTTGTCTAGTTCAACACAAAACAATTGGTTTTGGTAAGATTGTTATCGGAGGCCGTTAGGTATTGGAAGGTGTTGTCTAGTTCAACACAAAACAATTGGTTTTGGTAAGAATTGTGCAACGTGTCGTATTCCATTCCATTAGTTGTGACCTTGATGGATCCCATGCTAGAAATCCCCTTTTTGTCATTCTAAGTAGTGAACCATACAACACCCTACGGTACATCGGACATAAGCTAGGATATGGCCATGTGCTAAGTTTAGCGGAAATCAATCCATCATTCATCAATGTTGTCATCTCCAAGCGGATTGGGTTTGTCAAGATCCTTGGAAGCAAACTCATCCTAGGGAATTCATCTTGGTTAATTTTGTTGTTGTTGTAGTTTTGGCTAATGTCCTTTCGAATAAGCCTTTTGCAGAACACAGGCTCTAGAAAACAAACGGAGAGAGAGAGAGAGATGCCCGGGAGGGCGGGTGGGGTCACCCTTCTTTTGAGGCATTTCCTTCTTGCCTATTAGTTTCTTCAAAATTATTTTTGTTCGTAATCATCTAATACATCCTCGATTTATCAAGCAACCGTTTTCATGGGCAAAAAACAATGTCAATGTTCCAAACAACCGCTTTTGTTAGACTGCATTTAAATTTTTGCGAGTCTACCGTATCGAGTCTCTTTGACCACCATGCACGTAGTGTTGGAGTCTAGAGAGCTAAGCTAAACCATCCTTCATGAACACATACAACTAGTTTACTCTTGTTCCAGTAATAGATGCTACCCATAGTTATGACTATTTACTATAGATCTTATTTTTCACCCACAATAGATGAATTGGTTGTTTGGACAATATAGAACACTAACATCTTTACTTGGTTACAACTTACATTGTCAACAAAAAGATATAGAACTGTGTAAGTCTAAATAATAAGTGACACTAAATACCATAGATGGTAAAGTAGGTAGAACGACCCGAAAGTCTATTATAGGTTGATAGTAGGTTAGAGAGGCCAACATGGAGACAATTTGTAAGAACAACCTCTGGAAATGAGATGATTTGACTTATATTCTCGTATGGTAGCCATACTACAAATAGTTGGAATGCACATGGTCTGAGATGACCCTAAACTACTGGGTGATAATGGAGAGGTACCCATTCCCGAATGGAGTGGTTGGCGGTTCAATTCTCGCTGAGAAATCTACTCTCTACTTGATGGGAAAAAAATTAGGTAGGTAGGTAGGAAGACAAGAGCCCACCCATTGTTAGGTGGGCAGTAAACCCCGCCCTTCACCAAGAGGATTCTTGAACTTGGTAGGGCCAACGGGCTCAAATTCACATCAAATTGCCCGACGTTGGTTATTTATTTACTTATATAATTGGAATGTACCAAAAACAACACCTCAGGATGATAGAAAATTAAAATTGCCAAATCGGGACACGATTTGCAAAACTCACCTCCAAAACATATGTCAAACTTACTTGATAGGCAAAAGACACGTTGCCGAAACAATCCCATAACTCCACCGTAGGTGGCTAGGAGGTTTAGATACACTAGATGCAGTCTTGGTTAGCAAAAACCACCTTCGAAAGTTAGACGATTTGCAACCAAAAATCTTGGTTGTAAGCAAATAAAAATGTGGCAAGAACAATCTTATAAATCTACCATATATAGGTAGGTGAAATGTTGGAGACTCTACATCATCCTCCATCGTCGATAACTTAGTTGGCGTTTATGAGATTCTAGGAAAGGAAACACGTGGAGTTCATGACAAAGGCTTTGATGCTTTGGGATGGTTGAAATAAACGCATCTTCAAGTTGACTGTCACCAAAACGGACCAAAGTGATATTTCTTCATAGATTTTGTTGTTGAGGAATTCTCGTGCCAAGATCAAAGTTTATAGGTTTTACCCCCCCCCCCCCCCCCCCTCTTTTCCCTTGGGAGTGATGAGGCGTGACAACCCTAAGATTTGGATCTTTCTTCTTCTTCTTCTTCTTCTTCTTCTTCTTTTTTTTTTTTTTTTTTTGCGAATACTTAGAAACATGTTTGTGCAAATGTACCAATTTACCGAATAAGATTGAATACCTACAATAGTCTATTAGGGTCAAGTTGAAACGAAACCGTCTCAACCTTATAAGGGACTAGTTCTTACTAGAGCCCATTCATCCATGATAGATAAGTTTACATAGATGTCACAGACGTAGCCTCCAAAACCCGCTCATATACAGGGGAGAGGAATCATCATATACGAGTGTACCTCTCATACATCCAACATAGAAACTTGACCTCCTAGAACTTAAGCTTGTTACCAATTCATCTCAAATGACCTCCAATGGATTGCACTGGAATTTTTAAAGTTCATACTAATGTGAAATCAATTCGAAGAACAAATGACATCCAGTGGACTGCATTGGAATCTTTAAAGATGATACTAGTGTGAAATCAACTAGAAGAACAAATGACCTTCAATAGATTGCATTGTAATCTCTAAAGTTGATACTAATGTGAAATCAACTAGAAGAACAAATGACCTCTAGTAGATTGCATTGGAATCTTTAAAGATGACACTAATGTGAAACCAACTAGAAAAAACAAATGACCTCTGGTTGACTGCATTGGAATCTTTAAAGTTGATACTAATGTGAAATCGACTCGAAGAACAAATGACCTCCAATGGATTGCATTACTAATGTGAAATCAACTCAAAGAACAAATGACCTCCAATAGACTACATCATAATCTTTAAAGTTGATACTAATGTGGAATCAACTCGAAGAACAAATGACCTCCAATGGATTGCATTAGAATCTTTATAGATGATACTAATGTGAAATCAACTCGAAGAACACATGACCTCCAATGGATTTCATTAGAATCTTTACAGATGATACTAATGTGAAATCAACTAGAAGAACAATTGACCTCCAATGGATTGCATTAGAATCTTTACAGATGATACTAATGTGAAATCAACTCGAAGAACAATGACCTCCAATGCATTACATTAGAATCTTTACAAATGATACTAATGTGAAATCAACTTGAAGAACAAATGACCTCCGATGGATTGCATTAGAATCTTTACAGATGATACTAATGTGAAATCAACTCGAAGAACAAATGACCTCCAATGGATTGCATTAGAATCTTTACAAATGATACTAATGTGAAATCAACCCGAAGAACAAATGACCTCCAATGGATTGCATTAGAATCTTTACAGATGATACTAATGTGAAATCAACTAGAAGAACAATTGACCTCTAGTACACTGCATCGGAATCTTTACAGATGATACTAATGTAAAATCAACTAGAAGAACAAATGACCTCCAATGGATTGCATTAGAATCTTTATAGATGATACTGATGTGAAATCGACTAGAAGAACAAATGACCTCCAATGGATTGCATTAGAATCTTTACAGATGATCCTAATGTGAAATCAACTAGAAGAACAAATGACCTCCAATGGATTGCATTAGAATCTTTATAGATGATACTAATGTGAAATCGACTAGAAGAACAAATGACCTCCAGTAAACTCCATCGAAATCTTTAAAGATGATAGATAGAAACTCCAACCCCTTTCAAGCAAGGGGCCGGCGTGAATAAAGTGTCCGTTCGTAATGCCAATGACCCGATGCCCACTAGACAAGGGGACATTGGGACAAATACTACTCTCCCCTTTCGAGGATGGACACTATGGTGACACACTATACAAGTTCCTAGCTAGCCACTAGTGCCCTGAAGATACCGGACATGGTATCCCCCAAAGGGCTTGTATCCGGTGATTCCCACTCCCTCCCTCGGACAGTGGAGAGTTTTGGAACTACACAACCCAAAATGGAGGAAAGCCGGAATGGAGCTTTTTCATCAAATGTTTGCAACTTATCTACTAAGGAGTCCAATCGGGTACTCTCTCTAGTATTCTAGTGCCTCTGTCCCCGCTGCTTTATTCGCCCTCACATTGTCACCTTTCAAGGGATAAGTTAGATACAGCTTGAGTACATGCTACCTTTCTAAATGGCAAATCTGCCATGGATCACAAAAAAATATCTTGAAGCACGAAAAGGAAGCTCCACTTGCAGGTGAAATTTGAACGCACATGTGGATAAGGTAGAGGGTGTTTAAACCATCACTTTAAGCTATGGCTATGTGGTTGACATTAACTAAAATAAGTAAATCATATAAGCTTTTGGGTTAAACATAGGTATAAAGAGAGAAAGGAAAAGAAGAAGCCTCGATTGAATGTTTGATGAATATTCAAAGTCAGGTCCACTAGCTATCTTAAACCAATGAGTCCCCGGGCCATGTGTATGACGACCGTGCATATGATGAGGACTTCCAACTTCGTTGCCTGGAACCAACACAACGTAGTTGGGTTGGGTATTGGACCCAAGCTAGATCAAAGCCTAACTAGTAACATTGCGCAAAGTCACATGGCCACCTTCATGATCCCGCTTGGTTCAGGTGCAAAACCCTCACTTTGCATCCCGGGTACCAACCCCCTTTATGCCTAGAACCGACCCCCTTTTTGGCCATAACTGACCCCATTTGTGCTTTGTGGGCCTACCTCCTCGGGTTTGTGAATTGAATGGCTAAAACAATTTTCCCCCGTGAAAAGAATGACTAGAATAGGCACCGACAAGCCACCTTAAACCTACCATGAACCGACCTGAGACATACTGGAGCATGTTATCTAGCCTAGATGAAGGTAGTGTAGGCGGGTATGAGGTGGTGTCACTAATGGCACCTAAAACCGTCACTATGTGGGCCCAGGGCACTCTTACACCATGTGGAACAATTTAAGGCAGTATTGTAGAGTGTTGGTGATTGGGAGATGTTTATAGGTGTTGGGTTTGGGTGGGGTGTTGGTTTTAGCACCATGTATGTTAGTTGTCTGCAACGAGCAACACAAATGTCCTTGTCATTGTAATATTTAGATGCTTGAGAGATGGAAGAAGGTCGTCAAGTATGGTAGTCCACATAACTTGTAGGGTCGACTCACACATGGTCCCAAGTCCTAAATCCCAATTCACTTTAGGTCAATATGTGTAGTCTCAACCGTTGAGAGCATGGAAGTTGGGACTTACCACTTCACACAAGGTCCCAAGTCCTAAGTCTCAAGTATGGCATGGATGTCTACATGGCAACACTTTGGGAACGAGACTCAAGACTTGTGTTGAGAGTTGGGTCTAGTTGTTCGCTTGATCCAACTCTCAACACAAGTTTTGAGATTTTTTTGCATAAACTAATCAAGATATGAGTTTAATGGATATAAATATATTTTTTAATTATTTATTGGGGCTCAAAAGTTGGGACTTTGTCTTCAATTGTTGACATGGGTGGGACTTGGGACCTCATGTGAACCGGCCCTTAGATGCTTGAGAAATGGAAGGCCTTTGTTTGCATAAATGTGAAAGAGTAACCAACCTTGTTCACGAGGACAACCTTCTTGTTTGCACTACATTGTTTATGGTTTTTAGTGTCACTTACTATTTGGGGTAATGTAATGCTATAACTGTTTATTAAGAATGTAACATTCTACCAAGCAATGTTTTTTTATGTTCTATAATGTCCAAACAACCTATTCAACTTTTGTTGGTAAAAATTAGACTCTTGAATAAAAAGTTATTGCATTGAGTAATTCCAAATAGTAAGTGACACTAAATACCATAGAAGGTTTACATTGTTTGTGGTAATCAAGGTCACATACACTTTTTGTGAAGGATTGTTTAGAGGCCTAGAAAAATCAGGTTTGCTAGTTGTCAACATGAGATTATTTGTCAATATAAGTAACAATTTGATGTGAATGGTATTCTAAGGTATTACATGTAGTGTAGCACATCAGACTACTTGAGATGATAGTTTTTAACATTTCAGTAGGCAAGAAAAAATATAGTATGTTTACACCTATAATCAACTTGTTCATCATTGTGTAACATGGGCATAGACCTCATGGTATCAAGGACCTGCTAATGCCAATATCGTAAGCACATTAATGCCAAGTGTCAAGTGGTTGCACGAATAGCCAAGTTGTGGATAATGAGTAGATGCATCCATGGTACACTGGGCCATTGAGGTACCTTGTGAAGGTTCAACAACAGAAGAATAAAAAATGCATATTGAATTTCAATTTTTTTCTTTTTTCTTTTTTAAACGGCATTAAGAAACATACGTTGCTCTTCAAAATTACACATTCTAAATTTTATTATCTTTAAATATATATGGCTATAAAATATGCATTTAGAGTAAATATAACCATCTATTTGTGGGTGCATTTTTGGAGGTATTTTAATGAGATGTTTCATCAGTAGTCTTGTACAATAATAGAAGGCTCCATGAAAAAATAGAAGACATTTGGATATCATTTATACCATGTAGTTGGTGACACTAAATACCCTACATATTATAGTGGAATCATGAGTTTGCACTTGAACCATGTGGTTGGGGAAAATCCACTTTCACCCTGGTATGTTTTCTCCTTTGCCTCCTTACCATTTTCTCTAGCTAAATCATTTGACAAAAGAGATGTGTACTAGGCCCATAATCATTTTAAAAGTACGTCCAACACTTATTTAGTGGTTCATTCTCCCCTCCTTTAGTGGTATTCCAACTTCATTAATTTCTCCCTCCACAACATCCCAAATAAATATCCCCCGTCCCATGATTCCCTTGTTCCAACCTCTACAACAACGTCTCCACTTCAAAACATTATGCATACTAATTCTAGTGGTTTTGCATTCCATCCAACCATGACAAAAGCAAGTGCCTACTTTCCACAAATGAGCCATTCAAATCTCTAAATCATCGATGTCACAATGGAAAAGTGCATGGAGGTCATGGAACTATGTAAACACTTACAAGATTTCATGTCTACAAAGTGAGGATTTACAACTCGAAGAAATTTTTATTTTTACTTGTATTTTTGTATATATGATAGAACACACATAAACATAGCTCCTCCCAAAGAATTCACTAAAAAATTAAAAAAAAAAATTAATCTGATGTGAGCTACAAGTCCTACAAGTCCTACAAAAAAAACACTCTCCCAAATAAGGAAAATTATAGTTTGCAATACAAAACAAACCACCTAGATTTATGGGATGTTTAGTAAACATAGTGCCCAATGCTTGTGTAGTTAATAACAATATGAAGCCTCTGTGAGCTTGCACCCGCGAGTATGTATTTGGGTCCAAGGAATTTGAACCCTTAGTTTATGTATGAAAGCCAAGCATAGGTTATTGGCAAACTCTTTTTGGATCCTCACCTCATTGTCACTTATCTTATGGCCACAACGAGGAGAGAGAGAGAGAGAGAATGCAAAAAATAATAATTTCAATTACATCTTGGAGTATTTGGAAATGACACATTGGTGTCTGATAAGAGGAGTCTTTCAATCAATAACACAAAGATATTAGTCTTCTATTTTGGGATCCACATACATACATACATACCATACCATACCACACCATAGAGGGCTCTCTATTTCGACACAAAATATTTATTTTCCCCTTCAATTTTTAACATGTGCCATGTTCACATTCACCGACACCCACTTGCATCCCATACGGAAACTACAGTTGGCACATGGAAAGATGAAATAGAGAGCCCTCTACAGTACCTGCATACATGTCGACAAGGAAAGTGAGGTACACATACACAAAACCAACAAACATTCATGCACATGTGGATCCAAGTATTTGGTCAACATAACCCTGGGGGGTTGCCTCGGGGACACCTTATCTCCCACATCGAGCATGAATGTGGGATTGGCGTGAACAACATGGCATGATATTTGCGTGGGAGGTTTATGGCAGGGTTGCCACCTCCTTTCTTCCAACATGTTTTCATTCCCCAAAAAACAAACGACTAGTCGCAAGAATGCTATGCCCTATTATTATATTGCACACGTGACCGAAATATTCTTGCTTGTCCGACCAAAACTTTGGCTCATTCTAGAGACCACTTTACATCAACATTCACTTGCAATTGGACTCCACTTCAAGAGCAAGTTACTGCCACCATATGTGACCGCTTTGGTTGGCTACCAAATTGTGGCCCATTGTACACACCACCCTTCATTAGGTCTCTTTCTCTCTATAGATACACAACCAATACACTTGAATTGAAAACACATACAATGTTAAACTGTTGTATAGTGTGTCACTATAGTCTTCATCCTCGAAAGGGGAGAGTAGTATTTGTCCCAATGTCCCCTTGTCCAGTGGGCATCGGGTCATTGGCATTACGAACGGACACTTTATTCACGCTGGCCCCTTGCTTGAAAGGGGTTGGGGTTTCTATCTACCTATCTATCTTAAACTGCTGATTAATGCTATGCTAGTGATGTGGTGTGTGTTAGCGTGTGTTGGTGTTTGTTACCGATACATGTGTTGTAAAAATGAACTTTTGGAATTTTTGAATGACATTTTGGTAAAACGTGGTTTAATTTGAAGCCTGCTTGTTTCAAATACAACATGAATGCCCTCCTTGGCATTTGCATCAGCGACTTTATTGTAGTGGGACATTGTACTGAGCTGGGTGTGCTCCTTTATGGTCAATTTTTGTGGCCCATTAAAGATGTGCCACACGCCCTGTTTGAATGCATGAAATGTGAGAAAAGCTGCAACAAGGATGCGATCCTCATAGAATATATCTGGTCCTTTTGTACTCTGAAACCATCCTTATTATTAATTACCTCCCCAACACAAAGGGCCACTTTACACACAAGCCAAGAGCCGTGACCATGAAATTGTGGGAGCCCCAAAGAAAGTGTCCAAAGGCCGTCCTAATTATACACCTCCAAAATCATTTAGTGTCGTCACGGACCCTCAAGTGTAGTGTGAAGTCATATGTGACCGGGCTCTCAACCAAATGCTATTTCAATGCATTTTTTTATTCTTGCGGGTCCTCACGCACGTAGAATAAATCAATGGTTGTGAGCGTTCGGAGTGCCATGGTCTCCAGGTTTTGTGTTAGGTTTGCCTCTAAGAAGGGGGTTTTGAAAATGGTCCAGGTGATCATGAAACATGATTCATCTAATGCCATGTAGGAATCCATGTGGACTTTGCATCCATCTTGAATTCACATACTTTGTTGGTCCCTCAAGGGAAGCGAACTTGACCGGACTGTCTTTTCCATCAATGAGAGTGCTTGATGTGTAATGGTCATGGACACTCGGTCTCGTGTGTGAAGTGGCCCTCATGTTTATATTTACAAGCAAAGCATATGGTAGGTGCACTTATTTTAGGTTTATGACCTATTGTGGGCGCCATAATAAAGGACATGGTGGACATAAAGCATATGTTAAATGGTCCCCCTCAAAACAAAAACCAAGGGTCACTTCACACACAAGCCAAGTGCCACGACAATGTAGTGAGAACCCTTGATTCTCATCCAAAAGCCGCCCCATTAACATGATTTATCGAGATTTCGCATCAGGTCAACCTCCTGAAAATGGGCATTGGTGCAAATGTCAGCTGACCATTTATAATCTAGCATATAGGAATCCATGTAGACTTTTCATCCATGACAATTTCTTTGGGCCTTAGACCTTCACCTTCTAGTCTCAACCTTTTCGACCCATGAGAGATCTTGGAATGCAATGGTCACATGCCTTCAGTGTGTGAAGTGGCCCCAAGTGGAGGTATATTATGACTTATGTACATAGATGGCAAGTCTTTTGTGTAGCACATTGTGACACAAATAACCAAGTGAGGCATCACATATCATCCTTCAACTCCTATTTGACATTCGGTGGGGCCGGACCTAAAATTCAATTTCTATGTTCCATTACAAATTGTCCTCAATTGTGTACAATTAGTCTGATTAGGAAAAATATTTGGGGGAGAGTTTAATTGTTCATATAGTCGAGATGTTAATTTGAATAACACATAGCCAATTAGGGCATACATAATTGTCATTGTTGCTAGAGGCCACCAAAACAAGTGTTTGACAAACCTCGGTGTTTGGTGCCTCTAACATGCCACATATCTTGACATTCATTATAAGAGAACAAATGGGTGTGAGCCACTAAAGAATATTGTGCCACACACTGGGTAATTAAGACCATGGATTTGCCAATTTTATATTTGATTATGATTTATGTAAAATTGTGAGAATGTGGGACCACATTTCAATATACTTCATGTAGGAAAAATAGGTGTGATTACCTTCATCAAAAGGAGAAGTAGTCAATTGAGTTATCCATAAAGTTTGTGGGTGAAACATTGTGTGAGTTGGCTTAAAAGGGAGTTCGAGAGCTTAGACATAAATTGACTCAAGTTATTTCATGATAACTCAAATGACATCCTAAAAGAGTTGAGTTGGTTTACGAAAGACTGAAACTTGTGGCTTATCATACCAAGATCGGTGGGTTGAGCTAGCCTTGCATAAGTTAGGTTGAGTCAACCTCCCATAAGACGGGTTGGGTTTTGAGGTGGCGAGCCCATGGGTCAAACCCTGATGTTCTCTCAAAGTTTCTTGCAATGGAAAAAATATTTAAAATTAAAAAAATATTTTTTAAGAGTGGCAAGCACGTTTCAAAATTTAAGGTTTGACACAAGAAGATTCAATGTACTCGTTGTGCCTTTGGGTGGGAGTTTGTAGATAATTGTAATGCTAATAATGTCATATACACAAACTCAACATCTAAACCCATTTTGTACACGTATTTTATACGATGTGATATTTAAATGCTCTATATTATTATGCAAACTTTCTATGATAGATATGTTCATGCAATGGATTGATGTGATGATATATCAATGTCACCAGTTAGGGCTTGCCAACTTCCAACGGATAGGGTGAGATTAAATTTTGCACAACGTATCACATGTTGTTCATTTGCTATCAATCGAAGGTTCATAGGATCTGAAATCAAACAAACACCTTGCAAATCAAAATTTCATAAAATTTAAAGCTTTTGGGTTAAAATTCCACACATGTAGGTTCATGAGAATCAAATCATAATTGTATGAACCTTGACATAGAAACACTTATTATTAACATGTAAACTACACCTCACATTCACCCATTTCCCAAAAGATTATTCAACATTTATATTTCTTAGTTTAGTGTTCATTTTTAGCCAAAAAAATGAAGTTTTTTTCTTTGTAATGCTCAAATAGATCCTCCCAACTACATTCAATATTGGACATGAAAGTGTTAATTTATTTTGTGCACATATTAGTCCAATCTCGTTGTAGCACATGTCTTTTTGGTGTCCAATATTGAATACAAGCCTTGGCAAATACCACCCAAATATAGATGTCCAAATAAGGCCCATATGTCTATGTTGATTCAATGTATTCTCATAGGAATTTTCAAGCATCAAAATAAATGTTCAACCAACACATGCATAAGCTTACAATAGCGATAGGGATCAAATCTGCTCCATACAAAGAAAGGTACAAAGTAGTTCACATACACCAACTACATACACTCCATTGAACGTAAAGGCCATACAATTTTTACTTGACTTTATGCCTTTGGAGTCGCACATGCACCTTGCTTCGATTTGTAAAGTCGAAAGCTTTTATGAAACTCAAAGGCCAAGAAACACTAGAAGGAAACTTGTCCATTGCAACCACCCATCGCGGTTCGGCAATTGCAATTCGTGGGAGGAGAATGCATACATAAATTATTTTGGTTGTCATCAGGAGGGTTTTGGTTACCCAATGTTCGAAAATCACAGCCAAAAACCTCCAAGTGACAACTATAATAATTCATATATGCATTCTCTTGCCATGAGTCTCAATGGCCAAGTTTTCTTCTAACGAGAAATTACTTCATGCCAAGAAGGCTCTCCCTCATAAGGGATAAGAAATGGCAACAAATAAGAACAAGAACACACGAATATTAAGCTCCAGTTACTAAAAGAAGGCATATGGGTCTTAAAACGGTTATTTTGTTCCAACTAGCCCACTTCTTAAAATATGGACTCCTATTGTTTGTAGGAGATGCTTAGCAAATCCAAATTGTGGCCATAGTCACTTTCCTTGTAATCTCTGGAGCTCACATGAATATCTTATTCATTATTAAAGCGGAGACTCTTGTGCCCATTAAATGGTCATATAAGTCTCCTCAATTAGGTTGATTATTGCAATTTAAAACAATTATCATATTTTGAGTCTAATATCTTTTAAACACATGTTTGTTTGGTATATATATATATATATATATATATATATTTGGAGCCCACCTAACCACATTCAACTCAAATACAAGTGTCCAGGTAACATAAGTAACCAAATTAAGCACTTATATCTTGCAGGAAATGACCCACAACTTTCATTTTATATATTTGACAGTTCGTTTCAAAAGACACACTTTTACCAAAGTATTTTGAAAGAATCTCAAGATCCAAAATTTATTAGTAAGTTGCGTTTTATTAGCTTACAGTTTGTGGCAAACCGTTTTAAGAACCCAATAGACCTCAATCTTCTACATGTTTATGGTTGATTTGTTCCAACTTAAAATTAGAAAATCCAAGCATTATGATGTTTGTTTTTGGGTCCATTTATCTTTTAGAATAATTTTGTTGATGTATATGGGGTTCCTAATGTTGTCACCTTCAACTTGCTCAAGTTGCCACAAATCCTTGGTCATAATTCACATGACAATACACGGTAATACCCAACATTTTGTGGATTTTATGATTTTTTTGTATCGTGTCTTGCATAATTCCCATGTCTTATTACGGGCATGCTACTCCATAATATTGTTAGCCCCTAAAGGACCAAAGAATCTCACATGTCGTGATTTGGTGAGACCTAAAATCTCACCTATGAAATGATGTCTTTTTTCAATTGATATCAACTACCTAGTTAAAGATTTTTGGACATAGAGAATGCATTCTAGAATTATTAGAAATAATTTTAGATGGATTTTGTGGTTGCATTCAAATTCTTTGTAATTGAGGATCTAAACTATGCAACAATGATGTTTAGCTATCAGTGATCAACTATGGGCGATGCAAGCCATTACATGGACTTTGTGCAATGCTAAGATGGGAACTTGCAAACATGGCATTATGCTCCAACATAAAAAAAAAAAAGATGAAGGAGAAGTTCCTTTCCATCAACAAATATGTGGAGCATGGGTTTTGATTTTTCCATGACGACATCAAACATTGTGTGGCGACAACAAAAATGAATATGTTATCAATTAGCCTACAATACCCACCACATGGCTCTTAAAGACAAGAATCAATATCTCGAGGGAGAAGGCATTGGTGCTAGAGAATGCTATGTTCCAATTGCAACAAAAAGAGACATTTTCATCTCATTGTAGGCTGTCAACAATTGTGACACTCCTCATACATTCATTTTATTTTTGTATGTCAGTAAACCTTGACACTCATTCAACTTTCATATTCTCAAAGACAAGGCATTGTAATGCAACACTATGAACAATAAAGCACATGAACAAATTGGAGAATGAGAAGATATGGATGGACACTATATTGTTGGAGTCACTGCCATTCCATATCCATGATTTGGAGTGTTCATCAACATCGTCTCCAAGGAGGATAATTCCTAATGTGTCACAATCGATGACATCCCACAATACGCATGCGTGAACTGCATCAAATTGTCTTCCATGGCTTTGAAAAAGAAAGGAAAATTGGTGTATGACAAACATTTGTACTATGAGTTCAAATTTCTATCCAAGGGTGAATTACGACAAGAAGTTCATCCACACTCCAACATATACCTATAACAAGGTTATGCTAACACTTAAGCATGTTAGTGTTGTTAAACACAAGTAGGGATGCTAGTATAGTGCTCATTATAATGTTTCAAATATTAGTTGATGGCGTTAATCATTTTTTCTAATCTACTTTGGTTGCACACAATAAATTTCTAAGTTATTACAATAATAACCAACAATCGACTTTTTAATATTGTAATAGTCCATGGTTATAGGCCTCCTTATATTCTCAAATTTTGAGATATTAATACTATACAATCGAATAAAAATAATAAATATAGTACCAAATTTAAGTTATGACCCTACATTTGTGGGAATTTATTATATTTGACTTTATTGCTCGCATGTTATTGCTCATTGCTCATTGCTCGCCCCTCATTGCTCATGTCTTCGTTTCCCTCCAACAAAACATTGCTACTCTAAATATTGTATATATTGTCTTCAATTCTATTGGTCTTGCTCAATACTAATTCTAATCTTTCTATGTAGTTTCACCAACACTAAGGGTAAACCTAACATTACATGTCATTTCCTTCTAGATAGATTCGGACATTATTTGGACATAGGTATGCAATGTTGCGATTATTGTCACTTACTAAGAGTATTTCATCCAAAATCCAATCATCCATGACAAAACTTCATTACAAAAATGATAGGATACGCAATATACCAAAATTTGTAATTATTTCATCATAAGAATGTAAGTTGAGATGACACTACTTATAAACTTGTTCATATAAGATGTCATTAGAAAAGTTATCACAATGACATAAGATGCTATATGACACTAAAATACAATAGGTAGTGCAAGTGTTACACCCAATGTTACATTTCTCGAGAAGGCACCTATCATTACATGGGATAACACCTATATTAATCATATTCAATTTGGAACACATGGGGCACATGGCCACCTAACTAATTTTTCCCACTAATAGAGAGAAGATTTCACAACCGAGAATTAAACCGCCGACCACTCCATTCCGTTTCAAGTACCTCTCCACCATCATATGGTAGTTTAGGATCATCTCAGACCTAACAACACCTTTATTCTCAAGACGAATGGTGTAGATGGGCTTGGACTCACGAGCTTGTTTCTAGATGATCGCTTTGCTAAGGGCCGGTTCACACTATGCCCAAGTCGAGAGGAGAAGCGTCACTTTTATGGACCAAACTATGTCGAGAGGAGAAGCCTTTGGGCTGAAAAGTATATTAAAATAATCCACTGTCAGATTTTGAATATTTTAATGAAAAAAAGTTCGGCCTCTCGACGGAAATTTGGGTTGAGCATTTTGCTCGAGAGGCTGAACTCTTGGCGCCATAAATTCCTAAAAGTGCTGCCACCTAGGCTCTTTTGGAGGCAACGTCCTTTGGACTTCGGCCTCTAGTGTGAAGGCCGAGAGGACGGACTTTGGACATTTATGCATTTTCATTGGTCCAAACGCTTCTCCTCTCGAAGTTTGGCCATAGTGTGAACCGGCCCTAACCACAATGGGAAAGTATGATAGGGCATAAACCCCAAAATCGTATCGAAATTTCATCACATTCTTAATCCCAAGTCTTCACTCCTCTAGGCTTACCCGTGTCCAATGACGTAAAAGCAATACCTTAGATAGATGCTCCGGTATTGGCCTCCACTTTCTTGAGTTCCGATCTATAATAGCCGCTTCACACAGACCCCAAAGCTCAATAACTTCGCACAATCTTGTTCTAGATAACCTTCAAACTTTACCAACCAAATTAAAGGGTGTATATATGTACGTACTTTAATGAGGATTGGTACTACGTGTACGTAGATATGATAGCAGGATTGTTGTTGAAAAAAGCACCAACCATCACTTGTAATTGTTGGAATGTCGTTGACTGTGTAAATTAAACCTTCAAGGGAAAGGAAGCTTCGGATTCACCTTCAATTGAACTTCCAATTTGCTTTGGAAGCATCCATTGGCAACTCACATGAGTGGTTGCGTGATCTGCCTCGTGTAGTAACAAGTAACGTTCAAGTGTGAACGCAAAGTGGTTAGGAAATTTGCTCTTGAAACAACGAAGTTGATGCATAGTCTCTGCCATGTAGACAGAGCCGACAAAACCAAGGGCCACTTCACACACGAGACTGAGAGCCGTGACCATTACACATCAAGCATTCTCATTGGTGGAAAAGGCGGAGGCGGTCCAAGTTCACTTCACACTACGCTTGAGGGACCAACGGAGTATATAAGTGAATGCAAGATGGATGCAAAGTCTACATGGATTTATTCCTACATGGCATCAAATGGATCATGTTTCATGGTCACTTGGACTATTTTCAAAAACACCTCTTGGAGGTAGGCTTAACACAAAATCGGGAGACTGTGGCACTCCAAATGTTCACAACCGTTGATTTATTCTATTTTGTCATGTGTGAGGACACGCGTGAATAAAAATTTGTTGAAATAGCATTTGTTTGAGGGCCCAATCACATGTGGTTTCACACTACACTTGAGGATTTGTGACCACACTACATGATTTTGGAGGTGTGTTGGGATGGGCCTTTGGACGCTTTCTTTTGGGCTCTCACAATTTCATGGTCACGGCTCTTGGCTCGTGTGTGAAGTGGCCCTTAGGCCTTCTTGACATCCGCAATACATAGCATGTTAAGTTAGTGGCATTTTGAAGTTAAGTGGGCCTATAATGGACACTTCCAGCTTCACTCCTCTTTGGGCTACTGGATGGGGTCCCGAAATGTCTCATGTGGTAAGCAATTGTGAAGTATAAAGATTGTCGTTCCAAATGTCGAAATTGGAGTCGAGATGCAAAAGTGATGAGAGGTCATAGTGAAGATTCTTCATATGTTTAGTTTCTAGTTTTATAATCATGCAAACATTATGTTAGGTCATAGTGAAGATATTTACTTCAAACTAGATTCATATGCCATGAACTAAACTGCGTTTAGTATCATAGTATAATAATTTATTGATAACCTATTCTTATGATATTATTTGAAAACGTTCAAAGTTAGATACAAACTATTTAATTAATTTCATATCAATCATGATGATTTAGATATTATGCTGCGGGCCATAAAAACTACAAAATTCATAATTATCATATTCAAAACTTGGACAAGTTGAGTAAAACTTCGGCCAATCAACTTCAACTTATCTTATATTGGTCAACCTTTGACTAGTCATGTTGTGGAGTATGGGTGTGAGATTGGTTAGCCAACACCCTTTGAACAATACGACCTTTAAATCCACGTCAAAGATCCAAAATTAGTGTAGAAGAACCCACCTAAAATGAATAAATCACAAACCTATGGAGATCATTCTTTCTTTGACCTTCTTTACCTTGGTAATGGTAATGGGGGCCATGATGGTAGAATGCATAAAAACTAAATGCTCCAAAAAGCCATCCATATTACTACTTTGGGCAGCTAAACCACATATACTACCACTAACTTTTGTTTGCTTTGGAATATGATCTCCACGATATCAATGCAATGAAATGAAGCCTAAGTAGTGGCCTCACCTCGAGTGAGAAATCATTGTTTGTGAAATCATCGGTGGCATACATAACTTGCACATAAATTCTCCATAGCATTCAAGTTACATATGATGTTTGATTACAAAACGGCTTGCATGCAATTTGATCAAGGGTGCCTTTCGATTAAGAAGTAGAAACGTTGATGTCATTACAAAAACATAGCACTATTTTTCCTCCATGAATGGCAATCATGGAATTGTAATAAGGAAATCATAGAGGGCATGTGAAAAGCTAGAGCTTTGCAGTTTGTAAGGGTTGTTTCACACATGAGGCCGAAGGCTCGTCACCATTGCATTGTGAGATCTCTCATTGTTCAAAGATGTTAAGACCGTTTAAGTTCACTTCACACTAGAAGATGAAGGCCTAAGGGCCCAGAGAAATGATTATGGATGAAAAGTTTACATGGATCCTTACATGGAAGACCATGGATAATGTTTTGTGATTTGTTGGAATGTGAGTCAAGCCTACCTCCAAGAGAGAGGCTAGACGCAAATTTCGACAAACCATGTCCAAGTTGAGGGCCTGAGACAAAATGATACATCCTTTGGACGAGAGTCGAGGGCCCTCACAATTACATGGTCACAACCCTTGGCTCACGTGTGAAGTGGCCCTAAGCCCATATATCAAGTGAAAATATGGAAAGGTAGTGAGCCTTTTTGAACATGAAACTTTCCATGTTAAGATCATTTGACTCTAGAAATGACATCACCCTCCCCCCCCTCAAGTATGGTCCAATAGATTTGAATCAACCCTCGACATACATGGGCCTAGTTTATATTAGATCCCCTTTTTCGTCCACGATCGAAGAGTTTATATAGACACCATGATGCTCCAACCAACTTAAGATTCTCTAGCAAGTACAAGGCACCACCCTCTCCACATGCATCAATGATAAATGTTTGTGTGTTGTGATGCTATGCTAGGGGCTCTCACTAAGGGATAAAAGTGGGTGTTTGTTCTCAACCTTTCCTATCTTCCACCCCCTTTGTGGCTTGAGAGGGAGGTAATATTTTGTTAATCGTCCCAAAGAGGAAAGGAGAGAGGGAATATCATAAACGAGCGTACCTCTCATTCATCTAACACATAAATCTTGAAATAATATGTAGCCCAAAGGTTAGTTGTTTTATTTGATTTGAAACTTAAGTTACCTTCAAAGACCCCGAAGTAATCTACCTGATGTCCTTCAAGATGATTCATCAACAAAACCTACAAGGGGTCAAGTTTTTGTGTTTGATGGAAGATAGGTACACTCGTATACACGAATTCGCTCTCTCCAAAGAGTAGAAAGAACTCACGCACTTCCAGCCTACTATGAGTGCCATGTGGCAAGGTCTTACTTGGAGAATGGTGGCGGCTCCTTGGCAACATGATCGTTTGGTTTACACTTCTCAATGGGAACGCACCCTCACAAACCACTGTATCTATTCAAACATGTGTACAATTTACTGGAGTTGACTTCATCCAAAAGATAATGGTAAACATTGACCCTACAGGTCGGTTGTTGATTCATCCCAGATTAAGGTCCATGGACTATTCTAAAAGTCCTTGAGCTTGACTCGAAAGTTAATCAACTACAATAAAAATCTATGGATTATGTAGTAATAATGAAGGTTTTCACCTCTCCCCTCTCTCGATTCACCTTCCCCCCGGTAGGTGTTATGAACATTCACCCCTCAATAATGGAGTTCGGGAGCCCAAGCTTTACGCTAGACTAAGTTACTTGGTCCACGACACTCTTCCGCACGTGGGGCAAAGAGTCCGGGGTTTACTAGACCTTGTCTTCAGCTTTGGTGCCGACAAGTGGCATACACTGATAGGCTATTAGGCTTCGAATGTTTTTGGGGAATCGGGACTAGGCAACATGCACCTAATGCACGCACTTGTCGATCAAATCCCCCCCCCCCCCAAAAAAAACAACAAAACATTGACTAGACTAGAATACTAGGAGAAGTGTGCCACGTGTTGTTGTCTCATTGGTTAGGACCCTATAGGTATACTCCCATGTAGCAATTGCATTTCGGCCTTTATGCCGTGGATTCAACTTGCCCTAACTTATATGGGGTTTCTAGAGTATTGGTTATGTGGATCTTGTCGTCGTGATGTACTATGCGGCTGGTTTGACCAACTTTGGGTATATTGTCACTTGACGTTATGTCATTGTTTGGCACCACTTAGATGGGTTTTTCATGTAGAAATTACATTTTCACACTCAAAGTGTGGAATCGCATAAGCCTTTACAGATATTCTATAGCATTTTATCCCAAAGAATATTGTTGTGAAGTTGTACGCATCCCCTCTTTATGCTTTAAATATGATGGTGTTGATGTGTATCCCATGCATCTATACATCTATGAATTTTTTAAATGGTGGACTACATAGCATTATTTAACCATGGGGGTTAGTTCCATTGGCTTTGGAATATGTCAACTATATTTAGTGCCCCCCCGAATGAAGTAGTATATTCGTCTAATATTCATACATTCAACTTGACAATTGGAAATTTGGGTGGAGTTATACTCCCGGCCTACTCACTAGAAGCATTGTCCATCCGGGCATTATTCACTGCTATACGATGGCCTCTTTCCAAAGAAAGAGGTTGCAATTCAGAAATTATGATAAGTTATAGTTGCTTGTCAAAACGTTCACAGTTCACATCTTGAATGCTCCCCCTTAAACAAAGAATCTTGGAATTAAATGAGAATCGTGTATGCGATCCATGGTCACACAAAATGCAACCAAGGAGTTGTGTGATGTTATGCATCACGAACAGAGGTTTCGAGCATTACATAAACCACCATTTGGGATTGGAGTTGAAATTGGACATTCCTACCCCCCCATAAAAGAGAGGCCGACCTTGGAACAAAGCTCCACGATGCAGGCATATGTCAAGGCCAACATCATTGTACGTTGCCCACCAAAGTTCGCTTCCAAACCAATGAGTTCAAGCGTGTGTGGCCTCCAAACGAATGTCTTGTGGTGAGGAAAAATATGATTTTCAACTTGCTAGTCTTGAAATTTAAGGTGAACATAGTCCAACTTGTTGATTTGTCACGCAAAGATATCCTTCAACGCTTCCTTCTAAGTATGCACATTTCAAAACTGAACATAGACCTATATTCAAGATAACAATTTAAGGTTGTTGTTTGCTCAAGGATCACCCACCTTATTTGCTTTGGAGTTTGATGCATGTGTATTGCAAAGGCATGGAACCTTGATAGGTGGTGGAACCCATGTAACTTCCATGCACGATGACAATCCCCAAGTATTAGTAGTAGAAACATGGTTAAATTCACATTGTCTAATTCATGCCCTTCATAGATTATTCATGCTATAGTAGTTTCAGGTGGTTTCTTGATTGTTGTAACTACTGCTCGTGTTCATGTGTCAAGTCTACTATGTTCTACGACGTGGATGATTTATATTCAACAAAGTTAGATATTTTTGGATTAATTCAAATATAGAAATGTGTTCTCAATTGGTTTATAGTGGAACTAGTCCACGTACCAAAACTTGACATTTGTCACCTCCGCGATGTAGGACAACATATCTTAAACATGTTTTTTGTTGACCCCTATGTGCAAACGATTCCCAATCGATTGGAAAATTTGCATGACACTCAAACGTGACATATCATGAACATCTACTGTTGGAATTTTTAATAGAACGTGTCTTGGTGGGTGTAAATCCATGTGGAAGGTGTGCATTTGTGGCAACGCTCCCTCAAATTACAAAACTTCCCAAAATATCACAAAGTAATGGTTTCAAGATTCGTGAGCTTATTTGAGTAGGTACATTGTCCCTATTTTGAATGAGGGTAACATTTTGTCATTTGGAGATGATTTGAATGGAGGTTCGAACAAAAAAACCCCTAATTTAATTTCTAAATTGTTGCCCTCAAGACCACTACTAGCATTCCTATTATAATGTCATGCATAATAGAACTTCAAGGTTTAAAATCTCAATTTTGAGTAGTCATCTCTAACCTACAAACATTTATGTAGCTGGACTCCCCCCCCCCCAAAAAAAAGGAAAAAAAAGAACTTTAGGTCCTCAACTACAGTTGTTGAATTTGAGGTCACATTTTTTGAACAAGTTTTAAGGGAAATCGGAAGTTAGGGTTTAAGGCCATGTTTTATTGGAACCAAAAAAACTTGGGGTCCAATACACCCTCTTAATAGACCTTACTTCAAACTAGAGATTGCACCCAAGTTTGAAGATTGATGTCTCAAACTGGGAATATTTTCTTGAGTGAGGACTACCAAGATATGATGCCACATTAACAACACTTCATTCTATCATACCTTGGATTTGGACCTTAGTGTAAGCTCCATGTGTCCAAAGCATGTTCCCAACATATAAAATTGCTCGATTTTGAACTTTTTCAGTTTCGGACCTACTATGAAATCCCCCTAAGTTAATGTATCGAAAGTGGGATAATCATGATCATTAGAAGGCGAATGAGCTCACATTCACGTTCGTTTTTTTTTTCTCTCTCTTTTTTGGGGGGGGGGGGGGGGGTCTTGTGTTAAATGAAGGCAACATCTTCAAAGATTCTGAAAGTTATCTCTAATAAACAAAAGGGGGCAGTGAATGTTGACTTGATCAAATGTCAATAATGTAGTAACAGTAGAATGTAGTTGGATTATTGGTGTGCTCAATAATACGACTCCCGCTCACACAATGCAATTTATGCATACATATATAATACACATCCATGATCACAAATGTGATATTCTTCACCATTGGCATCAAGGTCCTTGTGTATTTGGTCTTCAATGGAAGACTTATTGCACATGTTTGTTTCTTGCAAGCATGGTTGAGCTTGGCCGAAGGTTGATGCCCGAGTTAAACGGATTCAATTGAATTGGATTGGATTGAACGGAACGAAGGTTGAGAGATTGAATTGAGTTGAATTGAATTGAATTGAATGAAGGTTGAGAGATTGAATTGAATTTTGGTGGAAGGCACAGATCAACGAATCTCAGTACTTCCTATTTGCGAAGAACAATCCTCGCTCCTCTCTTGCGAAAAGATGAGAGAGATTCTTTTGATAAATTTCGATGAATGTTTCTCCATCAAACATGTTGGATTTTTGAAGGTTAGTGAAGTTTAGGGTTTTGGTATGGATCAAAACAACAACACCCATAGTACTAAGTTCTCAAGGGACAACTAGTCTAGTGTCTATAAGGATTGATGTCAAATCAATATGGTGTTTATAACAGTTAACATTTTATTTCCGTAATTAAAATGATCATTTAATGTTGTCAATCATAAACTAAATTACATTTCTTACTAGTTAAATGTGTCTTTTAATTTGGTATTGTGTTCTTGATACAAACTTATCTTGTTCATGAATCATCATGCATTATATAGCATCTTAGGTTGCAATCCCTGCAAACATCCAAGGTGAACGTACATATGGATAGTGTTATCTTTTTTGGTTAGCATAAAGATCACCTAGCTTACTACTCATCACATCATTGAAAATAAAAAAATAAAAAATAATCCAATTATATTGGCAAATGTGCCTTTCGGTTGTGGGCTATAGCCTATCAAACCTAGACCACTAATCACCCTAGCCGCCTAACATTCTCCTCTTGCATTATGTACTTGTGTATGTAATGATCATCAATTAGTGTTCGACTGCTTCCCCTCCTTCATCACAGCCTCGAACTTCAGACTTGACTTTGGCTACATGCCTTCTCTCATCCTCACCCTCCAGACTCTTGGCAATTTCTAGTTGTGGCCACTGCACTACTCTCGGTGCGACACTGTAATATAGCAATTATCTCCAATTATCACTATGATGAATGCTATAGTGGTCTCAAAACTCCCGGCCTCATGCTTTTACTCTATTGCATACATGTGTATTGTCAAGCATTTTTGACATTGCTACTGTAGGCCCTCCAACTCTTATTTTTCTTGCTTGTATTATTATTCCTATATCTTTTAGATTATTCTTCGGCTCTTGCCCTCTCACTTGTGATCTTTGTCTAACAACCACATTATTCTATCGCTCAATCTCATGTGATTCTCGACATTGGTTTCATTTCTTCTGACCTCATCAATCTAGGCTTTTTTCAACCTTTTGTCTCATGCTTCGGTGTCTTCATTCATTTTGGTTTTTAATGTCAAGTACTTGCTTTTTCTCATAGATTTCTACCATTCCATGCCCACGTATGT